>OY756423.1:5234490-6434490 GCA_963576905.1 Mystacides longicornis
ATATGAATTCTTCTATAGAAATGAGTGTTAGCATATTCGGCAATTTTTCCAAAATTTAACTAAAAGGGACGAAAAAGGGCACATATAAAAAGGGATGATTTTTAAGTGGCTCCTAATAAGTTTAAAACTGGTCTTATCGAAATTTCAAAAAAATAAATTCTTCATAAAGATTCAAATTATACTACTTCGTTTTCAAAATATAATATTAATTAATGGGAAGGGGTGAGGGGGCGCTTTTTATTGAACAACCATATCTCTTAGATTAATGAAGTTAGAACGCTGTACATTTACTAAAAGATTCTTACTTTAAAATAAACATAAAATACGTATTTTAAGACTCAATGATTCAGTTTGAGAGAAGAAGAAGGGTTTTTAAAATTTTAAATCTTACGTACGCGTTCAGTGGGAATAATAATACCTACAAATACGTGCCTATAGATGTACCTACACAATAGCCGACCACGGCAGTGTTAGAACATAGGTAGGTAGGTACCTATCGCGAGTATGGCCAATTTTGCCTTGCAACACATAGGTACCTACCTATCTATACCTACGATTATTTCTCACGGCACAAGGTCAAACAATTTGTGCTCTGCATAAAGGATATTTTATCGAACAATTTGTGAATATTTTCTCATAAATATTAATCCGATTTTTTACACATGAAAAATATATAATTTTTAACCTATATGGAATTTTTTACCTATATGGAATGTTGTTTTAAGGTTAAAAATTATAACTTTCTACTGGATCTCTGCTATTTTTTGCTGGTTTTTTGAGCATCCTGTAAGAGGCAGGAAATCGAAAAATCAGATCGGGACCGTGAGGTTGATATAAATTGAAATGTTTAAATAAACGTTTGTAGCTTGAAAAATGCCCAAAGCAGATTGAAATAAGTGTTTTAAAGATCACTAATTTCATTGTTTTTTTTTTCATATCCAACAATATAAAATTGATTACAAATGAAGTCATTTAAAAGTTATTCGAGTTATCTTTTAGGATTCTAATAGGACAATGAACGAGGCAGAGCTAAAAACAATAGGACAATGTCAGTCAAGTTAGCCAAATATGGTGATTTATAAGTTCGCGGGCTGATTATTAGAAGCATATATTTTTTAAATAGGTTATTTTTTAATGGAAATTTTAAATTGTAAATTAGAAAACAAGAATTATTCAGACTTATCAGACAGTCTTGGAAATGAGACAAGATGCTTCTTATTATAATTAATTTTGATGCGAATATAATTCAGCACTGTTTCGGAAGAGAAAGCAAATACGGTAACATGTGACTGTGAGCGAAGCCACGGGTAACAGCAACAGCTATGATATATAAACTTGAAAGAATGGGTGTAGACAAACAAGGCCAACCTCGAATGACATAGACCGAACAATCCGAACATATCGGTGCCGTATTACAGGAGGGCCAAGTCAGGAGCAATAGAAGAGCATGTATACGGAATGTTATGCGTTTGGATAAAGTGAGACAGGTTTGTTTAGATAGGAAAGAATGGAAGTCCATTCGCTCTGCCTACTCCTTCGGGAATCGCTGTGATGGGTAAAAAAAGTTCAATACGTATTTTGAATCGGTACGGAGAAATTTCTTACTTTGATCAATCAATCAATATCATTTTAACTGAGAAGAATAACTATTAAAATATCGAATATAATAACATAACTTATTTGTTTTTCATCAGAACATCAAATCAATCAAAATAAAAACTCCCTTTGAACTCCACTCAGAGGCATAGGGAGGCAACAAGAGCTGTCCATTGGACTCGATCTTGCGCAATGCTTATGACCTCCTCCCAAACCATATTAACAAAGGTTAAGAGTTTTTGCCAATTGCCAAAGTTAATGCCAGCAAATGGTCATTCGTGTTAAATAACTAAAAACCGAATTTAAAGCTCTGTTACATAAAACCTTGAATACCTATACATAGTTAATTCGATACGAAGTTCGACGGGTCAGCTAGTAGCTTATAATTAATTGTTTTTTTTTAAGTAGATAGGGATCTATAGGTATGTGAGTAGATAATATTTTGATATACCTAAATTTACAATAAAAAATGATTTAGTCTAAAAATAAACTCATATAATCAATTTAAACAATGTCGATTCCTTTGAAAATAAAAGAATAAAATAATACGTAAGTATAAAAATCTTTTTTAATAAACCACGTTATTCATTTGGACTAAAAAATTGAAAATCTTCTTTATGGTCGAGAGTGGATTGCCGCATTGGAAAGAGAAGAAGAGTATTGTAGATGTTAAAATATCAAACTGTCATCCAAAGCAAGCAAGTATACAAAATGTCAGTAAAATAAGATGATAAAAAATGATTTAAAAATCGATTTCTGTAATCTGTGCATAAAGAATTAAATAAATTAAAGGGAGATGTACCTACTCGTATGTGTAGATTTTCTCGCTTTAGCTTGTGCTCAACGCAATTTTTATACCATCTAAGTATAATGTATGGTAATGAGACATGGACGTAGACCAAGAAGGAAGAAAGTAGTATGAATGCAGTAGAAATGAGAATGTTGCGTAGGATGTGCGCTATTAATGCTGAAGATGAGATCGGAAACGGAATGATAGATGAGGAAATAATGAGAGATAAAAAAATAGTGTAGTAACAAGAATGAATGTAAACAAAGTGTGGTGTTTGGAGAGTTTGGACATATAGAGAGGATGAATGAAAATAGAGTGACTTTTTACCTGCCTGAAAGGATAGGTGGAAGATCGACATGGGTAGAATATATCGATATGTGATCTTAAAGAAATGCAACGTCTAGAATAAAAGAAATAGGATACATGCATGCGGAATAGTATGATAGTGAAAAAAAGTATGTGGATAGGAAAGAGTGGAAGTCTCTTCTCTCTGCTTACCCCTATAAGGACACGGCGTAAAAGTTAATAAATTGATAACATTACATTTGGTCCAAAGTTTATTCGTTTTCTTACTACCTGTACCTTACTTTCCTTCATGGGTTGGGCTGATCACGTAACTTGCATACTTTATAATAATCTTTGGGTTAGTTAGAGACCACAACGAAGTTGTATGTTGATTATGTGATGTCTTTTTTATGTCAAATCTAATGTGTTGTTAGTTTTATTTATTATAGAATTAATAAATATATAAAAAAACTTCCATCATACTACCATGTGGGTTGGCTGGAATAGATTTTTCGGGATACGTCCGCCGTTTGACTCTGAATGTACCTATACTATATCATATGTGTAATTTATTTCAATAATGTTTTATTTATTTATTTACCTGATCGACTCTGTATATAACTCTCATTAGGGTTGGAGGTGTCATAGTGAGAGGTGGAGTGTACCTACATAGAGTCGGAAATACCCCATGGGTCAATACTTTTTGCCTCTCTGTGTCCTTGATTAAGAATGGGTACTTATATACTTGGGAAAACTTTTAGACCTAATGAGGCATATTATCGCGTACAATATTTATGGCTACTAGGGTTGCAAACTCATCGTCCTCCTGCATTGATAATATATTCACTGATATGAAGTATTCTGACGTAAAACTTACGGAAATTGTAAAATCAGACCATTTTGGTCAATCAATTAGCGTAGAAATTAGTAGCGGAGGAAAAAATGGTGATAATACGTTTATCTACAGGAGAAGGTTTAATGATAACAACATGAAATCCTTCTGCAATGGAATAAGAGCATGTCAAAGCTTTAAAGTAAATGATTGCTCCGAAGTTATGTTCAAAAAGTTTTTTGAAAATTTAGTGTTAAATCTAAATAGTTATATGCCTGTCAAAAAGATCAATTGTAAGCAAAATAAGTCTTTTAAAGGCTGGGCTAAGCCCGGTATATTAATCTCTAGGAAAATACTGTTTGACTTGTATAGAGTGAAAGAGCGTGACAACTCGCGGACGACGAAAGATTTTGTATCGACTTACAGTAGAGTATTCGGGCGGGTCTGTAGAGAAGCCAAACAAATGTATATCAGAAATAAAATAGAAAGTTCTAACAACATAATTTTGGAAATAATATTAAAATTAATAAACTTGGAAAGTCATAAAGGAAGAAACGGGTAAAACATGGGAGTATAACGAGAGTTAGAATTTTAGTAATCTTGATGTGGCAAATAGATTTAATAACTACTTTGTAAATATAGCCTCAGATCTTACTAGCACTATGCCTAAATCAACTGAGACTGCTGAATTTTTACTTAAATCCACAAAGAAATGTAACAATGATTTCAGGTTTAGAATGAATTCTAGAGCTAATGTCATTCGTATATTCTTCTTCTTCTTCCCCCACTGCGGCATTCCACTGTCGAGAGTGATTTATGATCATTCGTATATGTAGTCACATAAAATCCAAGGACTCAAATGACCTATGGTATACGTCGACAAAGTTTATTAAACGGATAATCGATCATCCGGCGGATGACCTAGTACTCATAATAAATAAATGCTTTGAAGAAGGTGTTTTCTCAGATACCCTCAAAATTGCTAGAGTAATACCGACATACAAAAAAGGAGACAAACATGATCCTGGTAATTACAGACCCGTTTCAGTGCTTCCTGTATTGAGTAAAATTTTTGAAAAACTTATAGCGGAACAACTTACTCACCACTTGATAGAAAATGATATATTACACCCACAACAATATGGATTTCAAAAACACAAGTGTACGAGTGATGGGATATCGCACTTAGTCAAAAGCGTACTCGAATGTTTAGATAAAGGTTATATATGTATTCCATTTTTTGCGATTTGACTAAAGCCTTTGTGTTAACCATAAGATACTTATAAAAAAGCTGGAATATTATGGAATTAAAAACGTAGAAAATATTTTCTTCAAATCTTATCTCAATAACAGAAAACAATCGGTAGAAATAGGAAATATCAAATCATCAGTGGAAAATGTTAACTGCGGTGTTCCTCAAGGCTCTATTCTGGGTCCTTTATTATTCCTAATATATGTAAATGACTTACCGTTCCATCTTAAAAACATAGCCGAGACTGTTCTCTTTGCTGATGACACTTCCCTTATGATCAAGGATATGGGACATAAATCTGATACAAAAAAAATGTTGTTGAAGTACTAGATATGGTGAGCGAGTGGTTCAGAGTCAATAGCTTAATTCTTAATTTGACAAAAACAAATGCGATGCATTTCTGTCTGAAAAAAAAACTGCAAAATGATCCAGTACTGTCAGTTCTTAGCAATAGAAATGTGGAAATGACAGAAAAATAATATAAGTTGGGAGTTGCAATAGACAGGACTCTACAATGGCATATACACATAGATCTGTTATGTAACAGGCTGAGTCCTGCCATTTATGCAATAAAAAGATAAATGAAACTTGTGGGTTAAAAACAGCGAGAACTGTCTTCTTTGCGTATTTCCACAGTCTTATGTCATATGGAATATTGTTCTGGGGCAGAGGAGCGGATGCGCAAAGAGTTTTTGTACTTCAAAAAAGAGCATTAAGAGCCTTGTGTAACTTGAAACCAAGAGATACGTGCAGACCATTGAGATCAAATATTGGTCACAAAACGATATCACATAATATTGATCAACCTTCTCGTATCCCATTCAAAACAATAATAATCAAGTGCGTAAATACGATTCATTCATAAAATCGTAATATTGAAAAAATAAGTTGTAAGAATGTAAATCATGCGTATTTATTAAAATGTTCAATCATTTGTACGACTCTCATACGTGTTTTTAATTGTTTATATTCGCATTTTGATAAAATTCCCCCAAGCCTAGCGATGTTTAAGTGTAATAGTATTGGTAATGTCTTCGTTACGCAACTGAGCCAAACAAAATATGCGCATTCAACAAAAGGTTCGCGCGTTCGTATAGGCGTTGTTTCTGATCTTAATACAAATGTTATCACATTTTTACAAATGTGGGGACTTGCTACATTAATTTATTTACTTTCGTGGATGGCATTGATACAGTAATATGATTTGGCAACGTTGCAATTTTTGATCGATTATTGTTGTTTAATAAATTGTCAAAATGATTTCCTAAGTGAGAATGTATATTTCAGATAAAAAGGTATATCGGAGTGTATATATGGTCACACAAAATGTCAAATATTGGCTCAAAATGAGTTATAGGTAGGAATCGGCTCAGGATCACGTGGTGATAGATATGAGCGCCGATCGACTATTTGTCGGCGGCGGCGCGCCGACTCAAAAGTGTCAGCGGCGGCGGCGTTTCGGCGGCGCGACTTTAGGTAGGACCACGTAGAAAGCCGATTCCAACCCGCGCCGACCGGCGCAAAAAACGTTGTCTATGGTTTCGATGCATTTAAATGGGCATGCCGGAAAGCGGGTTCCTGGTTTTGCTGTGCGTATCCCCATTCAAATGCATAGAAACATTATTTGCGCCGGTCGGAATCAGCTTACTACGTGTTCGCGTCCTAAGGGTAAGAACGATTCCGACTCGCGCTGATCGACGCAAAAAATGTTACTATGCATTTGAATGGGGATACCCACAGAGTAAGCAGGAACCCGCTTTTCGGCATGTCCATATAAATGCATTGAAACCGTAGACAACAAAATATGAGCCGGTCAGCGCAGGTCGGAATCCGCTTTCTACGTGTTCCTACCCTAAGGGTGGAAACACTGAAATGGTATATTATTCATATTCAATGAACTTTGTAATATTTTATTTAATGACTGTAAGTTTGTTTGAATAAAAAAAAAAACACGTAGAAAGCCGATTCAGACCCGCACCGACCGGCGCAAAAACGTTGTCTATGGTTTCAATGCATTTAAATGGGCATACCGGAAAGCGGGTTCCTTGTTTTGCTGTGCGTATCCCCATTCAAATGCATAGAAACGTTATTCGCGCCGGTCGGCGCGGTGGAATCGGCTTTCTACGTGTTTCCTCCCTATGTAAGGCAGATTTTTATAGGAAAATCAATAAAATGCGTTATTTTCTGCTCAACCACAGTTTTTTTTAATTATTTACAAAAATAGATAAAATTAAAGAAAAATCAACAAGTAACACACCAAGTATTAATAGGTTTATTATATTAGAACATTGCAAAATCATTATTGTTGCTAAAAAAAGTCAAGGTGCCTAACATCTTTCTTTTAACATTCTTCTTAAACTTCAGAATCATTATCTTTTTCACGTTTTAAGCACGCAGAAAATTTTCTCTCCCAAAACTGTTCTTTTCTTTCCGTCGATATCAGCTAAAACTAATTGTCCGATATAGTTCCAGTAAAAACTATGTTTTGATGAAGTTTTGCTTAATACGCTCACATTTGTTTCACTTAACCTCTTTAAAATGTCAATCACTGTTGCCGTTACCGCCATTTTTACACCTCGCAGACGTGCAAACGCTCTTAATGTTGGATTGCACTGATCTCGCTCGATATTTATCGGCGCGCCGACTGTGTCGGCCGGCGGCGGCGGCGCAGGGAAAACCGAGGCGGCGGCGGCGCGCCGGCGCGGCGCTCATATCTACGTGGTGATACCGAAAATGTAAAAATCTCATTTTGACTCTGATCAAGTATGTGACAAAAGAGCCAACAAGTAGAAATGAGCCAACATCCCCGGTAATTAACAGACGGTTTGAGCCACGAAGTGCTAGTTGACAAACATATATATATATATATATATGAGGAATATTATATGTCTGATGTTATCGGTCAAATTATTATCAATCTCTATTGTATTTGTATAGAATCAATTTAGGAATTCGAGACCACAGACTGTTACGATGACAGGGCAGCCATTGTTGTTCGCCTTTTCAGCGGTTCTTCTACAGATATGATTGACCTTTTTGTGAGTGACAGAAATTATTTTACTGTTGATAATATAATAGGACGACTGCCAAAGCAATGACATGTTATACCTTCAATAGGTTTTTTGACGTTCACAAAAAGTGGACCTTCCCTTAGAAACAGGGTGAACCTTATTATAAACGTGATGACAGAGGAACTAATTGACTAAAAAAGGACACATTCTTTAATAATAAATGTAGATATTTTTGGTTTTTCTTTAAATAAAATAATATTTAGAAGAGAAAAAAGTTTGAAAGCAAAATACACGTCTTAAAACTTCTTTTTTTAATGAATCTGTACTCTCTCAAAGTGAACACAAACGCACTCTTAAAATAAATTCTTATAGATAAAATCAGGAAAGTCAAACATTTGAGAACCACAGGTTATGTCCGATGTTAATATTATTAGAAAGTAAACGAAGTTGGTTTATATTGTGTTGGATGGAATTCTATCAAAAATTAGGATAACAGGCTGATACCAGGAATTCTTTTGTTACTCATTTATATTATTTCGTTGCTACGGATTTTCCTTTCTGACTTAATTTCCTCAACAGACTTGATTCTAATTCTTGCGTGGTAATAGTTATTCAACTGTAGTATTGTATGAATTATTACTCGAGATCGGGTGCTTTGTCTTCGAAATAAAGAGAGGAATCTCTATTCTTAAGAACTGTTGTATTTTGTAATATCTGTCTGAACAGATTCCATTCTAGAGATGAAGAATGCTCTCATTACTATCAATTGTTTTTTGGGAAATAAATATTGTAGAAAACACTCTAACTTCGTTTTGAATGACAGTGGCCAAAATAATATGATATAGATTTGGTTTCTCAGTGATAATGGTTCTTAATTCTTAATTCCATGGGACGGGGTTTCCTTAATTCAATAAGAAAACAGATATTGGTATTTTTTTAAAGCAATTTAATAAATAATTGAAGTAGATGGAAAGGCTAAAATCGTTGAAATATTTTAAGACTCCGATCAGGAAACAATTTTCAGCCTTCTATCTTTTTGTTTATTAAGGTGAATGAATCAAATTCGCGGGCCAATATATAAAAAAATCATTTTTTTTTTCATATTTATTTTTATTTCCAGTCTGCAAAAAACATTATCATAACAAAGACGACGTATTTGGCTATATAGTCTTTCAGCAAGCGTGGGGCTAGTACTAGTTCTATCGAGAGCTAATTGCACGCTAATAAGCGCTTATAAACGTGCAAATAGTGTTCTAAAATCGAATGATCGAATCGTTTGATCATTTCTATATGGAAATTTTTTGACACCCTTACGATGATCGTTTCGATATTCGATCATTGAAAACCTTTACCAGGAGTATGGACGCAATTGTCACTGTTTCCTCCAACAACAGGGAAACCAGCATTAATTGCTTACTTACTTACTTACTTCCGATGGCCATATAACTCCGGCAGAGTTTTGGCCTCCTGAACAATGTTTTTCCAAGCCGTCCTATCCTGCATAATGGACTCCCACCGATCTCCCACATCCAGCACGTCCAGGTCCCGGGCAACGTTGTCCATAAGCCGCTGCCTTGGTCTTCCAGGTGGTCTTCTACCCGTGGGCCTGCTATCCAGAAGACTCTTTGTGGACCTCTCCACACCGGACCTGGCAACATGCCCGATCCATGCCAATCGTCTGGATCTGATGTCACTGGTGATCAGTGGTTGTCCTGTTAGTGCACGTATTTCTGCATTGCTTCTCAGCCTCCAGGTGCCACCCGCAATACCCGGCCTAGGTCCCAAGATTCGTCTCAGAATCCTGTTCATTAATTGCTAAATTCGAAAAATTGTTTCCTCGAACATTTGGGAATTTGAATAGTAGTCGTTCGAATTATCGTCGTTTGAAGAATAATAATTGTGATTCGAACAACTTACTTATCACCTGTATTGTCAAAAATGCAACTTTTAATGGTTTTTAAAAATAAAGAGGTGGGGTGAAAGCCAATAATTATGAATAGATAGATATTGTTTCAATATTCATTATTATTATCAAAACAGTATTAAAATCGCACATCAGCTAAATCTCCAATATTCCTACAGTTGAGAAAGGCCTACGAGCTCAACCCAAACACATTTTCTTTGTGTTCCTATTGATCAAATGTCCCGAACCTTTCCTCACCTTAAATAAATCTGATATGTGAACCAGGTACATGCCACACTACATCACTTATGTACATACGGCAGTCCCAACCTTTGACCTTACATCAGTATCCAACTCAATCATATATTCCTACAAGTCATCCGATACCCCTCGTTCCTTACACTCTTGTTTTTATATCGTCTTTACACTTTCTCTTTTATACTTTTATGTTCTGCTGTCTCCTTTTTTTTTGTTTTATTTATTTCCTTCTACGCTTAGTGTACGTACTCTGAAATATGAAACCATCCTTATATGTTCTTCTCTTTTTCTTTGTTTTAATGCAAATTCATTTGAAATTATTGTCAACTAGCTTATACCCGTCTTGCTTTACGTTTTTGATTCCGATTGTCAGGCTTGATCGGTAGGTAATTAAACAGGTTCTAGTCTAGCTTCCCATTGCTTAACAGACCTCTATAACTAGTGACATAAGCACAGAAAAAGAAGAATGACACTTTTACAATTCATAAAAAGAGAGAAGAATGATACTTTTAATGTTTATAAAATAGAAAGAAGAAAAATTATAGTCTGCTACCCACATGGAAAAAAACTCCATGTTAATATGTTACATCTCACACTTGATTCAATTTCACTGTTCAATCGAAGGGTAAAAAAACACTTTAATAATAATATTATACGAACCTACCTACATAATTTGCAAGTTTTACTCTATCTATGGTTTGAATCTTAGCTACATTCCCTACACCCTATATGTGTGATAATTAATTAGGCATTCCACCCATAGAGGGTGATTTGTGCTATGTGTGATAAAGGCAGCTGTTTTACCGACCTTTATATGTCACAAAATATGTCAAACTTCAAAATGGAGGAATTATTTTGCAATTTTTTTCATTAAATCTTTATTTATTGAGAATAATAAGATTTGAATAACATTTATATGTATAACAAATAAATGTACAATTATTTTATTACATTTTTATACCGTAATACCAAGATTCCATTCAACGTTTACATGAGTAATTTTGTTTCCAAAAGGTGGCTTACTGTCTTTTTTGAAAAATTTGTATGAAGATCCTAAAAAATACATTTTTTTTAAATAGCTCTAAAAAGTTAATGCAGCAAATTGTATTTAAGAACCTTCTCCGGCATTTTGCACGGCTCTGCGCAGATTCATATCTGACGTAGCATTTGTATTTTGAGCGTGATGCTCCCACATACGGTAAAAGGCAAATAAACATTTCTGAATTATTATGTAGATGAACGGTGTGGTGTGACCGTGTATATTTCATATCTAAAACCACACTGGTATAAAAATAATCATATCATTTTCTGCCAATGGTTTAAAATAGTTCATCAACCGTCAACCTTTACTAATTAATGGGTACTTGGTCTTATGTCGTCTCTTTCTTTCATAAATTCCAAGCTAAACTTATTATTTGTAATGTTATTATAACGCCAGTTCGACACTCTTATACACGGGTTCCTAGGGAGCGGTCCGTCGTCTGACAAGACAGTCTTTCAACATTATATGAAAATGATTTTTGTTACTACAGAAACAATATTGACAATGTTCTCACTGACATATTCACCGCTGTGTATAGTGGCGGCGGCGTATCCATTGTAAAACAGATCATTAGAGATGGCAGATCTAACTCAACGTAATCGATCAATATCCACCGAGTTCTGGAATCACTCCTTCAATCAATTGGACAATCAGTAAGGAGTTTCTTCAACGTTCTTCTTCTTTCCATGTGTGCTCTTTCTAGGGAATGCGGCATATCTTGATCAATTTGCAAAAGTTTATGTCATTGTTAAATCAAAACAATTCATCATTATACCGGATAAACCATCCTCGATACTGATAATCAGCTTGCTCTTAATCTTTGTCTATGATTTTTCATTTGCATTCTTCAAATGTGCATTCTTACCATTTTCTTTTAAAAGTTGAACGATGCAAGTTGAATGTATACAGAGTACAGAGTTTTTTAACTTGGTGGTAAAAGTTGAACGTACGGTTTCTGTTGATGAAACTAGGTTATGTTTTACGTAAATTGTTCGTATGTCTTTTGTTTCGTTTATTTCGCATTTTAAAAAAAGAATGCGTTTAGATACGAGTTTCTATCTGTCAAACATGAGTTGCAATAACTGAAAATAATCAAAAGACACTTGCAAATAAATCGATAAAACATCAGAAGAATAATGAAACAAAAAAACCCGTTTGAATTCGTTCCGTCAAAATATTTTGAATAAAGAATTTGAACAAAAAAGGGAAACCCCGATTGTAAGTAAACGTCTGAATCAAATTCGCAAGATTATTTTGGAGACCGGTAAGAAACACTCGCGATTTTTGAACGAGCCATTGTTTATGGAAGCATTCAAGCAAAAATAATAAAAGAAGAGATAGAAATGCTCTGCTGGGTTCATTTATCAACCTTTAACACTTCATCTTCAAGCTTACCTCGCGTTCAGGGGTACACCGCGCACCGAGGTGGTTTTTTTGTTTCTTTTTTCTCCACAGAGTACCAAACAATGTTATTTATATTTTTTATTATTATTCGCAACCAAAGAATGCTTACTTTGTGTTTTTCTCAGTCTTGTTTAACATTTTCAGTCATTCATTAGCTATTTCTATTCAGTCTCGATTTATCGATACAAAGTTAGAATGCATCTTCTTGATGTTGTTGTTTTTCCCCCCCTTTCTTGCATTTTCTTTTTGAAACATAGCTCAGTCAGACGATTGTCAAGAGACAACCTTATTCGTAATTTACTTGCATCGTATTCTTTTATTATTGGTATTGAGACGTTTTGTATCCAAGACAGAGATACAGAATGAACTGAGAAAGAATTGTTATTACTTTTTCGTTCAAAAGTAATTGACTTCTTCAACCTTCATACTCCATTATTGTTTAAGAAGAAAATTTATTTTTTCTTTTTCTTAGAGTAAAGTGAGATGATATGAGTAAGTATGCACTTTTTATTTGAATTTGTAAGTTTTAAGACATCAAGTTCTAAATAATAATAAATAAATAAATAATGCTTTATTGTTACAAAAATGCAGTCCTGATACAATCCATTCACGAGAGTCAAAGGGCGGACTTATCCCGCAGGATCTCTTCCAGCCAACCCAAAATTATACACCCTATTCCAAAAATAATAATTGTACCACCTACTCGTTTTAGTATCGTTTAGTAAAGTGAGTTACACAGATTGCGATATGAAAACGAATGGGTTTATCAAAAAAAAATGTAGAATAGAATTATTAATAGTGAATTGGTTAGATCATATTAAAAGAATCAATATTAATCGAACGATTAAGTAGTATGATACTGAAAGGAAAGCCGTGAAAAGAAAGACCAGGGGCCTTACTCTGAATTTACATCGCGAACCCGATCCAATTATAATAAGGATTTTGAAAGTACTATAATAATATGATTGTAAAGTATTGACGGTAGGCATTAGCCCCCCTAACCTGACCTATAACATCAACCAGTTTTCATCTTAATTATTATATCAACATAAGTACTAGGTATTAACAGAGTATTTAAGCAAAAGCACCATATGAGCATATTCGTTATATTAAAATCCATACAAAAACAGAATTCCTGAAATTACTGAGACAAAAAATTATTCACATTATATTATGCGTGCGGGTGGTTAGATGTTATGAAGAACGTCTTTATCAAATACGCGTGTACACACACAGCGATACTACATTTGTTAAAATAAAAATATTTAAACGAATTTTTGAAATCAAGTATCTCGACAACATATTGTTATCTCCCTACATATACTTTGAACCTTCCTCCCTTATTTATCAAGTAACCTCAGTAAGTACCCATGTAAATGTACACCTATTTACAAAAAAAAACTTTAATATACATAATATATACTAAATGTGAAATAAATTAGATAATATATATTATTATATACAGCCCTGGAAATGTTTAGGTTTTCTTCTTTAAATACCAATTATATCGGAGGTTTGCGAGCATCTTATTCAAATACGCTTCCCTCTGGCAGTCTCATCAACAAATCGGCACGCAAAACCACTGTCTCAAATTCTTTAGCCACGAGGCTTTTTACGCTCCATATCTCGCCAATCTTCTATTTTTCTTTCCACAATTAACACTATAGGAGGGCATAATTTTCATTCTGGAATATTCATGAATTGAATACAATATATCGTCAAAAGCTTCTTTTAAGAAAAAAATTATATATATACAAAATATCTTTGTATGAAGAATGGTAGTGTTACAGACGCAGACAGGCGGCTTACATTGAACAACCAACCCATAGAGGATGTTAAACTGTTCAGAACTTCAATTACCTTGGTGCACACATAGAAGAAAATGGCACTATGCAAGGGAACTCTTTGGGCGTTCAGCAAACTTGGGAAGGTCTGGAGGTCTAATGCCTTCAGCATCAACACTACAATGACGACGCTCTTCAGTTCTTCTGACTATACAATGCCTGTGTCCTACTGGTTCTTCTCTATGCCCATGAATCTTGGCATCCAACCTGCGCTCAAAACACTCGCAAAGCAAGATTCGAGAGCAAGTGCCTCAGAAGAATACTGGGCATACGTTGGAACGATTTTGTGCCGAACACAGTTGTCAGAGACCTGAAAGGCCAGCCACTGGTCACTACCACTATAAGATTCCGCCGACTGGCCTGGCTAGGAAGCCTACGGAGGACTCTGAGGGCATAACCCGTATTAGCCTCAATTACCATCCAGAAGGCAATTGGAGACGCGTTAGGCCCCTCCAAACAATTAAAAGGTTGTTGGTCGAGGACTTGTGGAGTCCATATGCTCCAACTAGGGAGCGGACATGGATAAAGAAAGAAAAATAAGATACAAAATAATAATCTAATATTGCCACCTTTTGGGTAAAAAAAATCACGATTATCACCATAATATTATGCACGTTGTTGAATGTGTTGATATACATATGAAGCATGCAAAAGGCTAGTCCAATAGTATGAAAATAGCAACTACATCATTAGTGGTTTAGTGTGGCGATGGAGGGGTGTTTCTAGTCTCCACCGGCTGACTGACATCCTTCAACCCGAGGTACGACCAACCCCTCGACATCGCCGCGCTGCCTTATGTGTGTCAAGAGTATTATAAGGCGGGGTGTCATTCTCCCCCACAATGAGGTATCAGCTCCGAAGATAAGAAGACACTACTTGAAGAGAACTCCAGCAATAACAATAATCTCTGTGGCTTATTAAGAAGTTATCTTAGATCCTTTCATGATCCTACAAACAAAACCTCTTAAATCTATACTACATTTTGTGACCCCAGTTAGGGACCGTTTATGTATAACATTACAAACAAAACCTCTCAAATCTATACTACATTTTGTGACCCCAGTTAGGGACCGTTCATGTATAACGTATCGCATATTTTTAACATTATTGACCCCCCCCCCCCCCCGAGATGGACCGTAACGCTCTTTGTTACCCCTCTTCCCATTCTCTCAACGTTACCTAACGCACATATTACAACTATGTATGCCTCAAATCACAATTATTACTGGAAATTCACTAAATACCTTTGTTGCGGCGCCGGTAATACAATAGTAACGTTTTACAAGAAAACCCCCCCTCCCCCCATATTGCGTTACGATCCCAGGGGACGACCATCTTCCTCTTTCATCACATAAGCTTACTTTGAAAGAGTCAAAGAGTGTTCACTTTGAGTGAGCCAAGTTTCATTTTCATATTTAAAATAAACAGTAACAATAAAGTTTTATAGTGTTTAGTTTTTGTAAAAAGTCTATCCCAGAGTAAATGTGAATATAAATTTGAATACGGAAACACCTAACTTTTTAATTCTGTTAAGAATTTCATCCAAAATATGGAAACTCTCACTGTAGAATTGCTGCCAACCAATCCTATGAAGATCAGAAGAAACAATTAGAAATACTTACAGTTGTAAAAATGTTTTAACAATTTCAGATCTCGTCTATTATTAGTGATGAATTGCATTAAGCTCCACTGTATGTCAAAAAAGATGTCTATTATACCAATAAGTAAATATACGATTTTTTATACGAAATTCTAGAGAATATAATATACAAAAAAAAATAAAACTATATACCAACTCTATAAGAATATTTCATCCGAATTTGCAAGAAAATAAGAGGTGAGTCCATGATAAATTCACACCCTCTCACAAGTTTTGTTTACATCTCAAATACCACCAGCAAACAAGGTAGTGGAGTCCCTGGTTAACCGTGACACGACGCCGAAAAGAAAGATAATCGCTAGGCCCCGCCTAATCCCGCACGATGCCTCCCTGGAGAGCCATCCCGGGGCGAATCACGAGGCTTTGTGAGCGCAGCCTGTTGTCTTAAATTGCCCCGTGTCGAGTGGTTTTTGTTTACACTTTCAATTGCCATTTGCAATAACAACTTTATTATTTTCAAAAAAAAACACGAATTCTTCAACGGTTTTGTTTGAAATTCTTTTGTCATTGTATCTACCCATAAGGTCGAGTGCCTAGAACGTAACACCTGAATGTAATAAGGGCGTTTACTATATCTCTTGTTTCCTAGTTGGGAGCTACGCCATATTTAGTCCATCTGCCGGTGCAAGCGGGCCTAATCAATAAAAAAAAAAACACTCCGCACACTACTAACTGTAATGTTATGTATTTCATTCTCACACACACTTCGATTTATTTGACATACTGCAGATCTTTTGTCTATCGGTGGTGTTTGAGCCAGTAGCATGGACATTAGCAATAATTGAATTGAAAAACTGATTTATGGGATTGCGTTGAAGTGGGATTTAATAAATAGAATCTATCTCTGTCACCCATCCATATTTCCTATAGTCCAAAATTATTGCCATCTCTCTCTCCTTAACCTTGAACCTGCAATAAATGCAACGCAACGCTTATCTTCAGTAATTAATTACGATTATTCCGGAACGCACGCATTGCGCGTATATTTCGCTTATTGCCGCATTTTTATCGCTTCGCTAATTTAATCAACCCGCATAAAATTAATTTTTCTTAACCATCTAAATCCGCTTACTTTACTTTAACATAATAAATATTGCATTGTTTGTGTTGTAATAAACCAGTGGAATCATCCAGGACATCAGGGGATCCATCCGTGCACCAGAGTTCCATAACAAAAGGTAGGAATTTATTTATTAATTCTCACCATATGTGCAAACCTTTGATGAGTTTTTTGATTCCATTAAAACCGCATCCCGCATATACAGTCCGCTAATCCGCTCAAACATTGAATGGTCCATTACGAACCGGATTGAATTAGCTTTCGCAAAATAAATTTATTGCAAATTTATTTAATTTCGAAAAAATATTGCATTTTTTCGGAACACAAAACCGCAGTTTGAACAAGCATTGTCGATAAATTACAGATTAATTTTGTTCATTCACAGTATTAAAATATTATTAATTAATATTTTCGCCGCATTTAAAATATATTTAATTCATATTAAATTTGGAATAATTGTTGTAACGCATTCACAAGTATTGTTAAAATTGATTGCTGTTCGCTAAACGCATAGCAGCGCTAGGTACTTATTTGTACTTGTGAATTGATACTTACATACAAAAAATTAACGCACCTTAAGTTATTTATATTAAGCATAATGATCCAATCGAACTGGATAGAAAAATTAGATTTCTCAAAATAAATATAGTGCATATTTATTTAATTTTTTGAAAAGATATTTCATTTTTCGAAATACGAAACCGTTTGAACAGGCTTTAATAATAATAATAAGGTTAATTAATTGTTCTTTCATATTCTTCAAGTATATTATTTAGATATATTTCCGCTTATAATAATAATATTACAATTCAGATATCAAATTTGGTATTATTGTCATAGAATTATTCACATCGCCTATCATAAGTACATTCGTTGACTGATACGAGTTTGAAAAAATAATATTATCTCGCAAATAAATATATTTAATATTTATTTAAGTATAGAAAAAATATTACATTTTTTCTGAATACCTAAAACGCATTTTGAACATTCTTAATATTATCTAGCAAATAAATATATTAAATATTTATTTTAGTATCGAAAAAATATTGCATTTTTTCCGAATACTTAGAACGCATTTGAACAGACATAGTGTAGTGTTATATTGTTCATTTATAAAGTAAAATATTAATTTACCGCAACGATTGAAATATTGTATTTTTATTAGAAACTCTGTGAAGAATAATTATTATTATTTGGTAAAAATTCGCTCTTCACGGCGTTTCATCGCATCGCTTAGGTTCATACTTACATATCTATTAGCTGTGGTACCTTTCTGTTGAATACAAAGCGAGTAAAAATACGTTCATTGAGAACTTAAATCGCTACAAATTATAATTAATAGTATTGATTTATTGAGAAGTCGTTTTATATTGTCATTAATTGCATGATAATAATTAGTGATAGCTACTCACTGTAAATTTATTAAAATTCGCTCACGTTTGTTTATAGAGAAATATTTTTCGCTATATAGTAAATAGTAGATACATTGTTATTTATAGTTAACTTACAATAACATAATGGTGGACCGACTTAGTATGTTGGAGGCCTTAAAGGACAGCATAGAGGAGAGAGTCAAGTCTCTTTACGCAAAGATCGCAACACTGGTTTCGAATACCAGATCGGCCTCGCAATTTTTGGTTGATTCCTCGACATTAGAGGAAGATTACAAACAATTTAATGATACAATGGAAACTATTGTCTTGTTAAAAATTAAACATGTCGATGATTATATACCGTCTTTTGAAGGTCTAAATGTTTTCAAAGATATGGTTTGTTCAATTAAGTGTAACGGGATGAATTGCTAACAGAAAAACAAAAACTTGTTTCACCATCTGTGTCTGTTACTGAAAGTACGAACTCAAAAAATCGCATAAAACTACCAGTTTTGGACATACCTAGTTTTGATGGAAATATTCAAAATTGGTCTATATTTTACGAGTCATTTAAAACAAATATTCATTTAAATACTTCGCTTGACAATTCCCAAAGAATGCAGTATCTCATTGGGAAGTTGACTCAATCTGCTCTAAATGTCGTTGTCGGAATAATACCTACAGGTGAAAATTATAATAATATTTGGAATAGTCTGGTTAAAAAATATCAAGATGATCGCACTTTAGGATCGTTTTATATAAATAATATTCTAGACATATCTCACTCACGTCATGATTCAAAAAGTTTAAATCTCTTCATTGATAAATTGTCTGCAGGTGTAGCTGCATTCAAGCAATTAGCCATTAAAGATAATTTGGATTTTGTTTTGTTATGCTTCGCTCTAAGAAAATTAGATTCTCAAACTGTAAACGAATTTGAAATGTCAGTTAGAGAGAAGGAAATGCCCTTGCTAAGTGACTTAGTAAATTTTGTAAAAGATAAAATAAAAATAATGGAGCGTACTTCAAACAATAATAATTTAAAGAATTATAATAATTATGGAAATTATAAACAGAAAATTAATCATCGCAATGTTTCAAAGTCTTTTATGACCAATACCAAACAAAATACTTGTTCATTATGTAAAATTTCCCATACTCATTTTTATCAGTGTTCTGAGTTTAAAAAACTCAAACCAATAGAAAAGTTTAATTTTATAAAGTCGAATAATGGGTGCATAAATTGTTTAAGTTTAGCCCATAAAATAACACACTGTAGTTCTACAAATTATTGTAAACATTGTAATAAAAAGCATCATACGTTGTTGCATTTTGGTAATGAAAATGTAACTTATAATAATAATAATAATACTGAATCAGTGATGATTGCCAGTACGTCAACATCATTGCTCGCTAGTAATAATAATAAATTACATACAAAGGTAATTCTTTCTACCGCACAAGTATACGCATATTTGAATGAAAATAATAAGAGATTGATTAGATGTCTTATTGACAATTGTTCGCAAAATAATTTAATAACCCTCGCCTGTTGTAAAAAATTAAACTTACGAATTATCCCTTTACACAATTCGGTTGTCAAGGGTGTGGGAGTCAGTTCTAAACCAATTTATGGTTATACATCGTTGAAAATACAATCTCGCATTAATCAGCACTCATATGAGATTCAATGTTTAATATTGGATCAAATTACTGAGGATATGCCTTCTGAATTTATCGATACTGGAAATTTTCCCAAATTAATGTCAGTACCTTTAGCTGACAATACATGGAACGTACCGGGAAATATAGATGTCATTTTGGGAGCTCAAATCTTCCCTCACATATTATTGGGAGGACGAATCAATGTAAATAATTTATCTCCTTTAATTGAAACTACATTAGGATATTTAATAATGGGAAATTTACCTAACACATCTAATAATAATAAAATTAACAGTGGCGTCTCGCATACAATGTCGATGATTTCTCTTATCGATCAACAAGATTTAGAGACATTGTCATATTGTACATATTCTAACAATGAGTTGGAACAATCTTTACATAAGTTTTGGCAATTAGATGAATTACCTAATGTACAGCATTTGAGCCCAGAGGATGAGGAGTGTGAAAATAACTATTGTTCTACGGCCATTAGAGATGGTCAAGGGCGATTTATAGTATCTCTTCCATTTTCTAAAGAACCAAATTTATTGGGTAATTCGTACGCCACTGCTCAGCGACGTCTAATGTCTCTTGAGAAAAAATTCAGAATAGATCCCACATTACGCAATCAATACAATGATGTCATTAATGACTACATAAAAAATGGTTATTTAATTGAAAGTCCCTCTCAACATGACAAAGGATATTTTATACCACATCACGGTATCATTCGACAGGATAAATTAACTTCAAAGTTGAGAATTGTTCTCGACGCAAGTGCAAAAACGCACAACGGTGTGTCGCTAAATGATATTTTACACACTGGAAATAATTTACAAGCAGATTTATTTTTACTTTTACTTAACTTTCGCTTATTTGCTGTAGCCATTACCGCAGATATTAAACAAATGTATTTACGAATTGGTGTAACCGAAGAACATCAAAAATACCTAAAGATTTTATACCGCTTCAATGATGAAGAAAATGTTCGCATTTTTCAATTTAAATGTGTTCCATTTGGATTAAAGGCAAGTCCTTACTTAGCTATGCGTACAATACGCAAGCTTGCAGAAGCTGAGGTACAATCCTTTCCAAATGCCGCTAAAACCGCAACTTCGGATTTCTACATGGACGATTTAGTCAAATCAGTTCACGCCAGCCCCGGGGATCGAGAGGCTGCGAAGCTGATTAATGAGTTGATATCTTTTTTCGCTTCAGGAAACTTCGAGCTAGTAAAGTTCGCCAGTAACTCAAAAGATCTACTCGCTAAATTACCGCCGCAAAACTGTGCTTCTGTAGAGTTTTGTGATAATATGAATTTTAAGATACTGGGACTGCAATGGTCTCCAGAATCTGATATATTCTCATTTAAAATATCTCCATGCACTGACAAATGTACAAAACGAATCATGCTCTCCGTGATAGCAGGATTGTTTGACGTTTTGGGACTGGTTTCACCAGTTATCTTAACGGCTAAATTACTTATTAAAGCTTTATGGAGCGCTAAAATTGGTTGGGACGAACTGCCTCCTAGTAATATAATCAGTGCTTATCAAAGTTTGATTAATGAATTGCCATTACTATCGAACTTAAAAATTCATCGTTACCTGAACGTAGCTCCTGGATGTAAGGTTAACATTGTGGCATTTTGTGATGCGAGTCTTCAAGGTTATGGATGCGCAATTTACCTGCATGTTACGGACGCTCAGGGTAACATAACTACTAATTTAGTATGTTCTAAATCTAAAGTCGCACCAGTTAAGGTTGTATCACTCGCACGCTTAGAGCTTTGCTCTGCGTTATTGCTTTCTAAATTAGTTCGAATCGTCTATGATTCTTTCAATCCTCGATATCCTATTGAGGAAATATACGCATTTTCTGATTCCACTATCGCTTTGTCGTGGATTCATTCATCCCCGCACCGCTGGTCTATATTCGTAGCTAATCGAGTAGCCAAAATTCATGAAAATTTAGATTGCAAACATTTTTACCATATAGCTGGAATAGAAAATCCAAGTGATTGTTTATCTCGTGGATTGATGCCTTCGCAAATATTGAGGCATGAGTTGTGGTGGAACGCACCTAAATGGGTCTCGACTGCGCCTGACTCTTGGCCTGTCAAACCATTTATACCCACTACTTCAACAGACATACCTGAATTTAATTCAAAGACTTTAAATGTCATTGTACCAGAACCGCCTATATTATACCCGCTGATCACTCGAATATCATCATGGAATAGATTACTTCGGGCCGTCATATATGTTCTGCGATTTACTCGCAAACTAGCATCTGTAAAAAACATTCAAGTTGATCATTTAAATCTTGCCGAAAGATATGTGTTGCTAACCATACAGCAGGTGCATTTTGGCAAAGAATATGCAGCTATTTCGCAGGGTAAAGAGCTGCCTTTACCTTTCAAAAGACTTGATCTTTTCATAGACAAGGAGGGTATCATTCGCATTGGAGGAAGATTGTCTAATGCAGACTTACCTTATGAAAGTAAACATCCCGCGCTTCTTCCAAAATCTGACCCTGGTGTGGATCTTTTAGTGGATCATTATCACAAAACAAATTGCCACACCGGAGCAAATTTGCTCAATTCCATTATCAAACAACGCTACTGGATTGTTTCATCCAGAAATGTTGTCAGAAAAAGAGTGAGACAATGTAATAGTTGCTTTCGTGTTAGGCCAAAGGGGACTCACCCAAAAATGGCAAATTTACCTGAATATCGGATAACTGAAACAACTAAAGCATTCGTTCATACCGGAGTGGATTATGCAGGACCCATCAATATTACCCTTTCAAGACGCCGTGGACAAAGATATCAAAAGGCATATATCTGCATTTTCAGTTGTCTCACTACGAGAGCAGTGCATGTAGAATTGGCACCCGATCTGTCAACTGATGGATTTCTTAACGCATTTAAACGATTTTTATCACGCAGAGGACCTGTTTCGTGTCTTTATTCTGATAATGGGACAAATTTCATCGGAGCAAGAGCCCAGTTGAAGGAGTTGTATACTTTGATAGCTTCTTCTGAATTTTACAAGGCTTTCGCTGAGGAACTATTGCAGCATAGGATCCAGTGGAAGCTGATACCGCCTTACAGTCCACATTTTGGTGGCTGCTGGGAATCGCAAGTTAAGAGCTTTAAAAGCCACTTATACAGGGTAATTGGAAGTCAAGTGCTGACTTATGAGGAATTATCCACTGTATTGATTCAGATAGAGGCTGTTTTGAATTGCCGGCCTCTATGTTTGCTCTCAGAGGAGCCAAATCCAGAGATTTTAACTCCAGCACATTTCTTAATGATCACGCCTCTACAATTTCTTCCCGCAGCAGATGTGTCTTCTGAACGTCCTAATTTGCTATCACGAAAACTATTGTTAGACAATTTAGTACAATCGTTTTGGAAAAAATGGAGGTTAGAATACTTGCATACTTTACAAACCAGACAGAAATGGTGCACTAAAGATAAACCCATTGAAGTGGGTACTATCGTTATTATACATCTCGATGATGTTCCACCCCTTCGGTGGCCCTTAGGAAGAATCGAAGAGGTTTTTCCTGGCTCTGATGGAGTCAATCGTGTGGCGTTGGTTAGGACCAATAATGGAACGTTTAAACGTCCAGTTGTAAAATTATGTCCTTTGCCAACCCAGTAATTTATCTTACAAGTATTCTTAGTTGTAAGTTTAGTTAATAACAATAATTCTAAATTTATTAAATATTGGTTGCTAATATAGTAACTTGTTTTTCTTTCTTTTCTTTTTTTTTGACGGCTTGTTCAAGCGTTTTTTTGTTCATGTTCACTTTGTCATTATTTGTTGAAAGCTTCGTACGCTTTAAGCTTTCAAGGTGGGGAGAATGTTTGAGCCAGTAGCATGGACATTAGCAATAATTGAATTGAAAAACTGATTTATGGGATTGCGTTGAAGTGGGATTTAATAAATAGAATCTATCTCTGTCACCCATCCATATTTCCTATAGTCCAAAATTATTGCCATCTCTCTCTCCTTAACCTTGAACCTGCAATAAATGCAACGCAACGCTTATCTTCAGTAATTAATTACGATTATTCCGGAACGCACGCATTGCGCGTATATTTCGCTTATTGCCGCATTTTTATCGCTTCGCTAATTTAATCAACCCGCATAAAATTAATTTTTCTTAACCATCTAAATCCGCTTACTTTACTTTAACATAATAAATATTGCATTGTTTGTGTTGTAATAAACCAGTGGAATCATCCAGGACATCAGGGGATCCATCCGTGCACCAGAGTTCCATAACAAAAGGTAGGAATTTATTTATTAATTCTCACCATATGTGCAAACCTTTGATGAGTTTTTTGATTCCATTAAAACCGCATCCCGCATATACAGTCCGCTAATCCGCTCAAACAGGTGGTCAAATTGAGAATAGAATAATATTTTATTTGGTATTAAAATAACCATAGAAAAAACTTTGAACGTATCAACATTTTAAGTTTGACGTATCCATGTCATTGTTTTTGAAAGAAAATTGAGAAATAGCACTCACTCAGTCTTTTGACAATGGAACCTAAATAATGTTCAGACTTTATAATTTAATTTAGTTATTGTCGAATTTCGAGAACTGGCCGACCACTAGTAAATTGAATTCTTCGAAAACCGGCTCATATTTGACTAATAAATGTTGTAGTTAAAATGGAATATCACCGAGCATTTCTGCTCAAAACATTAAAGATCTATTGTGTAATATGTATGCTTTGAACAAAGCTACAAATAATAATTATGTACCTTCTGTTTGTAGATAAAGCCCGTGAAAATTCACTTTTTTTTCTTTATTTTGGTGAAATTTTAAAGAATCTGTGTAAGTATACAAAATTTCAATTGATGTGGGACATTTCTTCCAAGAAATCAGGTCGCACGTGCAAAAATATTTTAGAAAAGCGAATGGAAATAGGCACATAGGTTCCAATTCTTTCAATACGATATTACCAGTAATAGCTATGATTTTTGATCGAACAAAGCAGACTCATTGAATGTGTCTGAGGAGGTATTTTCTTTGTTTGAGGCAGGTATTTCTGTCATAAAGTCTTTTTGAGAAGGCTAGTATGTATTAGAAAACGTTGATAAGAAGATGGAGAATGCTTCAGTCTTTGAGAAGGATTACAAATATGCATTCTATCGATAAATTTTCAAGCAGTTATGTAAGAGAAAATTTTTTGATCGTTTTGTATAGAATGAAGGCAATATCAAAGTTATGTGTGTTAAGTACCTACCCACAAACTCCTATTCCAGCATCAAAGAAGTTGTGAATAAAATTCTCATCTATGCACTTTGGTTCAGTGCCAATATTATGACTGAAGAACAACTATTTTGGATTCAATTTGAGTATGTTTTGAGACATGAGTGTGTGAAATGAAACGTATTGATGGAGTATGAAACTTGTTGAAGTTGCATATTCGTCTAGCTAGGAGACCAATTGGAATAAAAAAATATTCAAATAAATCTATGTTCCTTGTGGCTATATAAATCGGTTTTGTGACTTATTAAAATGACATTCGAATTCATTAGAATATTAGCTTTACCGACAAACGTTGTTCTGTCTTTTACTACGAACATCTGCGTACCAATGTTTTGAAACTCAATGGTTGTCAGGTAGGTAGGTACATAAAAATGTTGTTATAGAATGTTCATAGATGGCGGTGTTGTAAGGAAATTCGTTCCATATTTACATTAATATTATATTTTTATATATTTTTTTTAGCTCTGCACTCATTTTTATATTATTTGTTATCCATTTTTCGATTTTTTATTGGTTACTAGCTTTCCCTACAGACGTTGCCCTGTGTTCCTAACTATGAATATTGAATTTGAACTTGTAAAATGATAAGCTTATTGCCTTTTAACCAATGTAATTTAGATCGATGCATCTGTTTCAAAGCATAGGTATATTTTCCATAGACATTCTGTCAAAAGCACCAACTATCAAACAACTGACAGTTCCTGTCAAGCTTTCATTTGATTTCAATTTTGGAATAAACATTATAATATGTTTAAATGTACTAAGAAGGTTACCTTCTTAGATTTTTCTTTGATGTTCTAATTTTTCACGCAATTTTCTTTTCTTATTTTTTTTCTGTCATAAGAACCTTCTCCCGATAAAAGTCAACATGACAAAAAAGAATTAGGGAAATCGGTCCAGCCGTTTAGGCGTGATGCGATGACCACGTAAAATAGCTCTCCATTTTATAATATAGATTCTGTTATCCGGAGTGTAGAACAATCCAATGAATCAAGCATCATTAAAATATGTTCAGCCAATCTCGAGTATACGAGTATTCGAACTAACCCGACTTTCATTTATATCTTTAGATTACCTATCAAAATTAACCAAATTCCAGCTGTTCTCGAGTTTAAAATTACACAAGCAACTAATCATTTTAATTTAAAAGACGAGGTGCCTTTTGCGTCGATAAATACCTGATTATTATTTTGGAAACTGAATCTGTCTGGGCGAATACGAGTATATTCCTCTCTTATTTTCATTCAAAATCACCTTCACATCCGGTGCTTTTATACAAATCGTATTGTTGTATTTGGGGCTTAACCTTTCCATCAATGATATCAATCACTTGAACGACTATTCGGTACGTTTAAACTATGCCAGATAATACAATACCTAATAGAAGTACTGACATTTAGAAAACTTCTAAAAAAATACACGTGAATTTCTCACAAGACTTTTTTCTCTGAGATATTTCATGATTGTCATCCGATCCCCCTTCTTTTTGAACTCAGAGTGAGGATGAAAGTTAACCAACATAATACACTAGCAACAACATTTTGAGTTACTCACACTGACAACAACATTTTGTCATTTTTTCTGTTATGAATTACTTACCTTTCCGGATACCAAATTATTCATTTCTAGTGAACTTTTACCTTTCCAGATACCAAATTATTCGTTTTTAGTGAACTTTTACCTTTCCGGATACCAAATTATTCGTTTTTAGTGAACTTTTACCTTTCCGGATACCAAATTATTCGTTTTTAGTGAACTTTTACCTTTCCGGATACCAAATTATTCGTTTTTAGTGAACTTTTACCATTCCGGATACCAAATTATTCGTTTTTAGTGAACTTTCGTCTTTCAGATTAGCAAATTTTCGGAACGACCTTTATAATATTTTTGTGTCCGAGTCAAAAATTTTACAAAGGTTTTACTTTTTCTGTAAAAAGACCCTCTCAAACCGTGTTCCGTTCCTTCGAGGCAGAGCTGAGGGAGATGGACTATGAATTACTCACACTGACAACATTTTGACTTTTTCTATTATGAATTACTCACACTGACAACATTTTGACTTTTTCTGTTATGAATTACTCACATACTCATCATTTTGTTGGAATCGTATATTGCTTTATATGTATAACTATGATATTATTTTTCATGTGATGTCTTATTGGACCCGCCCGACGCGACGTCGAAGACCACTTGAGAGAAAACCTCCCTATCTTTAGCTACCCTCAAACAAATCTCCCACAGTTCTCAGTCCACTCCACTGACGAATTTTCGGAGCTAGGAAAGTTGAAAAATTAAGGCACTAACCCATTTAATTTTTAAAACATAATCGCAAGACATAAGATGGTTTACTTGGACTTTACTAATTTTGAGTTAGGGGGAGCGTTACATTTGGATACAGAGGAATAATTTATCTAATCTTTAAAGTAGTCTCGTAATAAATCAAAGCTTAGGTTTTGTCTCAAAAATAATAAAAAACGTGCTTAAATTTTAAACAGAGACTGCCTCTTTCTGTCAACATTAAGGTAATTGCTCGAAATAGTTCGCACCAAATATTTCGATATCTCGAAAATCTAACGTTATTTCCTTTTTCGATTGATACCCTTACAATATTCCTTGAAATAGGTAAACTATTCTTTTGAGGGTCCTCGTTCAGGTAGAAAAGGAATAAGTGATCATAATAATACTAATAGGTACCTGTCCTGTATCTCTTTCTGAGAAAAGGAATGACATATTATTCTGATTGTTGTGAATAATGGAAGTAAATATATTTCTAACGGCGAACAGGTGTTATAATATGAATAAATCCTTTCTACGTACCTTCAATTATTCTTCCCTTTTCCTCTCTATTCTATTCATTGAATGATAAAATCGATGATAGTTACTAAGAAAATCATTGAAAATACTTGGATATCGTAAAAAAATAATATTTTCTATCATAATTAGAGACTCATAAAAAAATCGATAACATGTTTTTTTTTAAATTTTGTCCTACTTAACTATTATCTTTCAATACGTAAACACAGAAACCTTTCAGTTCCTAAAATCATGGCGGACTCTTTTGTACTGCATTTCATTCTGTAGTAAATATTCCGCTAATAATTATTATGTTACGTAAAATAAATAAATAAATAAACATTTGACACATCTCAATTGGGAAAATTTAGTTTAAGCCTATAAATTTAGTTTAGTTTGTATTACAAATTTGCAGTTATTTTTTGTAATGTGTTTTGTTATAAAAAATAAAATAAAAACACATAATATATGTATACCTAGTGTTTTGTTATATTTATTTATTTATTTATTGTTAAAAAATACCACCGTTTAGCATGACGGTAAAAACCTTTGCGCCAAACAGTGTCTATAATACAGAAAAAGTGTACAAGTAAAAAAAAACAATATAATAATATACAGGTATCATTTTACAATGTAACAATAGATGTTTAAGTATACTAAGTACATTGTACTTACACCAAAATGACAAGTAAATCATTTTGTATATAGATAAACTTTCAGTTTTTTTATACAAAGGTGTCAGTATAACCGGCCGAACGTATTGCCTGAGGCAGTTCTTTCTAGTTAAACGTTCCCGTCTAATCTGCGACAGCGCAATCCCGGGTAGACAAATGAGAAAAAAACACTCGGTTTAAGTTGAAATTTAATCCCGATCCAATGTCGAACGTCGATATTTTTAATAATTGTATAAATCCTTATTTATACCATTTATTTTTTTCATAAACTAATACTGGATTAAAATCAAGAGTAACCCACCTGACCGGGAATTAAACCCAAAACCTCTTGATTAGAAGTTGGCGTCAACACCATAAGACTACCAAGGTCTAACTTAGTGGGATAGGCGAAAACTTGCAAGTGCAATGGAAAATGCGTGTAGCTGAATCACTCAAAAGACTTTCTTTTACACTACTTTAACGTTAAACTCAGACTTAAACATCTGACAATCGAGCTTGCTCGTGCTAATTTTATCAATGTATGTTAAATGGATAGTGATTGTAATTTTTAACTCTAAGGTGTGATGACCATACGATAAATAAATAAACGTTAGGCATAAATTATTTCTACGATGTTTAGGTTTATAATATAGGAAATTTATACAAAAACAAAAGTTATCAAAATATACTGTATCAAAAAAAGAACATCAACTTTATAACTATTTTAGTTCAAAAATGTCTCCAGTAAACCTATGAAAAGTTTTGAAATATTTCCGTAGCTGCTTTGGCTTCTTCTGAGGGAAATCAATAAAAAGTCACCGGCCCATAGAAAGGTTATTATTATCCCATGAACCTCTTATTTCTACTTCGTAAAGTAATATCGGATGAAAATAAAATTAAGGAGTTGGTTGATTTTATTTGAAAGGTATTTCTGAACACTACAGATAATATACTGACAACAATCAAACTGTTTCAAACGTCACTCGTTCAAAAGAAATTTATACAAAACTGCTTACTTTGAATTATTAGGACTTTACTTTTATTTCCTAACATTCGATTTGTCTCACCTATCAAAAGTGCCAGGTGGTCCTACTGAAGCTTTTAGGATCACCACGGGAGTCAGACAGGGCTGCGCACTGGCTCCATTTATACTTATTATTGACATGGACTTCCTCTTGAGAAAGTCCATGCCCTAGAAAATAGATATCCCTAAAGCAAGAGGTATAAATACTTATAACACAGAGAAATGATCTAATGGGCGAACTGTGCGATCTGTGGGGCTTGTACGAGTTTTATCGAAAACTAATTGCACGCAAGTAAGTGCGTATTAGCGTGCAAATTAATGATGTTCTCAAATCAAACGATCGAATCGTTCGATCATTTTAGTATGAAATTTTTCGAAACTCTTTCGATGATCGTTTCGATATTCGATCATCGAAAACTTATACTAGGGCTACTGGAGTATGCGGACGACCTAGCGTTGTTCAGTACGAAAGTGGAGGAATTACAGCGCAGTGTTTCAATTTCAAGACTCTGCGATAAAACAGCACGCCTTGGATTTCGTCTCAATGCTAGTAAGACGGAATTCATGGCGAATAATGCCTGCCCCAAAATAAACAGCTACGGCGTTTAGTGTCGAGATGAATTGTAAACTGTAGGGCTATTCTCGTAATCAATCGCTTTTAAAAATCACTTAACGATAAGATTAAGACACGATCGCAAGCAGTCGTATTCACAAAACTATCGGAATCTAATCATAATCCTATCTTGAACTGGATCATTTTCATACTGATATTTCAAACATAACGAATTTTTAAGATATCTACTAGATATCTTGTTTTGTGAAACCAATCCGCCATTTTATGATTGTCAATCAAGATAAGAGCGTATTAAGACCGCTACGAGAATAAGGGCCCTGTTTGATGTGTGTGTGTTACCCATTCTCCTGTTTGGGTGTGAGGCCTGGCACCTGACCAAAGCCCAGGCACAAAAAGTCAGGTTTCGAAATGAAGTGCCTCAGGAGAATTTTGGGTAAAAGATGGTACCACCGCATCAGGAACGACGCTATACGTCAGCGCACCCAGCGTGAGCCCATCACTTCTACCATTATGTGGAGGAGATGGACTTGGCTGGGATATGTGTTAAGGATGCCGGATGACAGTTGGGTTTATTTAACCCATTTCATTAAACTACAGATAGTAAAAACGTAGCTATATAATTTTATGCATTTACACTCATATTTTTTTTATTTCAAATACAGATTCAACACAAACAAAAAAAAAACTCTAATTGCTTCTAACTTTTTTCATACGTTGAATTTTAGTATTATTTGTGTCATGAACATTCGGTTCATTAACTAAATCACAAACCACTCTATGCATACTCCCTATTAAACGAACCCTTTAAATCAATTACTTCGCCGACTGGGAAATTCCAAACTGAAAATGATATGAGTGTTCCAAAGTTGGATTGAATTTGGTGTTATACAGGGTAATGTTCTGGATATTGTTTTATTATCGGCCGGTTTCAATAACCTATCCGTAGTAATCAGTTAAACGCCATCCGTCAATTAACCGCAGTTAATATTCTATCCTTATCCGCGTTTCAATAAACAAACAACAGATAGATAGTATTTATGTCAGTTACCATGGAAACTATCCGCGTTTGATCATAGAAATTGTCAATACTTCGTCCATGTCAATTTTCGAATATACGTCAGAGTTTCAATATCAACAATACTATTATAATAATGTCTATGGACAATATAATAAACACTTGCCGTCGAAATCGGGGGATAAGAAAAACAAACCGCCGAAATCGGGGGTTAGGAAAACCATAGAAAAAACAGTAATCACAAATGTGACAAGCTACTAGAGATAGATTATTGAAACGCTTTATCGCCGATTTCTATACAAATCATATAATGAAAGATAGATAGAAAGTTTAGATAGAAATTCTTTCTATCCTTTGTTTATTGAAATGAAACACCAAAGTGTAAAGATAGATAGATTTTTAACCATAGATAGGAGATAGATAGGTTATTGAAACCGGCCGTATGTTACTTTTCTGTCAATAATCAATAAATCACAACAAAGTGTATGACTTAAAACAGAAACCAACTTCAGTGTAGGTTGGGTGTAGTTTTCCAATAGGGAAACTGATGCATATCCAAACATAGGGTCGAACTCTGTCGCCACATTGATATTCTACATAATATTTTAGTCCGTTTATTTATTTATTTATATTTTTGAAACAGCATCAATCATAGAAAACAAACGTAAAGGTCAGATATTAATATGCGAAAAGCCGTGCGAAATTCCAGAGAGCGTTCTTAAATACTCTTTGATAAATTAACTTTAATATATTTAGAGCTATTTAAAAAACTTTATTTTTTTAAGATCTTCATACAAATTTTTCACAAAAGACAGTAAGCCATCTTTTGGAAACAAAATTACTCATGTAAACGTACAATGGAATCTTGGTATTACTGTATGAAAATGTAATAAAATAATTGGAGATTGATTTGTTATACATATAAATGTTATTCAAATCTTATTATTCTCAATAAATAAAGATTTAAAGAAAGATTTTGGAAAAATATTTCCTCCATTTTGTTATTTGACACATTTTAAAAAATTTATGGCCACATTTTGTGTCAAACTGTCGTAGCCAGATAGATGAGTAATTATGTAGCTACCAGACCTGATAAAAATTTTAAAATATTTTACTCCATAGAAGTACTTAAAAACATTGCAACAAAGTAAAACAATAATTATTTAGCTTATTTTACTTATGAAATGTCAGTTTATCCCTCCATATTGTTTTACATAGTGTCATTACACATTCTCATATTATTTTTTCATAGACAATAACAAAATGATAATTAGTCGCTGCCATCTATCGAATATGCTTTGAAGTGTTTTAGTGTAAAAGCTTCAATCAAATATCAATAGGTGACATAATGACATTATATTCATATCATTTGATACACATAATATAGGTATGTTATTAACATGACATATTTTAATTTTTAATTTGCTTTTGTTGATAATAGTTGACATCTCTATTATATGACTGCATGCTCCATTATTTCTGATTCTTTTTTAATCATTTTTAAGATTGACATTCTTATTTTTATTTTATATAATTTTTGTTCTGTCTTGCCAAATTGATATTTATTCTATATTTAAGTATGTTGTAAATCTCATAGGTTGTGAAAAAATATTATGATTGTTATTTTGTTTATATATAAATTTTTTGCCATTAACTTAATAAAGAAATATATAAAAATAAATTTGGGTTAGTAGGCTCGAGAAATTGGGTTAGAAAAAAAAACACAGAATAATTCTGACCCGACCGGGAATCGAACCTGGGACCTCTTGATCTGAAGTCGGCGCCTTTGCCACTAGGCTACCGAGGTCGGTAAGATAATATGTCTATATTATATTGGTTGTGCACAATGTTAACCTCTAATTGTTGCGTTTTTTGTAGTATATAAGCTTACGTATTTTTTTCTCATGCAATATTGTAAGCTTCATTCATATACTTTGAAGGAACCGTAATATCAAAATAATTAACTGTAGCAAAATTGAAAAAAAAATATATGATGGTCATTTTCTTCTTTTCTCAATGCATTTCGTTTGTTGAGTGATGTAGTAAGCAAGTAATCAATCACTATTAAATTCCATGAAACATTTTTGTTCTTATTTACTTATGTCCATTCATTTTGCTTCAGATTTCAGACCTTATATTTTTGATAATGTCAGTGATGGCCATTTATGTCAACAAAAGTTAATATTATTTATTAATAATTCTCTGGCGGGACGAAGTTCGACGGGTCAGCTAGTTGAAAATAAAGTTAAGCATCATCAGGCAAAGAAAGAAACTATATAAAGAAATGCCTAAAAGACGTTCTATGAAAGAGCACATATCACAAGACATAATGTCAGGCCTGTCAGGATAAATGCAATTAAAAGTCAGGCTAATTTCTCCAGAAACAACTCCTAACAACCGAGATGAGAACACTTCACTCCATCGTGGGTAAAACCCTAAGATAGTGTCAGGAACAAAAAGAAAATGCGACATATGCAGAGTACCATTAGACGACTTAGGCAGATGGGGCAGAAACAAATGGAGACGTTGAAGGGATCACCTCAATTTCTCTTCCCTCATTTTTGACAGCCTTTTGGCCTGTAATTCAAGAGTTAGGATAAGTCTCCTGCGAGATCTACATACTACCAGTTTGTTTCCTTTCACGTTTTTGATGGAATGGCTGAGGGCCGTCTCCTATGTGGACATCCATGCATTGTCATAAAAGGAAGTTGGGATAATTCATATTATTAATCAATAATGATTTACTATTATATTGTAATTGTATTTTGCGAAAATCAACATTAAAAAACTTATAGATAAAGTTGAACGAAAACTTTTATCTGGAAGAATTATCGTACAAAAAGTACTTGTATATTATTTATTCGAAAAAGCGGAAACAAAATGTAGTCGGGATTTGAAGTTATCAAAAGTTTTCCCCTGTAAAACCACAAAGAAGATTGGAACGGAGCACGCTGTGATTTATAGCTTGGAACAAACATTCTACCGCACAGGCTGCATGGAGGAATTATCACAAAATCTTTTGTAAAACACATTGTTTCGGTCTAATTATCATGGTAGTACAGGAAGCCATGCAGGACCAGCGGCCAGTTCTATATTTTTATTTATCTTTTGTCTGCGGAAATTTCTTTTGTACTACACCTGTCTAGGGTGCAAAACACAGATGATAATAATTAAAGTTTCTAAAACGGGAATAAATTTACCTATAAAGATAAGATACCTGTAAGTGTGTCTCGCTGAATCTCAAGAACGGCTGGACCGAATTGAGTAATGTTCTGCTCATGAAATATTTTCATATTAACCTATAGTTCAGGGTTGATTTAAACGGAGTGAAAATCTTATAATATAAATGAAAGTCGGGTTAGTGCGAACACTTATAACTCGAGATCGGCTGAACAGATTATTTCGGTGTTTGATTTATTGGATTCTTCTTCGCTCCGGATAACAGAATAACTAATAAAAAAAATTAAAAATGGATAAGAAATAATATAAAATATAATATTAAAGTTAGTATGGAACGGATTTCCTGCGACGCCATAACAACAAATTTATTGTTTACTGCAAATGATGGTAGTTCCCTCTCGTTCTCGCAAACGTAATTGCCGCTCTTACAGTAGCCCATCGCACTTACTCAAATTTTCATACAAACTCAACAAAATTATCGGGCACTTTCATAATAATGTGCACACGGTACATCGGCACTCTATAGGCAAGGTAGAATACAGATAACATTCTCGCGCTGTAAATTAATTATTGAAAAATTGATGTTTTGGATAGAATTTTAATTTAATTTTTTTATTAGTTTAACTCAATCGAATTAATTATGTATTTTTGTTTCTGGAGCACAGTGCACATTGTGCACATATGAACGGGCCGCCTGGGGTTAGAACCACAGGACAACGTCTGTCGGGAAAGCTAGTATAGAAAAAATATATTGAAAAGAGAGAGAATCCTGATTATTAGTGTGAAGATGTCCAGACAGTCAGGCATTTGGTTGAGGAATGCCAAACAACAAAGTTCTCGGAGTGCATCCAGGGCATCCACGAGGGGAAACCGGAGGCGGTGGCTTGGCTTGCAGCGCTGGAGCCGACTTATAGGTACATATGACGACGCAGCCTGCACGGGCGAAGGAGAAATCTATCCGAATGCCGCACGAAAAGTAAAGTAAGTAAGTATGGAATAATTGCGAGAAAAAAAGAAAAACAAAAAATTTCATATTTCCATACACGACATAAAAGTATCCAGAAATATTTATATTGGAAAAGCACATCTATACAGAGTAGGTACGTAATGCAAAAATACAAAGACTTTGAGAAGTTGAAGACGTTGTCAGATGAGGACGACAGAGAAGAAGGTTCTGAATTGAACATGTATCAAGAATGGCGGACACAAGAGCTGTAAAGGCGGCTACAGAATGCATTCCTAATCCAGTACGCTTCCAGGGCGATCAGCATAAAGATAAAAAGATTGTTTAGGGAGTCCACTTACCTTGGGCAAGCAGTAGGTAGCTTGGACAGATTTTTATTTAAATCACATTTTTATTAGCAATACCTAATAAAAATGTGATTTGCTTTAAAACAAAATATGTACGATACAATCACCAAGTTATTCACATGTGGTACAAAGTGAGTAAAAAGAGATGATATAAGTTTGATTAATTGTTGTGAGGCTATGCCGTTTGTCATCGGAAATTTTTGTTTTTTGTCAGTTTGACTAGCGAATTTTTATGTACTATGAAATTTGAAAACAATAATAAATTAGAAACACAGGACAACGTCTGTCGGGAAAGCTAGTCTTATATATAAAAATGGAGAGCTATTTCCCGATGGCATCACGCCTAAACGGCTGGACCGATTTCTCTAATTCTTTTTTTTTTCGTTTAGGCTTTTATCAGGAGAATGTCCTTTTAGAAGAAAAAAATTAAGAAAAATGCATGGAAAATTAAAGAAAACTCTACGTAGACAACCTTATTAGTACCTACTTTTTACCTTATAATTTTTATTCCAATTTTGAAATTTTGACAGAAATTGTGAATTGGTACGATTGACAGTGTGCGGATGGAATGTGGATGGTTTAAAACTGACGCATCATTCGGAATCACATTGGTCAAATGATAATCAATTCATCACCGTACAAATTTGAAATCAATATTCATAGTTAGGAACACAGGACAACGTCTGTCGGGAAAGTCAGTAGACAATAAAATAAACCACTGATACTCCATCTACACGTATTCAACGAATTCTTCAATATTTATTTTAATAATATATAATTTTGATAGAATTTCTTAATAATATTGTAACGACTATTTCCATGAAATAACAAAAGGGAAAAAAGCATTTTCAAATCGTTCTTATAGACGCGTTAGTGTAAGAATATATAAAAATGTAAAAATAATATTTTCTGTTACAATTCAAATCAAAAGCAAACAGAAAAAGAAATGTGAGGTGTTTTTATTTCTCCTTCCACAGAAAAAAGTTTCTCCTGAGAAGTGTTCTTGAGAAGGCACAGCCTACAACATACGTGTAGTACCTATCTACCTACATCCCCTTTTCCCTTTCTTACTCGATTCTCTTGACGACCATTCGACTTTGAGGGAAATATAGTGTGTGCTAAAAGCAGTGGTGGAAACTAGTTGATTTTATAGCTAACCTCAATTATTGTAGGTGATTATTTTTTCTTGATTTTTTTTTCTTTCAAAACTGTTTCGAATGAGTAATGGTTTATTCCCCATAAAAACAAAAACTCAATGTAACTAAACAGGTACCAGCATAGAAAAAATATTATTTAACTAGAAAACTTGTCGTATCTTTCGGGATAAGTCCGTCATTTCAAGTAGGTATCCCAATGTTACAAAAAGTTTAAAAAAATATATTATTTCAATTTACAGTTAAATCTACTGTCAACTGATAATTTGAAGTCGTATTATTATTTAAATATTTTTTTTTACTGGTTATATTATTAGAGCTTATTTCTTTTTCAATTTGTCTTTTGTTGTACGAATTTTTAACCACATAATTAAGCAAATTTTTTAAGCATTTAAGTGACTATTGTTACACATTTCTTTGAAATCAGGAGGTATGCCAAACTTGCTCATAATTTTCCATAACGCTTTATTACTCGCTGTATCGAACGCCTTTGTTAAATCTGCTACCTAACTTCTACTACCTACTTCAAGTAATATTCTTATGTTTGTGCCTTTTTATAAATCATTTCCATTCATATTACTCTGTTTATTGTCTGCACCGCTGCTTGGGTTTTATGGCCTGTGGGGCTAGTACGAGTTTTACCGAAAGCTAATTGCACGCAAATAAGCGCTTATTAGCGTGCAATTAGTGTTCTAAAATCAAACGATCGAATCATTCGATCATTTTAGTATGTGAATTTTTCGAAACTCTTTCGATGATCGTTTCGATAATCAATCATCGAAAACTTATATTAGGGCTACTGTACTCATCCGAACACGCTCGCTAACGTATCAAAATTCCATAGTACGCGGTGCTTCGTTATGAACCGCATGGATGTATATTGTATATTATGTAGCAAGTCGAGAATACAAAAATTAAAAAATACTTAAATGAGAATTTACCTTGAAAACCTCAGATTATGTCTTCTAAACTTATCAAACGATCACTGTTTTTACATTGTTTGTAATTTGGAAAAAATAAAATATGAAAAATAAGTTATGTTGGATTTCAGTGAACCGCCGGTTTTATGTATTTGACAGAAACATTATGTGGAAACTTCAATAAACATCATTTTCTTGTTCTACGCTGAAATGTACAAAAAAACAACAATAATAATAACATGGTATGTAGTAAAAACACCCGTCTATTTTTGTTGGAGATGTTTATTCTATGCCCGAGTAGCTGACGGTGCAATATTTTTATTTCTAGCCTCTCCGGTATATGGAGGGGCCATCTTATCTCGTTATTTATCTATCTTTAACAGCTTCCAGATCCTACTACTTATCTTATATCTCTCCTCTCCTTTCGCCCACTAGTCGAGTCACCATAGATGATAAGGTTTGTTCAGGCACTTTGTAAATGTTTTTTGGAGGAAAGGATTCAAGGTCAGTGTCAGATCTTTGGATTTAATAAGAAAAGGATGAATAGAAGCATACTTCAAACCTATGATACACATAATCAAAATTACAGTTTGTTTTGACAAGCCATAAAGGATTTTTTTTACCCATCACCGTTTCCTCGATGGCAGGTAGACAAGATAAACTTCCATTCTTTCATATATCAAGATAAACCTCTTTTTCTTCAATCAACAGCACAATCTCCAGTTGCCTGAAGGACATCGTTTGGGCAAACAAACACATGTTAGTGGATAGCAAAGTCAGGGTTTATAAGACATGCGTGCAGCCAATCATGACATATGGGATCGAAGCTAGAGCTGACACTGTACGAACTAAACAGCTTCTTATGTAGAATGTCCGAAATGAAAACGTTGCTATCCATAGCAGGAAGATCCCTAAGAGACAGAGTCCCCAAAGATGAGATACGAAGAACCTGCAATGTTTTCGACATTGTAAGATGGAGTAGACAGAGAAAAAGGCTCAGCCATATTCATATTTTGACCTCCCTTGCGAGCCATTATATAGCATTACATGGCCATGATTGCAACAATATTATATTTGATTCGAACTTACAAAACAACATAAAAAAATGGAATTGGGATTGGGATTTTGCCATAAATTTTGCTTCAAAAAGCATGTATGAAGTTAAATCAAGTATATCTATAAGATTTGATGTCAAATCTGTAAACACAAAAAAAGGATCCGTACAAGAAAACAACATTTTTGAAAAAGTTCCTGCATTATAAAAATAACTTTTTTTTATTGGTGGAAAGATGTGGAAAAGGTTTTAAACGTTATGATATGCTGAACCTCTATGCTTTATTACAAAAATAAAATAATAATGCGATTCCACTCGGAACATTATTTACAAAAACACCAATTTGTAAAAATAACTCACAATAAACAAGATTTTTTTTTTCATATCCTTTTTAGATCATGATAATGTTAAATAGTCATATAATTAAATACATTATAGATTAATATAAAGTACATACCTTGTTTTTCAGATTCCATAACAATTTTTTGTAACATTTTCACTTTAAACAATGTCAAACACCAAACCCAAGTTTAATAGAATAGAGCGTAGTGAAGATGAATGAGCGCCTAGTGAACGAGGAGCAGTTTCCAACTGATTGGAGAGCCACGGCAAGAAGGGTAGACTCTATCTTAGTTAAGTTTATGATAGAATGGTTATTTATGTATATAATAATCACTTTTTAAGTGACAATTAATGTACTTTGTATTTTTCACTTTTGTCCGGTTTTCGAGTCGAAATGCTCGTTAGTGCGGCGTCCACCTGAGATCCCTTGCATCACGACCTTGGCAATGCTGTTGTCTTCCATCCTTTCGACATGATCCCTCCAGAACCTTCTTCCACAGACGTAAATATTATTTTGATTATTTGTAGTCGAATTGGAGAATAGATTAATGTTGTTTGTCTTAATAATAATAGAAAAACTTTAACATATCAATATTTTAAATTTGGGGTAGGTACCCATGTCAGTGTTTTGGCAAGACGGTTGTGAAATAGCGCTCGCTCAGTCTTTGACAATAGAACCTTAATTATGTTCAAACTTATAATTTAAATTATTTATGGTCGAATTTCGATCAATAGTCGACCACTCATAAGAATAAATTATCAATCACGTAATAATAAAAAAATTAAATAATTTTTGAAAAACTGTAGGTACTTAATTACTCTTTTGTGTACGGTGGGCGGGAATGAATTGATGTGATTTTAATGTAAGGGATTTAAAATTTCTTTATCTTCATGAAAATTATATCACAACGCGTGAATAAAAATAATCATGAGACTGAATTAAATAGAATTTGTTTAAATAAAATTTCCGTCCTTCGAACGTACCTCATCTACTCAGTAAACATTGCAAGCTGCGTAGTTATGGTCGAATTTCGAGCACTGGTCGACCACTAGTATGTGTATTGCAATGCTTGACAAACATTTACGAAGGCTACATAGATAAACAATTTTATCGTTTTTATCAGAATAAAAAGTTATGCACTAAAAAGCTTTCAGCTTGTTTTATACTACAGAAGCGAAATAATAGCGATGGAGTTATCCGATTCTGCATTCATGCAATACAGATACAATTTAGTCGATCAACTTTCAATAGTGATATTATTTGTACTGAAAACATTAACTTTGAATCATTTTTATCTGTTTCGTTTTTTGTACAAAAAAGATATCTTTGATGAAAAAATAAAAACTAATGTAGCAAATTTATTATTACAAAATTATCACGTGTATGGGAGAATTATTTAAATTGAATTTTCTCACACATACTTAAGAATTACAATACGATGAAATTTATGGTTATGTATGTTTTTATTGTGTATCGAAAGATAAACACAAAGTAACAAAGCTATTATAGTTTTTTCTTATAGCTTGATCCAAATTATCAGCCACTGACGCACTTCGGTAGCACAAGTAGCGATGTCGTATAAAAACGACAGACATTAAAAGAGTATCAATTCAAACCAAAACTCCCGTTGAACTCCACTCAGGGGCATAGGGAGTTAACAAGATATCTACATTGCCCTCGATCTAGCGCAATGCTTATGACCTCCTCCCACACCATGTTCTAATCCTCTGTTTCGAAGGAGCGGAAAACGGTATGAGAGGGTCTTCCACGTCTTCGAGACCCTGATGGGAGGAAAAACGGCGCTCTTCTCCTGTCATTTGGCATCCTCAACAGCCATGTCCATCTTCCTTTCTCCCATCTTATACCCAAGAATCTCCTGAGGCATTTCATTTCAAGTGCAGATACATTTTGTGCCTGGGCTTTGGTCGGGTGCCAGGATTTACACCCATACAGGAGAATGGGCAAAACACACGCATCAAACATTATCCACCCGGGAGACCTGGTGACCGTCGATGGTTTTCGGGGCAGGCATTATCGCCATGAGCTCCGTCTAGCTAGCTCCAAAATAATTTTTAAAACAAGATAATTTTTAATTTGCAACTCTCTGTATCCAAAACCAATATTTCAAATAATGATTACTGTGCCGTTTTTCGTTACTTAGTAGAAATCAATGGGATTCTGTCTATTTTATGCAAACCCAACCTTTTCAATCATCAACAAAGAAGTAAAAATATAATAAATTCATAGAAAGAAAAATGGATCAGGGAAAAATAAATGAAATTACCTTAGAACATTAACTTGAACTCAAAGTAGATGTTACGATTTCTAAAAATGCTAGTAGATATAAAAAGTCTACTCTATCGAATGATGTAAAAAAACGACCCAATATTCGTATTATCGCTACAATGACATAATAGTTTAATTCAGAATAAGATTGAAATTCAATAAAATTTATTTTTATTAAGTTCTTATTTATATTATACCATATGAGGAGACTATATAATTTTACCATGTGAGGAGACTACGTTATACCATGTCAGGAGACTTAATTTCCTATCCGCTTAATGTACTGTACCCAAACAATATCAATAACTCGTAATAATAATTGTCCACCCAGGTGAACTTGTACCATTCAATACGTTTTAACGACTTAATTCATTCCTAAGTGGTCTATTCGAGCATTGTGTATTGAACATCTTCACAATATAAGTTCGTAGGGGAATGTCGGGTAAGATGGCGAAAGCCTTACAAGGCATTAATACTAGCCCATCATTGAAGGCTGATTCACAAGCGTTTTTATTAGACAAAAGAGTAACGGCTCGCCAAAAAGTTACAAAAACGTATATTTTTTGGGCATTTTCTCCAGAAATAAAAAAAAATAGGTAACATCACCACGGGTATATTACATAGATTACAACAGTCGACCACGGAGGCGGTGCAGTGGCTGGACGGGAGCCAAGAATCTAACCTGAAAGACAACGAGACGCAGCAAGCCAAGAATCTAACCTTAAAGACAACGAGACGCAGCAATCTTGCTAAGAAGATAATCACATGCCGAAGACATACACAAAGTAAAGTAAAGTAAGTAAGTAGTCCGTCATTATCAGACTATATTATAAGAATGGGGAGCTATTTTGCGTGGTCATCGCATCACGCCTAAACGGCTGGGCCAAATTTTCTAATTATTCTTTTATTGTTGTGTTTGCCATTGTCAGAAGGTTCTTATGAATGAAAACATTAAAAAATTTTCGCCGATTATTAGGAAATTTAAAGTAGACAACCTTACCTATCAGTGCATTTAACATTATACTTAATCTATCACCATACAAATTCAAATTCAATATACATATAGTTAGGATCACAGGACAACGTCTGTTGGGAAAGCTAGTTATTTATATTTGATCGACCTCGGTAGCCTAGTTGTACTGGCGTGGACTTGAGATCCGAGGTCCCGGGTTCGATTCCCGATCGGGTCAGAGTTATTCTAAGTGTTTTTTCACTTGAAAATTCTACCCGGGGTTGGCCTGTTTCAGATGGACGGGACCGGTTGACTGGTTGAAAAAATTGCCTCAGGCAATAAGTTCCGCCGGCTATACTGACACCTTTGTATAGAAAAGTGTTATATTATTATTTTACAGCCGCCAGTTCGGCGGGTAAAATAGGATGACGAATTTCGACATTCAATGAAAAACTATTATTTATTGTGTTTCTTCCATATTTCAACGTAGTAATATAATATAATAGGTCGACTTTTAACCTAGCAACTAAATAACATAATAACAAAAAAAACTTTTAAAAATAAATAAATTTACACTTTTCTACATAAAGGTATCAGTATAGCCGGCGGAACTTATTTCACGACTTTTTGCCAGTCAATAGGCCTCGTCCATTGCAAAGTTTCATGTGAAAAAAAAAATACTTTGAAAAACTATCGAACGAACCGAAGCCGGGGTCTCTTTATCTGAAATCCACGCATACACCACAAGCTACTGAGATCGCTGATTATTTTCCTAAAGAAAAAATGACCCATTGAAACTAACCATCGTCATCTTACCCGACTTTCCCCTAATAATAATGTGCGTTTGCCCTTTGACTGAATCCAATCTCAAATATTACACTAGACTAAAAAAGGTTCTTAAACCTTCTTAAACCTATTGGCAACCTTTCTAGAACCTGTTGTGCTACTTGGAATGTGTTCCAAAATGGAAATCTTATTTCTATTAAGATAATAACCTGAAATAAGGGTCACTTTAAAATTAAATTTCACAACACTTAATTTGATTTTTATTATTAATATAGATGCCAACTTGATCTTGTTATTAGAAAATGATAGGATGCCTATCCTTAAAGTTGGTATCAACTTGATTTATGCCATAATCAGAATCATATTATTGAAATATAAAGTGATGCGTCCCTTGTAAGCAGAGCTGAGAAATAAAGCAAGACAGAGTATTTTCGTTGCATTTTCTCTTTTCTCAGTTGAATCTGTGATTCATTGAATACTACTTTTTAAATCAATAATAATTATTATTACTATCCTATAATATACCTATGTCAAAATGTACCTACCTAAGTGTTATTGACAAACTTGCACGTAATTTATGCGTATTGTCAATTGTGCTTCCGACGTTTTAATTTGATTTTTAATTTTGACATTGTTATGGCGAAATTTTATAATTTTATTTTTTTTACAAATACTAAAAAAAAATTTTTCAGTGTTCGTTTATAAACTTCAAAACTTACAGACTGATGAACCTACGCCAAAACTGTTTTGTTGACATTATAATATGTAATTCGAAGATAGTTTAAGACTAGTAAAACAATGGGAAAAAACCGCAGTCAATGTTTTTTAGCACCCGCCGAGTATAAATTGTCCAATAGGTACCTAATTAAAGAGTTGCATAATAAAGTAAAAAAAATCCAATAAATTTTTTTTGACCGCAAGATTAAGACCTCATTGGTGTGAAGCTAAAACACTGACCCGTTATTCTCCATAAAGTTTTTATCATTTTTGTCTATGGCTAATACCTATTTTCCTTTTTTAACATATGTAGTAGCACATAGTGGATCCGTATCATCCAGTTAAAATAATAAAAACAGGAAAATTGATTTGGATTCGAAATAAGCGGATTTTCTGAAATAAGTTACTCCAAATCATTCAAGATTTCATTCCTCTAAATTTGGTTAATCAAACTAAAATTTATTTACATTTGCTGTAAAGTTTAATTTTGCGTGCATTAATATTTACATAAGACTCATATTTTGTGCGCAAGGACGATGTATTATAACAAGGGTGGCCAACTCGCGACCCGCGGGCAAAATATTATAATAATATAAAGTTATTTATTTTTTAATTTACTTGCAATTGCACCTGGAAAAACCGATTTCAAGGTTTTAAAAAACATATTGTACTTACTTAGTGCCACATTTGCAACACTTTTCTTCGTTGACATGCATGAATAAATTTACCAGGAACATTACAAAAAATTACAAATTACATTACAAGTCTTGATTTCATATATTTTTTTTAAATTTATATAATTGTACAGTTGTTGTCTAAATGTAATGTTATGTATTTTTCTACTTTAGAACTGTATTATGGAACACTTAACATGTAAAAGGCCTAGGCCGTAGATTTCATAAATAAAATAAAATAAAATAAAAAAAAAAAAAAGACATCGTGAAATGTGTTATATAGTACACAGTAGTTAATGGAGAAATTCAATTTATGTTGTTTTACAAAACATACTAAATTGGACAAGGACAAATACCTATTTCATATAGGTGCTAAGAAATTTGATTGACGTGTTTGTTATTTGAAAAAGCTTAGACGTATGAACAACTTTATAGCCTAATACAACAAACAAAATCTCAAATTACTTACCAAAATAAATGCTGCTGAGGGTTTGGATTTTTTGCATGCAACAATGGCAGGCGATACCGAACAGTATATTGATGCATTTGACCAAGACAAATCTATACCTTATATAAAAGAAAGTCGGGTTAACAGGTTTTTATGATGCTTAGTTTATTGGATTCTTCTCCGCTCCGGATAACAGAATAATATTATTAAAAATTCGAAAAATTTATATCAAATAATATAAAATATAATATTAATGTTAGTATTATATTTTGATGGATTTTTTTTTCAAGTTTTTTTCTAGTTTGTTAACAACGAAGCACATTTTTTATCAAATTGAACGCGATAAGGAAAAAAATCTAATTTTTAAATCAAATTGTCGTTTGACACCAAATATCAGTTGTTTGATAGTTGTTGATACGAATAATAACAAAATTCGGATGGAAAATGTGTGGGTTAAAACAGATGCGTCAGTCGGAATTGGTTAAAAGTCATGTTTATCATTTTTTGAAATTCGAATTCAATATTCTTCTTTTTTTCTAGTTTGTTAACAATGAAGCACATTTTTTATCAAATTGAACGCGATAAGGAAATAAATCTAATTTTTAAATCAAATTGTCGTTTGACACAAAATATCAGTTGTTGATACGAATAATAACAAAATTCGGATGAAAAATGTGTGGGTTAAAACAGATGCATCAGTCGGAATTGGTTAAAAGTCATGTTTATCATTCTTTGAAATTCGAATTCAATATTCATCACAAGACAACGTCTGTTGGGAAAGCTAGTTATATATAAAAAAATATAAATATTCTTTTTTTGTCTCACAAACAGGTATCTACCCACCTATGTGTATTGTCATATAATTTTTTTTAATAAATCAAATCAAAACTCACTTTGAACTCCACTCAGGAGCATAGGGAGGCAACAAGAGCTCTCCATTGCTTTCAATATTGCGTAATGCTTATGACCTCCTTCCACACCATGTCCAACCCCCTCAGCTCTGCCTTGAAGGAACGAAACGCGGTATGAGAGAGTCTTCCACGTATTCGAGACCCTGATGGAAAAAACAGCGCTTTCCTCGGCCAACTGTCATTAGGCATACTAAACACGTCCCAGCCATGCCCATCTATCTCCTCTCCGTAATGGTGGAAGTGATGAGCCTGCGCTTTGTGTGCCGGCGTATAGCGTCGTTCGTGATGCGGTGGTTTTTACATCTTCTTAAAAATACAAGTATATAGTGGAAATAAAATACGCACTAAGTGCCAAAATATTCATTTTGAGATAATTAAATAAAACTGATTTTTTTCCCCCATATTGTATTTTATTATTCTCAGTAATATTGTCAATGGTTAAATTTGCATATACCTAATATGTTTTGTAAAAGCAACATTGTTGTTGCGTGGAATCAATTGAATAAATAAATAAATAAATATAGACATAGTATTACGATGATTTTTGGATCTGTTTTTTACACCTTTAGACCTGCCGCGCACTGGCAACTTGTTGACAGCAACTATTTAGTTGCTTCCAATGAAACACAAGGTATTGAATGCAGCCCCGCACACGAGCAACTTTTTAGATGCGGTTGTTTTCTACGAACTTCTTCAAAGCAACTAAATAGTTGCTTTAAACAAGTTGCCAGTGCGCGGCAGGCCTTAGATCATCGATATGGACTTAGTGCAATATTTAGGCTATTGGCAATGGTTTATATAACATTTCCTCATACTCGACTCATTTTTGGCGTTGAGTGCGTATTTTATTTCCACTATACAAGTTATATTTTAAGATTTTCTTTGAATATAAATACAAACATGGGTATTGCATATGGCGCTTATAAAGAAAAACTTAGCCATACCCTGGCTTCGGTCGTCAAATGGTGTATATCCTCCATCGCTCCCCGGAACCCATACAGAGGGCACGGTCGGACTATGTGGTCAGTGGTTTGAAACAATTGAAAGTAGGGTCGTTGAATTACTTTGAATTTTATAACAAATAAAAAAAGAAATTTTGTTGTACATTCCGGTAGGTAACATTATTTCAAAAAGTTGTCCCGACTACTGAAAAGGTTGCGCACCCGTGATATAGAGTTTGATCCCTTTGACGTGAGGACTCCCTCTTCCGTATATCCTATTTCTCCTAACGATATTATTGAGTTGGGAATCAAAGAAATAAAGGGGGATTTTATTTAACTTTTTTTTATATTCACCAAATCCTTTCTCTCAACGAAACCCATAAATCTATCAACATCGATGGGAGAAGAACAACTACTGTGTATACGTATTGTAAATGGGAATGTTACATCTATCATTATGGCAGCCCTTGTTTCGTACCTAAAGGAAGGAATAGTAATAGGGTTGCCACTAACAATATTCTAGAAAGACTTACAAGTAGTATAGCCTTATATATCTATATATTTCTAGCTTTCCCGACAGACGTTGTCTTGTAGTTCTTACCATGAATATTGTTTTCGAATTTGTGATTAATTTATCAGAAAAAAGGTTTAAAATAATTTTGAATGTTGAAAAATTATTTCTGAAAGCTTGAAATAAATTCGATCAATAATCCATGTGCAAGTGTTTTGAAACTCTATATAGTTGTCAGGTGAATAAAAATTATGTTGTTAAGGAAATTTCATAGATGGCGCTGGCGTCGCAAGAAATCCATTTTATCAACTTTTTATTAGGTTATTATGTTATCCGGAGCGGAGAAGAATCCAATAAATCAAACCTAGGAAGAATCAATTCAACCGATCTCGAGTTATACAAAAGTATTCCCGCTAACCCGACTGTCATTTATATTATAAGATTTATAACATACTAGAGGATATTGTACTATCTATAGATCGAATCTACCCAGACAGCACCGGATATCCCATGGATGTCCCAGGGATATCCCAAATATCCCGGGACATTCGGGATATCCCTGGGATATCCCTTGGATATCCAAATGTCTCGGGATATCCCGGGATATCCCAGAGATATCCATGGGATATCCCGCTTATCCCGGGATATGCGGGATATCCGAGGGATATCCCATGGATATCCCGCATATCCCGTGATATGCGGGACCTCCTAGGGATATCCCATGGATATCCCGCATATCCCGGGATATGCAGGACGTCCCAGGGATATCCCATGGATATCCCGCATATCCCGGGATATGCAGGACGTCCCAGGGATATCCCATGGATATCCTGCATATCCAGAGATATGCAGGACGTCGCAGGGATATCTCATCGGGACATCGCAGGGATATCCCGTCAATGAAGATGTTCAATGAACTGTGCAAGTTGTATGAAGCACACTCGAAAAAAGTTGTCACTTATTGATACAGACAAATTATTCATGTTCATCTAGTTGTATTGTTCCTTTTCAATATGCGGCTTAATTTGGCGGACGTTTTAAAAAAAAATATTTCTATGAACGTTTAATACTTTCTTCTCTTTCTTCAATATAGGTTGGTAGCTATGCTTCGCGCTGGCGTTAGTCTCAATATCATTATTGTTCCGTATTTCGTTGCTCATTATTACGCAATACTTCTTGGGTAAATTTATCTCGCAGGTGCTCGTCTTATTATTTAAAATAATATTGTATTGTGTTTACGGTGTTTATTTAAAGGGTAAGTTGTATATTTTTATCATGGTAATTAAAACACTAATATGTATATTATCTTGTGGCTCCCTTTTGTGACAAACACATAGTTGCATCTTTCTTGGATTTGGAGGCAACCTTCCTTCAATCAAAATTTTATTTTAGTTCTAATATGTCGTATGCCATTACCTAATTACATTTAGGTATACATATTTAAACATCTTAATATGAAGAGATAAAGTCTTTCACTGTTTTGTTTGTTTAAAACTTTTGCAGAATTTAAAATGAAATTGATAAGCTGTATAATGAATTTGCAGTTGAAGTTGGATGCACTTATGCAGTCGGTGGAAGAACTCAAACGATGTAAAAGTACATCAAATAACAACGATATTGATTATGACACCACTGATGTGGCAACAGTTTTGCCACTAGCTCAAATGATCAGCTTAAGAAACCTCGAGAGAAGGCTGCTAGATGAACAGTATAAAAAGAAACTGGTACATATCTACATATTATTATTTTTAACAACATACTTCAAGAATACTTAATTTTAGAGACTTATAATTATTGATGTTCTTTACTTTTACAGATTTACCACTTAGCGAGAAATGGGGGAAATACTTTAAAAGAAATCACGTGCAATATTTTAAAATATTTAATTCATGACAATGTTGCGGTTTATTACAGTTGGGTAGGAGGAAAAGGCAAAAATGCGCTGTCCTCCTCTCCTTTGGCTGAAGTAATATTTGGTAATAGAATTGACTTATTTTTTGATAAATTAATTATCTGAAAAGTTGTTTATTAGTGGATATGACATTGGATAAATAATAGGAGATCCAATTTCATAAAAAAATATTAAAACAAAATAAAATATGTTTTAGGAGCTGTTCGTCAGAATAAACCCACCAAAGACTCGACAAATGTCGAGATTATTACTGTAATAAAAAACTGGCTACGTCATGCACCTCAACGGGCAAAATCAAAAAAGACGTAAGAAATTATAATTTATTTACATAATAAAGTTTTAAATGAAAGAATACTAACACTACAGTAAAATAATTATAGATACATTATAGATTATAATATTATAATAATTGCTTGGTGTTGTTACAGAACTATTGAAGCTGAAACCGAAGAGATTTTTTTTAATTAAAATCTAATTTTTTGAAGTTAGAAAAAAAGAACGCAAAAACAGACTACAACTGCGAGCAACCATTGGTGACTTCGAAACTGAGCTTCCGATACGTATTGGTACGGAAAGTAACGCCTTTAACAACATGACCAAAGTATACAAAACGTATTTTTTTTTTATTCTCAATAAATAACCAACTAAGTCCACATTACATACAACGTCCCAAAAACAAAATGGCCGCCTTCCTGAGGTAGTTTAAATTTCTTTTATGATGATATGCGGGGTGGCCCTTTACATCCTGCATTGAGAAATAAAATTGTGCTGATAGTAATAGTATGTTTTTCTTTTGTTTGCTATTCTTTTGTTACTGTTAGTAACGTGTTTTAATATCTGATGACTGCAAAATTGGCCTTTTACGCCATGCAAGAGCAAAACACAATGTATTTGACAACACCCTGTATATTGTATTGTTTTCTTTCATGTTTATTTGTTTTTATCTGCACCGACATGCATATGTTCATACTTAGATTTTATTACTGCCTTAAAACTCTCAAGTGTCTGAATAGGCCTATGGGTAAATAAATAAAAGAGTTTGAGTTTAGGACAACGCTTTTGTTATATTTTTTTTGTTAATATTCTGAATAATACTTTATTTTGTAGCTTTAATGTTAGAAACAATGCTCAATTTTTACCGTTTTAAACACCTCATTATTGGCGACCGGTTTCGGCTCATCTAGACACCCTCAGATAGCCAGCCGAGCCGAAACCGGTCTCTAATAATAAAATTTACTAAATAAAACAATAAAAAAAATGTATTTTTCCTTACTTACCAATGTGTAGAAACTGTTTTACTAAAACGCAAAATATAGAAGAAATTTGTTTTTGTTTTCATACTTTTATTATTTTCTACACTTTATTGTTATAATGTTTATTATCTTCGTGTTATACATATTATCAAAAGATACAGTGATAATTATTTGTAAAAGCAAAAATAGTCTATTTTATGTTTTCACAAAATCTTTTTTCATTTTTTGCTTCATTGCATTTGAATAATGTTTTCTATTTTTTTTTATAAGTAATTATTGTTAATCTTGCAAGAAATCTTATTTTAAATTTCTTCGCAAACAAACAGTTATTTTAATCAAAAGGATTATAAAGATATAAAAAATTACACATATGTGTATACTGATTTGTACACCTTTTTAATTATCTTAATAAAAATTATACATTTATATAAAGTATGTGATATAAAAAAATACAAAATGGCCAATAACTCTGTAGAGAGAGAGAGAAACTGCATTCCTAGAGTTTCAAAAGGGCAGTTGAAAAATAACGACATCCATGAAATATACCTGGACAATTTGTAACTTTTGATTTGCTCCTGTTTTTTTTTCTCATTTTGTTCATCTTTTCTCTAATATGAATTTGTTGGTCATTACTACATAATATATGTTGATTTATTGTTAATGTGTGTAAGGCAGTCCAGCCATATAATTAAAAAAATATAACATAGTATGTATACAATAAATACAGATTATCGGATAAACCTTCTTTTATTGAATAACCCTCTGATAATATGATATTTGAGATTTAGGATAGTCCGACATTCCTGGGGTATTCGGGATATGCAGGCTATCCTTGGGATTATCGGGATATATGAGACATGTGGATATGCGGGATATCCCTGGGATGTCCCTGAGATATGCGAGATATCCATAGGACGTCGCAGAGATATCTATGCGATATTTAAGATATTACCGAACATAGGATATGCGGGATATTCGGGATATGCTGAATATTCGGGATATGCTGGATATTCGGGTTATGCGGGATATTTCGGGACATTGATATGCAAGATATTCGGGATATGCTGGATATTAAGGATATATATATGACGTTGTAGGGGAAATACATGGGATATATCAGATATTTCGAGACATCGGGATATGCGGGATATCCCTGGGATGTCCCTGGGATGTTCTAGATATGCGGGATATCCCCGGGATGTCCCTGGGATATCTTTTGGATATTTAGGACATCCCTTGGACATCCCAGGGATGTCCCGAATATCCCGGGATATAGGCGGACATTTGGATATCCCTGGGATGTCCCTGGGATATCCCAGGGATATTAGGGATATCCCTGGGATATCCCTGGGACATCCATGGGATATCCGGTGCTGTCTGGGTATAGATTACCTAATGCGTGATACTTTGTGACCGTTTTTACGAAAATTGTGTCGATGGAAGAGTATGAACTTTAAATTTCGCACACTTATATAGTTTATATAGAGCGGCGAATGCTACTAGTTTTTTTAAATTTTGCATAAAAAATATATTTGATTAAAAAAAAGAAAACGTAACTCACAATACTGTAATGTTATGTATTTGATACACACACACTCCGATATATTTGACATTGACACAGACGTATATATTCCATTGTTTATATGTATGGTCAAATTAAGAATAGATTAATATTGTTCGTCTTCAATAATAATAGAAAACTTTGTACCTATCAACATTTCAAGTTTGACGTATCCAAGTCATTGTTATTGAAAGAAAATTGTGAAAGAGCGCTCGCTCAATATATTGAATATAAAATCTCACTCTCACTTAGTTATGGTCGAATTTCGACGTCTGGGCGACCGCTAATAAAAGAAAAATACATGAGAATTTGAGCAAAAAATTTTGTGACCCTTTGTCAAATCTGTGGTACATTTAGGTAGCTCAAACTCTTCCGAGGAAGAAAACTGCCGGCTTTCAAAAAAGTATTCGATAAGTTGACAATTTTTGTAAAATATCTTGTTTTGATAAGTACCGGACTATTCTGTTTTATTTTTATCGTGTTTTGATAAGTACCTGAATAATCCTTAGAAAAAAGAGAACTTTTCCCACTGAGGAGCTTTTTGATATATTTAAAGTACCGACAATAGAAAAAATCTATAAAAACACTGCAATACTCCAAACACATAAGGAGACATATGGCCGAGAAAGAGTGAATACTGTACACAGCCAAAGATCTCACATATTCGGGAATTTAACTATACCATTATGTAAAAAAACAATTTCACAACATCACTACAAATACCTAGGCATTAAATATTTCAATGAGCTACCTAACTACATTAAAACTATTCAAATATATAAGAAATTTAAAAACAAAATTAAAACAAATTAAATATTCCAATATCTTAATGTTTTTTACTTTCATTATTTAAAATAAATCACGTTATATTTCATTTCATCAATGCTCATATACCTAATCACTTTAACATAATACACCTATTCGACTATTATAGAAAATAAACTATCTATACATTTCACACAAATGTATTACATCATTAAAATAATCTTAAGGATAACAAAATTTGTATTTATCTCAATAGTTTTGTAAATTAATTCATATAAATATGTCATTGCAATATCCATAACTTCATATAAAATATCCATAAGGTCAAGTAGAAAAAAATAATATATATAAAATAAAAAATAAATAAAAACTGGTAATATAATATTATAACAAAAAAAATGTACCTCTGCTCCATACACAAGTTATATGCTTACAATGGAGCAGTAAATATAATATTATAGAAATAGCATTAAGTAATTATTGTATGGTAATAATATCTTTATAAAATTGTACTATTATTATTCTTTAAATAATAAATAAAAAAAAATAAAAAATAATAAAAAATATTCTGTTTTATTTTGATCTACCAATTTTCTGCATACAATCAACAAATATGCGAACCCCTGAATGTATGCAATATAATGTTTTTTGTGCTGTAGTTTTTAGACAATTTCAGTGACATAACTTATAATATGTGTGAGGTAATATTTTAACATTGTCTACTTGGAATCTAGTAAGAGACTCACTCAATTACCGTAAAACTTAAAGGATTCTATTTATGAAATCAAACTTGATCTATTACGCTACATTTCGCACTATTTTGTGGAAAATGTTTCTAAAATTTACATAAAACTTTGAACAAAAAAGAAGCTTAGGATCATTAGGGATGTTGGCTTCTTCGTGTCACGAACGAAGAAGTTTGTCTAGACGCTTGCTGCAGGTCTGTATCCTATAATACTAAGACTGCCGTCTAGTCTTTAGACAACGTAAACATCTAAAGAGATGAATGTCCAGATGACGATGTTTATATTGGGGGTTGGTGACATTTTTGGCTAAAACAAAAAATTACGAAAATATCATACGACAGTTTTTGAACTTTTTTTATGAATAGAAATTCATTTGAGTTTTTTTTTTTATTTATCAAAAACTGTAAAAATTAAATATCTGTCTTTCTAAACTCCCTTTACGCCCCACTTAGGCGCATAGGGAGGCAACAAGGTAAATAAAATAACTATCGTTCAGTTTTAAACATATCGAAATAACCTATTTTTTACAATCTACGTGTACAAACGCATTTTGAAGATTTATTTATCTGATTTTACTGTTAAAATTTATATATTGAAAAGATTAATATTGTTTGTATTGTTTTTTTATTTCGTAGAAAATCTTTGAATAATATATCGACGTCAAGAGTCTCTTGATAATGTCTACATGAGATAGACGAAAGCGCTCGAGCCTCAATAAAATATCGTGAAAGTGCAACTGTGTTTGTTTTAATTCATTAGATATTCTTCTGATGGAATCATATTAGTGAATTTTTCACATTCATATTTTTTATATAAATTACCTTTATAAAAATATGAATGTGAAAAATTCACAGTATACCTAATGATAGTGTTAAATAAAACTATAAAATCGAATCAATCGAATGTTGTTCTCTTTTTAAACCTTTAAATATTGTCAGTTTAAATTATTTTCAGAATTTTCCAACTTCATAATTAGAAAAATCTAGTAAATAATAATAGCACTTTATTTTACAGAAAATATTCCTTATACTTATTTTGTACGGCTGTTTTTTTTTATTGAAATAAATGAAAAATTACAAGACGTCATTATCCGCTATGAAAGCTAACACAAAAGATTAAGTAAGTAGGTATTCGTTGAAGTGAAGACAATAATGGGGAAAAAATGGGGTCGGCTCGAGTATTGATTGTGTCATCAACCAACAAGAGGATTTCGATTATATCTTCAATTATTTCGGCTGGCGGAGTCTCGAAAATTAAAAGCACACAAAGCCAAATAAGAATTTGATCGATGACAACGAGTAATGGGAGAGTATTTCGCCAATTTGTCATAATATGATGTAATGAATGGCTGGGATCAACCGCACCGCGAAGACGCCCCTTGGAGTAGATGGGTGGGAGGATTTCCAAAAAGGAGATAGGTGCCTCAATTTATTTAGTGGCTTTTCGAATAATTTTGACTATATAAATTTGACTACACAAGAAATACCAACACATCTGTAAGTATATTTTAGGTGTCTAAAATGCCTGCGTATGTTTAATGTATCTAATATTAAACTAGCATATTTTAATATGCCCATTATATCTTATTTATTTGATGATCTTTTTGAAAGGATTCCTTATTGTTTATCTTCAGTTGTTTTTTTCTTATTCTTGAAAATATTTTTGGTAACTATGAAATTTTTTATGTGTTCTAGAACCACCGGAAAAAAAGAAAGAAAGTTCAATTTTTGATGCAATTAGTAACTGATAATTAATTTTTGTCGCTAGAAATAATTGACAACTTTTATGTTGAACTCCTGTACTATTTTTTTCTGTTATAAATTTACAGAGCTCACTCTCTCGATTACAAGACTTGTTCTTTTGATAGATTGCTTGTTTTTTTATGTACGTCATTGTGTTTATATATGTTTTTATAAATCTATGTAATATAATGTACAATTTAGCTTTTTAATAAATAAAAAAATAAAATGTATATGTTTTGAAAACCAATGAATAAATAATCATGGTTTATTTTTATTCATTCAGGGGACATATTGGTCACGTGTTAACAATTTTTTAACCCTTTTATTCTCCCCTTTATTTGAACCGCTCGAGGTCTACATATGTATAGTGGAAATAAAATACGCACTAAGCGCCAAAAATGAGTTGAATGTGAGGAAATGTTCTATAAACCATTGCCCATAGCCTAAATATTGCACTAAGTCCATATCGATGATCTAAAGGTGTAAAAAACAGATCCAAAAATCATCTTAGTACTATGTCTATATGGGGGAAAAATCAGTTTTATTGTATTATCTCAAAATGAATATTTTGGCACTTAGTGCGTATTTTATTTCCACTATACACATATAGTACAACCAAGTATGTACAATGTACATTCAAAAAGTTCTTGTTGCTGTTCATTTTGTGTCAATTATAATATGTAGTTGTTATTGAAAGAGTTAATAAGTTTAACAAAAAATAAGTGGGTATATAGCCGTGTGACAAAGGTGTAAGTACATAGCCGGCGGAACTTATTGCCTGAGGAAATGTTCCAATCCAATCGGAGACAGGCAAACCCCGGGTAACAATTTCAAGTATATTTCGAATTTGGTAAACGGTTGGCACCGGACAAAACCGCGACCGCCAATGCGTTGTACGTACGAAAGCCGCCGACTGATGCAACTGGGGTACCAACCACTTCAGATGTACATTGTTTGTACATAATATAATTGGTCTGTGATGTAAGAAACTTGATATCCTTAACTAATAAGATACACCAGTTTATGAATTGAATGAATTTGAATTCATGAATTTCACCATGCTATCGAGGGAAGCTAAAATCACAATAAATTTGTAGGTAATAGAATATATTCAAATAACATAAAAATGCATAAAGATAATTATTTTCGTTATCAATATATTTAGGTATAGCAACGTATAAAAAGTTTAGAAAAATATATTTTTTTAATCTATAAGATGTTTGCCTCAAATCGAAATAATTAAATTTATTTATTGATCATACACGACGACGTCGATGACATTAAAAGTTAAACATAAAATTTAAATATTAAAATTAAATATCAACAAATTTAACATTAAAACACATATATATTATACTTATGAAGGTAGAGATCATAATAAAAATAAAATAAAATTAATAACAATGAAATACTTTCAAAAAATATATAAATTTTATATTGTTTATTAAAGCAAACTAATAACAAATTTTATTAGCATGAGGTATATGTTTATATAAAGAACTTCGATATACGTAGCATTTTCCTTCTTTTTTTTTGTATACGCTTCTTTTATTTATATTAGATAGGAAATTGAATAACGATCCTTCAAAAGCATCAACGTTGGAATATCGGCTTTCATAATAAAACTATTTACGCACACGTAGTACTAGTGTCTGATATCATGCGGATATAATATGAAAGCAAGGCTTTGAGAAAAATACCTCAAAAATAAGCAAAAATAATTATTTTATAAACACAAAAGTACCTACTGCACATTATACAAAATGAATATTTTAGAAGCAATATCATAGTTATTTAAAAAAAAAATTGATTGTTTTTTTTTTGTTAAGTTTTGCGAATTTCTAGAATCAACAAAATATCAACTACCTACTGCAAATTTAATCTCCCTTTCAACTCGTGTGTCCTTCTTTTCCCATAAATGAAGGCACAATATGGCGATTTTGGTATAATGACGAACTGTACTGATTTTATGATGAGTTATTGATATCAGCAAATTCATATTATTATGCCATCTTCGCTGGTTGGGTCGACACTACGCTGAAGAAACTGTCCATTGACGGCCCGACTGGAAGAAGGAGTTTTGACAGACCCAGGTTGATATAGTTCGATTTGCAATCTCTGGGGATAAGGAACTGGTGTCCCTGGGCGGCTGACAGGATGGAATGGCGATGACTTCTTGCGGAGGCCGAGACCCACAATGGGTTGTGTAGCGCCATAGATGAAAATTTAAAAAGAAAATCCTTTAAATTATCCCTTTCTATACCTGTCGTCGATAGGTTTTGCTGCTAGTAAATAAAATACTGGGGAGAGTCAAAAATTTTGAAGCTGCTCATGTTTGAATCCGATTTAGGTTTAAGAAAGCTCAAACTTTATCAAGTAAAAAATAAACATAGTAATTTGAGGTATGCTATACGCATTGCATCAATCCAGGAGTTATTCCTTAAAATTGTTTTTATGCTATTAGCATTGCATTAATTCAGGAGTTATTCCTAAAATCGTTATTTTTGTGCACGTATTATTTTCTATTTTTATTATAATTTTAAACAAATAATTTCCCTTTGTAATAATTATTATTAGTCGTTTATGGAAAATCAAAGCTTAAAAGTTATCTTTGAAATCCTATTTAGCGCTTTTTAAAGGTTTGTTTTTTTTTCAAACTGATAATTTACTCGATTCTTGAAGGGCTGTACCAAGCCCACAAAGTAATGATTGATCCTCGATGTTAAATACGATTCAATACTATAACTTTAGTGTGAGAATCTTTTGTTAACTGAACTTTATACTCGAATTATTTCTCTTCTCTCTATTTCACTAAGTCTGTTATCTTCCTGCTGTGTTAACCTTTTGTGAATTGATAGGTAAATTATTGAGATTTTTAATTCATAACGTATCTTTGATGGATATATTTAACCACACACAAACCGCTTGTCAGTGCAAAAAAACATTAACAGCATAAAGAAGTCATATTTTTACATCAGCAAAGTCAAAGTGTCAAACAACTTTAAAAAAAAACTTGTTCGTTTCTTCCTATTCAAAGCCTGAAGACCTAGTATTACGAGGTGGGGTACGCCTCTTGCGAGGTGGACTCCCGGCTGTCTATCCATCCCTTTTGTGGTCTTCCTGGGGGTCGTTTTTCCAATGTGGGGAGTCTGGACGAGTCCATTTTCCTCACATAAGCATACCACTATCTTCTGTTTGTCACCTCAACATTACTATATCTTCAACCTCGCATATTTCCCGTACCCTCGTATTCCTTCTATATCCTATTTCTGAGGGTTTTCCCAGCAATGCTTCTTAAAATCTTCATTTCTGAGATTCTCAGTGCATTTTTTTGTTACGGTACTATCTGCTCAAGACCCAATGGCATAATGGGTCGCTCACAAGTCAAAAATAAACAACAAGAAATATTTTAAAACAAATAAATGGTGTAAACAATGATAATTATTGTTGAAACCAATTTTATTTCATCATAAGCCTGAACGACATCACTAATGCACATATTATTTCATATATTTTTCATCAAAAGTTCTGCCCAAGAAAAAGGAGGATGAGAATATAAGAAATCGAACGAAAAACAGAATTTTATGACGTCATTGGAAAGCTTAATATGAGAATCGACAAGTCATGTAACGATCGAAAAAGAGAAAATGAATTTCCAAATTTTTTAAATAGAGGCTTATGAAATGTGGAAAAATTAAATTAGATGGGTGCATGAAATCTCTTCAAATGATGTATCTTAAGTTGAAGATGTTGGAAGCTCTGGAATAAGATCCAGTTGAAAGATTTCTTTAAGCGAAAACCTGAAGATATTACGGGAAGGGCGAATATGAAATGAAGGAGTTCTATGATATCTGGTTATTATGATTAGTAATAAACGCATGTTTAAAAAGCCCATGTTAAACAGATCAGTTTGCAGGAATTTCGAAAAATGAAAACCGATCAAAAGGTGAAGGGACAGATTGTGAGAAGAGGCAAGAAATGGATTAATGAATTAAAGTATACACAGCGGTATTCAGGCTCATAATCTATGACGTTCGCAACATTATGAATTCAAACAATCCTCATAAAAATATATATTATGAAGAATGAACCTGGAATATACGAAAAGTTTGCGATCCAGGATCTTCTTGAAAGGTTGTGGTTAATAGACTTCTAGGATGCTGCAGAACCTCTTGCCAACTTTTTCTTGTCTATGTTGCTACTTGGGAATACTTACGTAGATTGCAAGTACAAAGTTAAAATTTTAATGAAGAAAATTTTTGAAATACCCCGAACGACTCGATCGGAGAATTTCAAAATTTCATTGCGTAACAGCAGCGACGTCCGGGTTTTACCCAGGCAGAAAGGCCCGCGCAACCAAAACCAGTTCTCTCCTCAATAAAACCTAATGTTACACTAACTTTTAAACCGTTTTTTGGAATGTTCGATACTGTATATTTTAATGAATTAGGTGTAAGAATAAAATATATTTAAAACCGTCTTTTTCGTTTTCAAATCTTATAATAAAAATTTCAAATCATTGGCATAGATTTTTATGCTAAACATATATACCTAAGATTATTTTAAAATTCTGAAAAACGAGGTTTTTTTTGACACATCGAAATTTAAGTTAAAAAGTAACAGTGAAGTAGATACTTTCAAACTATCAAACTTCAATATTCGATGACCTTGAGTTTGAGTAAACGCTAACGAAAATTAAATATGAATATAGATAAAAAAATATTATTTTATATTTTTTCGTGCTAATATTATAATAACGTCAAACTTAGTACTAGGTACTATAATAATATAAATGTTTATAGTCAAAAAGGGGGTGTAGTACTAAAAAGTATAGGGGCGTACCTTAGGGTCCTTTTGAAAGATGCGCGCCAAACTGTCCTTTATATAACAATACAACTACTGAACACAATTTATTATATTATCTTAATTTTAACAAGAATAATTTAATAAGTATATTAATTTAATCCGTCACTTAAGTCACTTCGAATTTCAAAAACTAACTTATATATTATTTACACCCACTCTCACATTAGAGTTATTCGCAACTGTTTTTTTTTTCAGATTCTAACGACGAAGCTAGTTCGCGCGCTTTTCACTTCCACCCCCTTTTTTACGTTTCAGCGAGGAAAGGGGCAGAGGGGGAAAGAGTGACGCCTCCCCTAGGTGAGATTCAGCCCCTGTGGTGTACCCGCAAGGACAGACTCGCGACGAATGACCGATATACCCCGGGACACGGAGGCTGGATTCAGTGCGCATGTCCTTACATCCCATCCTCTCAGGAACAACGTCAAACAGACAACGAATATGTGAGGCACTTCCTCGAAATCACCCCTTAAACTGTCTCTTTCTTGTATATTTGAATACTGACTTTTTTGTGTGTGGTTTCCGGGAACGTTTTGCCTCCTGAAGTTTAGTTTCCGTGACGTCAACGAAGTAGCGATGAGCGAAATGGGATTTTTGGCACAGAGTATGAGACAGGAGAACATGACTGACTTCGGAATAGATAACGGGGCTCGGCCCCTTTTTCCCATACACATACACGCGTACTTCAACCCTCGACGAATATCTTTTTTTTTAACCCTGAGTAAAAAAGTATGATTTAATTATTTGTTTATGCCCAAATATTCTAATTGATGTTTTTCATCAATTAGAATAGGCTCTCAGTTCGCCGTGAGTCTACTCTAAGAAAAGTAATCATCGGTGATGTTGTGATAGAATTTCAGTAGTACCGAATCGATCTGCTGCGGCCCTGGTACCCGAACATCGGCTGTGTGGCGCCGCATGTAGAAATAGTTGGAATACCATCGATATCATCAGCTACTGATAGAAAATTTTCTTTCATCTTAACACTCGCTCTTTGTAGATCATGTGAATGAATAGGTATTATAATTATTATGTATCGAAATATTTTAAAATAAATTATACCAAATTATTTATTTAGGTACATAAGTTTAAAATAAAATATTACTTACAATAAAATAGGCTTTTTTTATTCTTTTTAATGTTTTGAAAGACCTAGTCGTGCAGAATTTCATTATTGGAAAAATATTTCTACCAATTTTGTTTCTACAATCCTCGTGTTTCCACAATAAACTTTTGAAAAAACAAAAACGGGTTAAAGCAGTTCGTCCTGTATTTTTCACTTATTTTTTTTTTCGGAAGATTATTTCTAAACTGGTAAGCCACTCCACTAAAAAAATCCTTAGTCATTTTAATTTCCAGCAATTATCAATAATATTTTTTTTAGAAAGGAGCTGGATAAATATATCTCTGTTGCAAGTTGCAAGTTTTTGCTCCAACAAGATGGTCGAATATGGAAACGATCATCGAAAGAGTTTCGATAAAAACTCCATACAAAATGATCTAATGATTCGATCGTTTGATATTAGAACACTATTTTAACGCTAATGAGCGCGTTTTAGAATTCAATGAGCTTTCGATAAAACTCGTACTAATTCCACAGAATTATGTTAATTGCGGTAATCATGTCGGTCATTTTTAGCTCCAGATCTTTTATGACACAAAGTGAACACAAATACACTTTTGATATCTTTAACAGAAAGCAAAAGCTCGGCACCGCCACAAATTCGGATTGAAAGTCGCCGACTGAACCACTAGGCTACCGACTGCTAAAATTTTGTAAATCTACTAGTCTTAGATTGTCAAAATTTCTCATTTTTGAGGTGTGGTAACACCATGCACATGAAATATTCAGACCTTCTTTCATTTCCTTCCTCACAAATCACCCTCTATGGGTGGAATGCGTAATTATTTTTAATTCATTTCTTTCCCCCTCCCTTCTCCATTCTGTACTCACCAAAATTGCAACAAAGCCCTTCTGCTGTGAACTGTCATTGTGTCAACACATAAAAGTGAAGTTCAGTTCAATCATTCAAAATTCATAAAATTCAATTAAAAAGTGCACTTTTTCGATCGATTCAAACAATTAAAAATAACAATTCAATCAAAAGGCAAAATCAAAAATGAAGAAAGTGAAACTCCAACCCCCTTCACAATCCTTATACGTTTCAGTAGTTGTATTATATTATCTTTTTTAAAGAAAATACCCTACAATTAACGAATAGGTAACAACTAATGACTAACGATTTTTAAATGGAACAAACCACTACGGGCTTACGACCATCTTTTACTGTTATTTCGAAGGCTGGCTTAGTGTGATCACTTTACGTTAACAAATAAATCGTGTCGAAATAAATCATGTATACACCAAGTAGATATATAAAAATTAATGAAATATAGAGATAAAAGTTGGAAATTATTGAGAACAAGAGAGCAACCAAATTTAAAGACTGCGACTACTGTCATGTATTTGGCGCCAGGATATGAATATATCCATTTTTGTTAACGTCTCATCTTTATTGCTTATTGGCTTTGTTGGTGCACAACGTTCTAATTATGTCTAGATTCTTGTGACCATTTTTCAGGTGTACAATTCTCAGACTCTACATCTACAATTAGTAGGTAGTGTGCAATATCCTCCAGTATGTTATAAACTATTCAAAAAGAAAAATTAAATATTAATGCATTATTTAAAGTAGTATTGCCCCAGAACAGACGTTGTCTAGTGGGGCAGTAAATTCAAATAATTTTATATGTTAACTGATTGTTATAATTGTAATTGATAATGGAAATAAATAAATAAATTATTTGTGTGGCAAAACTGTTAGTTTATAAAATCAACACAGGTTTCAACATTTTTCTAAACTACGAACAGACGCAGAGAACATAAAAAATAATAATAGCCCTAGTCTAATTTGAAACTTTGATGGGATTTGTCCTTGAAGCCCCCCATTCAAGATACCGACTGTAACAGATTTGAATGGAGCAAAACGTGTTCCCTGGTGAAAGGATGGTGACAAAATGAGACAAGTTTGGACCACGTTTTCAACACTGACAATCGAGTGATGTGACTACTTGGATTACCTACGTCCAATCGGGTTTCCCCATTTGGAGTGATGTACGAATGGCTTGAAGCGATTGAATTTTGGACTGATATCTGCCTCATCCTATCACTTCACATCATCCATTTGGCCTCCCCCACTCATGATCATTTCTTGGAGTGACAAGACACTTGAATGAGTGGCCAAGTCCAGAGTATCCCGGACACATAAAAAATAATACTGAATTCATTTTCTTTCTTTCCTTTATCAGACCATTACGAAATGTGAGCATTGAAAAATGATAAATTCATAGAAAAGTGTCTCCGATGTTCAAACATTCGATATCCAGCCGTATTGGTCTGTCAGTCTGTTAGATAGGACAATATTAAATCTGTCACTCAATGTCACATTATCTGAAACCGTGACTGGGGTGACCTCTGGCGCTCGGTGTAGCAAACGCACTCGCCCAGACTGTCTCTTAAGACAAAACCAGATTTTGTTCAACCCACTTACGAATAATAACACACAATTGTTTTTTATACACAATTAATTAAGCATATCTTATTATTATTTATAAGAGTTAATACTCTTATACACTGGACATGATGAAAATTAAAAAAAAAAAACAATCAATTAGAGTTGTTTGAATTCTGAAAAATCATATTATTCTCATGGAAAGTTATTCCCTTAAAACAAGTTAACATAAGTTACCTGTTAACGAAAAGTGTCCACGTACAATAAATTGTACAACTCTAGTTTTTTTAATTTCTTTTCATTAACCTGAAAACGTTAAGAATTATGTCTGTTTAAAAAAACAGGTGAAACAAACTGTTAATTTGGAAATTCATAATTTCGAAATAATTATTTAGTCATCTTAGTTGAACAATTAAAAAAAAAACACTAATACAGTACCTAATAACCCTATGGAACATGCAAGCAAGCCAAAGGTATTGAGTAAATTTCTAGTAATTTTTGATAATATAAACATTTTATAAACTTATATTCTTTGGAAAACAAAATAGCATTATTTTAAGATATTATAAAAGCAATTGAGTATGTTTTAAAACTAAACACTTAAAAAGTTGTGTTATCCTGTGCGCGCTCTTGCCTGTTTTTCTAGTAAAGAATACGTATGCACTTTCCTTCAATCGACATAAAAGTTTGCTTCCATACATTAGCTATCAAATAATAATCTATAATATGAAAGAAAGTCGGGTTAGTGCGAAGTAATAAGTTTACTCGAGATCGACAAGAGATTCTTACGATATTTGATTTATTAGATTCTTCTCCACTCTGGATAATTCATTAAGGCTTGCGCCCTCGCTTACCCCTGGATGTTTCAGGAACCTAAATTCTCATTTCATCCAGACTTTATAAGCAAAAAAAAATAGTGGTCAAAATGTGCAAGGTTTCAGAATAAAGTCGGAAGGACTTCATCTGACGCGATAAAAGAATAACTTCCACTCTGGATAAAATAATAACTATTAAAAATATGATAAATGCATAAGAAATAATATAAAATATGATATTAAAGTTAGTATGGAACGGATCTTACGACGCCAACGCCATCTATGAAAAATTATATAACAATAACATTATCGTTTACCTGACAACCATTGACATTAAAAAAAATCTACGAATACGCAGATGTTTGATGGATTTTTTCTAACATTCAAACATATATTTGTATAAATTACAAATTTGTAATCAATTTTCATAGTAAGGACTACAGGACAACGTCTGACGGGACAGCTAGTGTTAAAATAATAATGTGGAGTAAATGTTAGCGTTATAACTTTAAAGAAAGTGAATCAATTGAGATGGTTCGGACATTTTGAGAAAATGAATGAAGAAAGAACAGCAAAAAGGATTTACAAATCTGAAATAATGAGGGAACAGACATGTGATTGACCTACGTAGATTGACGTGAACCGATTATATAATTACCTATAGGTGCCGTCTTAAAGGAGGGCTAAGTTAGGAGTGAAATTATTAGAAGACAATCTATGCGAAATACTCTTGAGTGAGGCGATCTGGATAGGGACTAATATAGAAGTCCGTACTCTCTGTCTGCCCTCTGGGAATGCTCTCCGCGTGATAGGTTAAAATGAAAACCATATTATGTATGTCAACCTACCAAAAACAGGCATGCTTAGCTCAACACACTTCGGTAGTTGGTTTCCTTATAGCCAAGAATTAGAATAATCGCCATAATAACAAAAATATTATCAAGTGGTTTATTAAAATACTAGTGGTCGACCAGTGCTCGAATTTCGACCATAACTTATTTAAATTGGGGTTAGTTGTTAGAGTTAGAGACCGCAACTTCGTTGTGGTAAGCTCGCCCTCTGTATATTGATTCTGCGATGTCTTTGTTATGTGAAAATTTGTGTGTTCATACTTATCAATGTACAGTAGAGTATAAATAAATTAAGTATAAGTTTATTAAGGTTTCATTGTCGAAAACTGAGCGAGCGCTGTTTCAAAATTTTCTTTAAAAAACAATAACATGGATACGTCAAATTTGAAATGTTGATAAGTTTTTTCTATTATTATTAAAGACAAATAATATTAATCTATTCTCAATTTATATCCCGCCATTTCCAGCTCCACCTTCCATTTGAACATACCGCCTTCAAAAAGCTTTCTACGTCCATTATGAGGCGCTTTTCATTTTACATTTGTTTCTACGAAATCGATGTTCTTTATAATTAGTCTGTGGAGGTGCGTGTGTGTAAGTATCAAAACCATAACATAACAGTAGTGTTTGTAAGGTTTTTTATTGATTTAATCTGTTTTATGCATAATTTAAAAAAAATACTAGCATAAGTCACTCCTTCTCTATATAAACTATGTATGCGAAATTTCTCTACGTCCGCGCGATTTTCGTATAAATGGTCACAATGTTTTTCCTTCCCGCATTAATATATAGATATGGTAATACTTCGACCACTATCTGAATTATTGTTGGTCAACACTTCGTGACACCAAGTCGCCTGCCTACAACAATACTGTCACAGCGCAATTATCTATTATTATTTATTTTATTCAAATTATTATTATTTAAACATCTGTCTTAATTGTGAAAATAATAACAGAAATGTTCTTACATTTGCGGTTTGTAAAGTCAATAAATAGTTGTTAGTTGCGCTACACACTCCGAGCGCCGCGGTAAAACGGTGACTACAGTTTTATGGTGTCCTCTAGCAGTCTGATATCGAATTTATAACGATATGAAAACAAATATATAACGAATATATAACGAATATAAAACAACTAATGACTCTAACAATTCATCACTGATATTCAATATTTAAACGAAGTGGTTGGTAGACTAGCGGTTACGACGCTGGCTTTCGCACTGTTTCGTGCGCAGGTCGAGAGTTCGATCCCAGGTGCCGACCATCTTCCTCTTTCACGACACAAGCTTTAAGAAGCTCACTGTGTAAGAGTCAAAAGAGTGTATTTGTGTTCACTGTGAGTGAGCACAGATTAATTAAAAAAAAAATGGAACAAACCACTACGGGCTTAGTGTGATCATTTTACGTTAACAACCTTCGCTATTAGGTGGTAATGTGTAAATCTCCGAAACTCCTAATCATGAGAATTCTCAATATGTCAAAAAACCCATGTTCCTATACAACAAGTAGATATTTAATAATAATTATTATTGAGATATAGAGCTAGCAGTTGGAAATTATTGAGAATAAGAAGAGTAACCAAATTTAAAGACTGCGACTGCTGTCATGTATTTGGCGCAAGTATATTCCTAATAATATATCCATTTTTGTTAATGTCTCATCTTTATTACCTATTGGCTTTGTTGGTGCACAACGTTAACCATTTAAAAGAATAATCCTCTTCCTAACATATGAAACGAGTTCTCTTGTTTCTCTTGTTTAATACACTATAGATGGGCAGACCAAGCAGGGTCGCTGTAGAAACGACAGTTGTTCGAGCAGTGCGGACGTGATTTGTCATGAAAGATGGAGGAAACCGTACAGAATGATGGGGTGGTGGAAAGAACGGGAGTTCGTTATCCTGAATTGTGAAGAAAAATTCCGAAATTGCCAAAGATCGCCATTTAATGGCCTGTACACATCTGAACTCGTGCGGTAACGTAACCAATGCAACGCTGCATGCAACGTATCAAAATTCCATAGTACGCTGTTCGTGACGAACCACAGCGAAAAGAAAGCATAGCGTCAAACAAGCGATTTTGAGTAGAGACCGTCCTCAGGGTAAAGGAATCCTATAAGCTTACTATGGCTAAAACCCTCACTGGTTTTGTTTTTTATTCAAATCTAATATTTCCGTGCAAGAATGCACGTTCCATTTAATGAGTACAAATATTAGAGAACTCTTTAGGATGCGCAGAACCGAAAATCGGTTAATTTATTCAACAGTCACGTGACTGAGGATAAATTATCAATAATAATTCATTTTACTTTCATCCACAAGCACAAGATAACACATCAAAGCCCATAGGTACTTCCTTTAACTAATTATATGATTAAAACATAAAATTCCTCTGTATTGCTATGCCTAGTGAGGGTGTCCGAGGTCGCACTCGAATGTATTTATTTAACTTGAATGTTTTAATTGCGTTTATATTGTTTGTACATGTAATATTTGTTATAATAAAGTTATTATTATTATTAACGCTAAAATATTACAAATAAAAAATCGAATGTCACACAAACGTCACAGTTTTTTATTTTTTTATTTATTAGCCTTCTACTTCTACTATTGAGTTTTGTATGAGTATTACATATTCTCAAAAGGTTCCATTCGTAATTTTAATATGTATAAAATTCGTTATTATATTGGTGAAAAAATTGATATGTAAGTTTAGGGACTTCAACAGCAAACGAAAGATTTCGTAAAATTACATTATAAGATTGTTATTTTTATTATTATTTTGTATAAAGAAAATATGGTATTTTATTTGAATAAGAAAAAGAAGTAGTGTATTCCTGAAAATACAGAAACGCTATTATTCCATTTTCATTTGATTCTTTTCTCGTGAAAATAAATTTCCAAATCTCACCCTTAACTCAACCCGGAAGGAAGTTCACGACGGAAAGATATCAGCTCTGATGTAAAACGAATATTATTTATTCAAACCTTGCTACCCGGGGATGTGAAATAAGCGAATTAAATGCGTCAGTACTTTTTCTCATTATTTTTATTTTAATAAAACATTTTCAATTTGAATTTATTTTGTACATAATTAACATGAAAAACATATTTCCCTCGAGATTAAATTATATTTTTTTTAATCCGGAACTCAACAACTCAAGAAGCCTTTCATTTTCAGCTCTTATTTAATTTCACCTCCATCTCAACTCCTCCAGTTTTAACTAAACTTCCAGAATCATTGTTGGCTTGGATACTAGTGACTCAGTGTGTGACAACTATCTAGTATCAATTGTTTTTGGGCGTAGGCCCCCCACATTGATGGTTTGTTTGGGGGTGATTCGCGGCGGGCTTGATTTGTCCGGGGCTGGCATTTTGGTTTGATTATTGTTTCGATCGAGCTAGGGGGTCGGTTTCCTGCGGGTCGGGTTTGCTGCGAATCGTTCTCCTCCGGGCTGGCTTGCATTGTGCGGTGGGCCTTAAAGGGAGAGTGTATGTATGTACGCAGGTACAAGCGCCTTAAGGGTAAAAAACACCTAAATTTCGGTCGTTTACACCAAAATTACACTACGAAAACGCAATTATTTGGTGACAAATAAGTCATTGTAGAGCCATGGGAGTGAGCGCATTCGGAAGAGCGGAAAATTTTAAGTAAGATGGCATTCATAACTCATTTTTTGACCAAAATGTCGCTTATCCCCTATTACCTTTTAACCGTCGATATCCAGGTATGAAAACTGGACAAATCTCAAATATGGAGAGAGAGCTAGAGTTGAGTAGCTTCTCAATAAATTATACTGAACAAACAGACTCTAAACAGTTAAAAGGAAGAAGAAAAAATCATGGTCTTTACTAGTCATTATGTGACAATGTAAATATTCGAACAAATTCGTCATACGGTAACGGGTGACGTTTGCTAGTAATAATTAGAATAGTTTTAGCAAATAGACTAATATCGGCTCCAATACGGGCAGTGGTTGTCCTAATTAACACAGTTGAGTCTAATCACAATTCAATATGTTGCGTAGACAATGATACCTACTTCATTTAGCAGCACCTAACTAATAATACTATTACAATATGTGCTTAATATTATAATAGTAATACAATAATTATTATATAGTTCGACCCGTCGCAAGATACGAGTACAATGGCCAGTTCTTACGCAGGACTCCGATCAAATGCGTTAATCGGTCGTTTTATAAAAAAACTAACAAAAAGATATTTATATGGAAGATGGATTATTTAAGGTAGAACTCTTACAAAAAGGGTGTTTAATTATTTGTTTTTTTATTTTACAATTTTTCTTTATATCTCGTTTCTTTGTTTTAAATTTGCATAAATCTCACATGGTTATACTTTTGTCTAAAGAACTTGATGTTAAATCATCAATTTGGAATTCACATCTTTTTAGAAAAATTCCATCAACTTACAACACTATCGCCGACCAAAATTCACCATCGATCAATCCCATTGATTACCTCCAAAATTGGATCTTATTTCTGAGAAAGGAGATAAATAAAATCAATTTTGTGGGCGTGATTGATTTGGACAGCGCAAATGGGCGAATATACTTAAACATTATATAAACTGTCAAAATGCGTGTCTGTGTCTGATCCAAGTTAAACCACGATGGCACCTGTGAAGGGAAAATCGAATACACGAAATCGTGGCCAAGAACCTCCTAACAAAGCTTTGGAGTCATATATTCGGTATGAGGTGTTACATGAACATGTATACTTTGAGTATTCTAAGCTACGAAAAGGATCATCTCATATTTTCCGTGTAAATTTTTTTTATTCGATACTCGAAGGGGGTAGGCAGAGAATACGGACTTCCATTCTTTCCTATCCAAACAAACCTCTTTCGCTTCTTCCAAACGCATAACATTCTGCATACATACACTTCTATTCCTTTTGCTCCTGACTTGGCCCTCCTCTAAGACGGCACCGATATGGTCGGACCATGTCATTCAAGGTCGGCTTCGTCTGCGTGCACCCATTCTTTCAGATTTATATATCCTTTTAGTCATTCTCTCCTCGTTCATTCTCTCTACATGTCCAAACTACCTTAATTTATTCACTTTCATTCTAGTCACTACGCTAACATCCACTCCTGTGTGATATTAGAGTTATTTTCACCTATTTGTGTCGAACGGGATTGCTGTGGGTCTAGTACGAGTTTCATCGAAAGCTTATTGCACGCTATTAAGCGCTTATAAGCGTGCAAATAGTGTTTTAAAATCAATCATTCGATCATTTTTGTATGGAAAATTTTCGAAACTCTTTCAATGATCGTTTTGATATTCGATCATCGAAAACTTATACTTCGGGTACTGATTCTTAGAGTACTTTATCAGACGAGACGAAAAAATCTTTGTAAAATATATCATGATTCATTGAAAAAAGTCTGGGGATTAAGATACATACTTAGTAGAAAAGAGGTCTTGTTTGAGGTCTTATTCAGAGTATTTTTCCTACCATGTTTCGTAGGATGACTCCCAAGATCATTGAGTGATAATATTATTGAAAAACCTCTGAAATATTTTGTGAAATATACAAACGAGTTAGGTGGTGTAAAGGAAACTTTAAATTATTCCTAAATATTCGTGATGATTTGTTAAAAGTTAAACTAGTCAATCACCAAGTTCCAATTTGCTAACATGACACAAACAAATAAGGCGCTGTTGCGAACAACCGGACACAGTGACCGACGAAGGTCGCCAGCAACGCCACTTTAAAACGGCGTACCCGGGCGTGGTCACTGTAACTACAATACCGCCTATTAGTGCTGGCCGCTGTGACCAGGGGCCTAAGTTAAGTGCATTAAAATGGCGTCCCAACGGATCGGTAGATCTTTGTTCCCATGGTTACCAAAGTTTGAAAGTGACGTTGCGCAAAGTTCGCAGCCAAAGCATTTAAATTCGAAAGTCGCTGCGCGTTAGTCCGTACCGGTGGCGGGATAGGTATTTTTTTCTATGAAACGCGTGACGACGCCCTCAACGTTCGCAGCCAAGTAACACTTTTGACAAAGTTTTCACCTACCGTTCAAAGATCAAACGTCACGGGCACCGACAATTTATAGGTTAGATGCGCGTTGTAGAAATTGCCGCTGTTGCATACAAAGTTAATGTCGATAAGTGTCAACAAAAACTTTTTTTATTACAAAGAATGTAAGTAATTGAATTAAATGTATAATTATATCATGTTTGGGTTATTTTATTAATATTTGTAGATAAAAATATGCTTTTTTATCAATGATTTTTGTATTAAATTTGTATCCTACTCATGCCACAAAAAAATGCACTATTTCACGTTTAAACTTAAATCCACACATTAATAGTTTTTAAATTTGTTTTTCATATTTATTCATATTCATCTTTATGCACATTGTAAAAAATATGTAAAAAATTGCCGTGGTTTTTTTAATGAATCAACTTTTTTAATGACTACTAATCACCTTCTCAAAGTAATCTGTTAATAATTAATTTCAAGTTGTTCTTACTCTGTAAGTAATTGAATCAAATGTATAATTATAGCAGGTTGGCACCTGACCAAAGCCCAGGCACAAAAGGTATCTGCATTGGAAACGTAGTGCCTCAGGAGAATTTTGGGTATAAGATGGTACCACCGCATCACGAACGACGCTATACGCCGGCGCACCCAGCGTGATCCCATCACCTCTACTATTATGTGGAGGAGATGGACTTGGATGGGACATGTGTTAAGGATGCCGAATGACAGTTGGCCGAGGAGAGCGCTGTTCTTCCTCCCATCAGGGTCCCGAGGACGAGGAAGACCCTCTCATACTGTGTTCCGCTCCTTCGAAGCAGAGCTGAGGAATCTGGACATGGTGTGGGAGGTCATTAACGTTGCGCAAGATCGAGCGCAATGAAGAGCTCTTGTTGCCTCCCTATGCCCCAAGTGGGGTCTTAAGGGAGTTTGGATTTGGATTGTTCTTACTCTAAAAATTGTGGAGCTTTCTGATAACATCCCCAGAGGAGGGTGAGTAGGTTTTTGAAGAAGTGATGGGAGCATTTGAGCTGTCGTAAAATGCTGGTGAAGTGTGTTCCGTTCTCTACGACTCGACAGAACAAAAATCAAAAACTAGAGTGTTTCGTTGTCAACCACAATTGAGCATGGTAATATAATGTGGTGAGCATAGAGAAACAACCGTCTTTACCTCCAATACATCAAGATTCTGAATTCTTTCAGGTCTCGACTGCGAGATGCATCGACTGCACCCATATTAATACTGTGTGACGCGCTAGAAATTAACATTTGTATTTTACTAGGAAGGGACACACACTCCATCAATGTTCAAATGGTATTTATTATTTTACATACAAATGTAAAAACAATAACAATTGAAAATGTTTATCTCATTAATAATAATATAATGCTCTTCAAATTCTAGATCTGCGATAGTGACATGAGGATCATAAAAACATGCACTGTAAACAGAATAAAAGCGTTGCAAACTAAAATGGACTATTAGTAATGCGTACCACTGATGCAGACTGTTAAAATAGTTTGATGTCACATCACATTCAAATATCCTATCCTTCTACCACAGAGGAAAATGGTATGATTTTTACTATTTAATAAAGTTTATTTTTACCATTGACAATATTACCATGATCTCATTTATGTTTACCTTTTTTAGAAATTAAAAGGCTTAACGCAAGTAACCTGTTGAAGAAATAATTATCAAACCAATGACAGCTGCTTCTTGAGAATCCTGTTTAGATGCATCTCAGAATTAGGAAGCTCCTAGCATCTTTGATGTGGCTAGTGAAACTAAAACTTATTATGGCAAGAATGCCACAAAACTGCAGTTCCTCTTGTCATGTGTGGAAAGCCAATATTATAAGAAAGGATATAAAGAAGTTGTTGGTAGACCAGTGGTATCAGTCGACGACATTTATAAGCATAGTGTGGTCGTGGCTTCGAATCCCGACCATTTCCACTTTCAGAACACAAGCTTTGCTTTATGTGAAAGATGTCAAAAGTGTATTTGTGTTCAGATCCATTTATATTAAATAAAAAAAGAATCCCAAAATAAAATTTAGTAATAAATTAATTAACACTTTTCTATACAAAGGTGTCAGTATCGGAACTTACTGCCCGAGATCATCATTTTCACTCAACCGATCCCATCCAATTTGATACAGGCCAACCTTGGGTAGAAATTGAAGTGAAAAAACACATTGAAAACTGTGATATGACCGGGAATCGAACCCGGGACCTCGTGATCTGAAGTCCATGCTTATACCACTAGGCTACCATAGTCTGTTGTACTCATCTATTGTTTATTTTTATTTTGTTTATTATCTATATAACATTCTTAATATTCATAGGTTCTTGTATTCTTTTCAACACTAGATTTCTTAGTGAAGGTATATTTTTCATTATGTAATTAAAACCATAATTGGAAAAAATGTTTCATTTAATTCCTATAAAATTACAAACAGATAATATGAAAATATGCACATTAAATTTATTCAAGTATGTTTATTTAATAATCATTCTTAGGAGTAAAAGATATTAATTACTATTATGTTTTGTAATTATATTATACCAATGTATTGTATATTGGTGCCTGAAAACCTGTTGACAATTTATTGGTCGAAACGGGATCTATTGTTGTACATTATAATTTTTAATGAAGTAACATCATAATTTAATCAACAAATTATTTGAAATAGAATGGTCAATTAATTAATCAGGATTAAAAAAGAGGCAATTGCTTACACATCACAGCAGATCAACAATTAATTTACCTAAATTTAAGTGATAACTTTAAATCCATCTTATTGTTGGTTTATTTTTTTACAAAACACTGCAATTCACTTATTATTTTTATTTCAAAAGGTTTTTGGTCATACGAGCAAACTTCAGTGTAATAAATACTTTCACGTTTAAGTATTTATGGGAATGAGAATGGTTGTATAACGGCAAGGCCTTTGAGAATTAAAATAATTATTGAATGTTGTGTGGAACAAGTGGATGAGTATGTTTATTTAAGTAGTCTATTTAGCAGAGATGGAAGGTGTGTAAAGGAGATTGAAAGAAGGAAACTGGCTGGTAGAAGGGTTGGCGGTGCACTAAGAACTCTAATGGGAAATAAGAATGTATCACTTAAATCCAAACAGCTGATGCACAATGCAATCCTGATACCATCCATGATGTATGGGAGTGAAACATGGACATGGACAAAAAATCTGGAAGTTTGAATGAATGCTGTGGAAATGAGATCACTGCGTAGGATATGCGGAAAGAGACTGATTGATAAGGTGAGGAATGAGAATATTAGAAAGGATTATGGAGTGGATGTTAGCATAGTGACTAGAATGAAAGTTAATAAATTAAGGTGGTTTGGGCATGTACAGAGAATGAACGAGGAGAGAATGACAAAAAGGATATATAAATCTGAAAGAATGGGTGCACGCAGACGAGGTCGACCCCGAATGACATGGGGCTCTCTGCCTACCCCCTTCGGGATATGCGTGGTGGGTAAGTGTTATTGAGTGATTTATAAAAGAATAAAATACTAAACCCACATTAGCCGAGAAGAGCCATACAAATGTAATACTTGCAATAAAAATGCATTTACTAATTTATAATGAAGAAAAGTCATTAGCAATAAAATCTTCACTGATGGGAAAAAAAAGAGACATTTACAAATTCACAATGGAGAAAAGCCGCACAAGAGTAACATTTGCAACCAAAAAATACTGTATTAGGAAATTTAAATAGACATTTTCTAGTTCTAATATCACACAAATGTGGTTGGAGATAGATAAGGACCCGGAAGTAAGCGAGATGGAGTACGGGGGCTCCTTCGTAGTTGCTCCTGCTCCGGGAGTAGACGGGACCCTTTGAGATGCTCGGGGAGTCTTCTGCGATGTAAGGTGGTGGGTACCCACTAGTGCAGCCTGGTCTGTAAGAATGGAATTAATGACATTTATTTATTACGCATGAACGGACAACAGTTATGATGAGTACAATATATGGACGATAACAATGTTCAGTCAACTGTCACCCAATTACTCATGCATCCTTGGACATAAAACATTAGTTTACGGTTTCACTAATCATTCGTTTTGAATTTGACATTTTGAAATATGCAAAAGAGATGATTACCAGGATGCTTGAAATTTAAACATTGAATCAAGCGATTAATTTTTTTATGAAAACACATAAGTTATTGTATAATTAACATAGTATTAGGACATATATTTTCAAGAGATACCAATGTAATATTTATAGTGAAAAATGCAATAGACATGAAATTTTGGTCTAATGGCTACTACCAGGTATAATAATTGTTAAAGTATAGACAGATACAGGTATACATACTTGGATCAATGAGGTCTCATCTACCGGATGAGTGCCATCAATTCTGCCCATTATCAGATGGCTTACACCTTCTCTAGAGTGTTAGGATTTGAGAAGACGTGGTGCCCCGCCAGGCCTCCCCTGTATGTTTTAATGGTGAACGCCTTCCCGGGAACTTCCAATCAGAGCACATCTGGAAATAAATTAGCTTTGAGTAAGAATAATATATGATATACAACTTTGTAATCCTCGTTGATTCGACTTTTTAATGAGAAATTATGAATTGAAAAAAATGTTATTTTCTTTTAATTATACCTAAGTTTTATTGGCCTTTCGCCTTGTTTCAAATAAACCAATCAATGAATATTCGACTGAAGAGTGAATGGGGTGATTTCTGAAGTAAAAAAAACATTTCAGTACTTGAACTAACTGTTATAGATCATTGTTAAGTTGGCGAGGTTTAGATAAATTATTATGAATGTTCTTACATAAAAACTCAACAAAAACTGTGCATGGAAGATTCCACAATGCTCAAAACTTATCAGAAACTTTTTACGGTACGATATAATATATATATTATAATGGTCAATACGGCTTAAGTGCATAAACAATCTAAAAATATATCTTAAGGTTATGTTTTCTTTCGTCGCCCGTTCCAATTGAAATATCGATAAAAATATTACACAATTGCACAAAAAATAAGACAGGTAATACCATAAGAAAGATCATGTACTTACCTCTCCATAAAATCAGAAATTAAGTATAATAATTGTGGTCGGCTTCTGCAACAATAATATTGTTGTTTGACATAACAATATTATACGTCAAAATACGTAGGTAGATCGTCGTTTTGACATGCGCCGCGCATGAGTGTTGCCATTTTACGTAAATAAACCATAGAAAAGGATCGTTTTCTGGCGTCGGAATGTGCTTCTGACGTCAGGCCGCTCCGTGTCAAAGTTTTGGTATTAAAACGACGTTGGCTTCGGAAATTCGAAAACTTTGCGCGTTTTCCGTTGCAAAGTTATCCGTTTGATCTTTCAAAGTTATCGCTATTTTAGTGCATTTGGCTCGGCCCCCAGTACAGCGTGGCTCAAGATAACGGCGCGACCACCGTCACTGCACCGCTATTGTTGCGCATGACCATTTCTCACTTTTAACCACGGCAGCTTGTATAGCCACGAGCGATGCTACTACCGAATTTGTTTCTACTGTACTAATATTTGTTTGAGCTAGATTCGCTATCATTATGTTATTATGTTTTATTGCCAGGAATGAGTTTATTGTCTTTCTTCTTATTTGTATTTTTACGCGTAGTGACAGTAGGTATATTGTCAAGGACATTTCATCAACAAAATTAGTTTTTATGGTAACATTCATAAAAGCTATATATCGTACGGTAAGCCTCAAAAGAACGAAAGAACGTGACACATCTGGGAGGCTGCTCTTGAAATTCAATCCTCATTTCAATGTCAACGTTTCATACTAAAAGTACATACCTACTTGTGTAAATCATTATTAATTTTATACCATTGATTTTTTCGTAAAGCAATACCAGATTCAAAATAAACATACGTGAAATCTTTTTAAGTATGCTAATCAACCAAAATGTATAATATATATCAAAATGGCATAAAATGTCTGAACTGAAATTCATTTGTTTATGTCAAAATGGCATCGTTTTTAAGATTTTAATTGTATCGGAATTCAATGCAAATCAAGGCCCCTGAAGGCAATAAAAAAAAGATAGATAACTAGAACGCTCAAATGGAAGCCCCTAGAAATGATGACATTTTGACTATCCAAAAATCCCATTTGGCAAAAAAGGCATTATATAAGACAGGATGGAAGATAGTAGAGAAGGGAGTGGAAAAATGGCTAGAGGACTAGAAAAGAAGAAAAAACTTGTAAAAAAAATAATCCCTGCTGCAGTTTCTACTAGTCAATCGGGTTCATCTTACCTGGACGAGGGTGGTCACTGCTTGCACACTACTAGGAATGAGGTTGAACAAATGAGTTTGAATATTAGAACCTTTTCATAATTTTGTAGAAACACATAGGTATTTTGAGATTTTCTATACCTTCTTCTCTGATCTTTCACATTAGATTATCTCATAAGGAAAATTATTTGCAAACATACTGAAGGGAAACAACAACCCATAAATGTAAGTTGTCACAGGAGAAAAAGAAGTATTATCAACGGAAATTTTGCCCATGGAAATAATTCAGAGGCATCCTTTAGAGAAAGTGATCTAGAGGTGGTAAATATGCAGTGCTTAATAAAGAAATTTCTTGCTTCGACTAACTTTCTTCTCTTTTTTTAATAACCCCATCAATACTCTTCTGCTTTATCTATAAGAATACTTTTGTAATTCTTTGCAAAAAAAATTGTCTTTTCCCTTTGCTCAGGCTTTCCTTTATCGATTCATATTGTCCTAGAAGGACCAAGCTTTCTCAATTCTCAAAAAAACCCCATTCAACATTAGTATCAAACCAAACTTCTGCACCACACAGTATTTAAATGATACAATTATTTAGGATATATTATTGTTTATTTTTTTTCCATTTTATTATTTTTGTTTATTTATATTTTTATCTTTTTATCTCAATCAGACAAGGTCGCGTAATGAATAGCTGATAATATATCAAAACATATCTCGGTTACCATGCGAGAGGCAGGCACTCTAAACGTAGCGAATATCTATGCAAAGGGTTGTCTATAGGTATTGACAGTACCGACTCGCATTGACTGACATAACATAAATGGCCAAGAACTATATGCATAGCCCGTTAACATTTTTATCACAGCCTTAAAAAAGCCTTAAGGTGCATTAAGATATTGTTTTATAATATATATATTTTAATGCATTGTATATCAATTAAAATGTAATATCACGTTTTTAAATACACATTTTCTTCTGTATTCACATATTTTTTAATGTCGGTTTCATGTAGTCAAATCTTTGTAATAGCATTTTGCTAAACAAACTAGAGACATTCGAGATGTGGTTGTATAGAAGGATTCTGGTCATGGGTTGAAAGGGTGTCTGATGAGAGAGTCCTGAACATGATGCAACAGGAAAGAGAGCTCCTTACCACTGTCAAGAGACGTAAGGCCGTATACTTTGTCCATAATATTATATCATGGTGAAAAATATTCTCGCTTGGAGAGACTTAGTTATCAACATTATATCGATAAGATAAGGTAATCACATTAACAAAAGAGACCAACATGTATTTGCGATGGGCCCTGGAGCTTTATTGAAGATAGCCAGAAGGCAAAGACCGTCAGAGAAAACAAAATAGACCTTAAAAACTATATATTCGAAGATTTATAAATTTATTCCAGATAAATCAATCAATAATATTTATATTTTCAATTTTGATCGAAGTTGAACCGATAATAATTTAAACTTATTCGTTCTTTTAATTTTTTTTAATGAATCTGTGCTCACTCAAAGTGAACACAAATACACTCCTTGACTCTTTCACAGTAAGCTACTTAAAGCTTGTGTCGTGAAAGAGGAAGATGGTCGGAACCTGGGATCGAACCACGACGTCCGCACCAAACGGTACGAAAGCCGGCGTTGTAACCGCCAGTCTACCAACCACTTCAAATACTACACCAAACTTCTTATGTAATCAATACAATAAAACAAACTTAAAATAATATATTGTTTCAGGTCATCAATATTCCAGCCAATAATAGATGGCTAATCTGCATTGATTACTACCTTAATAGAGGCGGTATTACCTAGCTGTTTATGAATGGTTATTATATTCACGTATCTACCATCGACACATCTAAGTATAGTACATAGATAGGAAATACTGCAAGCAGACACAACGTAGGCCCAGCATTGCGAGGCATTCTACGGTCTACGTTCGATACCAAACACCGTGAATCGACGAATCTCGAGATAATGTTGATACCTACCTACCTGCCTCATTCGTGTGATTTGCATCTACAGGATGAGAAAGAAAATACACAATTATAGGGAAAAAGCATTATTTAAAATAACTTACATTTTAACGTGATTTTCTGACTCAATTTTTACGTATAATAATTTGTTATATTATTGTTTTAAGTTCTCTTCGTTATTTTAATAATCTTTAAATTGGTAGGTACATACTAGTATACCAATAACACAGAGATATGCTCTAATGGACGAGATGTGCGATCTGGAGTACGCTGACGACCTAGCGTTGCTCAGTACGACAGTGGAGGAATTACAGCACAGTATTTCAAGACTCTGCGACGAAACAGCACGTCTTGGCCTTCGAGTCAATGCCAGTAAAACGGAGCTCATGGCGAATAATGCCTGCCCCGATGAACAGCTACCGATAACCATCGATGGTCACCAGGTCTCCCGGGTATATTTAAGTACCTGGGAGCAACCATTACCACCTCTGGTAACCTCGGGGCTGAGCTCCCGATACGTATCGGTATGGAAAGTGGCGCCTTTAACAACATGACCAAAATATGGAAAGCGTCGGTGTTTAGTGTCGAGACGAAATGTAAGCTGTTTGATGCGTGTGCGTTGCCCATTCTCCTATATGGGTGGGAGTCCTGGCACGTGACCAAAGCCCAGGCACGAAAATTCTCATCTGTAGAAATGAAGTGCCTCAGAAGAATTTTGGGTGTAAGATACCAAAGTACGAGTTTTATCAAAGCACGCTATTAAGCTCTTATAAAATAGTGTTCTAAATTCAAACAATAAAAAGTCGTGTTCGATCATTTTGGATGGATTTTTTTTTCGAAACTCTTTCGATGATCGTTTCGATATTCGATCATCTAAAACTTATACTTGGGATTTTGTGATCACTCAAAGCAAACAAATACAGAAATCAAATCTTATGTTGTAAATATGTAGAAATGGTCGGCACTGGGATTCGAGTCCATGACCTTCAGTACGCGGTTCGTTTGAAAGCCGTCAACTGATCAATCTCTTGGTTTGTCCTAATATTTTCGTTGGTTTGTATATATGACTTTTTAGATAAAATTTAATATTCACAAATTTATTCCTCTTTTATCTAACTCTCATCCAGAGCCATTTTCATGGAGCTAAAACAAAATTTTAAAACTGAAATTGAACAATTTTTAATATTGGTGGTAAAGGATACCTACCAATACCATAACTTCTTTGTGACAAGAATAATTTTATTTTTGTATAAAATTGTTTTTATTTTATTTTTATTTTTTATTTTTTTTTTTTACAATAGGTACCTATATATATTGACGGCTATTCTGAAATTCATGTTCCATCTCAACGCAAGGTTGAGTGGAGTTATAATAATCGGTTGCCAGTAGTTACGCACCTAATGTATTGGATAAAACATTTTCAGAATAGCAAAACGTCTAAAGTCTCAATAAAAATTGGAAACGACGCAACTCCATCGTCTGTTTTTCATTTCAAAATAATAGTCATTATCGCGGTTTCACTGTTTTTGTATTTTTCGTAAATAAATTCTTGGACAGTGTTATTAATAATCTTGGTGTAACGTTATACAATGGTTTATACCATGGTCTAAGAAAAAGTTATTAATAATCCAGGCATACCATAATAATCCATAGCATATAACATCCTCGCTGTACCACGGTTTCAGAGATTTAGTAATTCTATGGTTTATACTAGTAATAAGGTGTTTTTATTAATAACACTGCTAATATTCTATGCAATAATGGTCTGCAGTAGGTATTACAATATCCACAAAGACCTCAGAATGCTCTTCGTTGTTATTTGATATACTGTTGCATCAATTGAGATATTTTTTTATATTGGTCGTTGAATAGAAGCTACTTTGTCAATAATGTTAGTTTTATAAAATGGAGAAGTGGAGTAGGAGATGTTTCGCTTGCTGCCAACCAATCCGCAGAATTGAAACCGCACAATAAGATAAAACACATTTTTAAAATGTGTCGAAAGATTTAACCGAAAAAGACGTATTTCTTCTATGGTGTTAATAATATTTTTATTTTTGTTAAAGAAACAAAGAAGTCAACGTTATTCTGTTTATTATTATTTTTAAATTAACTGAATTTTTATACTGTTCGTGTTATTTTCTCTCCCACCTGTATAAGATAGCGTTGCTTATTTTGCTTACTTGTTTGCCGAGTATCGCAGAGTAAAAGTTACTTTTTAATAAGGCAGTCAGATCAGTTTTGTCATACACCTCGACGGCGCATGACGTGCAACGGCGCGCACCTCAAGCACCTTCGTAACACTTTACACTCTCACAAGCACTGCAGTGTCCAATACCGGCGCGATTTTCGCGTCTAGAAATCCGACAGTAAAACGCGCGTTGAAATCTTTCGTAATAAAAAATCACTCTTATCAAAACTGCAATTCTTTTTTAAAATCATCATAAAAAACAAACAAACAAAACCATTTAAAAAAAACAACATGTTCAATCAGTTGTGTTTAAAATAAAAGTAGTTATTCACTTGTGGAAAAGTTGACGCAAGGTTTTTTTTTTCTTATAAAAATGCACAATTTAATTTTACAATAATAATTAATCAAAACTGAAGAGTGAGTTTTGAACAGATTGACGTGTGTTTTAAAAAGTGTTAATTTCCATATTTAATTTAATTTATATATAAAAAAAAAAAGTTTTTTTTTTTTTAATTAAAAAAAAAAAGTGTTGAATTTCAATTGGCTTCTCAAGTGTTTCAACAACAAAAAGTGGATGTGTTGTTTCTGAAGAGAAAGGAATTTCAAATGAGACCTGCTTGAATATCAAAGTATGTACATATACTTACTATTAAAGTTGTTTGTTTTTCTATACCAAACTATTCACACCTACAAAAAATATTACCTCCTATATCTTTTACGTATTTTTATATCGCTGCACCGCCTCAAACGTCATAGCTACGGTATTAAAATATTGTAAGAAATGATATTCGTATTAATTGACTTTTAATTACTACTACTTGATGGCGTCATCATTGCGTTGACCAGATGATAAGTTAAATTATTGAAAGGTGGACGGGTCTGGATGACCTTAAGAAAGTAATACAACTCCCAAATGTACCTACAGAGTAGGTATCACCATCTATGCAAGATGAACTAGATAAAACTAGAGGTGAATCTTTATGCTAATCTTCGAAAATTTTATTTAAGTACGGATATCTGCCAATTATTATTGTTACAAATGGTTATTGCAACATAATGAACTTAACTGTCAAATTATTTTGAACTATTTTCTCTCTTATCGGATTTTTACGGTTATTTTAGCCACATTCTATTAACCTTTAAACTGCTACATCCTACATCCCTTTGACTAACTGGTCGGAAAACCCCACAACGATGACTGCTGGTGGAAACCTTCCTCGCCGCCTATGGTGTAATATCAACAGACCAAAAACTTGTGATGGAAGATGTGGTCTTCTCTTCTACAGTCAGCGTGACCGCCCTTAGTATTCTTGCGGAGAGATAGAATCTGTGAACCACCTCATCCAAGAATGCCAAATTGCCAATTTCGGGGGTACCTACCTACAATTATTCATGATGGACATTTACAGCTTGTCACCTAATGCAATTCAATACATGAGCTCTCATGATCTAAATATTTTAAGATGGCTTTCTCTTCAACCATGCAATATATACCTTCAATACCTACATACATAAGCAACCACTGTTTGCGTAGACAATAAATAAATAAATTATTATCAACCTTTAAATGGCAACGTTTAAATTTTTGTGAATAAAAAATCATTTTCGTTTTGTTATCGTGGTTTTCAGTAGAATTTGAAAACGTGAGGGTGCATTTAAACCAAACGAGCCAGAGCTGGAAGTAGATGGTATTTTCTTTTATCGTTTTATGGGACACCACGGAAACAACAATTAATTAAGGGGCGATGACAGTTCTTTCACGTTGTTATTTCCATGGTGACCATATCAAAGATCAAGAAAATATACTCTATTCTGCTCCAGCTCCGACTCAATATTGAAAAACTAAAACTATTGTATTGCACTATCGTCAACACGTCCCAATCCTAGGTTTTCTCTTTGGAAATGGTAGGTTCAATAAATTGAGCTATTTGCAATCTAAACAGAAGCTAATCAGTATTTTTTACGGCTTTTAGGTGATTTATTTACATTATTAGAAGAGTATCTTCTTAAAGAAGAGTACACGGTCTTTAAAACGGTATAAACAGGTACTTAAACTAAAACACTTCGACTATTGTATTCAAACATAATGGTAGACTGCACGTACAAGAACCTGAGGTACTTGTTACGACTTCTTTATGTCACCCAGTTATTTCAATAACATATTTATCATTCATGAGGCGCATGGCATACTACGTCATTACATATTTTATAGTTTCGGTTACAACTTACCTTCCAATATTATCTAGATCAGCGTATGCGCATGTCAATTAATGATCTAACTATAACATACGTAATAAATATAAAACACCAATGGTTGTTAGTTCTTGATTCTGCGTTTTATTCTTACATTTTTAGCGTAATCGGTTCATAAATATTAATCTAGAGCAAATAATATAATATTATGCATCTGAAACTTGTCTGTATATATAAATATACCATTACTCCACTCAATTTTTTTTTCACTGTTTTTCAATTCTTCTTCATTATTTATTTATTTAGAATAAATATACGGCCGAAGCCTTTAAGAAATATAATCAAAAAGTAACAGAATAAATGGCAATACAAAATACAAATTATGTCAGATATCATGCATTTTTATTTAATTTTCGCATCTTTTTTTCAAATAAAACCACTCCTTTTAATGTTTTGACTAAACAAATTAAAATTTCCCTTATTGTTTATTACATTTGTTTTTTGAATATACGTATGTTGTCATTAAATAATATATCAAAAATGCAAGCGAAATTAAATAATTTCCTAATCTTTAAGGCTGTCCAACGTTCTACCGTATATAAGCTACAGTATTTTTCATTCACCGTAAATCATTTAGAATCCGTGCTTTATTTTTTCAATTACCTACATTTTCTTTTAACACGAGGGTAAGGAAAATGGGAGGTCGATAATATAGTGAGATTGAAAGGGGATGAAAAACATTCTGATAGCTGATGTGACAGGGAATAATGGATCCAGGATTTCCCACAATGCATTGCAAGGTCAACCCCATGGAAGACGACTTTCAGACAAATTACCAAAAAGGTGAAAGAATTTCTGGGAATGGACCTTGCAAGAGGCCAAGCCCAACTCTTGTCTTACACCTCACAAGTTCTAAATAAAGGAAAAAAAGAAATTTTCACTTTTTTATCCCATATTAGAATATGGATAGGCAAAAATAGATACGACTAAATACTTTACTTTTCCAACTTAAATTTATTCGGCATCTGTGTTTTATTAAGTAGGTATTGAATTGTTGAATAGTTTCTACTACCAGTTTTATATAACTTGTAATTTTTGATTTGTTAAAGGCACATAGTGCCTTATTAATAAATAAATAAATAAAAAGTGCCATCACATAATATCCTTATAAAATATTTCAAGTTGTTGGTAGACCAGTGTTGTCAGTCAACAGCTTTTGTACGTACAGCTTTCTGAAGTTGAGTGAGTTCGTGAGTTCAAATCCCGGTGCCGACCATTTCCACTTTTCCAACTAGTACAAAGTTAGCTTTATTAATCTCTCAACTCTGCTTTTGTAGATCGGAAGACGGCGTGAGAGAGTTTTCCTCGTCTGTTTTGAGAACGAACGGCGAAAATAACAAGGAGTCTTTATTTTATAGCCAGTAAGGTGTTTTTTCAGAGTTACTATACAGTTTTTTTACTCATTATGCCGTGTTCCGTAAAGCGTAGACAGAGAGAACGGACCTCCACTCCTTCCTATCCAATAATACTTCTTTCAAGTGTTGATAGTTTCGGCCGAGGGTGCTTGGTATTAGTCCATTTTTACTGAGGTAAAAATAATCTTTCGAAAGAAGTACAGAAATTGTATCTAGGGAAAACTAAAAAAAAACGACCACTTCTGTATAACAATTACTTATGTGTCAATTTTCATCAAGTTATTATAATAACAATAAATAATAATGAAATCAATTTAAACAATTTAATTAATTGTTGGTTAAAAGTTATTACGTATGGAAGGTCGTAACCCGTTTTAATATTAATATTCTGATCGATATAATGAGTACCTAGACAATATCAAAATTGTTCATTGATCGAGGCATGTTTACATATAATTATATATTAATATAGTTGTGTTATAAATTAAAAACTAGTTCCAAACTAGGTATTGTGTACTCACACCTAGAAGTGTTTGAAAATACATAAAGCATTGCTTTTATTATGTTACACCATAGCCCAAAAGTCATCACCGACCTGTTTTTCAGACGTCCTGCATCTGCTCCGCTAGGTACATGATTTTAAAATATAATAACTCGTATACTCTTTAAAATATAACAAAAATATTCATCATAGGTACCTACTTCCAAAACCTTAACAAAATTACTTGAAACGGTGTTACTAAAAATAATTTAGTGATAATGTTATATGTTGTAAAATAAATTAAATGATGTGTTTTATTATATTACCAGACCGACATCAGACTCTTCATCTTTTCGTATTTACATCACAATAATTTTAATGAATTCGTTTTCTCATCACGCTAAACAATAACAAACCGTAATAATTAAAATAAGTCGACAATTCAATCTTTCGCAAAACAAATGAGTTTTAATTTGTAATCAAGTCGCTAGATAGAATCAAGGCGGATGATCTTCTAATAGAAATGATTGAGAGATAAGACCATCTGACCCAAATTTGTAAAACTCGTTACATCGCCCGTTAAACTCATGCTTCTTTATAACGTCATGATTCTAATACTCAGTGCCGTTGTCAGGGAAGGGCAACTGGGTGCAGATTGCCCAAGGCGCAAAATTAAAAGAAACAATATAATGCACACAAACTGCAATTTGAATATATTTTATAATTTATAAAGATGGATGATCGAGAAGACATATATTTATCTATTTCAAGTGAAATTCATCACTCACAGATTTCTCCTTTGCTTTGATGAGTGGTGATAACACATACACCTATCATTAAATATACATAGCGATTCCTGAAATTTTGAGTATAATGCAGTGTTTTTTAGCCTTTTGGAGGTGGGTACCTACTGAACATCACCAGTTTCATATTCAAATTCACTAAACCCCTTTTTAATTTGAAGAAGGGGTTCAGTGATAAGTTAATAATATGAATCGGGTGTGTGTCTTGGCCTCCGCCGAACCCACGAGACTGACTCACCGAACTCCTGGTGTTCGATTGATTTTTTAAGTGTCTTTGTGTGTTTTTTCACCAAACGAACATAGAGCCAAAAAAGAGCATTCCCTCCTGATCACTGATATTGACACCAAGCGAACAAAAACGCACAAAAATTAACACCAATAACTATTTCATGCCCGAGTACGCGCGTCAGATATCTAGTAACTAGTTATAGCTGTTATTCCTCGCTGTTGTTTTCCCGGTGTCAATATGCTCTATCTCCAGCTCGGTGATGTTTGCCCGGTGTCAATATGCTCTAGCTCTGGCTCTATGCTCGTTTACTTTAAACGCACCCTTATCGAATATAAATTGAATGAATTCCAGATTACGGCAAAGGGCTTTTAGCTTTTCTCCATAAGCGCAATATGTTTAAACAATTTGCAAAAAAGATAGTGGAACGTTTTGTAAAAGAAATCAGCTTCGCGTCATGAAATTTTCTTACACTTTTTAGTTTTTGGTATAGTTGCATACTCCAGGTAAATATTGTTCACAATGTCATCAAGAGATGGTTTGGGCAGTTTGCGCATCACGTTTTTTTTTCGTGCATTGATATGGAATTTTCATTCTCATCCGAAAATAACAACATTAATAGTAACAATCGGGAGTATCACGTCGATAAAAAAATCGTAGTAGCAGAATACGCCGATTATCTGCTAATATATGCCTAATATTGTTTGAACTTGACTTATAAGTCAAGCTTAATTTTGTCTTTACTACGACACATTTACATGTATTTTCTGTTTATATTTCAAGACACAATTGAATCTATAGGTCTATATAAAAATTGTTATACACATTCAATACAATGTAGTGGACGTCACAATTTACATGAGTACTATTTTAATGTTTATAGTTGTACCATTAGGGCTTGCGACCTTCATCATTGATGGCTGGGTTAGTTGTGATCATTTTTGTGTATACAGCACTCCCCATTAGGTACTTTGATTCGTTCCCATGGTACAACTAAGCAAGCTCTAATGGTACAACTATAAACATTTAAATAGTACTCATGTAAATTTTTTATTAAAAAATAAATTGAATTTCATAAAAGGGAGAAGGGGCGCTAAAATATTAACAAAGGGGGGGGGGGGGGGGGTTAAGCCGGGCGCACACTTTCCTCGTTACAGCTCCGTTACATGATAACGTCATGACTCTCGTACTGTAGTGGGCTGACGTTTCTCCTGTGTGTGTGCAACTCGTGTGCTGGTAGCCGTGGGAACTTTGACGTTTACCGCTGATGGACAACAGCTGATTTCGTGTGGATCAAATGTCGTGACGCGACCATTTGTATGTATACAAATATAATTATACTTATTTTTATGTATTATGCTGTAATTTCTCGACAAGTTCTTATAAGTGAGGTTAGGACAGTCGTTCACTGTCATTCCTTATGATGTGTCGTGAAAGCCTTTCTTTGCACTACAGTAAAAAACATCACTGTTTACTTAACACGATGTTTTGCATGACTTAAAGATAGTGCTGGAAAAAACTTCAACACAATTCATACGTACCTATGTCATCTCGAAGGTCTGAATTTAATTGTTTTTCTCATTGTTTTCCATCTAACTTAGGTCTGGCTAACTGCATGAAATATATTCGTAAGTTTCATGTATTTATTTTATAGAAAAAATCTTATTTTTTTAGTTATTTCATTTCATTATTTCATAAAATGTTATGGTATTCTTTTGGCTGGGTGGTCAGTTATTAAAGGGATCGTTCTATTATAATTCTCTTACCTTTTGGTGCTATATATATTATATCTTGCAGAATTTGCTGATTTTACGTATGCCACAATTTTCCACATCCACAACCCATTCCGCAATCCAAAATCGATTTTTTTTACTTATGAGTCCCTGCGAAAGGATTAAAAATTTGAACTCGAGTCATTTTACCAGAAACATGTAAAAAAAAACTCCCTGTGTCGAAGGAGTATTTTTAGCCTATTAAGTGTTTTTTGGATTTATACATGCAACAAAGACGAAATGACTTTTACCCACAGACATGACATAGATAATATACCAATTGCGATATCAATAATCTGAATGGACTGTGTAATTAATTATAACCTATAAAGGTCATTTCCAAAATTTGGTATCTGGAAACACTTAACTTTTTCCTAAAAAAAAAGGTCGTTTCCAATTAATTTGCCTGACTATTATTTTTATTCAACTATTATTTATAAATGTCGTTAAATATTAATAACGTTAGATTCGTTATTTTTATTTAGCTATTATTTTTATCAGCTGTCGTTATATTGCCCATCTCAACTAACCTATTCAAATAATATATTATAAAATAACCTCGAAATCATTAGGAGTGACTAAACTGATGTTTTACCAAAAATAATTACAGAGTTATATACAAAAACCCAGAAACCGGATTCGAATTGCATTTAAAAGCACTCGCGTTGAATTGTACTCACGATGAATTGTTGTACCTGCGATGGATAGTTCGCGATGAATTTACTGGCTACCTACCAGTATTTTGTTTACCATATTATTATTCATAAAATAAACCTTTAACACTGATGTTGACTTGAAACTTTATGAAAAACTAAAAATAACGAAAAATTCAAGCTTCTGCCGAACTGAAGAACTAACATTGACCAATTTTAACAAATCGTTAATTCAAAACACTAAGCGTTACTTGTATAGTTAAATAATTATTTAAAATAAAACTATAATCAGAAATTATTTATACCAAGACATAATACTTAACAAAGTTGTGAAACATTTCCAATATACTGGTCTCGATACGTTCCATTTATCTTGGATAATATTATTACCCGTGTTTTAATATCAGCTGTACGTAGGTACACTTATAGATTGGCGTTTCTCTACACCATAACACTTTGCTATAAATAAAACTGGTTGTTGAAACGCGTTCATACTTTACTTACAATCCAGAATTCGCCAATAATCTACATTATTTTATTATTCAATTTATTAAAGGTATCTTTCAATATCAACGAAAGTGTGTTGAATCTTGATTGATACACTTTTTCTATTGCGTTCGAAAAGACTTTTTTACGAAATTTTGTCATCTTTAAAAGATAATTTTATCTGTACCACTAGTATAAGTTTTCGATGATCGAATATCGAAACGATCGTCGAAGGAGTTTCGAAAAATGTCCATACAAAAATGATCGAATGATTCGATCGTTTGATTTTCGAACACTATTTGCACGCTAATAAGCGCTTATTAGCGTGCACTTAGCTTTCGATGAAACTCGTACTAGCCCCACTGTATTAATTTCAATATTTTACTACATGATTCTTTTTTTATGTGTTTTTTTTTTCATTTAGCCTCTAAATGTAATGAATCTTGCGACTGTCTCCGCTTAAGTATCAAGTACTATTTGTGATGATCAATTGTTTTTTTTTTCAACATTTAATTTTATCGAAAATAAAGGTTTATTTTATATTTTTAAGATATTTATTCACATTTTTAAAAAAATATGTAGGTACATAATATGTATACCGCTATACAATCATTTAAACTACCGCGTTTGAGTGAACCTCGTCGCGCGGACGCGCAAATGCTTTCCAGTTAGGACACAAGGAATTTCCGAGCTATCTTTTATAATGCTGAGCGGTATTAAAGATACACAAAGTGAAATCTCCACAATAGGTTCCAAAAAACTACAAGATCCTATTTTACGTGAGACCTTGTCGGCGGGCAGCCGCTGGGCAGCTTTCCAAGATTGTCTGGAAAAAATTGAGTTTGATACTATGATTGTAGTAGGTTTTTTTTTTTTTTTTTTTTTTTTTTTTTAGCTCTGCACTCGTTTTCGAGTGATTCGGCGTAGTAGGTTTTGGCCACAATTATTTTATGAACAATATTAATTTATTTTATTGTCGTCAACTGTTGATCAAAAAAATCCCAGCATATACAAGATAACTTAATACTTTTATGAACTGGGTATGACACATTTGAGTGGTGGTTGACATTACTGGGCCACGCATACCAGCCGGGTCACAAGGACTTCCATTCACGCCAGCACATAGGTCAACATTTTCCGACAAGGTCTAAAACTCGATACATTCAACATATCGCTTGGTTCCAAATATTTGTAGATTCTTGAGCCATTTCCAGGACTAATCCTTGAGTCATATAGAACCAACTATTTAAAACAATCAATACTATTTGTGCGTTTTTAAGGGTTATTTTTAAATATTTTATCGCTACTGCGTTTTACTGCTGTTTCTAAGGCTAGCTTAGTTTGACATTAACAATAAGAAAAATTTGACCACCTAATGGCTAATGATGTTGTCGTAAAGTTGGCTGAACTTTAAAGAGAAAAAAAAAACTCCAAACAAAAGCATAACATCTTTGTAAACGCAGGCAGGACCCTCAAGAAAGGATAGTGGTTAGGACTGTATAATCGAAAGACAAGTGTTACCTACCTGATATCCTGAACAGACCGGCCAGTTCTGCGATTTCTTCCTTCACAGCGTGGTCTTCAGAAAATTAAATCATCAACACAAGAATCTTGACAAGAACAACTTTTTGACATCATTTTCAACAACAAAATCACTAGTAAAAAATAACATCTTGTTTGAATTTAAATGTGAAGGAAAACAACAGTCTATATTTTATACTTTATAAGAAACAAAAATAACCAATATATTTTTTTTTCTCAATACTGGCATTACATCCAAAAAGAATGATGAAGCCAATATGACGCTATTCTAACCAATATTATTTCAAATGAATACATACGTAGATAAAAATCTCATGGCATTTCAGGTGCTATATAATTGCATGAGTGTCCCTCAGCCATTCCAAGGCTTTGGTCGTTAGATTATTCAAATCGGGGATCAATAGGAAATAGGTAATAGAACTATGTACATAGGTTCTAAAATAATATAAAAGATGTAACATGATCACTATCCCTGCGAACTTCTACCATCTATGTAGGTATGTGTGCCCATGAGGACACCAGCTGAAATTCACATCAACAAATAAATAAATAAAGCTTTATTGTGAAATAAAAAACAATTTTTATGCAAACATTTAAAGATTCAAAGGGCGGACTTATCCCGAAGGATCTCTTCCAGCCAACCCCAACACTATTCTCTTCAAATCCTCGGAAACACGTTTTGGCCAATAGAACTGTCAGTTGCCAAAGTCAGTGGTGCTAGCCCCACCTCCAACTCTTTCAAGAATAAACTGGCTGAGATTTGGGTCCAACCAGCGAATGCTGCCTTTATAATAAGAATAATTATAATATTTTCTCATAGAAAACATACAAAAATATCCATAAAGAATTCAAACGGTGTCTTCGTTCAGCAATGGAAATGCAAAAGCAAACAAACCAGATTTCCGAACAACTAAAAACCTTAATATATCATTATAACAAAAAAAAATATATGTATAAATAGCCTTGAAAATATTGAACATAATATCTGCAATGTTAGGGTCATTTACTTCAATTCATATATTTCAAAATGAAGTTAATTGAATAATCTAAAAACAATTGAATGCATGAATTATTAATGTAGGTTTATATGATATAAAATCAATTAATTCAATTAACTTTATCAAAATTGATTTATTTATCAATTAACTTTATCAAAATTTATTTTTAATTATTCATTATTATAAGCACAAAATATTAATAAACGTTAAGTAAAATATATAGTTTATCGAATTAATTAACATTAGGTATATTGGAGCAGTTTGGAGGGTAATGTAGTATTTAATTATCCTTAATTAATTAGGAATATGAAATTTCCCTAGCGGGAATTTGACACAACGACATCTTAAATAAGGTTAACTTTAAGATTAAATTAGTGCAATAATTAATTAATTAGTTAATAAGTGTGCAATGCCAAGGGGGAGATGCGCGAATCTTTCAACTTGGTCTATTTATTAATTATTTGTGACGTGCATTGTAAATCACTCACGCGATTTAGGTTAGGGTGGAATTATTTCATTAGCATTGATTAGACCAAGGGATTTAAGGGAAGGTATAGAAACTTTGTCATGAAAATAATACAACCAAATCAACATTTAATTAAGTACCTACTTGTACCTAATGATAAATTAAAAGATATTATTATTATTTTCCTTAAAACATATAACGAATATTGATTTGCTATATATTGACATGCTATCGAGGAAATGCTAAAATAGTAGATATTTTTTTTCGTCTTCTTTAATGGGAGTTTTTTTAAATTTAATATACCTATGATATGTTGTCTTTATATTTATGAATAAATATACTAAATACCTAAAAGTTACATTAATTTCAACAATGTTTAGGTATGCACATATATTTCCTTTCTTTAATTTTTTTAACTTAATGCCTACGCAGTGAAAGGTTTTTTATGAGTTTTATTTAAATGTTCAGAAGTTGATTGTACCCACCTAACTATGTACAATAGCTATGCGGGAGATACCTGTTATTGGAGCGCTGGATATTCTATGTGTTCGTTTCATGTTTTTATTTTGTTTGTGTTGTTCAGTGTTCTGTTGGTGTGTCTATGAAATAAATAAATAAATTTCACTGCCCCATTCGCACAATTTTTAAGCACTTCGTATGAAATAACTATATAGAGTTTCGAAAAAAAATTCAGGTACATACTTAGGAATACATATTTTTTTATAGAAAAAATTCTGTTTAACAGTGGTTGCAACTGTTTTGCGAGTCAAAATTGAGAAGGAAGGAAATGTGGAATGTCACTCCAATAAAGTAAGGATTAGGGATTTGCCAAACAGCGGGAGTAAGACTTAGAAAGGCGAGACACTGAAAATAAAATTCAAGAAGATTTTTATACCCGAGTAACACATAGACTAGAAAAAGTTTTCAAAAGGTTTTTAGCCTCCCACAACTTATTTACAATATTTCTAGAACCTTCTGTGCTGCAAAGTTTAACTCACATACTGTAAGCCGATGTATTATATAGGAATGAAGAAATTCGTACATACTGAAAACTTCAATATGTCCATGGTTTCAGCAATGTCGACTTATACGAGCACAGGACGCCTTGTGGTGCAATTCTCAAAAAGAGACCCGTATACCCGACTATGATAATACGATTGTTTGACAAAACGACGCAATAACCACAAATAATATCTTATTTGATGAGAATTGGTGTTAAAAAGATATTTCAAATGCAAAGACTAAGAAATAATCTCAAAAGTTAATGTTTTTTTAATAATCGTGTTGAGTGGTTCAACATATTATATATCAATTGATTTTATTTAATACTAGCCTTCCCGACAGACGTTGTCTATGAATATTTATTTCGAATATTACGTAATTTATACAAGTTTAAAATGTGTTTGAATGATTAAAATTATTTCTGAAAATTCGAAAAAAATCCATAAATAATCTGCGTTCGAATATTTCTTATGTCAATAGTTGTTAGGTAAACAATAATTTTGATGTTATAGAATTTTTCACAGATAGCGTTGGCGTCGCAGAAAATCCGTTCCATACTTACTTTAATATCATATTTTTTTTATTATTTCTTATGCATTTTTCAACTTTTTATTAGGTATTCTGTTATCCGGAGCGAGGAAGAATCCAATAAATCAAACATCGAAAGATCTGTTCAGCCTATCTCGAGTTATAAGTGTTAGTTACAAAAATTTCATTAATTTAATGCAAAGAGAATAGTATAGGAACGAATGTGGTTAGTGTTGAAATGGTTAGAGCATGTTAAAAGAATGGATGTAAACTGTATAAAAAAGATACAGCTGAAAGAAAAAATGCAAGAAGGCGTGTTCGACCTTGATTCACATGTATCTATTTTATCCTCAAAAAAGTGCCAGAAGGCCAGAGGCAAAAGAAATAGCGAGGTTGTATGAGAAATGGTACGTCGGTGGAAAAAGTGATTATTGTCTTCGCACCCTCCCGAAACACGAGTTTTAACTCATTTAAATTGGGTTATTAAAGTGAGGACCGAGCGAGGGATGAAATTTATAATAAGATTAATATTAAGAAAATATAGTTTTATAAGTTAACTCTATGTACATAATAATTGTTATAAGATATATAAATAGAATTTTATATAACTTTATAAAATTAATAAAATAAATTGTATTTTTATTCAAATAAAGGTTATTTTTATTTTAAGCCGAGCTATCAATTTCTAATAAAGAACCGGTGATGTCAATTTGCAAAGAGATTTAAACTGGAAAAAGATATTTCAATCTTAAAACATTGAGGATAATCTATAATAATTAATCTATGTACTTTATAGCCGCTTCAAAAAGAATGGAGAGAGGATAGGCGTCATCAATAATGCATACATCTTGAAGCAATTTCGTAGGAGATGTCATGACAGACAGTATTTAAACAAGTACGAGGTTTATTCGTCACATCAAACTAGAATTTACACACGCAGGCGAACTCCGCGAATTTCTTGATAATAATTGCATAAATTTCACACCAAAAATTACGTCAGAGTGTTTGGTGCGGTTATTATAGAACAATGCAGTCAGACTTTCTCTGTGTCACATTCATTTAAGCTACAATTTTACTATTTTTTTTTATTTTTGCAAAAGTAGGTTATTGTTTTTTTTTTAATCCATTATTTCCCAAATTTTTACAATCTTTTTGTACTCATAATCAATTTTATAAAAAAAAAAAAAAAAAGATATAATATCTGTTGTTCCAAATAGTTATGCATTTCATTGACTTGTTTTGCAAAGTTGCAATGAAGGATAGTTTTGTTCCATCATACAATACAAATTCTCCCTTTACGTTAACTTATCTGGTTGGGTAGTAGTTTTCTTTCCATTTGATCTAAATATCTCCCATATCTTTAATGGATAGACCATGTTCGAAAAGATATGGAAAGGTTCTTAAGATTTAATTAACTCCCTTATGTAGTAAACTTAAATTTATTGAAAAAATATTTCATGTTGAAAATTGGGAGGGTTTCGATTCCTTTCAAAAAGGATCGATTTTGTTTACAACCGCCTGTTTATTTCACGGCATATACTTTTGCTTGGTGTAAAAGACGTCAAAAGTATATTTTAGATTGCCTACTTTAAAAATAATATTTAATCAATTTTAAAACTGTAGGTACCTACATGAAATAAAGTTGAGAAACCTTTTTCAACAAGAAACTGATTTAAGTAATCAAATCAAATAATTAAATTATTGGAATTGGTTAAAAAAAAATCGATTTCAACACAAATAGTCGAAAAAAAATGTTCAAAAAGGAACACCAGAATAAAATTACCTTCAGAATGCAAAAAGTCAGATATTACATAATTCCTATAAATTATGGTTATAAATGAAATTATGTTAAACAAAAAAAAATAAAAATTACATACGATTGACGCAATTGAATGTAAATGCTGTTAAATCCAATTTAATAACAGTCCGAAACACACATTGATATAATTATTATTTTCACTACAGTATGTTATTTTAAATCGGCCTACAAAATACGGTACTGACAGAGCCCGTGCGGCGATGTTGTATTATGCAAATATCATAAACCCAAAACCACTGAAATATTTAGTACGTACTGATAACGCATTATTTTGTTTTTACACGAAAGCTGATGTTTACGCACGATTTTTTTTAATGAATCTGTTCTCACTCAAAGTGATCGCATTCTGAGTTAGATGCACTCTTTGAATTTTTCACAGTGAGCATAAGTTTGTGTCGTGAATGAGGAAGATAGTCGGCACCTGGGATCCAACCCACAACCTCCATTATGTAAGTGTTTCGAAGTCGGTGACGGAATCACTAGGCTACCAATCATTTCACCGCTTATATAATATTACTAACGGATCCTCATCTTGATTTACAGTAAAAAAATGGCAATCTCTTTTACTGAAATTTTGCTATGAAGTTCCTATACCAAACTTTGAAATGTTTGAAACACTGAATATATTAGAGAAAAATTGAAATAAATTATGTCGAACCACAATTATATCTGCAAGAGTCTGCGACGATTAAAATCGAATGTGATGTGTGCGATTTATGCAAATTGTTATGTCAAAATACATAATTTCGTTGCATAATAATTATTATATTGAAGACAATACATAAGTAATATGGATGAGCTGTTGTTGCTACAAAGAAAGAAATGGGTTATTCCAAAGTTCTTAACTTCACGCAAGCTACATCCTGCCACTTTAGTTAAGAAAAAAAGGTTTAAAAAAAACGAACACTAAGGTCCTAACTTTTGATAAATTCGAAAGAATAAACCTTAACTTAACGTTATAAGCCAGCGTTTTTAAAATCATTGGGAAAAGACCCTTTTAAATCCCCTACTGTGGGACTTCAAAATCAGATTCAAAATCGAAGTGGACACGGTATTCCAGGTATTCGTTATTGTTTTACACCCTGATGAGAGCGAACTATGGCGGGATACCGATATTGTCAAAATCGAAAAAATAATTAGATATATATTATGATTTGGTCCCAAATTTAATTATAAAACTGGAGGTTACCTTAAAAAAAAAACATTTTAAAATCAATTTAATTTAAATCAAGTTTAAATGTTTAAAAATGTTAAATGGCGCACTACGAAACAGCGATATGTGCAGTGCATCGGTATAGAGTATAGGACATGGATGCAATAATCAGATTCAATAAAGAACTCGGAAAGTGTTATTCAATTAGCAGTAACGAAATTTGCCCAAAATGTATTATAATTAAAGGTACCTACCCCAGTTGTGCAATACAATTGCAAACGAAATTAATTTAGGTACAATCGTGTAAAAGTTATTTCATTTTTACTGGGGTATGATTTTCTTGGAAAATACTTGTTTTTGAACTTTCAAACAGATAACCGATAGTGAGGTCTGTGAATTTATTTCTCAGATAATATTTGAAAGGTACAGCATAATTGAAATGTAATAAAATGGCACAGCAAAAACAGGAACTCGCTTTCCGGCATGCCCATTCAAATGCATAGAAACCATAGACACATTATTTGCGTCGATCGGCGCCGGACGGAATCGTCGTTCTTTGTGTTTTCACCTAAGACGGAATTAGTGTTGGAGATAGGCTTTCCTTTGGATTCTCCACAAGCCCATATTCTGGACAACCTAGAATAGATGAGTTGCCTGTATGAGTAATTTATGCCGACTAGATTTTCGACATTTATTTTTTTAAGTTAAAGTTTATTCCTTAAACTCATTACCTTTATTACAAGCATGCGCTATAATTATTAAGATTGCGGAAATATGTGGGTAGGTATGAATTTTAATAATGCATTTTAACTATATTAATAATAATTAATGACGAAGAATTTACATAATTATGGTTGAATGTCAGAAATTCAATAATCTACACAATAGATCTGATTTAAATTGGACATGCTTATTTTGGGACAGAGTTACGCAAGGCTCCCACATGGAAATTAAATTTAATTTATGATATGTGACCAGTATGCAAGAGTTTTATGTCGCTTCAAGATTACGGTGTGCAGTGCTGTATCCAGGTATTGACGTCCTCAACTCACGATAAGCTGAATGCCTTTAAAATTATAATGTATATCAAACCTTTTACAATACCCTTTGAATGTTGTAAAACTGTCGCATTTAAAGTGGGTGCTAGCGTTGTGTAATAAAGATGCCATAAATTGCCAAGAGATCTGAAATTTCGATCATCATCACACTTAGTAGCTCTTAAAAAATATCTTTAGTTTATAAAATGGTTGCTTTACCAGAAGAAAATCGCCTAACCTGTGAACAGAATATTCTTGGAAGTGTTTTAGGTACTAGGTTCTACGTTTAAAGCCCTAACAGTCTTCTTAACGGGTCACTGTAGACTTAGGGAACACCTGAGGAAGCTGGGACTCGAAGATGATGGAACCTGTACATTCTGTGAAGAAGGGGTAGAAACCATCACCACCTCTTTACAGACTACGATGCAGTAGTTCATGTGAGACCAAGAAGTTTTGGTTAACACAGGGTAGAGGTGGAGGACTTCGCCGCATTTGATCCTCTCCTAATGCTACGTTACTTCTTGAAGCGTTTGGGATTAGCTCTAATTGGAAAACACCAGCATGAGCAGGTAGGGGAAGCACAATAGACCACTACAGGTAGGAGCATAATAAATCCCCGAATAAAAAAAGTGTTCTAGGTAAGAAGGCACCTGCGAGGGGATGTGATCAGATAAATAAAGTAATGAAAGGAACCTGTGCTTGATATAAGATAGACTGGATTGTAGAAGCATAGTTTAGACAGCTGATACCTAAAAAGCCTTACGTCATAATCCTTACCAATAAGGAAACAATATTCATTCCGATCCATTGGTCGGAACACATCACAAACGACGAGGTACTGCGTAGAGTCGGGGAAAAACGGCAGCTCCTAAAAAGAGTTGCCCAACAACGTGCCAAATGGATAGGCCATAACATCAGGCACCCGGGTCTGCTCTTTACTATCGTCGAAGGAATGATTGAAGCCAGAAACCACAGAGGCCGCCCCAGGGATAACTACATAGACCAGGTGAGACATGCGCTGCAGCACCTTCCAAGAAATGAAAAGGTTGACCAGTGACAGGGAGGAGTGGAGAAGAAGAGTCACCATGCTTGATGCAGACCAATTCTAGGATTGTGACTCAAAGAAGAGAAGGAAACAAAGAAAGGAGAGGAGGATGTTTTTGGATAAATTAATACAATAAAATGCAAAAAAATATGAGAATCGCATTGGTTTCTTATCAATGTGCTTAAATTTGATAAATTTATGCTTTTATGATTTGTTGTAATTAATTTCTTTGCAGATTCGATCATGTTGACTATTTTAGAGAAACTGTGACAGCAAATCGTCGGAATCATAGGACAGAGTTAGAAAAATTTCCAGAATAAATAAATAAAGAAATAATCAATAATAAATCACACCCGATCTTGAAAAGGGAGAAAAATTTACATTAGGTAGATTGAAAAAAGTTTTCAAGGGGTTTTGAAACTTTATAAACTTATTTACAACCTTTCAAAATCCTGCTGTAAGCTGCTTGGCCAAAGAATCAAAGAAATCGTAAATACCATCAATAATTATTAGAATAATAACCGCAATTTTTTGCTATAATTTTCCAATGAATTTACATAAAATATACAAGTTATTTATTTATAAACTTTAATTGGTCGTAAATTAAGGCCCGGTGGTACTTATTATGTAAGTATATGCTCAATACGCTTCGATCTTTGGGGCCGCTGCGTACGCCACTGGTATACAATAATGAAACCATAACGTCGCTAACAAACCCGCCATGTTAACATGTCGTATTGTGTCTGACCCACATATCACCTATAAAATGTTTTTTTATTCAAATATTAACGAATCATAAATCGTGAAGCCATTCAGGGTTGATCTAATTAATGAGTTTGTTAACCAACGAATCGACTAATGAACCGTTCTGGTATTGTTGTGCAGCGCTCTGCTCCGATACACCCAAGGACACGCCTTTTACCTGTACTCGCATAAAAATGTTATTAAGTAACACTAAAACCTTATATAATTAGTTATACTTTCACACCACCTTCTAATGTAAAGGTAGGTAGTACCTTCTTTATGGGGGAAGAAATTGTATCAAGAAACGGCCATTATTTTCCTACGAGTCTCTCCAACATTGGCGATCACCACAGCAAAGGACGAAATCCTGGCCACGGTGGTTTGCTTGGAATGAATTAACCAGAGTGTTATCCCATTGCCACCTATGTATGCTGGATTTTCTGTGACAATAAATTGTACTCTCTTAGCAGGTTGTTTTGATTTTGAAGTTTGACAGAAATTCGCTATTCATCCTCATGTTGTCTTCTATGTTTCACTTGGCGTGTACAGTGTACACATTGCGTTGACTAACCACTAACCAATATTCTTCTGGAGTTATATTATTACACAAAATATCACGGAATGTCTACAACTTCCAGCAAGATATGGCTAACTATGACCCTAATGGTTCTTCAAACCCCAATAACTAAACCATGATGTACAGAAAATTTCATACTGTAGAAAAAATCATGTATCTCTACTCAATCGTTCACGGTGATAATGACATTAGTGTAGAGATAGTAAGGAAAATTTCGAAGCTAACCGCTGATTCTTTGGTCTCCAAGCGCAATTAAAATCTCGCATACTATCCAGAAAGATGAAAACCTTGCTCTATGTTACCTTACCCTGTTACCCTGCTCTATGATACCTTGTTTTTTTGTTTTATTGACTATTGCTTGTATGAGCTTTAAACTTGTAATTTTTTAAATTTAGATGAGTCTAAGTGCCTGTTTGAGGTCGATCGACGAAATAAAGAAAATAAAATAAAAAAATATGAGTCATTAATAAGAATAATTATCTGCGCACTCACCATGCATGACTGGAATAGACTGGATGCCTTTAACAGAAAGATTCATCGCCGAATATATGAATCTGTTAAGGATAGCAAAGTGTGATGAAAACGATACAACAATGAGCTACCTATATGGTATCTACCAGGATGCCTGCGTAATCAATTTCATCGAGATTAACACACCCCGATTCCCTATCAGATCAGCTGTAGCTTAGGATCCCCTTGAAAATATATGAAAAAAGTAAATTTGAACTGACTGTTTCACTTAAATTATCATAATTCCTCTAAAATGAACCGCTATTTGATCAATTTAGAAAGACCCACGAAAATTTTAAAGGAACGCTTTTATGTACAACAAAACTATGTGGTGTATTTTTTTCAGACAACTCTCTTAAAAACAACAATCCAAAAAAAATAATTAAGTAATTATTTTTAGTAAAAATATTATTTTGTTCATGTTTTCATCATAAAAATACGTAAATATATTTTATTAAGATGAATTTGTTTGATAAAAATGAAATTTGGCGGCCATGATGATAATTTTGACATGGGGAAATCTTTCGTTTGATATCACTTGCACCTTTATTCCCTTCGATCGATTTCACAAATAATATCACTCGGATTGATTGAAATCACTTGATTGTCCGCGATATTCGAAATTTGAGTTTATGCTAAATTTTAGCAGATCTGATAGGGAATTTGGTGTTTACGGTGGTTATAATATCTGTTTCATATGGCTGATCTGGAGATGGGTACTGAAATACAACGATTTTGTTTTGGTCAAGAAGAGATTTTTAGTTTCAATCAGTGCCCTTTTAGACGATGGTATTTACGTTAGTCGTTTTCTTATTGCCTAGTCTAAACTCTGCCCGAGAGAGCTTCGCCCACTATTATAGGCGTAAGTCAGAGTAACAATATAAAATGGATATATTTAATATCTTAGCGCCATCTACTGATTAGAAGATGCTGATAAAATGTGTTTACTCAAATGTTGTGAGAAAATTATTTGTTCAAGTACTTACTTGAAAAAATGACTGATATTCTCAAATTCACGTTCCAACTCAACGCAAGAAGCTCTTGCTTGGAACATAATCGGGTGCCTGTAGTTACGCAACTAATGTATTGGATAAAACATTTTCAGAATACAGAAATGTCAAAAGTCTTAATAAAAATTGGATACGACGCAATTCAATAGTCTGTTTTTCATTTCAGAATAATAGTCATTGTATGAATTTGCTTACTTTGCAATTATTAATTTTGATCATAGATAAACAATTATTAATTACTAGCTTTTTTACCCGTCCACAAAAAAAAGTTGTAGAATAATGGGAGTTATAGAACCTGATCTATGGAAGTTGTTAACATACAGAGCTTTATGAAAGTGTGGTGTACCTACATAATGTATATAATTAATTGTACTTTTTTATTTGTAACACCTCATCAGCAAGAAGAAAGCGCTGCAAGTCATAATCATAACCTAGTGACTTATTCTCTATGCTTACCCCATAGTTAATAAGACAGAGTACTCGGTTTATATGTGGTGAGCTATGGGCTGTCACCACAATGTTGATTCTATTATTCTGCAATTAAGTACCAACAAAGCTTTTTATGTTCCTTATAATTAACAAATTGTCCAGGTGGATTCATACTCATTTGAAAATAATAAAATTTGTAGAATAAAATATAAATATCTACCTGTATTAATAAAAGTTTTGACTTTTTAATACAGATTTTCATTATTTTTTTTAAGAAAATGAATCTGGGCTTTCTTAAGTGAATACAAATACACTTTGACATCTTTCATACTAACCAAAGGGTTGTGTTGTGAAAGTGATAATGGCACCACCAGGACTTGAACCCATGGCCTTCAGTGCGCTGTGCAAACGAAAGTCATCAACTGATACCACCGGCTTTCCAACAACCTCTTTGTGCCTAAACTTTATAAAAAAATGTTCAAGTAAAGGCTCTCACTCACTATGGAATATATCTATAAAACTAACCATTATAAAACATCTATTGTTTGGAAGTGGTTCAGAAGAATAATATATTATTAGATGTTTTATAGAAAATTAAAACACAAAAAGTATTTTTTTTTTCAGTTTATTTCTGGTTGTAAATAAATGAAAACTTTCTGTTTATTTAATTTCAATTACATATATTTCAATGAATATAATACACAAAAACAACTACCATTTTGTAAAATAAAATAACATTATTTGTTAGATCTAGCAGATTAAAAATAGAAAAAATAAATAAAAACAGAATAGAAAATACTTAAAATAAAAACAGAATATAGAAAATCATATCGACACCTTCTTTACCAAAAGCATTTGTATTCCATAATCTCTATATAAATTAAAGTCGGGTTAGTGCGAACACTTATAACTCGAGATCGGTGGAACAGACTTTTCGATGTTTGATTTATTGGATTCTTCTCCGCTCCGGATAACAGAATAACTAATAAAAAATTGAATAAATCGATGAGAACTTATCTAAAATACAATATTAAAGTTTGTATTCAACGGGTTTACATCAGTTTCGCCACCGACATCTGTTGGGGGAAATAGGGAGATGTCTGGTAGATTGATATTTTGATAGAAACATTCAATGTTTTCCCTATTTTTCTACAGATGGTGGTATAGGTAATGATTGAAATTAAAAATATCATTTTTGATTGTACTTTTTCAAGCTTTTTTATAATTTGTTAACGTCTAAAAATTTCATAATTACCACATAATTTTTGATTTTTTTACAAAGAGTAGTCATGTATGTTAGCTATGTTATGTTACCCAGCAATATTTTATTGGCTTTTGATTAAAGGCGAGACGAAGTTCGATGGGTCAGCAAGTCAAAAATAAAATTCACATTTAACAGTAGAAACAGCCCCCGTAGACAAATTCAAATTCGTTCGACTACAAACGAAGATTTCGCCAATGTATAGTACGAAAAAATTAACTGTCTACTGGAACATATAAACAATTATTTAAACTAAACAAAGACACTTATATAAAAAGTGGATAGTTAATTTTCTTCCTACACTATATTGTCGAAGAATTTGTTTGTAGTCGATCGCCAAATGCATTTTGTCTAGGCCTACAGACGTGTTGTGAACAATTAATTGTGTTGTGGCACGCCAAAAGCTTATTTTTTCACAAAAAATAACAACACAATGGTCAACGATAATGTATGAACTAAATGTATGAAACCGATGTTGCTTTTAGCGTGTCACAGCTCAACAAAACACATTTTTATACAAATTAATGAATCTGAACTCACCCAAATTGAACACATATACAGTTTTGACATCTTTCACACAAAACAATGCTTGTATTGTAAAAGTTGAAATGATGGGCACCAGAATTCAAACCAATTCACTATAATTAGGTACTGTTACCGATAGTTATTTATTTATCAAATGTCATCTAGTATTGTAACACCAGTATAATTTGATTCTTCTATCCTCATTCAATAGGTGTTTTGGGGGAACTATTTAACATTAATCTGTAACAAAACATTATGGAATTTAAATATAGGTATACAAAAATGAGAGAAAGTACAATTATCAAAGAATAAAACGCGACTTACCGATTTTGCTTTTTCTAGTAATAAAATGCATACATTTTAGAAATTCACTGTTATTGTATTGTTGAAAATATATTGTGATCTGTCTATCCTGTAAAAAATATAGTTACACAAAATAAATTAATGTAATTGGCTAGCTGCATTGTAATTATGCGGTTATTTTGAAACAATATTTACTCAATAAACTTTGCTTACCTGTTTTATTATTCCCAAAAATTTATTTTATATCTAAAGCCGTAGAAAAATTCAATGTTTACATTTATAGTTTGACAACAAAATATGACATAATATCCATACTAATCCATAGATTTTTGATGACATTAAAAAACTCACAGAAAACGCTAAAAAATATCTGGATAAGTGTTAAATATTATAATCGTAATTTATTAAAGAATTTATTAAGATAAGTATCAATAAAAAATTTATTATTCACACATCCTAAACCTGAAAATTAAAAAAGCATTCAATAAAAATAATCATTATTTAATTTTCATTCACATAAAAATACCGCGAATAATATTTTATGGTACCTGGCAGGACCACAGAATTCTATACAAATAAAAATCTATGGGCAGGACCTCTGGCTGTCATCAATATTTTGACATAACAACAAAACATTTATTCGATTTTTGAAATTAGAATATTTTTTTATTTTATTTAACTGCTGTGTGCTGTTATATTTCTAAATAGGTAGGTACCTGATAATATTTAATTATTTATATTACCCTATATACTTACCTAAGTAATATTTACTAAGTTATGTAGAATATGTAATGATTTTGGTCTTTATGTAAATTCTCTCTTCTATCTGACATTACTATGATTGCATAGTTTATATTTGATTTGATTCTGATGTTAATTATTTATTTTGTATTTTATAGGCACGGGGTTCCAGACTAAAACATTCTGTACAGTGCACAACCTAATATTAATGAGTATTCGTACAACATTCAAATCTAGATGTTTTATTATGAAGCTCTTAAAAATGTAAGTATGTAACCTCATTTAATAAGTTATATCTTTAGATTCTAAATTATGTAATAAAGTGAAATACTTATTTTATGAAATTATATACAACATAATCGGTTGACTATTTTATTCTTTCATTTCATTGAATTCAATGTTAATTTATTAATTTGTATACATAAAAAATTCATGAAATGATGTTATCTGTCATTATAGGTACCTATATCTTTTGTATTTGTTCTAGGATGAATGATTTGTCACAAACCTTGGACAGATTTAAGAAAAGCTTCAAGTCATACATCTCACAGATTGCTTTCTTCAAGAATACTTCTTTTGACACGATGAAACTCTATGCATATTGTTTTTTTAAACAAATTTTCACGGCAACAATACCAACCTTGTATATTATTGTTTTTGCATAATATAATATATGATAAATAAGCTAACATAGTTTTGAGTTTATTTACTATTATATTTTCTAAATTATTTTGTGGATAAAACAAACGTTTTATTAAACTGATTAAAATCCTGGAACCATTTAAAGATTCTCAATTATTGTCAATTTTTTTTCTTTCTCTCAACAATTCTGTCAAGTTCACTGTACCTAATGATCTAATTTTAGGCAACTGTTTTACCGGCCAGTTTGTCTATGGAATGTTCATACAAATTTAAATGTTTATTTTTACTTGCAAATATTTTTCGACGACGACGATTTTAAGATTTAAACTTTATTTATATTTCAGAAATATAAAATGATTCAACAATTATTGCTAAATTATTTTATACTTATCTACATTTGAATATGATTTTATCAGGTAGCTACATAATTATTACTCATCTAATGGCTACGACGGTTTTACACAAAATGTGGCCATAAATTTTTATAAATGTGTCAAATTACAAAATGGAGGAATTATATTTCCAAAATTTTTCATTAAATCTTTATTTATTGAGAATAATAAGATTTGATTAACATTTATATGTATAACGAATCAATCTCCAATTATTTTATTACATTTTCATACCGTAATACCAAGATTCCATTCAACGTTTACATGAGTAATTTTGTTTCCAAAAGATGGCTTTCTGTCTTTTTTGAAAATTTGTATGAAGATCCTAAAAAAATAAAGTTTTTTAAATAGCTCTTAATATATTAAAGTTAACGTTGCCAATTGTATCTTAGAACGTTCTCGAGCAAATTTCACCGCTCTGCGCAGATTCATATCTGACGTAGCATTTGTATTTTGAGCGTGATGCTCGGACATAACGGAAAGTATTGTCAAAGGCAAATAAAAAAACATTTCTGAATTATTATGTAGATTGACTTACTCAGTAACCAATGAGTACCCGCAATATTTATTAAGTACAATATATACAAAAAAAAATCTTTATAGATACGTTATGTATCAGTTTATACTAAACATACCGAAGTAGCAACAAAATCATAAAGAATTTGGAGTCACGGAATTCCGTGGACAAGGCCGCCGCTGAAGCGAAAACGATTAAAAATGTATCGTAAATTTAGGAGTTGTGTATTCCTTTTACATTTAAATATTTTGTTATTTTAACAAAATATCATCGTCGGAAATGATATTTTTTCGTAATCATGTTTGAATTATTATTATAGTACTAGCTTTCCCGACAGACGCTGTCCTGTGTTCCTAAATATGAATATTTAATTCGAATTTGTATGGTGATGAATAACATTTGACCAATGTGATTTCGAACGATGCGTTTGTTTTAAGCCATGTAGGTATATTCCATCCGCATTCTGTCAATCGCACCAATTGACAATTTCTGTTTAAATTTCAAAATCGGAATAATAATTAATTATAAGGTAAAAAGTACTAATAAGGTTGTCTACGTAGAGTTTTCATTAATTTTCCATGCATTTTTCATAATTTTTTCTTCTAAAAGGACATTCTCCTGATAAAAGCCTACACGACATAAAAAGAATTAGCGAAATCGGTCCAGCCGTTTAGGCGTGATGCGATGACATCGGGAAATAGCTCTCCATTTTTATATATAAGATTTTGATGAAAAACAAAAATGTACTCGCTTATACAAACATCAAATGACATCATCCCAGAATTAACTGACCCGCATTTAAGGCCTTACTCGGAATAAAATTAATATTGGGATAACTCTTTAAAAAAAAACTTGTTCTTTTTTTATTATGTTCGCTTAAATAGATATACCTACCTATTAATTAAAAAAAATTACTACATGAGTATAGAATTTTGTCTCTCACTCTAAGTAGAATTTTGTTTTCTTTGTGACAGGCCTGAAAAGAAATTGTATGCCGTTCTTTCCCTAAATCGCCCTTTGGAAACAATCTAAACTATCATGTCTCGCATTTTTAATTAAACAGGGTTTAAAAATATATATTCATAAAGTTCTTTTTATGCATTATAATTGAATAAAATATGGTTCTATATTTGAATCAATTTGGTTTCGGTCTTGAGAAGAGCATTTCGTTGGGGAAATACTAGGTAGGTACACGGGATTTTTTTGGTTGTCGAGCATGTTGAAAATCCTTACAATGTTCCTCGAAACTTTACTCTTAATTTTATTCGAACGTTGTTCGGTAAAAATGATTTTAATAACTACAGCGGTAGACGACAGTATTGCTTCAAAGAAGACTTAGCTGACCTTATAAGGCCTTTCAATATAATCCCGGCCGTGTCAATCATTTTCCGCTTTCACGACACAAGCATTTGCTTACTGTGAAAGATGTCAAAAGTGTATTTGTGTTTACTTCGAATGAGCACGGATTCATTTATAAAAAAAAATGAAATGTTTGCTTTAAAAACTTGCAGTTCCATCATAGAGAGGACTCTGAACATGACTGGGACATGTGTAAAGGATGCTGAAAGACAATTCTGTTCTTCCTCCCAACAGTCCAGAAGTCGAAAAAAACCCTCTAATATCGCATTCATTTCGTTCGAGGCAGAACTGAGGAATTTGGACATTGTGTGGGAGGAGGTCATCGTAGCAAGATTGAGCGCAGTGGAGAGCTCTTCTTGCCTCCCTATGTCCCTAAGTGGGATTTAAAATGAGTATAGATTGATTGTATGTTCATAAGGCGTCATGTATTGCTAATCTAACAAACATTGATTTGTTTTGTCTTGCCTTTTGTCTTTTCAAATTAGGATAAGAAGCTCATAATATAACATGATTTATATGGTAATCTAAACGACTTGCTCAGGAATTTTTATGCATGTTAATTACATTGATCTGAACATAGAATCTTGATCCATACAGACAATGTGCAAAAAACGACCTTGCCAATCGAAATGCACCGTAATTATAAGGTAGGTAATGCGTATTTTCCTGTGGTATTTGAACGATTATGAATATAAATAAGTAGACTACTGCAATAATGCTGTTACCTACTTTTAAATATTTTTGCGACACTACTATTACTAGAATAACATTGACTGCACTTCGTACAACTACTTCGAAATCTAGTGTGAAATTATTATTAGTAGAATAAACAAAGTTTGTTTTAATTTATAATAGTTGAAATTATTCATTTAAATCTTGTAGAGATTTTAAACTTTTTTCTACATTTCACTCCTGGGTAGGGTAGGAAGAAAATTTACTTTCTACTTTTTTTATATTTTTAATATCAAGTTCTTTGTTTGGTTTAAATCGTTGTTTATAGAAAAAATAACAACTAATGACTCTAACAATTCATTACTAATGTTCGATTTTTAAATGGAACAAACCACTACGGGCTTACGACCGTCTTCTACTGTTATTTCGAAGGCTGGCTTAGTGTGATCACTTTACGTTAACAACGTTCGCCATTAGGTGGTAATGTTTGTCTCCGAAACACCTAATCATGAGAATTCTCAACATGTTCAACATGTCGAAAAATCTCATGTATGCAACAAGTAGAAATTTAATAATAAAATGAAAAATAGAGATAAAAGTTGGAAATTGTTGAGAACAAGAGAGCAACCAAATTTAAAGACTGCGACTGCTGTCATGTATTTGGCGCCAGGATATGACTATATCCATTTTTGTTAATGTCTCATATTTATTGCGTTGTTTATAGGAACGTTCCAGGGGACAGTTCATTTTTTCGCACATAACATTGACGAAATCTTCGTTTGTAGTCGAACCCCAATTTCAAATTATTGTCTACGGCGGCAGTATGCTTAATTTTGAAGGAAGGTGGGTACCTGTGGGGCTAGTACGAGTTATATACTACGAAAGCTAGTACGAAAGCTAATTGCACGCAAATAAGCGCTTATTAGCGTGCAAATAGTGTTCTTAAATCAAACGATCGAATCATTCGATTATTTTTGTATGGAAATTTTTCGAAACTCTTTCGACGATCGTTTCGATATTCGATCATCGAAAACTTATACTAGGGCTACTGTTCGAAAAAGATAAGTGTGTCATTGAAGGTATTTATTTATTATTGTTCTAATTTTGAATTTGGTTTTCTCTGTGACTTGTTGTTTTGTTTTGTTCCAGAAAATCGTATACGTTGTTCTCTTCATGGTGATGAAGTGTTGTTAAATTTGAAAATAAAACATTTTTTTAGTATAAAGTATCCGATACGTTTATTTCTCATTTTGTAAACCATCATTATTATATATTTGGACTAGAGATACTCGCAGAAACTTGTTCTCTTCATGTGTCGTGTTGGGTCCCCAAAATGTAGATCAATCGAGAGCATCTTGCCCAGTATTTAGAGACACCTGCAAAAAGCGCTTCGACTCATCTAATTCCAGTCCAATCTTGATATTGCGGTGATAGGAAATCTGTCTTTGGCCCACGTCTCTTGACTCAAAATCAGTTCGGTCTTCTCTCCTCTGAGCACATGAACCAGATAAAATGCCACCGCTAAAACCGCTCAAAGATTTTATAATAGTTTTTAAAAACAGTTTCGTTTTTAAAAAAAGTACGTAATATTTTTTTATTCTTCTCGCATACCTACAATTTGTTTCTTCAAAACTTGATCAATTTAACGAATCATGAGAAAAACAGAGAAAAAATAACTGTAGATGAATTTTTTTTAATAGTTCTTTTCCTTAGAGGCGCTATTATTATTTTTTAAATTGTGATTGTCATCGTTTTTTTTTTTGTGTTTTTATCATTTTTTTTCTTTAGTTATTATTAACAAATTAGGGAATTATTTGAGAATTCGAAAAGCGAAAAGTTGTAGCTGGATGCTTAAACGTTATGTATGGAGAAATAAACACAATATGTTGAAGGAGAGCAATGTGACAATTCATAAAACCTGCAAATTATTATGGTAAAGTCAAGACCCGATACAGAAATTGAAATAGAGATTAATAATATCCGCCCTCTTGCAGGAAAAAACACTCAAGACAGGGTTAGAAACTCTCATATTAGGAAAAACCTTCAAGGTATGTCCAAGATGTCGTGCGATGGGGTAAATCTAGAATAGGCGTTTCTGGAGAGACCGCATAGAAAAATAGGCGTTTCTGGAGAGACCGCATAGAAAAATAGGCGTTTATGGAGAGACCGCATAGAAAAATCAGATTCCGAAAGGCTTAGAAAAGTATCAGCTGATTCTATACCAGACAGACCACCAAGGGTGATATCCGCATCCCAGCGAAAACCATGCCGGAGTAAAATTGCAGGGCACAGCTAGTAGCTGTGGCAGGGCAGGGCATAGCAAATAATTAATGTAATAACAATAAAAATAACTCTTATCATATTATAAACATCATGATTGAATGAAACATTTAAAAATATCCAACAAGATCAACGTAATATTTTATTTTATTACGAGGATGCATGAGTGCATCTTACGTTCCTATATCGCTTATCAAAAAATGCGGCAACTCTATATATTAAACATGAAAGTAAATTAAATCATCGTATAGGAAACTGGTTTTTATTTGCAAAATACCAGTCTCATGTCAACTTTATCGTTGGTGATGAACGAATATGTTCTTCTGATAATGACGTTTCACTCTCTCGCAATTCGAAATGCATCTTAAAATTTATTATTTGAGAAAAGTACGATGCAATATATAATATTATATTTACCTCTTTCAGTGTCTTAAATAAATGAAAGTGTGAAAGAGACAGTGCAATCCTGACGTTTTGTGACATAAAACGTAGCATGGTTCCATATTAAACAAGACACCCGCTAAAATAAAATGTGTACCTAAATATAATATTAAAAAATTAGATTTTTCTTTTTATAAGGGCCTTTCCATTGGTGGTCCGTTGCAAAACTAAAAAAATGACACCTGACAGAAGAAAATAAATGTGTTTTTTTAAACATTCATAATTAAAATGTATGTAGAATCTTTCTTCTTTTTACTATTCTCAATTTGAAGATTGGTCTTTCTCAAACAGTCTCCGTCTCGACGCCTCCCTATCGGTCGCCAGCAAATCCTCTACACAATATTTACGCATGACTTTAATCACTTGTTCCATTTGTGGCTTTTTCTGGGGCTACCTCCGCAATTGCTACCGTCTACCATTTCTTCAACGGCGGTACAGAGTAGACGGGATGCCGGATGTTGTGTCCTATCCATTTTGACATCTGTTGGGCAATGAGGAGAGTCCTTGTCTCTGCAGATTTTGCTTAGCGCCTCGTCGTTGGCTATGTGCTCTTTCCAGTGAACTTTAGACCTGCTTCTGTAGCGACAAATCTTAAACGCAGACAGATGTACCGCTTCGTTTTTGCTAATGGTTTCCGAGCAATACAGGACCACTCCAGTCTCCATACTTTTTTCTCTTCTTTTGATATATTATGAAGAAAAATCGGAAATTATAGATTTTTTTTTTTTTGAATGCTCTTCTTGCCTCATGAATAATAATTGTGATTTGATTTCTGAAATCTATGAAACGTCCATATTCTGTTTCTAACATAGGGATGTTAATAAACTCCTTATCCTTACTTAAACTTCCTACTCCTTATCCCACTTTTTTGACCGATTCTGAGATATTCGATTCCTATTTACGTGAAATTCCGCCGACTTCACGTCAGTTTAACTATTCACTAGTTCATTTTTTGTTCTATTTTCAAATAACTAACCTATTTTCCTGTTCGGTGAACTCAGATTTATGAAATGAACTCAAAATACTGCAATTATTAATCCAGTGATGAAAAAATGAGTAAAAGTACACTACATTTTTCCATCGAACCGCACAAGAAAGACCACTGGTTGAATAATTTAAATATTCATGTCTGCATGTTGATTGTTGGTCCGACCGAAGTGCGACACATTTATTGTCTCACAAGAAATTTCAGTCATGTGTAATTTAGAGTTTTTCACCAGAAATTGGAGTCATGTGTGAGACTTATGATTTAGTTTTTCATTAATAATTTTAAAAAAAAATGTACTTAAGTCTAATTTTGCGTGCTGCACATTCTGCACAGGTCTCATATTATTTGTATATTATATCGACGACATAATATTGCACTTTACATTGATTGGGTGCAAACAGACTGCAAAACAGGACGTGATTGGCTTACAAAGAACACCCCAATCAGTTCAGTTTTATTAATCAATTATATACATGGAACATCGGTTAACGGAAGTTCAAATAATAAAAACTTTCTTCATATTTTAAAACAATAAATCGAATTTAGGTTTAAATTCAAAACAACTCAACGCACACGTATTTCCTTAAACTATCACTCAAATTGGCAACCAAATCAATTGTCAGGTTATCATCCGTGATACCAACAACAGCAACATAACCTGTCCATCAACCCTGCTAATTATTCGATAATTTCTGAAATGCCTGTTTCGGCTTTTATTATGGCATTTTTCAATATGTCCCTAAAACTTACACCTAATGGCCTGTACATATCTGAACACGCGCGATAACGTAACCAATGCAACAAATGTGTTCAGATGTGTACAGACCCTAACATCGCTCGTTCATTGTAGTACATTACGTAGTACATTATGCTCACTTAATAGTTTTTATTTTTATTTGTGTGTAGGGCCCCATGTTCGAAAGCACACTCGTTCGATAATCAATCATTTGAATGACAAATTATTTGTCAGAAATTTCAACTGTTAAAATTTTGACTACGTCATGTTCCTCCGTTAATCTTTAAACTTACTTTCTTTTATGTTTTTTGAAATCAATAAAAATAAATCTTATTCATAAAAATTATGTTTTTTATTCAAAAATTTCGTTATTTTTTTAAGAAAAAACACAGAGACTGCATGAATGACATTACAATTGTACAAAATAAAAAATGTGTCATCGTACAAGTCTTTTTCTAACAATTTCCGTTCGAAAAATTATACATTCGAACAACTGTTTTTCGAATAATTTTCATGTGACCGTAAAACGGACACCCACTGTACTCCAATATCATCCTGTGCTTGTATTGTTTCAATAAAACTAATAAATTGTGCACACAACATGCGCCACTACGACAGAAAATTTTGTTTAGAATATTTTCAAGCAATATTTTAACAATTATTGGAAAAGAGCAGGACAATATTTCTTAATTATTGCCATGCTGAGAATTCGTGTTGTATATTTTACACACATCTGTTCGACTACCAAATTAATTTATTGAAAAACTTTTTATAGATGAAAGAAAATTTTCAAGCTTAATAATGGCGGAATTTGGCTTTACAATATGAAGCTTTTTCCAGTCATCAGGCTCCATCAAATCTCAAATCTTCCAAACCCAAGGAAAACATAGAATGATCCGACTGATATTTCAATATAAACGAAACATAGAGTTGCTGAAAGAGGTGAAAAGTCTGTCAATGGAATGACTTTAGTTAGAAGATCTTAATACTAATTCTTCCGTTAAACGTACTTCTAGATAGAGTTTGTATAATAATAATTATTTTTTTTAATATGGATCTGGGCCCACCTAAAGTAAACACAATATATACCACTTTTTGATCTTTCACAGAAAGCAAAGCCTGTGTTGTGAGAAAGTAAGATTGGAGGAAGCAGACTGGGGATTGAACTTACGACTTCCACTACTCAAGCGTAAATTGAATCACTACATGCATAGGCTACCAATAACTTCATTTATTGATAAAAACATCCGTTGAAACATAGATTTATGATGAGGATATGAGAATTCACTTATTTCATAAACTTTTTTCAAATTATGTACAGTTTTGAATCTTTTTTTTAAGGTTTAGTTAAAGGAAACGCTTTTTGCTTTCTATAAGTTAAGAATTCTCTACAGTTTATCTTCACCCAAATGTAATGTTTATTATCATAGTTTGAGATCATTGGCACAAGTTTCGTGTTAAAATTACTGAAGTCAGTTGTGAACTTATTATGTAGTTGTCAGGCATAATGTGGGCAAATGTGTATCTTCTAACTTAACTAAATGCATCCCAACAACAACGATGTAAGCAAAACAATACTTACTTGCAAACAACAAATTCAACTCGTACTAGCAGACCCTGCAGCACACCCTCTTAACCTCATAACTACATAATTAACTAAACTAATTTTATTCATCACATTAATGATTATTATGATATGCGTATTCAACTCCACATATACTTACCGATATTCCTCTTCTTCTTCTTGTCAGGTGTCCCCGACATTGTCATCACTTCTTTAAAGGCCTCTCTATATTTTACTACTTGATAACAGTGGTTGATAATAATTTGTTGCTTGAAAATCATAAAAATGATAACGTTTCCAATAAAGTAAATTTCATCTCAAAGTGTTTGCATATTTTTAAACAGATTCGTGTTAAAATAGCGTAAGATCGCTGATGAAAACAAAGCATTTCTCGAATTATATAATACTGGGAGTCATCCTATAGCTATGTATGTGAGATTCGTTTAAGACACACTTGCATTTGCTATGGTCTCATTGTGTTTCACTTCGCAGCCGGAGTTCGTATGACCGTGGAACTAATCTTTAGCAGACTTGAATTTGAAATGACTAAATCTTCTGCTTAAACGAATTCATGGACAATAGAAAGTTTTGTAAAGTTCATCATACAGACAATTATTACAGCAGAAAATAAATACTACATACAAGGTACTCTCGACCGCCAGATATTTTTGTTTTATAATTTTTACTTCAGCATATCAAATTTCCCGCTCTGTTATACCTACTTATATAGATTCCTATTATATTCAAATTCTTAATTCTTAATTTTCGTTTTTTATTTCTTCTGGAGTTGAATATAAATTCTTCTAGTGTCCTATGGTATGTTAGAAACATATGAATTAAATGTAGAAGACAATCTCTTAACAATTAATTATATATATTAGATCTCGGAGTTGCTTATCAGTTTCCATATAAATGACACATCATGAAACCTAACCTTTTTATATCCGAAATGTGTAAGTTCGAGTTTTATCATTTTCGGTCGGCAATAATAAGTTTCTTTGTAACAGTTTGATAAGGATATCAACATTATTGCACACTTTTAAAGCATTTATTTCTGGAATTCCATTAATCCTTCTATAACATCGATTTTACCTAACATTTAAATTTACCCTTTATTAGATTTTTCTGAATGCGGTTTTCGAGGCTTTGAACAAATATTCTTCTTGTTCATAATATGTCATGTTGAGCCCCCCAATGGCGACTATCTCTTGAAACTATATATAGTTTGTCCCTGCCTTGGACAGCTGCGAAAAGCGCTCTCCTCCGACTGTTAAACTTCAGTCCATGTGATATTACGATGCCAGGAAATCTTATGTTCTGCGTACTTCCCTCTCTTAAGCAAATCTCCCAAAAAGGACACTTTCTTGACTTTAGTATCAATCAGCAGCTGCCTGTCGAATATGTAACAACTAATGACTCATTACTGATGTTCGATTTTTAAATGGAACAAACCACTACGGGCTTACGACCGTCTTCTACTGTTATTTCGAAGGATGGCTTTGTGTGATTTATTTACGTTAGGTGGTAATGTCTCCGAAACTCCTTATCTTGAGAATTCTCAACATGTTCAACATGTCAAAAAATATCATGTATGCAACGAGTAGATATTTAATAATTACTTAATGAAAAAAAGAGATAAAAGTTGGAAATTATTGAGAACAAGAGAGCAACCAAATTTAAAGACTGCGACTGCTGTCATGTATTTGACGCCAGGATATGACTACATATATCCATTTTTGTCAATGTCTCATATTTATTGCCTATTGGCTTTGTTGGAGCACAACGTTCTAATTATGTCCAGATTGTTGTGACCATTTTTCAAGACTAGATCTTAACTCTCGAATGTTGCTCCCTGGAGCATACTCCGATTACAAAAACATTATATTATAGATATCCAAACTTTAAGACGCAAATATTACTTAAAAGATCTTTGAGATCCCTTTATTTGGTACTAGCTTATACCCGTCTTGCTTTACGTTTTTGATTCCGATTGTCAGGCTTGATCGGTTAAAGGCAATTAAACAGGTTCTAGTCTAGCTTCCCATTGCTTTGTAGACCTCTATAACTGACATAAGCACAGAAAAAGAAGAATGACACTTTTAATGTTTATTAAAATTTTGTATGAAGATCCTAAAAAATAGGGTTTTTAAATAGCTCTAAATAATATATTAAAGTTTATGCAGCAAATTGTATTATAGAACTTTTTCCGGCATTTTGCACGGCTCTGTGCAGATTCATATCTGACGTAGCATTTGTATTTTGAGCGTGATGCTATGACATACGGTAAAAAGCAAAATAAATAAAAAAACATTTCTGAATTATTATGTAGATAGAGAAGGAGGGACTAATGCGAGTTTTATTTAATTTCCCAATTTACCACGCAACTTTCTTAATTTTTTCTTGCATAAGAACCTTCTACTGATAAAAGCCAACACGACAAAAAAAAGAATTAGAGAAATCGGTTCAGCCGTTTAGGCGTGATGCTCACATATACGGTAAAGCAACGACAAAAGGCAAATAAAAAAACATTTCTGAATTATTATATAGATAATCTACGTAACGTTTGTCATGAATCATGATTTTAATTGGTGAGTTACTCATAAAACCGGCTTGTATCTATGAAAAATAGAATAACTGTGAAAGACATGTGAGTCAAATTCGTAGTGTGGTGATATATTCTCTACACCTACCCCACAATTGACATTTAATAGAATGCTTGAAATACTTGTAGTGAACTATAAGCTCATAATACAATGCTGCGTCTGGCACAAATCGTCCCTCTAGGGATGGGATGCCATAAACATAATAATAATAATAACAATGCTGCCCTTATGCTTTGCAACGACAAAAGTAAAAACTGTAACGCAACGTCTTTTCTCTGGTCATAATCCTAGGAATAGTTGGCAGCAATGTTTACCACTCTTTCTCTCCAGCTATATCTATAGATTCCTTATATTTAAAAAAAACTATTCAAGTAGGTGCATAATTGAAATAATAAAATATCCTGTATATGAAATATTGACTACAGGTACTTATTTCATTTCCATATCTGGATATATCAAACTCAAAATAATCGCCGCAAATTGTTGAAAGAGTTCTGCATCTAACTTGACATCAATGGTTGGTGTGTTATAACGTCAGGTTGCAAGTAACAACATCTAGTAGATTATTACAGAGCGGATAAAAATCAACTTGATTATGCAAATAAACTCACCTTCATAGTTTAACAATACTCTCTATTTTGGTGGTTCAACTTAGCCCATAGTAGGATTCGAAACCTACTGAGATACTCACTTGACGTCAATAGACGTTGTATTATTATTATGTTATTTATAGGTGAAAAATTATGTGGCAATTAGGCAAAACTATTTAGTGTCATTTTGAGAAAGGCATTGGAATCAAAACAAAACTACACCACTACAATATAATTTTAAAAAATATATGAAGTTACCTATAAGGAAATTTTCAATGGATCAATGCAGGTATATCAATATCAAATCTAGGTATTTCTTCTTATCCTTATTGATAAATGCCATTCTCTATTAAAATTTAAAAAAAATTGAACCAAAATGTACATAGGAAAGAAATTCAAATGTAAGTTATTGCCTTCTGAAAAATGTCAAGTTGTTCAACGTAGAACCATTTAAATAGTAATATTATTTATGGGTATGAATAAATGAATGAAAGAATTTTTGTTTATTTTTTGTCCAATCATTATTTAATTCATAAAACATAAAATCAACAATTGAAACATAATATGTATAATCTCAAAGTTTTTTGTTAGATCTAGCAGAGTAAAAAAATATTCTCTTAAACAAATGGAAACCAGAAAAGATATTCCGACCCACCGTTATAAAAAAAAACTATTAGTTATTCACTTCTTAACCCAAAAGTATTAGGTATATCATTTTTATTCCATAACCGAAATAAAAAATTTAAAGTTTAATTAAATCTGATGCTAGAACACAGAAATCCATACAATAACCTAGAATCCCGACTCGCGTTCAAAAGTGAAGCCTAAATATTGCAACTTTTGACAGTTTGGTTCCCAAAAGAATGTGGTACAGCGTATATTTATTCAGTAGTTTTCTCGTGTTTTTTACAATAAAACATATTTTTACATTGAAATAAGTGAAATTCGATCATTTTTAAGTTTCTTTATAAATGTACTGTCAAAATTGCCGGCCAAATCGGCTTCACTTTTTTACTACGAAGAATATATGAAAATCTATGTGCTAGAAACACACTATTGTGTCAGCTTGTGTTGTGTCGAGCCAGAAGCATTATCATTTTTATATTTATTTATTTATTTTCTGTCAAAATTAAGCATTGCTCACCATTACAGAGTAATCCTTTGCGGTAATAGTGGTTAATAATATGGTTTAAGATACATTTAGGCTCTATATGAAGCTGATATGCTTCTAACGGGTTGAGAACTTATTTATAGTGATATGTGGTAAAATTGATAAAATCGCTGGCATCCGCAAGACACTGTTATTGATTATGGTCAATCTTCTTTACATCCCATAAGCAGCCATTGAATATTTTTTCAATATAATTGTTTCCCTTCTCAAATGGGAAATTTAAATGAGCTCTCTAACATGGATCTGCAATATAAAGTTTCTGATTTTAAAATACACATAAAGAAATCCAAGAAACATAATTAATGAAATTCTTACATAGGTAGCTTACCATTTTGGTATATTTACAATATTATTATATTGTCTTGCAAAAATTAAACCTTTGAATTTCTTTGTTAGAAATGCACTTTTATCAATCAATTTATCCTTAGAAGTATGTACTTAATTGCTATGTCAAAAAGGTGGGATGAAAGTAATTAGTCTCGTTGAAAACACGTTTGCCTCAGGAACCTGAAAAAAATATCAACAAAATAAATTAATTTTGTGATTTCGGTAACACACTAATTCCCGCCTTATAACATTATAACCTTATAATTGTTTTAGCAACGCATAAATGTTTTAAGTTACGGCATAGGCTTACAGATATTTTAATCAATTTGACTTACCAGTTTTATTTTCATTAAACTCAATTGAAAATAAGGTAATTATATTTTTCATAATCGACGATATCAATCCGAACCTTTTGTTTGACAACAAAATATGACGTATAGTAAAGTATTAACAATCCATGGATAACCAAAGATAATAATATAATTCAACACAGTTAGGTACTATTAAATTATTTTATGATGTATATTTTTGATTTACTTATATAATGGTCTCTTAAAATATTTAGACTTATTAAAAAAAAAATTTTCACACAAAAACCACTTTAAATGTGAAGAAGAATTATTAAAAAAATCATTCTTATTTTGTTTTCATATTATGAAGCTAAGACAAAAAATTACATATTAAAAAGTTCGTCTATGGTAACCTACTGTCAATTATTGTTATTCTGACAGCCAAACAAAAACAACAGGAATTCTATTTTCAAAAATTTTGTAAGTTTTTTAATATATTGAAATATTTTTGTAAGTAGGTACCTAAGCTATATTTAATTATTAAGATTTTTACCTATCATGAAGTTTTTAGTTGTGAATTGTAAAAATATGGGTATATAAAATATGATACTTTGAAATTGCTGTCCCTCCTGTAACTAAACTTTAGACAGATTTTGATGTTTGTTTTGTAATATTGTTTTCTAGGCATGGAGTTGCAGTCTATCTGAAATAATAATACCTGATACATTATGCAGTCTAAATGGATTTAATGAAGATCTTAAAAAGGTATAAAAGCTACACTTTTAAACAAATAATACTATGAAAGATTCCAAATGAAGGTTTTATGCAGAGCATATCATATCAAATATGTATCTAGCAGTTGATTGTTTTATTCTAATTTGAAGTTCATAAGTAGTTTGATATACTTTCTAAATCCTTAATATTGATTCTAATCAAATTCTCATAACATGTATTTTTAAAACAAATCCCTGAAAAAGCAAAATTTTCTAATGTCGTCTTATATATTTGCAACCATGGCCATGTAATCACTGTATTTTGCTTTCATATATTAATAGAATTGGTTTTTTTTAGGTCAGAACACTCAGAACCTTGCAGGGATTTTGGATATATCAAGAAATGCTGGCAAACTTTTACCGAATGCTTCAACATACAACAACATGCTGTGTTTTTTAAAATATTACCCACCTTGTTTTGTGATGAATATAACATTAAATAAAATAAATTAAAGGTAAGAGAACATAAGTTTGCATTTATCTACATAAGAAATTTGAGTTCGATACAGTTTTGTGAATACATATTGTGGATAAATCAAGTGAATTTTACTTTACCAAAATACCAAGAATCAGATATGTAATCTGATTCTTTTCCAAAATAAACAGGAAGTATTACTTAATTATTATGATGTGTGTAAAACCAAATATATTTTTTGACTATAAACATACACACATACCTGACAAATCCATTATAATCTTGTAAAATAGGAACGTCATCACTTCCTGTCAGATTGGCTTTCTTTCAGCGTTCTGTTTTACCGACCAAATCTACTAAAGAATATTCATACTCATTTCAATTTTCAAATATCATTTTTTCTCTAAAATCTTTATGAAAGAACAATTTTTAGATTGAAATGTATTATGAATTTAATTTAATGTATCTTTATTATTTTTTACCAACATTTAATATGATTTTATCAGGTATGTAGCTACATAATTACTCATCTATCTGGCTACGACAGTTTGACACAAAATGTGGCCATAAATTTTTTAAAATGTGTCAAATAACAAAATGGAGGAAATATTTTTCCAAAATCTTTCTTTAAATCTTTATTTATTGAGAATAATAAGATTTGAATAACATTTATATGTATAACAAATCAATCTCCAATTATTTTATTACATTTTCATACAGTAATACCAAGATTCCATTCTACGTTTACATGAGTAATTTTGTTTCCAAAAGATGGCTTACTGTCTTTTGTGAAAAATTTGTATGAAGATCTTAAAAAAATAAAGTTTTTTAAATAGCTCTAAATATATTAAAGTTAATTTATCAAAGAGTATTTAAGAACGCTCTCTGGAATTTTGCACGGCTTTTGGCATATTAATATCTGACCTTTACGTTTGTTTTCTATGATTGATGCTGTTACAAAAATATATATAAATAAACGGACTAAAATATTATGTAGATAGATAGTTGACCATATCGATTGTTTTTACAAAGTCACAATCACTTTCCGGATGAATTCCACATGACATTAACCGATTAATAAATATAATAGATAGGTATGTTTGTGTCTGTGCTGTTGTAATATTAAATGTTATCCGAGATGAACCCATGCGTGTGTTTCACTTTGAATATGAAATCCGCGCATCTATCGATGACCACTTTGTTAATATACATATATACCTAGTAATTCAGGCCTTAGGTAAATTATGTTTTCAGGTACGGACTCGTACGGAATTTGATGTTTATAAATTTATTTTAATCAAAATATCGTCAGCCTCAACGTTACAAATATTTACGGATTCTTGAGCCGTTTTTCAGAACTAGATCTTTCACATTGAACTATTTGATCTCAATCATTTAATCAGTTGTGTTCGATTAAATTAGGTGAATAATATACCTACAGTGTTTTACCACAAAAATACCATCGTCTTCCGCTGTTTTGAAGGCATGGTAGGTTATGGTCTGTTTTGCTAGAAATACGGTAGTTACTGCTATAAAACAGCGGTGAATGTGGAGTAACAAAAAACATCGTCACAATGTTGAAAAACTGCGGTCTTGTCAAACAACGACGGACCGCTTCATATAGGAACCCAGAGCATTAGTGTGATCAATGTGTAGTCATGTTTACAAAGATCGCTATTTAGGTGGTCAAATTCGGCGAAGACCTGGCATTGAATATACAAATTACAAATTCCCAAGTTGGTTGTTCTACATAATAATTGCTCTGACTGTTTCAGAAAATATCTCTAAAAATAACTCTTCATTCATTTTTTTCGGACAACATGACAACACTAAAAAATGTTTGTTTATAAACCGTACATGACAACACTCAATGTAATTTTATGCGCACCGAAATATCCGGATACACTGAGTAATAATTTTCTATGTCGGACCTGTGTGTTGATAGTCTCAAACTCGTTAGGATATCAGAGTGAAATGTCAAGGTCGTATTGATCTTGCTAATAATAAAGGATTCACGATAATATATCTTCAATATGTAGAAGCAGATTCATTTTCTATTCACACCACTAATAATGCCAATAATCCACGTCTGAGAACGGTGATAATTATTATGGTTTTAATACTATTTGGTTTATTGCTAACTAGCGGTATGCCCCAGCTTCGCACGGGTAGATAGGTATTTAAAAAAATAATTCAATTTCCTTATGATCTTTATAGATCCCTTACTTTATCAAAATATTCTATAGCACAGCAGTCGCAGTCTTTAAATTTGGTTGCTCTCTTGCTCTCAATAATTTCCAACTTTTTTCTCTATGTTTCATTGATTATTAAATTTCTACTTGTTACATACATGAGGTTTTTCGACATGTTGAACATGTTGAGAATTCTCATTATTAAGAGTTTCGGAGACAAACATTACCACCTAATGGCGAATGTTGTTAACGTAAAGTGATCACACTAAGCCAGCCTTCGAAATAACAGTAGAAGACGGTCGTAAGCCCGTAGTGGTCTGTTCTATTTAAAAATCGAACATTACTCATGAATTATTAGAGTCATTAGTTGTTATTTTTTCTATAGCATATGTTAATCTGGAATAATGTAGCATTCTAATGGTCCCCTCCCGTCCGGCTCCTACCTCAGTGACGCCTATATTATCTCTGCCGCATTTCAATTATTTTTTTTAAATAAAAGAACACTTATTGTGGCATAATTTTAATAGTTTGACGTATGCTGTCGCGAATCTTTTAAAATAATTATGTTTTCTACAAAGTCGTTGTACATTTTTTTTATTCTATCATCAATAGTTTTCACAGCGCACGTGATGTAAAGAATATTTAAGGTATTTTTTTTACACCTTGTCTTACATTATTGAAGTTTTAGTAAGGATCCCAAATATGTATGAAAATTCAATATAGCTCATGTTCACCGGGGATAGTGTAGCTTCCGAAAAGTGAAAGAATTTTTCAAATCGATTCAGTAGTTTCGGAGCTTATTCAATGCAAACAAACAATAAAATCTGTCCTCTTTATATATTTGTATAGATAACCTATCGTGATCGAACTGTGGGTCTTACAAGCCAACAATATATAATAATTATTATTACCTATGTACAATCTACAATTATTTGACGTTGTGCAACGGAATTTCGCGGTTTCAAAAAAATGCACTTAATAGCTCTTAGCATAATATTGCATCGTGAAAAAGTATCGGACCTAATCGAAGACCTTGAGGAACACCACATCAAAGTTGGATAATATAGCGGATTTTCCGTTTTGATTACGAGGAGATACAGTAGGTACTCATTTGCTTATAATAATTAGGTATACTACTTATCCATAACGGCATTTTAAGTTGGGTTTTTTTTTCTCATCTTTTTAACATCACTGTGTTCGTATTTTGTACTCATAATCTTACATTTAGTCATTTTTAATGGATTAGTCTTTTTAGTTTTGATTGCCTGGTAACTTAAAAGTATATCTTATATGCTTTTGATAACAATTGACAATATATCTTAGATTTATAGCATTGTCAATCAAAAAACCAACACCATCGAATTGTTAATAAATAGATATGTATTATATGAATATTATTATCTAATGATATTATATTTTATTGTGATGTGAGTGGGTCGATATGAAATGAAAAATTTTGTATGTCAGCGAAGGAAGTACTTCTGTCTAGAAAAGCTTGAAGGTTAGCTGTCTATGCCTACCCTTTTAAGTGAAACCGCGCTGGCAAGAAAATCAAATATTCCCAAAAATGAAAAAACATTTTGAAAAAATGTAAAAAAAAATAAATCAAGTTTTTTGCCGATTGAAAAATACTTATATCCTGAACCAATAAAAAATCGACATAATCAATAAATACCAGAAAGACTATAATTGTGTAACCATAAATTAATGTTATATTTTAATTAATATTATTTATGTAAATATACTTGTTCTTTACCTTATACATTTATCAAATAAAATATTAATTTCGGAGATTATTTTTAATTCAATATTCTAGATCTTACTTAGGTATATTTTTTGTTTCGTTATATAATCAAGGTAATAAATTCGAAGCACATAATTTAATTTATTTTATTTATTATTTGAATATTAAATTCCAATGTATTAATATAATATGTGTGTTGATTGGTTTATGGGAACTATAAAAGTATTAACCTTTAAATAAATGGATTCCTTTTTTTTTGGTAAAATAAATAATGCATATTATTAAAAACTCTCGGAAAAAAAATAAAACGACAATCTTTATCCGTATAGAAGCATTAAGTCACTCAAAGTTAATAAATCAAATAAAAAGTTAAATTAATATCTCTTAGGATAATAATGAAGTTTACTAAATATCCTTGGTAACTCTCTATCACTTTCTCAACCTCAAAATATAACAAATAAAATTCTATAGTAAAGAAACAGTAAGGAAATGACTCGTTTCTAACTTACAAGTATGCAGGGTACCTACCTTCTGTGTACTTAAATAATTAAAAAATCATACCTTGAACAAAATACTATGATGTTGGAAAATATTCTCAACAGGAAATGAGTTCGGTTTTGAAGTTTTTTGGCATAACACCAGGGTTCTTACTCTGCATTTAGATCTCGATTCCGATCCAATTCAAATTTTAATAATCACGTCATTATGCCATCAAGATTTTGGTAACCAAGTATCAAATTAGTTCCACGAACATTAGTAATGAAGTCATTAGTTGTTATATATTCGTTAAGATCTAGTCCTAAAAAATGGCCGAAAGAATCTAGACATAATAAGAACGTTGTGCACCAACAAAGCCAATAAAGATGAGACATTTACAAAAATGGATATATTCATATCCTGGCGCCAAATACATGACAGCAGTCGCAGTCTTGAAATTTGGTTACTCTCTTGTTCTCGATAATTTCCAACTTTTATCTCTATATTTCATTAATTATTGAATATCTTCTTGCTGTATTCATGGGGTTTTTCAACATGTTGAACATGTCGAGAATTCTCATGATAAGGAGTTTCGGAGACTCAAACATTACCACCTAATGGCGAACGTTGTTAACGTAAAGTGATCACACTAAGTCATCCTTCGAAATTACAATAGAAGACGGTCGTATGCCCGTGGTGGTTTGTTACATTTAAAAATCGAACATCAGTAATGAATTGTTAGAGTCATTGGTTGTTACACATATTCGTTAAGTTCCACAAAGGTCTATTCTAATGCGGTATAGCTTTACGAAAATGGTAATTTATGTCGACATTAAAATTTCAAGAATAGCCCCCCAGGTTAGAGGAATTTAATTGTCATTATTTTTATCAAAGTATGTATTTAGATTCTGCTGAAATTAGATACATGAAGTTAATTCATAAAGGTGTGATTTGCACTAGAGGGAGTTGGTAGCGAACGATGTCCCTCAATCGAAAACCTAGGACAGAAGATTCTTGTGTATATGTACAAGAGGGGACAAAAAAAGTTTACATCATTATTTATTTTACCTACTATTTTATCGAAGGTATATAAACAAATCGTTAACGCTTAACATTAGGAAATTCATCATACAAGTTTAGTCTACAATCTCCAGAATACGCATGTAAACAGCATGATAAAAAATGAAAAACCATTATTTTTCAAAACATCGTGTTCATTCTCAAAGTTTATCTACCATCTGGACATCATTAAGTGAACATAGATAGTTGACAAGACAGGTATAAGCCAGTCAATCTGGTTAATCCCTGCAGTGACAACGACACAATATACCCAAACATAATATTATTACCTAATGATATTGTGTTTGGGTATTATTATTTATAAAAAAGAGGATTAAGTATTAAAGAGAATTGAAATTCACAATCGGCTTGACCTTGTCAACTGACTGAGATTAGTCTCGGCATTTCTACTTAAATTTATGTAAAATTGTTTATTCTTTTTTTCACGCCATATATTTTTTGTATTTTTTATTATTTTGTGCTAGTCCTGGCACCTGACCAAAGCCCAGACACAAAAAAGTCTCAGAAGAATTTTGAGTAAAAGATGTTATCCCCGCTTCACGAATGACGCTATTGGCCGGCGTACCCAGAGTAGGCCCATCACCTCTACCATTATGGAGAGGAGATGGACTTGGCTGAGATGTGTGTTAAGGATGCCGAATGACAGACGGTTCAAAATGTTTCTAAAAAACATCACGTCATGAATGATGGAATACTAAAATATCATTTATTTTCAAATTCAAATTTATTAAAAATATAAAATTGCATACATACATAAGTATGCAATGTGAATAATATCTTACAGTTAACATATAGGTCATTCCCAGATAGCAAAAAAAAAGCTGGTATAAGGGAATTGATTGATTCTTAAAATTAATACAATAGGTACACAAGACCATAATTATTACAACTCACAAACCATGCAGTTAATGACACCAGCCGCTATGATAGGTATCACAGGCACATCGCGTCTCTCCAATATTAACGCCTTTAATTTTTTTGTGAATGTTTTACTACATTTAAGGTCCTTTACTTCTTCAGGTAAGCCGTTGTATAATTCCACCGCCGAATACAAAAAACCCTGCCTTTCCCTGTCAGTTCGCGGCACTTTGCTCCTAATGTGTGTTCTTGTCCTGGTGTATCTTGAATGCACATCCTCATATCCAGAAATATTTTCCTTTAGATACTATTATAGATAGACCCTTCTAATCTTCGGAGTGTTTTTTTTTTTTTGTAAAACGAAAACGAAATTAAGTGGGTACTAATCATAAAAAATGTTAAAAATAACCTGTTGACGAAACCTGATTGCCATAATAAACATTATTTTTTTAACAGCGTGTCATAAATCATTTAAAATACCATCCGACAGAGAGGGGTTATCTGTGGTGTTTTGTTTGTAAGATGTTATACTCACTGACTAATTGATTTCGTTGTACTGCCGTCACCAACCAAAAATCGGCATCTCAAAAATATTTTGAATAATAATTATTGATGAATGTCCAAATCCCTCAGCTCTGCTTCGAAGAAGCGGAACAAGGTATGAGAGGGTCTTTTTCATCTTCGGGACCCTGATAGGAGAAAGAAGTCATATTCTATCTCCTCCCCATAATAGTAGAAGAGTTGGGCTTATGCTGGGTGCGCCGGCGTATAGCGTCGTTCGTGAATCAGTAGTACCATATTTTACCCAAAACTCTCCTGAGGCACTTCTTTTCAAAAGCGGAGACTACGTACGCATTAACTGTTAATAATATTTTTATTAAAGAAACTCAAGGGAACATATTATCTAGTGTAACTGCGACTAAAATGATATCTTGTGACATCCTTCGATTCGATCATGGAGCGCTGCCTTTAGTTGAGCCTCTTCTCCAGAGGTCTCTTGAAGAGCGTCAGTGTCTCTTTCCGGCCCCTCCCTTTTCCTTAATCACGTTTTGCTGCCCCAAAAATATAGCTCCCAACAGGATTTCCATCTCCCGCTAGCAACAATTGTTTTTTGTCATTTGACCAGACGTCCCCTTTGACTTCTGATGTGGATGAGGAACTGGTTATATCTTCAGTAACCCTATTCTAAGTTTCCATGACATTAACGCTGGCGTGAAGTAACGAAATTTTGTATGGAAACGTGTAAAGTGCCCCTACAGAATATTTCCGAAAGTAAGTAATATTCTGAAAAGGGGTATTTGCCATCGGTGTTAAGGCACTAAGAGTTCCCTCCATACCCATTATCTCAACAAAAGTGAAAGATGCGGGTCTGTTGATGGTTATCAGGATTACCCTAGAATACACTTGGACCGTTTGTACCAGTTTTAGCATGGGCCAAATAAACAGTATCCATTTTGAATAGGTGAGAATATAGAATTGAAATCCAATCTAATCCAAACTCCCTTTACGCCCCACTAAGGGGCATAGGGAGGCAACAAGAGCTCTCCATTGCGCTCGATCTCGCGCAATGTTTATGACCATCTCCCGCACCGTGTCCCAAAATTCTCTTGAGGCACTTCATTTCGAAAGCTGAGACTGAGAAAGAGTTGAAATGCTGAGGCTAATTTATCGTAATATCTTTTCTTCTAATTTATTACAAGATAACTTTGTTTGGCTAATTTGAATGAATTTAGACTTTTTTTTAATTATCGGAAGAAAAATGGAACAAATTATAAAATTTTTGAGATACAACTTTATGTTTTGTGAGGGCAATATATTTGTGGTGCGTCTCGATAGCCTCCGAGAGCGGCGGGCACTGTCCAATCTTAGACAGCGGCACCATATTGTTGTAATGAAAGTACGTAGCCTTGACATTATGAGTCTGTGCGAGTGTGGCTGAAGATGAGACCAGTCTAACACGATGAGGCTGGACTGGAAATGTGCTAATGTTATCTGAATCGAGCTCGGAGTAATTATAATCAACAAATAGACAATATACTCACCCAATAGTATAGAATCTTTAGGTTGATTTCGATGTTCAAATCGTGGAAAAAATACAAAGAAATTTATGTGTCCAACAACAAGCATCTCTCGCATAGTAGTAACGCAGAGTTAGTTCAGTAAAATCACCCTTTGAAACCTTTAATTCCATCAATTTAAAAAAAAACCATCAACGTTTCAACCAACCGGAATCTAAATGACAATTTTGTTAAAGAAAAAGAAGACTTGTTTTTTTTTTCATAATAAGAAGTGAAATTCTCGTAACACGAACCATTAGGGTGCGTTACAACAAACAAACATAGAGCCGAATCTAGAAATAGACCATGCTTTTTTTATTGGTTGATAGACACCATGGTAAAAATAAAAAACAAGAAATAATTAATGGGCGATGATAGTGTCAATATCAACGATCAAGAAAATATGCTCTACTTATCAACAGCTCTTCTAGTTCTATGTTCGTTTGGTTAAAATGCACCCTTAGATGTCATGCGTCAGCCTGGAATCACAAACCTTACTTTATAAAATTTACATACCATTCACAAAAAAATCTCAATATTTTGAGTTAGGCAGAACTTTTGATAGATTTTCGTGATATAATCAGTGGTTTTGTAGAAAAAAACTAAGATCTGTTTCAACCAACGGTTCGTATTATAATACATTCCCCATTTTTAATACTAGCTCAATCAAAGCCTTGCTTTTGGGATTCAATAATCAAACATAACTGAAGAATAAAAAAATTGGTTTCGATTAATAAATTCACCCGAAAATATGTACTGAAATTATTCCGCAATATCAAGAAAAAATCATCAACTGTCAAAAACAGTAGATTTCTTGGACTTTGTTTAGTATTACAAAATAATATACCCGAAATCTTTAACCATTATATTATTTTATCCAAATGGTCAATGAATGGGGTCGGTGAAAATTCTTGGTGGATTAATAATGATAGTACCTAACTTGGAAACTACTTCGGACACGGTTAAAACATTACGAAGGATGAGATAAAATCTACAAAAGTAATTCTATGAGAAATTCATTATTTAAAAATAATGAAAAAATATTTTTTTTTTGGGATGTATTTTTTTAAACCTTGCCCTATTTATCTCAAGCTATAAAAGCATTTAGAATCATTAACAATCACAATAAAAACATCCTAATACAATTAGCAAATCATTAATATAACTATCTGCGATTTAAGCATTTTAATAATCCGCTAGTTACGTGTTCATAACCCGTCCCACAAAGTACCGCTAATTGTGATGTATCGTTAAATAAACCATTACGACGCGATGAACAATCTTCTTAATATTATTCTGTAAGCGTACTACCTGAGTAGGTTCCCAAACTATTGAACAACGATTGCATTGTGTACAATACATATTTTACTAGACAATACAATCAAACGTTTGGTCTATGTATGTCGCATCTATTTTCTTTCATCTATGGAATGTCAAAAATTTGTCAAATATTAAGATTTAATTTTAGGTTATCTTTATTTTTTTTTTAATAAGTTGAAAAGGCAAATTGTTAATTTAAATAAATAAATATAAGATTATGTAACAATGAATAAGAATTTTGAAAAAAATGAATAAGTAGATCGTGCTTTTTAAAAAAAATAAAACAAAAGTTTTTTGTTGTGATTCGATTCCTGAAGAAATGAGGGAAATTTAAAAAAAAAGCATTGAAAACATGGAGAACAGATTTCGGTCATATTCATGATCATTTTTTAGCGACTGACCTCGGTAGCCTGGTGGCAAAGTCTCCGAATTCAGATCAAGAGGTCCCGGGTTCGATTCCCGGTCGGGTCAGAAATTTTCAATGTGTTTTTTTTTTACTTGAAATTTCTACTCGAGGTTGGAATCCTGTCTCAATTGGACGGGGCCGATTGACTGGTAGAGAATGCTTCAAGCATTAAGTTCCACCGGCTTTACTGATACCTATGTATAGAAGAGTGTTATTTATTTATAAGAGTCCTGGTATATATACAGACCCTTATAAACGTTCTTTTTTTTCTTTTAACTATCCCTAAAGGAAACAATCAGGAACTTTTAAACCCGGTGAATGTGTACAGTACATAAGCCTTGAACCATTCTCCAATTAAAAAGCGATGAAATCGGCTGTTAAACACTTGAAATTTTATGAAAGGTTATGGAAAATGTTTTGTTAAAAAAACCAGGTATAGGAAGCAAAAATGTCCCCCAGTTTCCTATTTCATTACTGTCCTAAACATTTAAAAAAGTAGAGTTCAAACCACACTGCCATTCTGAACCACCCTGCACCTACCTATCGTCAAAATATTATTTTCGTCATTTTGAACTTACGCGGATTTCGTCCATTGTTCAGCTAGATATAACAATTGTGTACGGAGGTATAATGAAAATGTTCATACGATAAGGAGTCATGTTGTCTTCAAATTAACACTTGGATTCAAACCCAACTCACGGCTGTCACTTTCTCTATTAAATTAAGCAATCGGCTTTTCGTTTCTGTACAACGGAGTCGTTTGTTTGATTGAAACGTAAATATCTAAATAAAATACTTGAAAATTTGCATTTTTTAAATCAACAACGTAAAGACCACCCAAATATTTTATGATTCGTTCATTCTCAATATATCACCTGACATTTCAACACAAAAAGGCGTCTCTATACATTTATTATAATTGCATGCGTTTTCAACTTCTCTTTAATTTAGATCTATTTCCTTCACTTTGAACCATTTGACATAATCAGATCCGCCAAGATAGCAAACTCTTCGGTTGATAAGCATTTTCGTAGACGTTGTCGATGCTGCAATAATCGTCCTCTATTTGCAGAATTTTCAGCAATCAACCAAGGCCCCATTTTAAAATATATTACGTAACACAAACAGAGTACCTAATATACATAAACCCAGAACCCGGAATCGAAATGCATTCTAAAAGTACTCGCGATTAATAATTATTGTACCCACGATGAATTGTACGTGCGATGAATTGTACTGACGATGAATTGTACCTGCGATGAATTGAACCTGTAATGAATTTTACTGACGATGAATTGTTCGCGATAAATTTACCGACTACCCCGTCAAACAACTCTGGCGTTCGTAATCTGTCAACGGCAATAAATATTAGTTTTCGATGTTAATTCTAACTCATTATTGTTTGCTTGGTGATAATATAATATCGTCGATCGGGAGCGAATGCTCTTGTTTCTAGCTCTGGCTCTATGTTCATTTGGTGTAATCGGACCGTAATGCTATATTTATCAATTTCGATCATTAACACTCTCCCTTAAATTACAAAGATTTTAATATTACAGTTCAAACGTGAATTATTATCATCGCTTCTAGTCGATTTCTGGCGGGATTAAAATAATTTTCGATAATATGTTGAACGTTTTAAAATTTTCTTGAAAGATTGAACATTTGCAATCTGGCTACTCGCCGTTAAATAGCTTAATAATTTTTAAGTGTACATAAAAGTGACTTCACTCTCATAAGTCACTTGTGACTTAATTAAGTTAACTAAGAGAAATACAACCAGTCTTCAGTGGAAGTCTGTCCACAGCCCACGATTTGTTTAGTTTCCAATTCCAAAAATTGATTATTTATTTTCGATACTGAATCAAAAAAAAAATCGTTAGTAAAAACGACCGTTAACCCAAATAGGAGTCATGTGCAGATTGAGGTGCATGAAAATTTTTACTCAAATTTAAATTTATGAAATCGATACACCAATTTTTTTGTACAAAAAAATAATATGTGCTCACTCAAAGGGAACACAAATGCACCCTTTGACTCTTTAGCTAAGTTAGTCGTGAAAGAGGAAGGGGGTCGGCACCTGGGATCGAACCCACGACCTCAGGAAGAAATAGTATACGAAACCTAATAACTGTACTTTTATTTGATTTGGACTATCTTTCATCCAAAAATCATTATTTTTGGCTACAATGACAATTTGTTTCATTCAGTTATAAATAAATACAAAGCGAACACTACACAAATACACACACACATATAATAATAGCATGTCCTTATGCACCACACCTCACACCTGCTAACTAACCTTTCGCATGGAATATGCAATAATGTTTTTTGGTACAAAGAAACCAATAATTATTATTATGAGTTATTTGTGTCAGATATAAAGAAATCTTCATGCCACCTCTGAAACAATGGACGTATTAATTACAAAATTTCATCGCTAAAATACATTCAGTAGGTTATGTTTAAAAAAATATATATTTATTTTCATAAGTAGGTGGTATGTCATAATGCTAACAAACCATCCGTGAATTTCTAACCATAGGTATTTGAAATCAATATAGATATTATCTATTTAACCATAAAATATAATAAAAATATGTTCTATAGGTCATTGAATTGCCATCACAATAATTAATTTTACCGGTATGGTATTGCCAGACTTTACTGATAACTTGCTGCTAACCTACGCGTTGATGTCATATAAGGAATAAGTTTTAGTGTCTCTCAAAATTTCAAGTACCTACCTACGTATTCGCTTGGTGAAAATTCTTATATTTTAAATATTCATTTTTTGTATGTCATTATTATAAATCACAAAATCATATTTTATTTAGATATTTAATTAACAAACAATACTAAAAGTGCTATAAATTATGAATATGATTCATATATAATACTAGCTTTCCCGACAGACGTTGTCCTGTAGTCCTTTCATAATTATTGATTTCAAATTTTTAATTTACACCAAAATACGTTTAAAATATGTTTTAATGTTAAAAAAAACTATTTCTGAAAGCCCGAAAAAATCCATCAAACATTTACGTAACAATATTTTTAATATTAATTCCATACTAACTTTAATATCATATTTTATATTATTTCTTATGCTTTTTTTTTACTTTTTAACAGTTTTTCTGTTATCCGGAGCGGAGAAGAATCCAATAAATCAAACATCGGAAGCATCCGTTCTGCCGTTGTCGAGTTATAAGTGTACGCACTAACCTGATTTTCTTTTATATTAGAGATTTTAAATATCTCTATATATAAAAATTCTACCTCTTTTCCGTTGTCATCGCAACACGCGTGAAAGGCTAGACAAATTTTGCTTATCGTTTGCTTTTGTCGGTAGAAGCGTCTATTGAAAGAAAAAAAAAAAAAATTTGGCGCACACATTACAAAATTTAATAAAACTTAAAGTAAACCTTGTTTGTTGCATTTCACAATATATAATTGTGTGCCGCGAAAAAATGAGACCCAGGTGTTTTTAGAGGGTCATGGTTCAGATTTGGCATCTGTGTTCCAAAGAAAAGCACATATTCGCTCATTTAAATGAGCTCAAGAGAAAATGCAAGACAGGCAATCTAATATTTTAACGTACGAGTATCTAGACAAAATTGAAAACTTTTGCTCTAAGTTGGCGTAGATCAGGCACACTGTCAATGGTAAATATGTGGTAGGTTCCTTATGAAATGTTTCCACACGTCATGCTTACCGATTCAGAAAAAAGGTGCCGGGGTTGATAATGAAACTCTTGGAGCTATAAGCAGAAAACTGTTTATTTCCTAAATGTGACCTGCAACCTATGAACTGAGTACAAAAATGCATTCTCGAATACCATTTCTCTTGGATATTGATCGGACATTAAAATAAAACAATTCCGAAGAAAAGTAGCCTAAGAAGTATCCCTGCGTTCAAAGCTTGTTGTTGCAATTCTATTACCATGCCACAACCTACTTATGCGAATTTCGATAGGTAAATACATGGGTGTTTACGGAAGGGGTGGGGAGAAATGCTACGGTGCGTTTAGTTAGGGGGGAGGGGGTCTAAAAAGAAATCAATTGTGTACCTCTGAAATATCTTGATTTGGTAGGTGTACCTCGAACACAAAAAGTTTGCGGAACACTGAAATAGAGCATACTTTCGATATTATTGGACACCATGGAAACAACAACAGCAAGAACCAATCAATGGGCGATGACAGATTACGCGCACCAGAGTTCTGGTTCTTTCTTGTTGTTGTTTTCTCGGTGTCCATATCAACGGTCAACGGTATATTCGTTTGGTGTATGCGCAGTGCGCACAAATGAAAACAAATGAAAATAAAGTATGTTGCTAATGTTGCTATTACCACATAACAAAACATACCACAGGACATTAATGCCCTAATACCCACTCATAGCAATAGCTTGAGAGACCTATACAAAATAGGAAACGACGAAAAATCATTTTCATATGAATTTGTACCAATATCAAATAAGTAAATCTATTACACTTGAGCTAGCGCTGCATTTTATTAGTTTCATTCACAGGTAGCATGCAGTGTCGCCATATAATACCTATAATATTATTATGTGTGGATACTAGTTGTACAAACACAGTACCGTATGCTGGTTACGTAATAGTGTCATCGTCTGTGGGTATTTTTTTTCTCAAGACCTACATTCGGCGTTTTGAATCGAACAATAAATTACACTTCACCCACATATTAATGGTTAATGTAATAAACAATCCATTATAAGTTCCATCATTTTTCTACGGAAACACCTAAATTTTGTAACAAAGTACCTAAAAAATAATATATCGATGCATAATGCAACCTTGATCACATCATGTTTAGCAATCTCTAGAGAGATTGGCAAAAGATAACTGTTTTTACTATTCAAACACCCTTTTGTTCGCATAAGATGGAATGCTTTGTTAGCACAAAAATAAGAGACATTCAAGATATTTTGCAGGAGTATTTTGTGTTTAAAATCATGTAAATACTAGTTACTTATATTTAAAAAATATATGCCTAATAACTCAAAAGTATTCTCATTTGAAGAGACCCTAAAAGTGACCTTGGGGTAGTCCATTCTAAACCTTAAAATCAAGTTTTATTATTGGCTTGATTATTTACTAGGAAGTATTATTTTGTTGACGAAAAGTTGATCAAGAATGGTGTAAAATCTTGGCTGCATGCGGTTTCGTATGAGATTATGAAACCACTCACGATGATGTCCCAACCATTCGTGCGATGAGACTTTATCAAAATGATTATACTGAACGAATCAATGAATGAATGTCGTAAGTACAAGGTCATATATTAGCGGTTTGCACAATTGCCAAGTGGAAAAACGTTAGCATCAGCAAAAAGTGATAATCTCGCAGATTTGTAAGTGTGTGTGAGCATGCACGGAATTTTTTCGCACGGCGTCCGTCAAGCCAACAATGTTAAAATACAAACGAAAGTGTACGGACACCTCAACCATAGTAAAATTAAATATTTTGCAACGGCCTTCACGATTTTGCCTCAGTAAAACAATTTGAAATACCATTTAATTTATGGAGGCTTTTAAGGAATTGAATAATATTTTAAAACTACAACAAAATGGAAAAGGATGTCGTGGTGTTCCTCAAGGATCACTTCTGGGGACGTTTCTTTTCAATTAAAACTCTTTTACCTACGTTTTTTTCAATACCTAAATTACGAGTATATACCATAACTATGGTGTAAATATGATACTTTAATATATTTTACAAAATCTTTAGGATTACTCTTTTCAGTCATTACTAATAATAATTTCTTAGACTCTAAGAAGTTCTGGCCCTGTTGGACACTTTTTACCATCAATTATTGCACGTTCTGATTGCATGCTTATTGACGTATGACTTCGAGAGAAACATTTCGATTGCGTTGATTAATTGCATTGAATAATAAAAATATAAAACAAAATGCCATTCGTTATTTTTTTAATTTCCGTTTGATTCTTCACGGCATCTCATTGGTACAAGGTTAATGTTGCCGGGTAGGTAGTATTTTGTAAGCAGACATTCACTCGCTAGTATCACAAACAGTCGGGCAATGAATCCGAACAAAATACTCTATCGTTGGAGATAGAAATAATCCTACAAATCTTTAATCTATCAAAAGGTTTATTGTAGTCGTTCATACCAAATATTTTATTTCCTTTTATATGTTTGCTTACTTTATCATGTCTGAAATACAAAAGTACAAATTTCAGCTTGAAATTCTTCTACTACGGTTTCAATCTTGTGGATTGGATTGCAGCAAGCAAGAACGTCTTCTTCATCAATCCTCTCGGTTATCCGCTGTTCTCTTCAGTTTGATGTATGAACTGCACTCTGTGTCCTGGCATATCTGTTGCTAGCATTCCTGACGCGGGCGATCTCTACTGAAATTATGACTGCCATTTATATGAAGACAGGGTAAGGCTGATTTCTTTTAGTTTATTTTAAATTCTTAAATACGTTATTCCAATTTTGAAGATTTACAAAGCTCATGGTTTCAACGAAAATTTCACAATGTGATAACATAGCCAAAAGATGTCGTACTTTTATATCCAACAATATGCTGGATTTTTCAAATAGTCCGAGGTGCATTGATACGTATTTTCATTTAATCCCATTTTTTTTCTTCCGAATATTTTCCTTTTCTATTTTAACAAATCAAAGATTAAATGTTCTTGAAAGAGATCCCTTAGGAACACCAGCTTTTTTCCTTTTTAAGTCAAATGTTATTATCATAAATTTCAAACAACAAAATGTGAATTATTGTTAAGGTATTGTTGCATCTTAAAGTGTTCAAATTAACCGTGCAAACCTTGATCAATCCATCTATCTGGATTAGTGAAACGTGAAATCGACAATTTGACAAGCTCGCGAATAATTGACTATTGTCAAAATGTCGAAGCTAAATTGATTGCATTCACCGCAACAACTAAAAGACCGATTAAAGTTGGTATCTTAATAATGTCAATCAACAATGATAGTTTCCTTTTCAATGCCCTTACACCTTAGATGCAATAGCATAGAATACTCGGTGAATTCTGCAAAGGTATGACTAAACAATAAACATGTTGTAACTATTTAACAAATACCAGTAGGTGATCTCCGCTCGCCCACTTTTTGCATGCATTTGTGCATTGCCATATTATGAGCAATCAAACCTTGAAGCCAGATTAAGCGGTTCAAAGCTGTCAAATGACAGTTCAAACTTGTTGGCCGAGGAGAACGCTTTTCTTTCTCCCACCAACGATATGAAACTTTTTATCTCTATGCTTCGTTCCTTCAAAGCCTATCTAGTTGAATACTTTGGGATTATGTGAATTGACACAAGATAAATCGTAGTGGAAAAGTAATGTTTCTTGTCCATTCTGTCTTATTCGGGCATAAAAAGATAATTAATTGATTGTTTGTCTAAAAAATGTTTCCTCGACGTTCCCTCACTGCTGAGGATCGTGACCATCACCACTCCCCACCATCCCAACCAGCCGTTTCCAAAGTCACAGGGTCCAACGCCGTTTGTAGTGTCTCCCACCCATAGAGTCCCACCCAATGCCTGTTTGGGTGTTCTCATATTTTATCACGTTTCCAAGGTTCAGTTATGAATCATCGATTTCCAGATTTCCCAGTACATTCAGATGAAAGGATTTCTGAAAATTAATATTAAAGAGTTATTTCCTTGGCATGCTTACTTAAAATCAGTCACTTATGTCTTCAACGGTTGTCGAACTATAATTCATAATATAACACGGTTTACTTTGAAAATATTACGTAGGTAAGCTCGTAGTAAAACACATTCTTTGGGGAGTTACCAAAACAAATTCATTTGTAATGAGTGTAACGCCTGAATGTAAGACAATGTAATACTCAGACATTACGTTGCGTTACACAGACCAAGGTGGTGATGAGCGGTTAATGATGTGTGATAGGAATGTTGCACGAGCATACGTGATTTGGAAGGGGTAAACGGAAAGTTTCGGGGATTTTTATCACGTTTTCGATAACAGACCTTAGCAACAATGTTTTGTATAATAGTCGTGTCATTTTCAATTAAGTGATTAAAAGCCACCTTTCAAGTTTGCAAAGATGTCCAAACATTCCCTTTCATTTCGACTAACGGCCATTGCAAGCTGAAGTTTGTGTATTACTCCGACCCATTACGTCATTTATCCTAACCAAGCTGTTTCTCTATCCGCTGTAGACTTCTTCTTCTTACTGACCCAAAAGCTTAAGATTTGCTTACCATGAACAGTAACAAACATCCTCCATTCTCTGTAGCTTGTAAAACAAAAAAAACTTTATACTCTGTATGCCCCGACACAGATATTATGTTTGTCTTGTGGGGCTGCAGATTTTGTGTATCTACATATTTGTTTTAAGTTGAAAAAAATATGTTTTATTTTTTATTTTAAGGTATGGATTTTAGTGTTGTTCATCTTTCGTTTCAGAACTTACACACAGAGAGTGTAAAAGTTATAGCTTTTCACAGTTGATGAATCTTGAAATGTACACATTACACAGTTAACGGTTGAAGGCAATCATTATTGTTGACTATTTGTATCCTTTTTTTATATTTTCTTACGAATTCCTTTACCGGTGTCAGTCAGGTTGGCTGCGATTCGCCGTATTTATTACGTGATAATTGAGTCGACGTGTGTGAAGTGTTCGCACGTAACTCCACCGTTATCACCGCTGTTACTTATTATTGTATCATTCGCTTACTAAGAGCTAACCGTGTAGTAGATAGACAGCACTGCCATGTAATTAGCTCTACATACTATATTAACGTCACAGACATAACAATAATAATTAACTGTTTAGTTGCACTCGCCTACCTCCTTACTGATCACGAAGAGTTTACACTGTGTTAGTGACTTCATACACTTTCTCCGCTATCAAACTGCGATCTGAATTTATTTGTAAATTATTGCAAGAAGATACATAGCTACCTATTCCAATTTTCGTTGGAATCATTAATACTTCAACTATTTTATGTTGACAAATGAAAACCACTTAAAAGGGTAACCACTGCCATCTGTTGAGATCGCTTGGAAACAGTTTGATAAATTTGGACAGATGTATACTTTAGAATAAGAATTATTCAGACACTGTGTCATTGTTTGGCGGGCTATTTGGCCAGTTGCCCGGACCACAGATGGACCAAAAGAATGTGGTGAAGTGGCAGTCTAGACAAGGCTGAAAAAATTTCGACAGGTTCCAGGCCAGATGGATGGACGACATCGCAAAGATAGTGGGCCGCGCAATCACGAGGGAGGTTCAGGGTTCAGGACAGGAACTATTGGAAGGAGAGAAGAGAGGCTTATGTTAAGGAATGGATGGAAACAGGCTGATGAAGAACAAGAAGGTGTTGTTAGATTTTACATATTTATCGTCATCTGGACATTTCCAAAAGTTGCAAATGAAAATGCTGTAAAAATCAGACTTTTGGTCATAAATAATTCAAAATTTTGTATCAGTACGAATGACAGTAGATCGTAGAATTCGTTGAAGAACGAACACTCCTCATTACAGCCACCATCTGCCTTGACAAATCGTAGACAGCTGTTAGTGAGGTGGTACTTTTATGACAAATCAGTAATGCGACTTGTTAAATCCCACCCACCTCAAAATAGTCATCTTCTCATTCATGCCAAGACATGCCTCTCTGGCAAAAAAATACCTCTTTGTGTGATACGAATCATGCTTAAAAAATCGCTTTTGCATCAATCTACGAGTTTGTTTAATTATTTTGATTTGACTTACACAACTCTTCTTACTATTGAAGTAAATAAAATACACAACAATATTATGAAGATTACATAGAAAAATAAAACAATTTTAAAATGGTTGAAAAAAGAAACAAAAATTTGTGTAAATTTTGTTGATTGCTGTCACCCTTACTCATATATACAAAAGAATGATGCGAAAGAAAGACAGTAAATTTTGTGTATATCTGTGATTCCTGCATAATTGCTGTCTCTCTTTCGCATACACGAAAGAGCTATGCGTAAGAGAGCCCGCAAACACGAGATCCCGCTACGACCTATACTCGTGACGTCACAGCTAGGCTCCTGCCTAAACGAAAGAGACAGCCAATCGCGGAGGCCTCGTTCATACATACATTCCTTTCACGTGCTATCACAATCACATTATAAGTATCAATTTTTAAAAATGATTTTCGATACTACGAGGAAGGTACCCAACATTATATAATTATGACGTTATAAATCTAATAAGTTATAATTATTATGTAATGATATGACAGGTGGTGTCCTTGATAAGTGTGAATATTTTACGTTGTTGTCGCCCACAAGAATATTATTCAATAGCTACGATATAACTGTGATCGCCTTCAAGCGATACTATTTTTAGCCCAAACCAAAACAACATAAACTGATTAAAAACAAGAGTGACTACGCAGTAACATAGCGATTTATAATAATCGTTTCGCCGCTTTTTTTGGTTAAGATTTTAGGAGCTGGATAGCTTAAATTCTGAGAAAATATGCAAAATCTTTTGTAGAATTATGTAACAACTAATGACTCTAAAAATTCAATATAGATGTTCGATTTTTGAATGGAACTAACCACCACGGGCTTACGACCGACAAAATCTTTTGTGTTGAACAACGAGGTTTACCTACTTTCATACCTACTAATAAGATTCTCAATTTTGTAGTGTTTTAAGTTGACATTTTAATTGTTTTTTATTTCATTTTACTTTATTTTTTATAGTTAAAAACAAACATAATATCTTAAAACGAAATAGATATATGTATATACATTATTTACTTGAAAAAATATTAAATGAAAAATCATTACCTATTCATTTTTAAAAGATTTAAAGATTTGAATTGATCGTTATATTTGAATGCATAAAGTTTAAGATAAACTTATGTTTAGGATATATAGTAATTTTCTTTTAGTTTTCCCAGCTTAAATTTCTTTGTTACTTCACTTTGTCACTTATAACGTCCATGAATTTATTTTTATTTTTCAATACTATGTTATTTAAAACTTCTGTTAATTAAGCCCATAACAAAGAAAGGCACATGTAAAAACAATTTTTTTCCCATCTAGCCGTTTCCCGAAGGGGGTAGGCAGAGAGTACGGATTTCCATTCCTATCCAAACACACCTCTTTCGCTTCTTCCAAACGCATAACATTCCGCATACATGCTCTTCTATTCCTTTTGCTCGGCCCTCCTCTAAGACTGAACCGATATGATCGGACCATGTCATTCGAGGTCGGCCTCGTTGCGTGCACCCATTCTTTCAGATTTATATGTCCTTTTTGTAATTCTCTCCTCGTTCATTCTCTCTACATGCCCAAACCACCTTGATTTATTAACCTTTATTCTAGTCACTACGCTAACATCCACTCCACATTCCTTTCTAATATTCTCATTCCTCACCTTATCAATCAGTCTCTTTCCGCATATCCTACGCAGTGATCTCATTTCCACAGCATTCATTCCAACTTCCAGATTTTTCGTCCATGCTCATTTTTCACTCCCATACATCATGGATGGTAAATCTTAGATGATAAATTTTAACCCTAATATAAAATCTCTCACGTGAACATAGATAGGTAATGTTTTGTTTCAAGAAAGTTCTGACCCAAAAGACCGATTAGAACACTGTTACAGCCTAAAAGTTATCAGTCACAATCAGGTTTTCAAAACACACAAGAACAGTTAACTCTTATTTTATAAAAAAAATATTAAAAAAAACATGATCATTTAACCATTCACATTAGAGAATTGGTACCTACTTATTATGTAAAGAGCCGTGTTCAGTGATTGAGAACAGAGCACATTGGGTAAATGCTCTGACGTGTCCGCTAATATTACGTTTATTATTTTATTAATTTCTTTAATCTATTGAAAAATTCGATTAATGGAATATGAAATCGATATGGTATGCTGGGCGCTTACTTAACGGCTGTAAATGACATGAACTCGTGCGTGTGCCAGTAACTAGACGAAAGATTGTGTATACCTATATTTACCACCCTTATAAACTGCTGATAAATTCCATTTTTTTATGTTAGATCTAAACGCATTTTTTTTTCATCGATCAACTATATTTCAGATCTTCTTTTGCGGTTTCAATCCTTTGGATTGGTTTGCAGCAAGCGCGAACATCTCATCCTTTACTCATCTCGGTTCTCCGCTGTTCTCTTCAGTTCGATGTATGAACTGCACTCCATGTCCTGCCATATCTATTGTTGCCAAAGTCTTCTAGCGATTGAACCCTTGTTGACCATTCCTTCCAATATTGAACTCGGTAAATTTTCGTGTATCATTGCCTGCCCCAGCCATTCCTATGGATATGGTGTTCAATATAAATCTATAAGTCTTTCCTCCCGATCTCAGAGAATGAGTTCATAATAATATACCGTTAAAACATTTAAAATGATAAATTGAAGGTCGGTTGAGTTTTTATCATATTGCGGATCAATCTATTGTCAGCAATTAAGGTTTTAAATTAGATCTATTCTATCTAACCTTTTCTTAAAAAATATCTTATACCAATTTTTTATTATTCAAATAAATGTATAGTTTAATAATTATTAACATAAGATGTCGGTTGTCTGTCTAAATGAGACATTATTCATTACACAAAGCTCTATGGGGAATATAATGTGAAAAGTTTATATTTTACACGGGGTGGAATGAGAAAATATGCAACGAGTGTCATGTGGAAGAAAGTGCGTTGCTACAAATATGAATGTTTGGGAATATTTAAAAAATGGATGCATTCATAAGGCTAACAAATTATCGATTTCATCTTCTTCAAGAAAGACCAGGTTAGAAGCAAAACAAATGGAAGTGGTTGCATGAGAAACATTATGTCAAAGGAAGAAGCAACATAATAACTGTACATGGAAAAAAGAGTGGAGGTCTTTTCTCCCAGACTACCCCTAAAGGGTCACGCAGTGATGAAGAGTAAAATACAAAAAAATGTGTGACATCTTTAATGTTGACGTATTCTTTAAGTTTAAGAAGGTCTGTTTAAATCCAGTTCTTGACGTGCACGTTATAGGCATCTTTTTGCCGAAATCCATTAAAAAAATGTTATCTCCTGCTAATAAAATACTTTTTTTCAAAATCAAGGTTGACCAAATCGCACCTTTATAATTCTCACAAATGTCACCTTGCTGATTATTATGACTGGTGTAAAACAAAATGACATTTTAGTATTAGTCTACGGAATTGAAAAAAGTCCAAAAATGTATACAATAAATCAGTTGATTGGATTAAAATGCGAATTATAAAAGGCGTTAAAACACTAAGATACAGTCCAGACTGTTGAATTTTTTTTTCTTTTCATAATATGTACATATCTATATAAACATTCCACATTGTCTACTCTTTTAGACAAAAAAAAATAAGTACCTGAATATTATAGTCTCAAACCCCTCCTAAACTTATTTTCATCGAAATATCCAGTCTATCAAATAAATATACCGGTTGAAAAAAAAATATTGCTAATATTTGAATTGACATTTTCCTCACAAAATATTGGATCACGGGGTTTTCAACGTTTTTCAAATAGTGATATTTTCATGGTTGACTAAGAAATCAAGATACCTAAGGCAAAATATATTGTTAAACTTTAATTCTTTAGTTTTTCTAGAAAATAAAAGCGAGCATAATACTATAAATGCAATATTCTTTGAGTCAAGTAGAAAGCTTCGTATTATGTTTATGTCTTTCACTACCTGCAGAAAAATAATAGACAGTGTATGCTTTATGTTTGGTGTCATTAAGCGTAGCTCGGATACCATAATAAACTAGACGCTCATTGAAATAAAATGTATGAATTTAGTAAAAGGTTCAATTCAAAATCGTTTGTAAATTAAGGAGTTAGTAAAATCTACATAATAATTCAGAAATGTTTGTGTGCTTTCTATCGTATATTATGTGAATATCACGCTCAAAATACAAATGCTACGTCAGATATGAATCTGCGCAGAGCGGTGCAATTTGCTTGAGAAGGTTCTTAAATACAATTTGCTGCATTAACTTTAATATATTTAGAGCTATTTAAAAAAACTCTATTTTTTTAGGATCTTCGTACAAATTTCTCAAAAAGACAGTAAGCCATCTTTTGGAAACAAAATTACTCATGTAAATGTTGAATGGAATCTTGGTATTACGGTATGAAAATGTAATAAAATAATTGTAGATTGATTTGTTATACATATAAATGTTATTCAAATCTTATTATTCTCAATAAATAAAGATTTAATGAAAAAAATTGCAAAATGATTCCTCCATTTTGAAGTTTGACAGATAGCTCAAATCACCCTCTATGGGTGGAGAGCCTAATTAATTATCACACATTAGGGAATGTAGCTAAGATTCAAACCACAGAGCTAGCTCTCTCTCTCTCTATGAAAACTTGCAAATTATGTCGGTAGGTTCGTATAATATTATGAGGTCGGTGAAACAAAAATTTTAAAAGTGTCATTCTTCTTTTCCTGTGCTTATGTCAGTTATAGAGGTCTGTTAAGCAATGGGAAGCTAGACTAGAACCTGTTTAATTACCTACCGATCAAGCCTGACAATCGGAATCAAAAACGTAAAGCAAGACGGGTATAAGCTAGTTATAAATAATTTTTACTTAATTTGACCATTTGTTTAGCTCCGTTTAATGCAGCACACTTTAATGCACTGGGTTTCCTACGGAACGGTCCGTCGTCTGACAAGACTATTTTTCCAAAAGTGCCGCATTTAGCGCTATCTATGTGTGTCGGCACACCACGCAACTGACAATAATTATAATTATTAGTATTAAGTTGATCATTACGTAAGTGACGCAATATGCGAACATTTCCCCCAAACAAACAATACTAGCTCCCATAGACCGGTTTTACCCGTTCATATTTACATAAAATGCAAACATCGTTTGATATCAGCTCGTAACGAAAAACTACCGCCGCATACTACCAATAATAATTCTACTCATTATAATATGTTAAAGTTCAAAGTTTGTCATTGAGTAAAATAATTTCCGTCAAATTATGAATAAGTATCAATACCTCGTAAATGCATAGTTTTTCAAACCTATTGCAGGGCTTGGTCTTTAAAATATTCTTTACATTCAATTATATGCACCTACGAACTAGAAGCGACATCTCCTCTATAGGGATCTGTTTAATTAAGTCACCCATTCGTTAAGTATGCGATGACCTATATTCAATAAAAACCTTTTTCAAAATTCTCTAAGAAATACAAATAACAAATGTTAAATAATATTAACTAACCTGCTTGTTTTTCTCTCTTTCCAACAACAAGAGGGACAAGAGTCTTGAAAAATAGTCACAAGAATCTAGACATAATTAGAACGTAGTGGAAAAATAGCTCAGCGATAGATAATCATGCGATCAAGCCATCGTCGTCGAGGTAGTTTAACCCATATCGCTTGATTGTGTGCTTATCTCTGTAGATTTTGGCCCGCCATGTTGGACCCGTCAACTGACAGTTGTTTCAAACACACAATAACGCTTTCTGGAATTAATACACTGTATTTAAGTAGTTTTTTTTCCTGTTCAATTATGTGCTCCCTCCATATTTTGGTTAACCATTTTAATAATGGAAAATTTAAACAAATAAAGCAAATATGCATTCCCGAAACCATTCGAGGGCCTTAAACCATGATACAACACTAAATTTTTATGAAAGATAATGACGTTTTTAAGAAATAATTCAAAGAACACTTTTTGATTAGGTAGAAATATGAATTTCAGTATAATAAACTTCATGGACGCGATCGTGCGATCAACATTTTTTTTATAAATAAGACTGTTATTTTCTAGCTGTATGCCTCAAGTTACACACGTAACAATCCTTTTCGAAGCTCTCTTAATGCTTCCATTTACCCCTAAATCAGGTTCTCAGAAATAGATCACAAACACTTCAAATATCAAAATAATTAAAATTCAATGAAGATGGATAAATATTTTGTAATCGCTTGTTAGTTAAGTTATAACATCTAGGTTCACTATTGCAATCAAACAATGCAATCCAAAATACGACTAGTTAACATAATACATTAAATCTCATAGATTCTTCGTATAAACGGAGATTAACCATCCTTGTTTCGAGGTAAACGCAGTCGTTAACTTTAACTGTTTGACTAATTTCTTGAATGATTATATCCATTGCGGAATGTTAACAGCTGAAACAGATTATATAAATTGGATTATATTACACTAGCGGTATGTCCCAGCTTCGCACGGGTAGATAGGTATTAAAAAAAATAATTCAGTTTTCTTATGATCTTTAAAGATCCTTACCTTTATCAAAATATTGGCCATATTAATCTGGAATAATGTAACATTCTAATTGTCCCCTCCCTTCCGGCTCGTACAGTCGTACCCCAGTGACGCCTATATCTCTGCCGCATTTCAATTATTATTTTTTAAATAAAAGAACGTTATTGTGGCATAACTATAATAGTTAGACGTATGCTGTCGCAACACTTTTTGTAAACAATTATGTCTACTACAAAGTCGTAGTACATTATTTTATTCTATCATCAATAGTTTTCACAGCGCACGTGATATAAAGAATATTTTAGGTATTTTTTTTACATCTTGGGTTACATTAATGAATTTTTAGTAAGGATCCCGAATATTTTTGAAAATTCAATATAGCCTATGTTCACCGGGGATAGTGTAGCTTCCCAAAAGTGAAAAAAAAATTCAAATCGGTTCAGTAGTTTCGGAGCCTATTCAATGCAAACAAACAATCAAATCTTTCCTCTTTATATATTAGTATAGATGTTACAAACAATATACCTACTCGTAAACACGTAAACCTTTGAAAATTTGTTGAAACCATAAAGAAATGCACATTATAACTCCTATTTGTTGACAAATTGTTTATCATATATAGATAGGGATATTTTTTTAAACTATCTTTCCTGACAGACTTTGTCCTGCGGTCTAAAATATGATTAGGTATTGAATCTGTAGGTATAATGATAAAATATAATTATCTACCTTTTAACCAATATAATTCCGACCGATGATGCATCTAACCAACACCACCTATATAAGAAGGCCTTAGCGCTACGTCACAGTGTGAGGCCCAGCATTCACTCTTCTATATCTGTATGTACTTACCTGTACGCTATGATATCTGTCTACACGCAGGCAGTTGTGACGCGAGAGGCCAAAAATGGCCGCCAGCAGTAAGGCCTTCTTATATAGGTGGTGTTGCATCTAACTAGCATCCCCATTCTGTCAATTAAAAACTGACAATTCCTGTAAAACGCTAATTTAATTTTAAAATTGAAATAGAATTTTATTTTAAACTAGCTTTTTTACCCGTCCACAAAAAAAAGTTGTAGAATAATGGGAGTTATAGAACCTGATCTATGGAAGTTAACATACAGAGCTTTATGAAAGTTTGGTGTACCTACATAATGTATATAATTAATTGTACTTTTTTATTTGTAACACCTCATCAGCAAGAAGAAAGCGCTGCAAGTCATAATCATAACCTAGTGACTTATTCTCTATGCTTACCCCATAGTTAATAAGACAGAGTACTCGGTTTATATGTGGTGAGCTATGGCCTGTCACCACAATGTTGATTCTATTATTCTGCAATTAAGTACCAACAAAGCTTTTTATGTTCCTTATAATTAACAAATTGTCCAGGTGGATTCATACTCATTTGAAAATAATAAAATTTGTAGAATAAAATATAAATATCTACCTGTATTAATAAAAGTTTTGACTTTTTAATACAGATTTTCATTATTTTTTTTAAGAAAATGAATCTGGTCTTTCTTAAGTGAATACAAATACACTTTGACATCTTTCATACCAACCAAAGGGTTGTGTTGTGAAAGTGATAATGGCACCACCAGGACTTGAACCCATGGCCTTCAGTTCGCTGTGCAAACGAAAGTCATCAACTGATACCACCGGCTTTCCAACAACCTCTTTGTGCCTAAACTTTATAAAAAAATGTTCAAGTAAAGGCTCTCACTCACTATGGAATATATCTATAAAACTAACCATTATAAAACATCTATTGTTTGGAAGTGGTTCAGAAGAATAATATATTATTAGATGTTTTATAGAAAATTAAAACACAAAATGTATTTTTTTTTTCAGTTTATTTCTGGTTGTAAATAAATGAAAACTTTCTGTTTATTTAATTTCAATTACACATATTTCAATGAATATAATACACAAAAACAACTACCATTTTGTAAAATAAAATAACATTATTTGTTAGATCTAGCAGATTAAAAATAGAAAAAAAAAAATAAAAACAGAATAGAAAATACTTAAAATAAAAACAGAATATAGAAAATCATATCGACACCTTCTTTACCAAAAGCATTTGTATTCCATAATCTCTAATATAAATTAAAGTCGGGTTAGTGCGAACACTTATAACTCGAGATCGGCGGAACAGATTTTTTCGATGTTTGATTTATTGGATTCTTCTCCGCTCCGGATAACAGAATAACTAATAAAAAATTGAATAAATCGATGAGAACTTATCTAAAATACAATATTAAAGTTTGTATTCAACGGGTTTGCATCAGTATCGCCACCGACATCTGTTGGGGGAAATAGGGAGATGTCTGGTATATTGATATTTTGATAGAAACATTCAATGTTTTCCCTATTTTTCTACAGATGGTGGTATAGGTAATGATTAAAATTAAAAATATAATTTTTGATTGTACTTTTTCAAGCTTTTTTATAATTTGTTAACGTCTAAAAATGGATGGAAAATAGTATGAAATAATATAATATTAAAGTTAGTATGGAACGGGGGAGTTTTGGTGCTTTTGAAATAACTGTTTCATAATTACCACATAACTTTTGATTTTTTTACAAAGAGTAGTCATGTATGTTAGCTATGTTATGTTACCCAGCAATATTTTATTGGCTTTTGATTAAAGGCGAGACGAAGTTCGATGGGTCAGCAAGTCAAAAATAAAATTCACATTTAACAGTAGAAACAGCCCCCGTAGACAAATTCAAATTGGCGTTCGACTACAAACGAAGATTTCGCCAATGTATAGTACGAAAAAATTAACTGTCTACTGGAACATATAAACAATTATTTAAACTAAACAAAGACACTTATATAAAAAGTGGATAGTTAATTTTCTTCCTACTCTATATTGTCGAAGAATTTGTTTGTAGTCGATGCCAAATGCATTTTGTCTAGGCCTACAGACGTGTTGTGAACAATTAATTGTGTTGTGGCACGCCAAAAGCTTATTTTTTCACAAAAAGTAACAACACAATGGTCAACGATAATGTATGAACTAAATGTATGAAACCGATGTTGCTTTTAGCGTGTCACAGCTCAACAAAACACATTTTTATACAAATTAATGAATCTGAACTCACCCAAATTGAACACATATATACAGTTTTGACATCTTTCACACAAAACAATGCTTGTATTGTAAAAGTTGAAATGATGGGCACCAGAATTCAAACCAATTCACTATAATTAGGTACTGTTACCGATAGTTATTTATTTATCAAATGTCATCTAGTATTGTAACACCAGTATAATTTGATTCTTCTATCCTCATTCTAGTTAGAGTTTTGGGGGAACTATTTAACATTAATCTGTAACAAAACATTATGGAATTTAAATATAGGTATACAAAAATGAGAGAAAGTACAATTATCAAAGAATAAAACGCGACTTACCGATTTTGCTTTTTCTAGTAATAAAATGCATACATTTTAGAAATTCACTGTTATTGTATTGTTGAAAATATATTGTGATCTGTCTATCCTGTAAAAAATATAGTTACACAAAATAAATTAATGTAATTGGCTAGCTGCATTGTAATTATGCGGTTATTTTGAAACAATATTTACTCAATAAACTTTGCTTACCTGTTTTATTATTCCCAAAAATTTATTTTATATCTAAAGCCGTAGAAAAATTCAATGTTTACATTTATAGTTTGACAACAAAATATGACATAATATCCATACTAATCCATAGATTTTTGATGACATTAAAAAACTCACAGAAAACGCTAAAAAATATCTGGATAAGTGTTAAATATTATAATCGTAATTTATTAAAGAATCTATCAATTAAGATAAGTATCATTAAAAAAATTATTATTCACACATCCTAAACCTGAAAATTAAAAAAGCATTCAATAAAAATAATCATTATTTAATTTTCATTCACATAAAAATACCGCGAATAATATTTTATGGTACCTGGCAGGACCACAGAATTCTATACAAATAAAAATCTATGGGCAGGACCTCTGGCTGTCATCAATATTTTGACATAACAACAAAACATTTATTCGATTTTTGAAATTAGAATATTTTTTTATTTTATTTAACTGCTGTGTGCTGTTATATTTCTAAATAGGTAGGTACCTGATAATATTTAATTATTTATATTACCCCATATACCTACCTAAGTAATATTTACTAAATTATGTAGAATATGTAATGATTTTGGTCTTTATGTAAATTCTCTCTTCTATCTGACATTACTATGATTGCATAGTTTTTATTTGATTTGATTCTGATGTTAATTATATATTTTGTATTTTATAGGCACGGGGTTCCAGACTAAAACATTCTGTACAGTGCACAACCTAATATTAATGAGTATTCTTACAACATTCAAATCTAGATGTTTTATTATGAAGCTCTTAAAAATGTAAGTATGTAACCTCTTTTAATAAGTTATATCTTTAGATTCTAAATTATGTAATAAAGTGAAATACTTAGTTTATGAAATCATATACAACGTAATCGGTTGACTATTTTATTCTTTTATTTCATTGAATTCAATGTTATTTTATTAATTTGTATGCATAAAAAATTCATGAAATGATGTTATCTGTCATTATAGGTACCTAAATCTTTTGTATTTGTTCTAGGATGAATGATTTGTCACAAACCTTGGACAGTTTTAAGAAAAGCTTCAAGTCATCATACATCTCACTGATTGCTTTCTTCAAGAATACTTCTTTTGTCATGATGAAACTCTACGCATATTGTTTTTTTAAACAAATTTTCACGGCAACAATACCATCAGTCTTTTATTTAAATGAACCTTGTATATTATTGTTTTTGCATAATATAATATATGATAAATAAGCTAACATAGTTTTGAGTTTATTTACTATTATATTTCTAAATTATTTTGTGGATAAAACAAAGGTTTTATTAAACTGATTATAATCCTGAAACCATTTAAAGATTCTCAATTATTGTCAATTTTATTTCTTTCTCTCAACAATTCAGTCAAGTTCACTGTACCTAATGATCTAATTTATCGACAACTGTTTTACTGGCCAGTTTGTCTATGGAATGTTCATACCAATTTAAATGTTTATTATTTTACTTGCAAATCTTTTTCGACGACGACGATTTTAAGATTTAAACTTTATTTATATTTCAGAAATATAAAATGATTCAACAATTATTATTGCTAAATTATTTTATACTTATCTACATTTGAATATGATTTTATCAGGTAGCTACATAATTATTACTCATCTAATGGCTATGACGGTTTTACACAAAATGTGGCCATAAATTTTTTAAAATGTGTCAATTTTCAAAATGGAGGATTTTTTTTTCCAAAATTTTTCATTAAATCTTTATTTATTGAGAATAATAAGGTTTGAATAACATTTATATGTATAACGAATCAATCTCCAATTATTTTATAACATTTTCATACCGTAATACCAAGATTCTATTCAACGTTTACATGAGTAATTTTGTTTCCAAAAGATGGCTTTCTGTCTTTTTTGAAAAATTTGTATGAAGATCCTAAAAAAATAAAGTTTTTTAAATAGCTCTAAATATATTAAAGTTAACGTTGCCAATTGTATCTTAGAACGTTCTCGAGCAAATTGCTCCGCTCTGCGCAGATTCATATCTGACGTTGCATTTCTATTTTGAGCGTGATGTTCACATATACGGAAAAGTATTGTCAAAGGCAAATAAAAAAACATTTCTGAATTATTATGTAGATAACTCGAAGTAAGTTATCTACTTTAAGTTTTCTCAAATTTTCTAACGTTTCACGCTTCGTCCATTTCGTCCCTATATTACTAGTTCGACTTCTTTGAATATTTCCTTTATGGCGCTGTTCCTGACTCTGTCTCTTAAAGTTTTGGAAACATTTTATAATTAAACATTTTTCCACGTCTTCGAAACCGGTTAGCATTATCAAATTTCTTGAAAAAATATCATGTAATAAGTTTCATAATATTATGTTCTACCATTGGTCTTATTAGACCATACCTTAACTTTTAGACCGTACGGTTAGTCTAATGGTACGGTCTAAAAGTTAATTATCATAGCGAAAAAATAACTACAAATGACTCTAACAATTCATTACTAATGTTCGATTTTTAAATGGAACAAACCACTACGGGCTTACGACCGTCTTCTACTGTTATTTCGAAGGCTGGCTTAGTGTGATCACTTTACGTTAACAACGTTCGCCATTAGGTGTTAATGTTTGTCTCCGAAACTCCTAATCATGAGAATTCTCAACATGTTCAACATGTCGAAAAATCTCATGTATGCAACAAGTAGAAATTTGATAATAAAATGAAAAAAAGAGATAAAAGTTGGAAATTATCATAGCATTTTAGCACTGATGGGACGAATTCTTCTACTGTGTAAAAGCAGCCATATTTCAAAATGTTCGAATTCTATATTCAAATTCAAAAGAAACTTTATTTACAGAAAAATGTTACACAATTACAAATATTATGTTATTAAACAGCTATTCTCCCTTGATTTTTTTTTAATGTATATAATATAACCTCTCCAATAGAGCAGAGCTCGTGTGAGGAGAGGGAGTAAACATAGCATAAATGGAGTAGATATGCCTATACTTAAGTATGTATCTTTCATATCTATCCTAATACTCCCAATTAGTAGTAAACTAATCCTATATTCTAATTATGTGTTTGTTGGCAGTAACAAACTCACGTGGAAAACATTAAAAGTATGTACAAAAAATACTTAAGTCCTTTTTTTCTTTATTTTCAGACACTGAAAAGATGCTGTGAAGAAGGAATAAGTCGAGGTCCGCACGGATGCTAACACCCACAAACGTCTCTCCGGGTGGGAATGTGTAAAAAGGAATTATGTGTTTTATAAAACCGGAAAAAGTGCCACGGGGTAGACAGACTCAGGGTAGTTGTTAAGGGCTCACTTTGGAGCAGCAGCCAAGGACCTTTTAATGGATGTGAACACTCCATATGGCCGCTATCACACGGTAAGTACCTCCACTTATCATTCCACAACAAACTACCCTTTTATTTTACTACATAAGAACAATGACATACATGTTGTTTTCTTATCTTGTTTTGTTATATGTGACTATAGCACCCTCTATTTTGTTCGCTTGCTCAAAAATGTGTACTCTTACTAGCTTTCTCAATAAACGTTGTCTTGTCGTCACTATGAGTAATATTGAATTCGAATTTGTTACAGCCCCCGTAGACAATTTGAATTTTGCGAACGAATTTTGAGTCAATTTGTGAATCCTTATTTGCGCCGCGAACGTTTTTCATTGCATCACTTTAATCGAAAGGTTAAGTGTATACGTGATTCGAAAAAGCGAACGCGAGCGGAACACAGGCATCCTTTTGATAAAACTGATATAACTATACACGTTCGCGGCGCAAGTGAGTACCGAGCTTTAGAGTGCGAAAAAAGAACTGTCCACTGGAACATCTAAAAAATTATTCAAACCAAATAAAGACGCTTATATAAAAATTGACAATTAATTTTTTTCCTACTCTACATTGACGAAAAAATCATTCGCAAAATTCAAATTGTGTAGGGCCACTGACCCTCCGGAACACCAGATTTGAATTGAGTAAATTTAACACAATGATTTGTTTTGAACGAGTACAGTTTTCTACCAGTACGGTACTCATTAATAACTCGGAAAAATTGGCAGCAATAACTAAACCCATGTCCCCGGTAGGATTCAAACCAACGACCCTAGTTGTTGGGCCTCGCCGAGGCAAAAATCTCCATGTCATCGTCTGGATGTGGAAATTACCATATATACTAAGGAGGGTTTACCCATTGGTAAAGAGACATCCGTTGGAAATCACTATAAACTTAGCAACCAATTTTTGAAAAGTTTGCAATGATACTACATAGATGGCACTAGGATATTGGCATAGCCATTTTTCCGGAATCTCTATTTTTATAAACTTTTTGACTTGATGGAATACAACGTATCTAATTTTTCATAAAGTTCCATTACATTTTGGGAATTCAACCCTGCCATCGAACCTTGTAAACCTAAGTAAATTAAAAAAATACAATTAACTTATTTTTCATATAATTTAATATGTTTTTAATTAATTAAACTGCTGGTTTTATCCCGCTTTAACGTAATACGCTCGGACATATGTTTGTGGTAAGTGATATTTTAATAACGAGAATGGAACCCTTGTGATATTTCAACCCCTATACACACAGCCTTATAATATCAGAAACAATGAAAAAAATAACACCCAGTAATGGATTGTATACAAAAGCTTGTCCCACTTTGCAAATAAAATGAAATTTCACCATTTTACCTACACACTAATTACTTAAGTAGTTTTTTATACAGGGATTTACGATATTTGTCATTTTTTAACTTAATTTTTTGCAATTTTCAATACGAGAAAATTTCCTGGGACGAAGCAATCTTGATACACAAAAACAAAATGTTTCCTTAGTGGATCATTTAAAAATCTTTCCAAGAATTGATGGTAGCGACAATATATTCTAATGGTGGGGGTGTAGTTAAGTTAAAACCAACACCACCTATATAAGAAGGCCTTATTGCTGGCGGCCATTTTTGGCCTCTCGCGTCACGGCCGCCGGCGTGTAGACCGATATCATAGTGTACAGGTAAGTACATACAGATATAGACAAGCGAACAGTGGGCCTCACGATGTGACGCAGCACTAAGGCCTTATTATATAGGTGGTGTTGGTTAAAACCAAGACTTATATACGCAAAATTGCAACGTCAAATATTATTGTCAATTGATTCACAATTTTTTTTTTATGAAAAATTAAGAAAAACAGTTTGAAAAGGTACAAAGTTGCAAAGATGTGGTGAAACAGGGCCCTGTTCCGCAGTCAGATGAAATGGCCTGGACAGTGCATAGTGTACAGTGTACAGTAGCCTAAGTATGTAAGACACAAAACGTACTTATAGTCTTCGTTTTGTACCAAAACGGAGCCAACTGTCAGTTTTTAATTACATCGGTAGTATGTAAGCCTACGTCACCGTAATTTAGTGAAAACCTATGCGTTTTTGTACGCGCTGTGATTTCTCGCGTCTACTTGAAACGTAACGTAACGTTTACCTTAACATGACGCAATGTCAAGTTATCTATGCGAGTTACATACTTAGGCTACAGTACACATCTGAACATGCGCGGTAACGTGACCAATGTAACGTAGGATGCAACGTATCAAAATTCCATAGTACCTACGCGGGGCGCGGTGGTTCGTCTCGGTGGAAATGTGACGCGTTGCATGCTACGTTACATTGGTCACGTTACCACGCATGTTCAGATGTGTACAGACCCTTAGATGTATCTAGAGGTGATCGTTTTAACGAAAGCTGATAAAAATGTTCGATTAATAAAAATAATCTATCTAACGTTATTCATATTAAAAGATATTCTTCTTTTAATATGAAAAACGTGACGTTACGTAGGTAAATGTTAAAATATTAATCCTCAGGTAAAAATAATTTAATCTAAACATCATGTCATTTCAGTCCACTCCCGGGGGTTTTTTAAATATTATACATTTCATTTAAAATACCGATCCAATTTCAGCCTCAATAACGTTGTCATTTATGACTATATCGATTTCTATTGATATGCATTAAATTATTTCCACGTGGGTAGGTATATTTTAAATGCGGTGTTGGTTAACGATAAAAAATATTTATCGTAAAATTAAAAAACGTGATTCATGAAAAGTTGTTTTAATTTTATATGTATTTCCTTGCCGCCCTTACAGATACACCCTTTACGCACAGTCGTAGCCCGCCCCAATTCAAACATGTCACCGCGGTGGGTAAGTACTGACGTATCACGCTCGCTCGCCGCCTCAAGTGTGGGAATAATTAAATTTTTTGATTATTTATCGTAATAAAAAAATTCAATTTATCAATCCTAAGTGTTGGCGTTTATTAATTAAAAATAAAAGTCAGGAATGAAACAGAAACCTACAACACAAGTACACAATATCTCGTAAACGGTCATTTATTTTTGTTTTTGAATCGAGGGGGATTAAATTTAAGGGACATTTTATTTTGTCTTTTATGCAATGATGTAAGAATAACATTTTGAGAAGTTAATGGTGTTTTTGGATTAGATAGATACTGCATTATATTGGGAAAATCTCATAAGGAACTGAATCTATAAGGACGAATTATTCTTGATTTAGGTATCTGCTATTTTTATGGTCGTTCACAAATTTACCTCCAGAGACTTTGGATCACACTTTCATTTGTCGCGCATTTCGATGAGTCCATCCATCCCCATTTATGTAGTCTTGAAGCGGTGGAGTTTGCATCACATCATATTCGATTGGCTCTACGCCATATCTTTTTGGGTTGTGTTGATCCAGGCAGTTTTTTTATCGGGTCAGCTATTAGTTTCAGGTTCCTTACTGAAGATGCGGTCAATACCTAATTTTTTTTTTACCCATCACGCCGTTTCCCGAAGGGGGTAGGCAGAGAGTGCGGACTTCCATTCTTTCCTATCCAAACACACCTCTTTCGCTTCTTCCAAACGCATAACATTACGCATACATCTATTCCTTTTGCTCCTGACTTGACCCTCCTGTAAGACGGCACCAATATGGTCGGACCATGTCATTCGAGGTCGGCCTCGTCTACAGGATCTCATTGTTTCCGATTTATATATCCTTTTAGTCATTTCATCATTCATCCCTTTCAGACTTAGGTATATATCAATACCTAATTGTTATCTCCATTTGTTTTCCGTCTACCATTCTCCACGTACATATAGCTGCAGCTAGCCAGTTCGGATTTTGGAATTTCGGGTGGCTTGGACGCAGATTGTTTATTTTATTTTATTCTTTATGCATATAAAGACATGACAAGTATATTTATAATACTTAAAATAGTTTCATACAAGAGAAGAGAAATTGAGCAATGGCGATATTATCGGCTTAAAACGTCGATCTCTTATATCCAACCACTTATAGGTAGGTATTCATTTTTACTATAAAAACGAATAATGTTTATATTCGAATTCCTAGTAAAATTACGGCAATATTGTTTTGATATTACATACTTTACTTGGTTACAAAGGGAAACATCTGCCAACACAAAGATAGATAGTAAATTAACAATACAATCTGCCAACACAAAGAAAGATAGTAAATTAACAATACAACAAAATTTTGCTAAAGTTGCCTGCAAGTTTCAAACATCAAAATTTTGATGATAAGATTGTTTTAAATGCAACAAGTTGACGTCAGCTATCTTTGCATTCCGTCCGAAGAATCCCAGGACAATCACTAACATATTATATACGCGCGTGAAATAGCGTAAGAGTTCTGTAGTTCCGGAAGGCAACATGCAAATAATGATACCTAACACCACGAACAGGTTTGGTTTAAAATAACTCGGAGAATAGCGCGAATCTGAAGAATACAATTGAAGCCTGCGAGTTGAGGTGACCTTTGGAAACTTGTTCACATTTCACATCGAAGATACGCTCTAAGGAAGTGGGATCGAAAAGTTTGTGAAAAGTCTCATTTAGATATTATGATTATTCGGATAAATGTTCAGTCGTGATTTTTTTTAATCTACCAGGGCTCACTAAAAGTAGGCAATCCCAAATACGCTTTTGACATCTTTCACATAAAGAAATGGTCGGCGCCGGGATTCGAACGTGTACATACGAAAGCCGTCGACTGATACCGCTCGTCTACCAACCACTGCAAAATAAAAGGTAAACAAAAATAAATATTCAGGCTGCAGAACATCACAAAATGGGTCGGTCTCAAAAGTGTGAACTGACTTTCTGAATAGCAAAGTAAATATAAACCGGAATTTTTAAGGAACTGAGAATAAAAATGTTTTTTTTTTTTTGAGACAATTTAAACTTTTCATTTCTGAAATATATCGCAAAATAACTGGACGCGAATGGGTTGTTTTAAATTCATTGCCTCTTAGAATTATAAAAAAAAAAACATTTATCACTCTCATTTGAGTTGCACACATTTTATCTAAATTTCCTTTTTTTAAAATATTATGTAGATTTGCAGCGAGTACCTTTTGCATAGACAGCTGCTTGTTTTTTCCAAGTCTTCTTTTAAAAATTATTAATTATTATTAATTATGTGTGCCTCTTATATTAAAAGATTTCTTTGACCCATAGACAAATTCGGGATCATACGTATAACTTTTCAATTCTTCCATAAAGACATGAGCCGGCTATTTAAAGCAGCGTAGTTCGTATTTTATTTTAATTTATTTATTTTATTTTATTAACAACTAAAAAAAAGTCATAATTCAGCATAACAGGTTTGCACCCTTTTCGCTGAATAATGAGAAACAATACAAAATATATAGGTATATATAAAAAAAAATACAGGCAATGAAACATTGGTAAAAATAATATGAAAAAAAAAACAATATTATTAACAAACGACATTATAAAAAGTTACTAAGTATGTAGTTAAAAGTAGATATATTATTATTTCTATGATACAAACAATAATTTTGTTGTTATTATTGGTGCGCGATAGATGCACCGGCACAGGTACATAATTATCGACACAGTGCGCAGTGACACTTAATAATAATACTGTTTATTAAACTAGTAATGTGAGCGCGCACATCGATGATTTTGACAGAACCTATCACTTTAAATTAAAAAAAAAAATATTTTTGCTAATATTTGCAATCAACGTTTATTTGTAAAGCTTGCTTTACAAACTTTCTTTAAAAACACTTAAATTTCTGCATAATTTATATTCCAATATAAAATCGAAAACTTTTTGAAAATACTTTGTATGTAACAGGAATAACGTGATCATTGGAATTCGTACAAATTTATTTGATAATACATAATATATTATCTAATGATAATATTAGGTATGCGCAGGACCCAAATACAATAACCGACAGGTGCTAACTACAATTATAATATAATCACGGACTCTCTCTTCTTTCAACACTGTCAGACCTTTGGATCAATTGGTTATGCAGACATGCAGTTGCTTACTATGTCGCATTCTAAGGACATCCTTAATACATTGTCTGTTTATGGTTTTTCCGACTTTATCAATGGCATTATTAAAATTATATTTATATTATATATTTTAAAATATATATTAAAATTATACTTTTGGAACGTTTTATCCGTTTTAAGCGAATTTACATTCTTTACGAATTTGCCATAAAAGCATAAAAAATAACCGTTTCATGTTTGCTTCGAATTTAAAGATATGTAGATTCTCCTCAAAAATCCCGCGATATAGTTCCGCCTTGTTTATATCGGCAAGGGAAGTACTCTTCATTCTGAAGCTACACAATGAAATAATGGCTAGTTATTTTTATAATTAACTAGCAAGCATTCCCGACAGACCTCGTCCTGTGGTTTTAACTTAAATTATTATTATTGATTTCGAATTTGTATAAAGAACTTTTGACCAATGTGATTCCGACTGATGCATCTGCTTTAAACCATATTTTCCATTAGCAATTCTTCAAAAACGTTACTTGAAACTTTGTAATACTTAGCCATTATACCGATTTGAGGGGTTAAATAAAACTTTGCAGTATTACGATATTTTTTTTTTATCCGAAATATATTTTCGGCCGACTATGCGACCATCTTCAGCGGAATAAAATAACTCTCCGCTGAAGATGGTCGCATAGTCGGCCGAAAATATATTTCGGATAAAAAAAAAAAAAAATATCGTAATACTGCAAAGTTTTATTTAACCCCTCAAATCGGTTTTCCATTAGCATTGTGTCAATCGCACAAACTATCTAAAAACAACTTTAAATTAAATAAAAAATAAAAATAAAAAACTGACGGTCTCTGTCAAAATTTCAAAATGGAAATATAAATAAAATTGTAAAAAGTAGGTACTGGAAAGGTTACCTACTTAGAGTTTTCTTTAATTTTATAACTTTCCACGCAACTTCCTTTGTTTTTTTTTCTTTCATAAGAACCTTCTCCTGATAAAAGCCAACACGACAAAAAAATAATTAACGAAATCGGTCCAGCCGTTTTGGCGTGATGTGATGACATTGGAAAATAGCTCTCCTTTTTTATAATATAGATTTGTCAACTTTATTGGGAACTCTAACTCTAGGGGCCAAAGTGATAGCACTACTCCAAAACAATGGTAGAAGACGCTGGTAAACTGTAATTGTTCAAGTTAAGATTTAACAATCCAAAATAAATGTTATGTTTTCATTGACACTCGTAAAGTTTTTTTTCCGAATCTAAAATCACATAATCTTCTATTTACTTATTTACAGTATAGTTAAATATGATCAACAACTGTAGGTGGCGGTAGATTTAAATTCATTCAGCATAAAACTATGGTTCTGTTCTCTCTGTGGAACCTGGCTCACAATATAACGGGATTTGCATACTTCGAAGTGTCTTTGAAGAATTCTGGGTATGCGTTGGTGCGATTTTGAGCAGAACACAACTCTAAATGGCATAACAGGCCAACCGCGGGTCATCGCTTACAAGATTATATGCTACAGAAGGCATAGCTATCCAGAAGCTAATAGGCGACACATTAAACTCAGCATACAATCACATATAGAATCTAAAAATCTGACCACAAGAGAGCCTCTATCGATTTGTTGAAGCAATGATAACTATGGAATATTGGGCCGCATTACCAGTGGTCGTAGAGTCAAATAGTTAGCAGATATAGATAAAGAAGAATAATAAAGCTACACATTCTAAATCTCGTATTTAAGATAATTTAGAAATTCCGAAATCTCTCAAATTCTGTTGCGTGTTGTGTGTATTAAAAACAACGTTGGGCGCCAATTTACACTACTTATTCATAGTAAATAAATAGAATAAAAATAACGGAGAAAAAACAGATTTAAGTAGATTCATTGTAGTCTGGAATTTATTATCGATTCCCCGTCATGAATCGTAGAAATTTGTCGAGTAAAATATATGGTGAAGTTGGTTCGGCGTAAGGATACATAGGAAACGTGTCGATAGGGAGAATTAGTATTCAAGGCGCACAACTGAATCGTTTCTTTGTTCCTTATTGAATGACGGTAAAATGGGCTGTTAGTTTGCGGTACACATCCGATACTAACGCGATAATCAGGAATTATTTGTATTTGCATTCATAGGCTTGTAATTCGAGCATATCCTCCTTAATTATATTACAAGTAAATTAAGCATTTAATTAATTTTGAATATTCATTTCTCGTGGAGGGATCACCTTACAAATACTGAGGTTTCAGAGTATAGAAAGTAGGCAAATGAACCGAAAGACGTATTAGATAAATGGGCAAATATCCTTGAAAAGGAATCCCTCTTTGGAAATATACCGTAGGGAATGGTTGAAGAATGATCAGCTTGAGACGTCCTTGCTCCAATGCCTGGAGAATGGCATAAAGACTTGAAAATGAGATGCTGAAGATGGCGATGAATGGAAATGTTACTTTTCTTTTTACTGCCAACCGGTTAATTTAACAACTATGAACCGGTTTTCCGTAAACCTGACCTGAGTAAAACTAAATTTGGAATAGAACTTATAAAAACTATTTGTTAACATAATTTTAAAAATAGATCAAAACACATATACGACATAAAAAAGTTTTATATTATTCTTACTTTGTTTACAAATTATTATAGGTGTCGTAAAAAAGCACTAAAAACTGCAATTGTTAAAAGTAAAATGTTGCAAATTGTTTTAAACGGACAATATTTATTTTCTTCATTTTTATATCCCATCTGTGAATAATTCATACTTAAACTACAATTAAAATGCTCAATCGCTTGAAATAATGGCCGTTCAGACTTGGATTATGACTGTTGGTTTTAAAGGTATGGTAGATGTTGTCTATGTAGGTTGAGTATTTGGAACGTAGCCAAAAGGATGAAGTCTATTAATGACAAGTACAGAACTAAACAATAAATAACTATTCTTTTTCATTATGTGAAAATAATCTACATATTAATAAGTGACTATTTTTACGAAAATTGCGGGGACGGAGGAGTATGAAATTTCGCACACTTATAGATTATATAGAGAAGGAGTTGCTAATGCTAATATTTTTTTAAATAATGCATAAAAATAGATCAATAAAAATAAACATTACTACTGTAATGTTATGTATTTGATATTCACACACACACACAGACTACTTACAAAGATCATCAACTTCATAGAAACAAAAAAATGGAAAGTGAAAAGTGCCTCATGATGGGCGTAGAAAGCTTGAAGGCGGTATATTCAAATGGAAGGTGGAGCGGGTAATGGCGGGATATTCAAACTCATTGTATGTATGTATGACCTAAATAATTGAGCTAGATAAAAAAAAACATTACGCACACTACTGTTATGTATTTGATACAGACACTTCGATGCATTTGACATTGACACAAACATATATTATTCTGTTTATCTGTGGTCAAATTGAGACATGATTAATATTGTTTGTCTCTAATAATAATAGAAAAAACTTTGTAAATAACAAAATTTCAAATTTGACGTTTTCATGTCATTGTTTTGGAAAAAAAATTGTAAATAGCGCTCGCTCAGTCTTGAATTTAAAATAAATGGGGTCGAATTTCGAGCACTGGTTGACCTCTAGTATACTTAATTCAATTATTTTAACGAACTTAACTCCTGAATCAATACTAAAATGTTGAAAACACCCAATCCTCTTCTACTTCTTAAACCTTATCTCGTCCAATCCTGGACAAAAGCCTCCTCCATCTCCTTCCACGCCGCTCTATTTGACTCCAACGTGCTTCACGACGTCGTCCCTTCACACGTACTGGTAGTCTTCCTACGCTCCTTGTAGCTGATCTGGATTTTCAGGTTTCAACCCTCTTAGACTACTTTCTTCTGCATCTCTAGCCTGCTCTATATGACCTGCCCACCGTCATTTGAGAACTGCGATACTTTAGGATATATCCGTGACTTTTGTTTTTACCGTATCGTTTCGATTCATACTTTCTTTATGTCATCCTTGTTTTTTGCTCGATACTCTGTTTGATCAATGTCACTTATTCAAGGCCTTGTTTTGCATTCGGTATTATACACATCTCATATGTACTTTTCCCTAAGTTTCATACGGATTGTACGGTTTATGGGCATGACTCTTTCTCCTGAAGACAGCCCGACCCAATTCGTCTTTTGATCTTATAATGCATTATCTTGCCATAATAATTTGATAAAATTTGGTTTTAATGTAGTCCATTCTTGCAACAACAAACAAAATAACGTAACATGTTTCATATGTGACATATTTCATACTACACCGCCATCTCTTGGATTCTTTTAAAAGTTACGCAACTATAGAGGAATGGTTGGCTATTAGCTAAATTTAATTCAGATTTTATGTCGTAAACCGTATTGTTTTCATGTAATACGAGTAAGTCAAAATTATTTATTTTATTCTGGGTTAAGCCGAAGTTCGACGGGCGGGTCGGCTAGTTCCAAATAGATAAATTTTCGCGCTTTATTCCAAGCTTTCGTAAATATTGATCTTTATTGTTAATTAATTAAACTGAATAATTATTATTGCCTTTTGAGTATTGAATTCCAGCAAATATTATTTGATACGATACAACGAAATACTAAGCACTTAATTAAAAACGTATTAGATACTAGTTACCTGCTCCATAACGAAGATATTCCTCATCTTTTAATTAAAATTGAATGGCAGTGATAAGATTTTAATTGCGACAGCCCATTATGAACTCTGGTCGTAATTATCAGGTGCTTCAATATCCGTGACATTCTTCCCGTATCTACCCGGAGTTTGCGTCTTGACTATGTTCACATGACAACAGTTTGACAACAGTTTGCGACAGCCCATTATGAACTCTGGTCGTAATTATCAGGTGCTTCAATATCCGTGATATTGTTCCCGTATCTACCCGGAGATTGCGTCTTTTAGACTATGTTCACATGACAACAGTTTGACAACAGTTTGCGACAGCCCATTATGAACTCTGGTCGTAATTATCAGGTGCTTCAATATCCGTGATATTCTTCCCGTATCTACCCGGAGATTGCGTCTTTTAGACTATGTTCACATGACAACAGTTTGACAACAGTTTGCGACAGCCCATTATGAACTCTGGTCGTAATTATCAGGTGCTTCAATATCCGTGATATTCTTCCCGTATCTACCCGGAGTTTGCGTCTTTTAGACTATGTTCACATGACAACAGTTTGACAACAGTTTGCGACAGCCCATTATGAACTCTGGTCGTAATTATCAGGTGCTTCAATATCCGTGATATTCTTCCCGTATCTACCCGGAGATTGCGTCTTTTAGACTATGTTCACATGACAACAGTTTGACAACAGTTTGCGACAGCCCATTATGAACTCTGGTCGTAATTATCAGGTGCTTCAATATCCGTGATATTCTTCCCGTATCTACCCGGAGTTTGCGTCTTTTAGACTATGTTCACATGACAACAGTTTGACAACAGTTTGCGACAGCCCATTATGAACTCTGGTCGTAATTATCAGGTGCTTCGCTATCCGTGACATTCTTCCCGTATCTACCCGGAGATTGCGTCTTTTAGACTATGTTCACATGACAACAGTTTGACGCGCGTTTTCAAATCGCACGTTTTGATATTCTAATATTTTCCTATAAACGTTCACATGAACACGCGTCAGCGTGCGTTAGCGCAGCGCTTAGAGAAAAAGTCTCTAGACGCGCGTTGACACGCGTCTAGATATTATACGTAACGACCGACGGTTTGGTGTTCAGATGAGCGCGCGTTTTCATTGCGATTGCACGTACTTTTTTTCAATTTTGTTAATTTTCATTATATACTAGCTACATTTTGACATCGACCTACTAATTGATGAAGTAGAAAAAAGGCCAGCGATTTGGAATATAGATTCGGAATTATATAAAAATAAAGCCAGAGACGCCGTCACCAGTTTCCACATACAACGATGATTCTCAAATAGAATTGTTTACTAGGGTGGAACACTTTTGTATGAAAAAAAATTTTTTTTCGAATTTCGAATTGAAATAGTTATATTATGTTGCCTATTGGCATCAATAATCTACATAAAAAATATAAAAATTCTCATACAACGGTAAGAGCCCCCGCCGAGACTTCGAATATTTACAAAAACGGCAATTTTGGAGCTGTTTTCGCGGTCTACGAAATATTATAGAATTGACTTAAATAGGTTTATTTTATTCAAAAACTAATTCAAATTAGTTGACTAGCTGTAGCTTTCACTATTTCATCAATTTAATAGTCTTTGGCGCTGTGAGAGAGGAGCAAAGTGCAAGACAAAACGGGGGCGGCAAGGGCCGATTTATAAATTAAAATTTTAGTTTCATTACACAGATTTCTTTTTCATTATGGTGCTTAATGTTTTACGCATATTTTCCGCAATATCTGAGGGTTCGAAAAAAAATAAGAATGTAGTATATCTATATGCAGTAGAGATGAGAGCTCTACGAAGAATACGTGCATGGAAAGACTCTGTGGTATATAGAATCGAATGAGAATATTAGGAAGGAATGTTGTAAGGAAGTTAGTGTGACAAAGATGAAAGTCTATAAATTGAGATGGTTTGTGCATGTGGGAAAATTGATGGAAACAGAATGACAAAGAGTTTATAAGGGTGATGTTGTAGAAAGGAAGCTCGACCAAGAATGACGTGGACGTGGTTACATCGATTCCATCCTCAACGAAGGTCAGGTCAGAAGTAAGAGAAATAGGAGAGGTTGTGTGAGAAATGATATGTCGGTGGTTAAAGCGAAAGAAGTGTGCTTGGATAGAAAAGAGTGGAGGTCCGTTCTCTCTGCCTACCCCTTATGTCACACGACGTTATGGATAAAAAAATCATATACCTACCTATTATGAGTTTTATGAAATATTATATCCAATATCCTTGAATCTGTTTTAACTGATTCCTGGCTAAACTACCATATTTGACAGATATTCCGGATGAAATTTTGTTCGCCGCCACGTTGGGGTTTCCATCCTTCTTACTTAACCACGTTTTCGCGCCAGAATTATCTTAATCCTACATCCTATAAATTCTTTTTGTTATTCTTCTAGCATCCATTCTTTAAGCACGCCCAAACCATCTCAACTTACTAACTTTCATGTTTATATTTATCGACACCAACTTCCAAACCATATTCCTTTCTAATATTCTCGTTTCATTCTACGTCTCACAGAGTCTTTTCGCGAATGTTTTGTAGAATTCTCATCTCTACTGTATTTACATATGCTACATACCTTCTTTTTAGTTCATCTCCAGGTTTCACATCCATACATGATAACAAGACATATTTTTCTATCTTATAGCTATTTGATGTAGGCCAGTACCCCTATTCTAAGTTTCCGTGACATTATTTTACGCTGGCGTGAAGCAACCATTGAGAAGAATTAATACTAGAGAAATAATGTGCTACTGCGCATGGTCCAACTAGTACCACGTGACTACTGTCAAACTCATACAAACTGTGACGTTTTTCGGTAGCGGTGTGTGACATACGTACTTTTTTTTTATTTTAATATTTCAGCTCTAAGTAACAGAAATGAATATAAAACATTTTATGTTTTAATCATACAATTATTAGTTAAAGGAAGTACCATGGGTTTTGTTGTGTTGTCTTGTGCTTGTGGATGAAATTGAAATGAATTAAATTGATAATTTATCTTCAGCCACGTGACTGTTGAATAAAGGAACTAATTTACTCAGTGGAAACAACAACATTTTTTAAACGTGTATAGTGCCCCCTACAGAATACTTCGAAAACTCCTTAAAAATTCTCGTGAGTTTCTCACTTACGTTAGCGAGTAATGTTCGGTATAGGGGATCAGCAGAGTGTACGCATTGCACTCGTATATCGTGGTCTTACATGAGTACTGCACATGTTAAAAAGAGAACTGCACTTGACGTATCAAGTTTGTCCGACATTAGATCTGAGGAACACCTTCCGCATTCCAATATATTATGCACGTATAAACTTACTAGCGGCTATTGCTAAAGTTATTATCAATTAATTAAAACAATTTTATGCGTTATATTTTTAGCACTCTTTGAGTTTTTTTTTTCAATGTATCTCCGTACTCACACAAAGTGAACACAAATACACTCTTTGACTCTATCACAGTAAACTACTTAAAGCTTGTGTCGTGAAAGAGGAAGACGGTCGGCACATGGGATCGAACCCACGACCTCCGCACGAAACAGTATTAGGTACACGCATTTACTAGAAAAGTTTTTTTTTAATTTTCAGACAATGCATTTTGTATAAAGAAGTAGTGATACCAACATAGGTGCTTACATACATATGTATATAATCATAAACCTTATTTCCTCCCATATGTCTGTCAAAGTTTTGTTGTTGTTAAATCTACATAATAATTCAGAAATGTTTGTTTTTTTATTTGCCTTTGATAATACTTTTACCTTATATGTGAACATCACGCTCAAAATACAAATGCTACGTCAGATATTAATATGCCCAGAGCCGTACAAAATGCTGTAGAAGGTTCTTAAATACAATTTGCTGCATTAACTTTAATATATTTAGAGCTATTTAAAAAACTCTATTTTTTTAGGATCTTCATACAAATTTCTCAAAAGGACAGTAAGTCATCTTTTGGAAACAAAATTACTCATGTAAACTGTTAGGTTGCTATGAGATTGTTCCTCCACGCCGATCGGTGAAGGCCAAAGTTTCGGGAAGGAAGAAAGGAGAGTTGTGCGACTTACCTGTTTCTCTTCCTTCCTGGATCTTGAAAAATGGACTGTATAACTGACACTGACACAATTAAACTTTGTACAATAGTATTTTGCTCTCGATTGAGCGACAATTCAATCACGAACGAATTTCGTATCGATTAACAACTGACACAATCTTCTCGCGCGAAGCATCCGTGTAACACTAACTATCTAAGTCGCACTACGGGAACATTCGGGATGGACAGGTGACAATTATTAAGTATAGGTAGGAAAATTATGGAACATGGAGAATTTAGGATGATTGCCCAAAGAAACAATCAACATAAACGTTGAATGGAATCTTGGTATTACGGTATGAAAATGTAATAAAATAATTGTAGATTGATTTGTTATACATATAAATGTTATTCAAATCGTATTATTCTCAATAAATAAAGATTTAATGAAAAAATTTGCAGTTTGATTTTGAAGTTTGACAGGTACAAATCACCCTCTATGAGTGGAATGCCTAATTAATTATCAAAGTAGGGAATGTAGCTAAGATTCAAACCACAGAGCTCTCTATGAAAACTTGCAAATATGTCGGTAGGTTCGTATAATATTATGAGGTCGGTAAAAAAGTCATTCTTCTTTTTCTGTGCTTATGTCAGTTATAGAGGTCTGTTAAGCAATGGAAAGCTAGACTAGAACCTGTTTAATTACCTATTGATCAAGCCTGACAATCGGAATCAAAAACGTAAAGCAAGACGGGTATAAGCTAGTAAATTAATAATTGTATTAAAACATATAAATGGCTAACGGAGTAAATCGAAATAAATAATATAAAGTACGCCTCTTTATTTTTCGAAAAATTCGATCGAGTTATTTTTGTGTTTTTTTTTTTCAATTAAACATTTCAAGAGAAAATCCATTATTTTTCACTACAGTCCGCACAGCTTAGAATGTGAATTTCATACTATAAATTTCATTTTGTGATATAATTTACAACCTTAGAACTTTATCTATACTAAAGAGGACCTATTTGAAAATGTCGTGGTTACATGTTCTAAATGATCAGATCACACAGGTTGTAGAGAACCTGGTCAAGTTTATATTTACACAGATAATAATGGTTGCCGATCATCCAACATTGGGGACTCCAGAGAGAGCTCATGAAGTAGAATCAACTAAACGCTGTAACTCTTTGAGTCTGTTTTTTTAGATATATTTTACAGTAACTAAAGCTTGGCACCGGGAATCCAACCCTCGAACAAACACCATCAGTATGAAAAGCAACGACTGAACCGCTGACCTACTAACCACTTCCGCTATCGGTATTACATGTACTTCTGGTTTTTACAATAATTTTATTACAACAACTGTCAATTTTACAACTGCTGATAATGTTACAAAATAGTACAGTTACATATTATCAATATTTTCAACAACACTCGCTTGATCTTTCTCTCGGGCGCCTGACGAGATCAAGAGAGTTTACATAATACCAGGCACTTATTCTCTTAACCGCAAACCGTTTTAAAACGCCGTAAATAAGGTTACTGCGAACTGCTGTACAGAGCCATAGCTAGGCTGGCGTACCTGGGCGTAGATGCTCCAGGCTCCAAATATTAAGGGCGGCGAAACTGCAATAGATACATTTTATGCAAACATGTTGAAATTTGAGAATAAAAATGTTCTTAGTTTGGTCTGTAATTATTCAGGAGGTGATTTTAACTTCCTATAAGGATGATTCCCAGCTTTCCTTCAATCTCTTAGGTTGTCTGCTTGGGTGGCGTCGTTTATAGGCTCGGCCGTTTGATTTTATTTAAGAACATCTGGATAAGTCCATCCTTCTCACATAATATTCATGCCAGAACCTTACTACTTATCTTCTCCATCTTAATATTATGTCCCTGGCCTCACAAATATGTTTATAACCCTTTCTCTGAGGGTCTTTTTAGCTACGCATCTGAGACTTTTCATTTCTGAAACATTCAGTGCTATTTTTGTCTCAGTGGCATCAGCCATGGACTCGATCCTGTATGTCATGATGAATCTCATACAAGTTTTGTATTTTTAAAATTGTTGTTTATTCTCATAACAAGCTTTTTCCATTTAGAATTTCCAAGACATCCTGAAATCATGGCATCCATAACAAAAATAATGAATTTGATAAAATTATATCCGTTTTTGAATGACCGAAAAAGAATTTGTTATTCATCAATAATATTTTGAGGTGGTTGATAGACCAGCGGTTACGACGCCGGCTTTCGCACTGTTTCGTGCGGAGGTCGTGGGTTCGAATCCCGGCCGTGTCGACCATTTTCCGCTTTCACGACACAAGCATTTGCTTACTGTGAAAGATGTCAAAAGTGTATTTGTGTTCACTTCGAGTGAGCACAGATTCATTTTTTTAAAAAAAAAAAAAAAAAAAAAGACATATGAAAGCCGACTCGTGGAATATTTCCCAAACTCGCTAAGAAAAGAAGTCAATTATTGAAGGGGATTGTCGGTTTTTAGCTTAAAGTTGTCCGTTAATAAAAAAATATTGCATAAGAAAGGAGGAAACATTTTGTTAACTTAATCAGTTCAGTGGAATATGAGTTGGCGTTGGCGGTGCACGAAGACCTTTAATGATAAATAATAACGTATCTCTTAAATCCAAACAGCTGATGCACAATGCAATCCTGATACCATCCATGATGTATGGGAGTGAAACATGGACATGGACGAAAAATCTGGAAGTTGGAATAAATGCTGTGGAAATGAGATCACTGCGTAGGATATGCGGAAAGAGACTGATAAGTTGAGGAATGAGAATATTAGAAAGGAATGTGGAGTGGATGTTAGCGTAGTGACTAGAATGAAAGTTAATAAATTAAGGTGGTTTGGGCATGTAGAGAGAATGAACGAGGAGAGAATGACAAATAGGATATACAAATCTGAAAGAATTGGCGCACGCATACGAGGCCGACCTCGAATGACATGGTCCGATCATATCGGTTCAGTCTTAGAGGAAGGCCAAGTCAGGAGCAAAAGGAATAGAAGAGCATGTATGCGGAATGATATGCGTTTGGAAGAAGCGAAAGAGGTGTGTTTAGATAGGACAGAATGGAAATCCGTACTCTCTGCCTACCCCCTTCGGGAATCGGCGTGATGAGTAAAAAAAAAATAATATGAGTGCTTCAATATTAACTTGACAACAAGTTGACCCAAAATGTAGTTTTGTACGGGGTGCACTTTAGCCCAGCGACGGCTCTGGTTATAACGCAGCATATTATCTGACATGGTTCTGAGTACATAATATTGTTATCATTATTATCATTATATCATAGTTTAATCGATATTGATATATTGAGGTCTGATTTATTTATTTATTTGTTTAACAGGAAGTATGTAATACTTCGATCTGACTCAGTTAAACAACGCTAATATGAACGATATGTGCTACCAAACGTTTAACGTAGGTACCTACACAGTACACATTTACAGTTCCATTTGAAGTGCAGTATTAATATTTCTATGGTTAGAAGGTATCTAAAAGTCATAATTTTACGTTAACAAAGTTATACATTACATTGTCAGAAAACTTAACGCTATTCTCTATTTCTGAAGAGAATGACGAATAATATACGAATTTAAAACTTTTTGCGCAATCAAATACTTCTCGTTGCACTTTCGTCCAGTAAAATCGTTTATCAGACCGATTTCAATGATGGGTGTGACTCACCACCAAAAGATTCAAATTTGTTCACCTTTTTAGTCATTCCCTCCAGAAACAGAGTGTAGACCACGGTAGGCAAAAATACGGCTTGACATCATTTAAAACTTTTTGTTATGAAAAATAAATATTATTACCCTTAATTCTGATACATTCTACTTAATTCGGATTACTTTCTTAAGCCCTTAAAAACATTTCCCATATAGTATACTACCACATTTAGTTCCACAATGTGGATTAACTTTAAAAAACTGATCTTTTTTTTTTTTTTTTTTTTTCTTTAGAGGAGGGGAAAATCCTCCTTGGACATTGTGCCGGACTCCTGCACGCAGGCAGACCTACCGACTAAAAACCCCTCCTCCTCATCCACACTGCAGCGGTACTATCCGTGGATATTGCTTCGCGTACAGTGCTGGTCATTTATAAGCCTGTTCTTTTTCGGGCCCTTTCATCCCTCTCTTTTTGGGTCATTATATTACTTACAAGTTGGTTTCCGGCTTCCCAACTCTCTCTTCCTTCCAGCATGACCTTAATAAGGTCATCTGGTTGGACCTGTCTGTTCATCGATTGCCACGCTGCCTGTCTTTCACATTCCCACCTATCACACTCAAAGATGGTGTGCTCGGCAGTATCCCTCCGTCCGCAGTATACGCACTGATCACTTTGGACCTTCCCTATTCGATGGAGGTATGCTTGAAAGCATCCGTGCTCCGTTAGTATCTGCGTCAGGTGGTATCCGGACTCACCAAACTCCCGCATCATCCATGGTTCGATGTCTGGATCTTTCCCCATCATTTCCATTCTTTCTTCGATGAGGAGATTCACCGGTGTTAAGCGTGCTAGTAGAATGCTATCCTCATACGAGACAGTCCGATATGCTCTGCAGATTCTGATAGCGAGTTTTCTATAAGCTGATTGCAGGATGTTTAGGTACTTAAAAAACTGATCTATTTATAGCCATCTTTCTGATGAATCTGAAATTTGACCCATTTTCGAAAAATCAACGATTTTCGTTTTCCTAACAGCATAACGTCATTTTATTTGTTTTTTTTTTTATCATAGAAGACGCTCTAAAAATATCACAACTGCCGAAATACTTGCAACGGCGTTTTAGACCAAATATAATAATTAAAAACGATGATATCAATAAATAAAACATTATGAAATAACATATTGAGAATCAGACTATCAATATTATTAACGACCATTGATTTGGGTCAAGAGCTTATATGTTTTTAGAGCAGTCACTTTTCACAGCGATCGGTGACATTTACCAGTCGTAGGTGAACGGTTGAATGTATGTAGAGTTGTGGATATATAAGGTATGTACCTGTACCAAATGAAGAAGAACAAAGTAGCATTTGGACAGGAAACATTAAATACCACTAGACCATGAGAAGATGTTGAAAGTTCCATAACGTTAATGATTGCTGGTTATTGAGCTGTTACCTGTGATTTATGTTTTTTTACGCGTTCAAATAAGGTGTGAATTTTTGCACTTATGAATTTGTACTTTGGAGTGTTGGCTTAACTACTTAGGATTTAGATGGATGAACCACAAATCAAACATTTTCCATTCTGCTAACGTAATCTTTCCTATTGAAAACTAGCTAACTCGTCAAACTTCGTTCAAATTCTTCGTACGATAATTTTTTCCAAAACATCTGCAATGAAACAAACAAACAAAAAAGTTAAAATTTCCAATGACAAACGGCATAACCTCACAACATATTGATCAAAATTAACTCATCACTTTTTATTCACTTTCATTTTTGACAAAAATACGCTTTAAATATGTTTGAATGTTAAAAAATTATCTCTGAAAGCTTGAAAGAAACTCCATCAATAATCTTCGTATCGGTGTTTTGAAACTCAATGGTTGTCAGGTAAATAAAAATTGTATTGTTATGGAATTATCACAGACGGCATTGTTGTTAGGAAGTCCGTTCCATACTAACTTTAATATTATATTTTATATTATTTTCAATCCATTTTTTCGATTTTTTAATAGTTCTGTTATTCTGTTATCCGGAGCAAAGAAGAATCCAATAAATCAAGCATCATAAAAATCTATACAGCCGATCTCGAGTTATAAGTGTTGGCACTAACCTGACTTTCTTTTATATCTTTAGATATAAAGCTGATAACTCATGTGTGAACGCTATGATCCCAGAAACTATCCATAGATGACAACTGTACCTACATCTAGGCTAACGTGGTCGATTATCCCAACATTTATGCGTGAAGACGGAAATATAGCCAACGAAAGGCGGAAGAAAGGCTTTGTATTCGTATTCTTAGTCAAGTAGAAGTTGGATGGACAAGAGACAGTCTGTTATCTGCCTGGGGTCCGTCATATATTTCGCAGCTCTAGAAATGTCAGACTGAATTTGCTATCTAATATTATGTAACAACTAATGAATCTAACAATTCATTATCCCAGACTTAAACAGAGACTTCATTAGTTGTTACATATTCGTAAACATCTAGTCCTGAAAAATGGTCACAAGAATCTAGAGATAATTAGAATGTTGTGCACCAACAAAGCCAACAGGCAATAAAGATGAGACATTAAATAAAATGGATATATTCATATCCTGGCGCCAAATACATGACAGCAGTCATCTCCATTTCTATCATTTCCAACTTTCATGTCTATATTTCATTAATTATTCTTAAATATCTACTTGTTGTTTCCATGAAATTTTTCGACATGTTGAACATGTCGAGAATTCTCATGATTAGGAGTTTCGGAGACTTAAACGTTGTTAACGTAAAGTGATCACACTAAGCCAGCCTTCGAAATAACAGTAGAAGACTGTCGTAAGCCCGTAGTGGTTTGTTCCATTTAAAAATCGAACATTAGTAGATACTAAATTGTTAGAGTCATTACTGGTTACATATTCGTGAAGAACTTGTCCTGAAAAATGGTCACATGAATTTGCTATGGCTTCGGATATTGGACAATATTCAAGATAGCAAGAAACTACAGAAATGAATACTGTGAGAGCAACTGCTGTATCATTTACATGCTGTGGCAACCACAGGAATGCAGACAACCATGCCATTCGATCCCTGTTTTCAGCACCCCGGTTTCCGGAACATTGGAACCGTGTGCTTCCAACGAGCTTCCGAAATGTCCAGGAAAGCAATCTATAGAAGACTTTTTATTAAGTCCTTCAGGGTTTTCTTCAGTTTTTTAAACTTTATCACCCTCAGTGGATACCTAACTTATCATCACAATCATAGAACTTAGGGCAGACTGGTGGTAAAATGCGGAATAATAAATTTTTACGGTCATCATTTTTGTATTTCTGTTCTACTGTTACTGCAAAATGATTAAATGCCTGTCATTTAATCGTATCGTATCGATTTTAGAACGTATTGAAAGACATACATTCTCACAGTTGCTATAGGTATTTCGATGAAGACACCAAATAAATGGATCGTGCAAGTGGAAAGATGTTATCTAGAGCACATGTTAATACGTGGTAGCCAATAAAAATTACAGCAGTTTGATAGATGGATAATTATGATATTAAATTAGCCTGCAAGACTCTGTACGTAATGTGAAGTGGTGGAACACTTCCGTTCCAAATCATTGGCTGTTTGTTTTATTTGGTCCGCCTTATTATATCTGATGTTCTAACGTCTAATCACTCTATGTAACATGTTAAAATAAATCCGAGTTAAATACAATCACATTAATATCATGCAAAGCCAGTTTAGGGGAAGCTTTTGTACCGGGAGTCATCAATGTGGAAAACCTTGGTGGGTACCAATTTTGGCTCACCCGTGGAATCAATCGAAGAATACCTTGCGTCCTGGAGGCTAAAGGTCTCCTCCAGCCCTGGTGGGATTTCATTTGCCGCTGTGTGACATTCTAGATTCGTCCATTCAATTGACGTGGTCTCTCCAGAAGACTATTGAATGGACGAATCAATTGACGTGGTCATCTCTGCCCAATCCTACGATATCTTCCGTCCCACAGATATGCCTGATATCGACGTTGCAATTTCTCAGCGTCCTCCCTATAATTGCCCTTAAGACCTTCATCTCTGATGTTCTAAGCAGTTTTTAGTTCTACAAGTGTCGGTTCTTGTTTCTACTGAATATGCCACGATTGGTCAAACACGTGTCTTGTAGATTCTGATCTTGGTTTCAGTCCTCATGTGTTTATTCCTCCAAACAAGCTTTCTGAGGCAACCAGAAGTGGGCCCTTATGCTCTAGAATGATGATGAGGAAATGGTTGATACCAGAGTTCGAACCTTTGACCTGAAAAGCTATATTTTAAGTTTTCAGATAAAATGATGCAGTTAAAAAAATATATCATACGAGCAGCAACCAGTAAAAGGGGGTGACATGGAAAGAATAAAAAAGTTTAAATATCTAGGAAAAGTTCTCGCTGAAAACATAGATCGTGCAATCATGCTACATAAATGCAGAAAATAGGCGGCTCATGCAGCATTCCACAAGAAAATTTTCTATAGCGATAACCTTCAATCTTCGGCAAAGAGTTGTTAAGCGCTATATCTGGTCAGTGCACCTATATGGGGTAGAGTTATGAACTCATTAGTTTAGCACTGTAAGTACTCGTTAGAAGCATTCGAAAATTGGATGCATCAACGAATGCTCCGCATTCCATGGACAGATGTGCTATGGTAAGCAAATGTGCCTCAGAGCAAGAGTAGACACCAGGTTCAGGGAGCGTTAGGGAGAGAAATACAAGCTACTGCCCTGATTTTGGCTCCGTAATATCAGAGCTTACACTGAAATTTGCACAGCTTGAGGGCTCTTTGCAACTGTCCAAGACAGGGACAAACACTCTTGGTTGATGGAGTACTTATTCAAAATTTTCTATACTTTTAATGTTTACATCTAAAAATTATCTGCAAGTACTCAATTCAAATAATTTAATTTGTTTCACACAGTAGATACGCAGGTACTTCAATATTTTATTAATTTATACACATTGCTTTTTATCATTTAAAAAAGGTAGAAAATACATAGTTGGATAATCACATTCACTGTTAAAATAACGATCTGTTACATAACAATCACTAATATCACTGCTACCAATCATTATTATTTAGTCGTGGAATAAATGCATTAGTTCTTATTATACTAGTCGATATAGCCGGGTACTTCTTCGACTTATAGAAAACAATAATTAAATCTTTTTTTACCCTTTACGCCGTGTCCCGTAAGGGGTAGGCAGAGAGAACGGACCTCCACTCTTTTCTATCCAAGCATACTTCTTTCGTTTCTTCAACCGACATAACATTTCTCATACAGCTTCTCCTATTTCTCTTACTTCTTACCTGGCCTTCCTTGAGGACGGAATCGATATGTTGGATCCACGTCATTCTCGGTCGGCCACGCTTTCTTACACCTTTCCTTTCAACCTTATGAATGATCTTTGTCATTCTGTTTGCATCCATTCTTTCCACATGCCCAAATCATCTCAACTTTTTAATTTTCATCTTTGTCACAACACTTACGTACGTCCATACCACATTCCTTCCTAATATTTTTATTCCTTTCCATATCCCATAAAGTTTTTCCACATATTCTTCGTAGAGATTTCATCTCTACTGCATTTATACTACATTCTTCTTTTTTCGTCCATGTCCACGTTTCATAACCATACATCATCGATGGTAGCAGGATTGCGTTATGCACTAGTTTCTTTGCTTGTAATGAGACGTTGTTGTTTCTCATTATAGGTCTTAGTGCACCGCCCACCCTGCAACCAGCAACTTTCCTACGTTCGATTTCTTTTTCACATATTTTATCCCGACTCAACATGCTTCCTAAATACACATACTCATTCGATTACTCAAGACATTCATTTTCTACGGTTATTTTACAACTCGTTCTTGCTTCATCCCTTTCAAACACTAAAACCTTTGTTTTGCTTACATTCATTTTAGACAGTTTTTTGCACAGTTTTCAAACACACTTGAATTTTCACACTCAGCCATAAGTACTTAATCATCGGCATACAATAAAATTGGGGGGGGGGGGGGGGAGCCCGCGGCGGGCTTGATTAATATGGGGCTGACTTTTTGATTTGGTTCCTTCGATCAGACTAGGGGGTTGGTTTCGCGCGGGTCGAGTATGCTACGGATTGGTCTCCTCCGGGCTGACTTGCGGAGTGCGGGGGGCCTCAAAGGAGAATGTATGTATCTTGTTGAATGCTTGAAAAAATTTCAATGTAGTAATATAGATAATACATGATACTAAAGCAAAAATGCTTTTTTTTGTAGATGTTCGGAAATTGAAAAGCGCCTCTATTGATAAGTAGCGCAATGTTAAAATAAAATTGGAACAATTTTTAAAATAGTGTAATCAAATTACATCATACAACATAATCTCTTTATAGATTTTGTAAACAATGTAACCAAATAATAAGTACAAAGTACCTAACGCTGTGCGTGGAGTGAAATGGTGATACATAACGATATCTGTATTGTGTAATGTAGTGGCGATCTATTAAAATTATATTAACGATAACAATAAAATATAACAGTGATTGGGCAGCGGTTATATCTTTATCTTATTAATTATTTGCTCAATTTATATTACAGCTACATATTTTTATATAAACACTAGTTTTCCCGACAGACGTTGTCCTATGGTCCTAACTATGTATGTATATTGAATTCGAATTTGTATGGTGATAAATTAAAAACCTTTTAACTAATGTAATTCCGACCGATTCATATGTTTTAAACATTTATTTTCCATCTCAATTCTGTCAATTGCACCACCCTATGAAACAACTGAGAGTTTCTGTCAAACGCCAATTTAATCTCAAAATTAGAATTAAATCATTTTGTAAAAAGTACTAAGTAAGTAAGTAAACCTACCTTTCAGGTTTCTTAATATTTTTCTTTCACAAGAACCTTATCCTGACAATAACAAACAAAACAAAAAAGAATTAGCCAATTGTTCCAAGCGTTCACACGTGCCTAATGGGATTTAATTTTTGTTAAATTTGTAATGTTTAAATTTGATTTTCTACGTACATAAGACCGTATATTTATGCTCTTTCGAAGGCAGCGACATAATTTTGATTTCATAGTGTAAGTATTATTCATTGTTAAGTACCCTTTTTTGAAATCCTTGTATCTTTGTATGTAGTTAGAACCTTGAAAAATATAAGATCTATGAAAAAATTTTAAATGTTGTGTTTCTATTACGTCGATTATATATTTTGACAGTTTTATGATTATTTTTTAGAAAAGGATTCAGAAATCAAAATGCCGTAAATTGTCATTTTATTTGTGCAATAAAACCTACTAGAATGGTTTCTAAAAGGTATTTGGTTAGCGAAAGATATGAAAATTTCACTTAGCCCCCATGGTTACAATGTTTTTTTTAAATCGTTTAGTATCATAAATTCTTTTTGGTCATTGAAAAACGTAATAAACGCACTATAACTTCATATTAAATTTTACGTTTTTGAATGTTTCAAATTTGTACTTCGTTTTTGTTCAATGCGAGACATAAATAAGGAAACATAATCTACAAAATGTGTGAGCATTAAATGAATGATGTTGATAGCATGTTAACTAATGCAGAAAAAAAACACATAGACGGTGTTTATGGTATCGAAACTGTTAGTAACTGTAAAAATTCACTTCGAAACAAAAATCTACGTACATTTTGCTTGTAAACTTCTAGATGCATTTTTCCGCAGTAACTCTTCATTAGCTATTACTTTTTCAATATTTCATGAGCAAAATGCGCTTTCATAAATTAGAGTGCACGACATTGTCACGAATGAAGGTGATGGTATGGGAAGTATCATAGCTGATCAATACTAGTTGGCTCTTCAAACCTGGAGACATGCCAGTAGCTCACGGTGCAGGTAGACGCTATACTTTCCACAACTACTGCAAAATCATCTGTTTTGTTTTCAAATTACAAAATTTCACTCATTCCAATATTATAAATCTCTTTTCAGAACCTTATTGAATTGAATTACGGCGTTGTTTTGCCAAGAAAACTTTCATACGTATGGAATATTTTTATTTTTTATGCTTGGTAAATTTACGTAATTGTTACGTCATGTCGATGGGAGGGTTTTCCGTAAAATAAATTTCCCTGTTTGCCAGGGTCGCGGATCGCTTTTACGTGCGATCTGGCAAATTGTATCCCCATATTACCCGCTGCGATACATGGTGTCGGTTTGGCAGCCATAAGAAATGGAGCCCCCGATCGTCAGGTATGAAGTACGGTCCGTGTGTGCCAAAGGCCATCGGAAGACTGAAATTCATTGACCATTGATAGACAAATCAAAACCTGGGAGCAATCATTACCACCAATCGGGGCTGAAGCTCCAATACGTATCGGTATGGCAAGTGGCGCCTTTAAGAACATATCGAATAAAATATGGATAGCGTCAGCATTCAGTGTCGAGACGAAATGTAACTGTTTGATGCATGTGTGTTGCTGGTTCTCCTGTGTGGGTGTGAGTCCTGACACCTGACCAAAGCCCAGACACAAAACGTATCTGCGTTTGATCGATGAATTTAATCGATCGAACGCGAATGCGGTGAAGCTCTTGTTTTGTTGCCTTCCAATGCCCCTATGCGGGATCCTAAAGGGAGTTTTGATCAATTGTTGCTTGAGCCGAAGATGGTTGCAGGTACATATTAATTAAATAAAACAAATAAAAAATCCGAACTAATTTGAATTGTTCAGAATTTATTCTGATAATTAACGATTTTTGAAAAGCAATAATGCCGAATATAGAGTTTTAATGCTTTATAAATGTACCTACAACGTGTATAATAAACAACGTTCATTGGTGAAATAATATTATGGACCTACGTTTAAAAAAACAATAATACACCATCGACATGTTTCACTCATCACTCTATAAACATTGATGTTATGGGAGTGCGGACTGACATTTTAATTGACTTATACAAGTACCTACATTGATATAAATTAGTTTTCAACATTATTCAATAGTACGTACCTATATAATAATATATCTAGGCATGTGACACAATAATTTCGTTTTGACCCCTAAATGATGGATTAATGTTTAAGGGTAAACATTTCACTCACGCACCTCATCGTAGATGTATGATCCGAGGAGAACACTTCGGGTAGGCGGCGTTCGTTAATCGATCAAAAACAGTTATTCTATTGTTAGTATATCATGATTCAGAGTTTAATTATGTACTTATTCCAAATTTTAAAATTTTATACAATACCAAAATTTATGCCACTGCCGTCCAAAATAGAAATTGGAACAAGAAGATCCTGAAAAAGAAGACATGACTCAGTCTTAACAGAAGAAAATTTAAGAAAACTATAACCGAGATATGTCTTGTAACTGGCACATTAAAAACACACATTCGGATGTTTTTATACTGTGTTTTCTTATTAAAATAGCGCCCTCCCATTCGCTTGGAAATTCGGTACCTCTAACAGCTTGGTAGTAACAAAAACAAATGACAAAATTAATAGCTTCATACTAAAGTAGAAAAATATGATCCAATTGGACAATTTAAGCCCCCAACGCATTAATCAGTTTATAGATAAACTTATCTTACATAAAAGCCTTTCTATGAGATATTTGCCGCGTCAGTGTGTAGATATTGCTTATGTTTATGATATACGACGCCATTTTTAACAAGAGGTTCCTACTGTTGGATACCAATTTATCTCCAGGATGGCTGTCAACATAGCATTCATGCACTGACGTTTATGAACTCCCGTAGTAACACCATGACTTTGAAAAACTTTTCGTAAACCATAAATATCAAATATAACGAGGAAATATACATATTATAAAGAATTATCATTTTGAAGCTTCTTTTGAAACTTATTGCCAATTTTCTGGTTTTCAAACTAACGATCTGGAATAAAAAAAAATAATTGTTATCGAAATGTTGTTATATTGTCAACATTTCTGTTAAATCATTATTTAATTCAAGTTTTAGAAATAATATTATAAAATTATAATATGTGAAACAAAAAAACAACATTAGAACCTAACCTTAATATCTAATTCAATACGCATTAATTGTCAAAACAAGGCTTCATCTGACATCAAATCTGGCGCGAAAAAGCAAATCCGTCTCTTGAATAGTTTTTCAATTGATGCGGCCGTCAGAATCTTTCCATCACTTTATCCACTACATAACTTTATCTTAGAGGCTTATCACCTACACATTTGGGTGCACCGCCACCTTTATCCTATAGACGGCTACCAAGAACATTTTATCTACACATGCTACTCCTCACAATCTACTTAAAAAACTAACTAAAATCCCACCAAAACAAACTAAACAATGAGATCTTGAAAATGAGAATAAAAATTACAAGTATTACACATTAACAAATAGTTGTTTTTTATTGTATTGTTATTTTCACGGTAACAACTATTACACACACCATGCATACATTATTATAAATAACATGCAACAAAATAACATAATAAGTCAGCAGGTACGTAGGATATCTACACGAGTGTAATGTATGTACATACGAAGCAAGTAAGTAACAGACAATCATCTTCACTTTCTAAACCATGAAATTGTTAAGATTAATTTAAATCGGTTCAACGTTTTGTATTGTGCATATAATTATATTAGTCGGCTACAATAGGAACTAGCTTCTTTCTCGGGTGACCTCCACAAACTTACTAAAATCTATACCAGTAGTTTCAGATAGTCGAATATTTAGTCCGAAACACTCGATAAGAATAACTTGTGTACTTAACCTACCCTTTTTTGTACAGTTGTGTATTTAATTGTTGTTTCTCTTCTTCTTTCTAATACGTCCTTCAGAAACCGAAGCTTTGAATGTAATACCAACATCTTAGTTTTGATGTTTCAGAGACGGTATACTACCCTTGATGTTCAGTGACTCATATCTCAACAAATAGGCTTCGAAGGTTTTTAATTGATTCATAGAGAAGAGTTCCATGTGAAGACAAAGCAAACTTACAATCTCCTACTTAAAAAGACAAACAAACGAAAAAAAATTCAAATGTACAAGCTCTACTTCTCCTCATTATCCTTGAAAATTTTCATCATACTCTCTTTACAAACAACGAAGATTTTTGTTTAAAACAATAACGTTATTCATAAAATCAAGGGATATTAATTGAGGCTGAGTTGAACATAGTAAATCCAATTCACCGAGTAGGCTCACATATTCTTTGAACAATCCTATTGTTCAAAAGAACGCATAATCGCTTCAAGAAATTTTCATTTCAAAAGTGCATCTACAAACAAATGAAGCTTACATGCTTCCTTTTTTAATATGTTAGATAGTCGAACACAAATTAAGTTGTCAAGCGTTCGATAGATCTTCTCACACGATCCTCCACACAGCGGCCAGTTGGCTCGGTTTGGCGGACAGACACGACCAAACGCATGCACTTTCTACTGCGAACCCTTCAGTCGTGCCATGTCCGGTAGAGCGGACACAGAATCTATTATCATGTCTTGCATAACAGCAACAGCTGCGTAAGTCAAGGCGAGAAAAAATACATATCTTCGATAATTATTGGAGAGGTGATTCTACGAAATGGTCGATTTCAATTAATTGAAAAGAACCCTTTAAGGTTGAGGGGATGGTCCTCCAATTTTCTCATTTCTTTTCTATTAAGACGCAGTTTCTTTGCCATCTAAGCGACGACTCGCCATTTCTCGAAGAACTTCTGACTCTAAGGGCTGAATCAAGTTGGTTTGACATATTCGCATTTGATAACAGACCGTTTACTTTAACCCTTACTTGCGACTATCTTATGCTTGTTTCAAAACATTTGGCTGTAGTTGATTTTTATATTATACCTAAAAATGTGTATACCTCTGTCTACCCTTGTTATAATGTTTTACAGTATGAGAAGCTTTGCACGGCTCTGCGAAGAAAAAATCTAACGTAAAGTTTGTATTTTATGACATAATAAGTACATAGGAGAATTATTATGTAGATATTTCAATATTTTTAGTGACAAGCGGTCACCTGTCACCAAGTGACGCAATTATAATGTCGATACGATTCCAAAATATTTGACAATATCTAAAATCATTTATGTTTCATACCTTTAAATACACACATACATTTGTATACTTCTATCGAGTGTCTGCCCTTGTTACTCGTAACTCTATTGTACCCATTCTTTTCTATAAATTTAGTGTCAATAGTGTAATAAACTCCTTTGACCATGCAGGTGCAAGGGACTACAAAACTATTCAGAATCTAAAAAAATACAGTCCAATTAAATTTTTATTTTTTATTTTTTTTATTTTATTGAATCTTACAGGAACATACAGTCATTCTACTATACTATCAACAACAATCAAGTAATAATAATTATAAACCAGCAAAGTTCCTTCAATTACTTATCGAATATCCTACAATACAGTGATAAACATAAATCAATATATAAATAAATACATAAATATATACATTTAAGAAACAGGAATATAAAGTCAAGGTCAAACAACATAAGACATAAATCTTTCAAATATGAAAAAAAAAAGAAAAGAAGTCACATAACATCATAGATATATAGCAATGTATAAATATGGTAAAACAATGAAAAACATAAATAATTGAATACAAACATATAAGAATTCATCCCTCTCATCTCATCAGCCCAACAACTCCCGCTCTAAATTGATCTTTATTCAGATGGAAAATGTCTAATACCTTGAAGAGTGTATTATAGAGCTTACAAGAACGATGAATAAAACATCCCTGCATGTAATTCGTAGAGCAATGAGGCAGCCTAAACAAGTATTCGCACCGGGTATTTCTTAAGGGCCAATTAAAACTTAGCCTTTCTAGCAGCGATTCCGAGTCGACCTCGCCAGATAAAATTTTAAAGAGGTACATCATATCAGCCTGGGTTCTTCTGCTTTCAAGGGACGACATGCCATGGTAAATAAGCGCCTGCCGATAGTCGCTAAAGTGCCGGCCTCTCAAAAAACTGAGATGTCGCACCAGCCTTCTCTGGATGCACTCAATCCTATCAATATATGTTAAGTACTGGGGACTCCATACCACGGTTGAGAATTCTAATCGACTACGGACAAATGCATAATACAAGATCCTCGTGGTGAATGGAGATTTAAAAGGCCTACTCATCCTCATGACGAACCCCAACATTCTTTGGGCTTTATCTATAATCGAGTTAACATGAGATCTAAATCGCATCCCAGAGTCCAGGATCACTCCCAAGTCCCTAATCTCTTCCCCTCTAACCAGCGTCTGTAATCCAAGTTCATACGAAAACTGCACAGGCTGCCTAGCCCTAGAGAATGAGATGACTTTACATTTAGACACATTAAGATACAGTTGATTAAGACGGCAGTAATCCTCCAAACGACTAAGGTCGGTTTGAAGTTTTGTGCAGTCTCGAATGTTATTTATCTGCATGAATATCTTTGTGTCATCAGCAAACATCAGAAACTTGGCGTGACGGAAACAGACACCAATGTCATTTACATATAAAATGAACAGTAATGGCCCCAAATGGGATCCCTGGGGAATACCAGAAGGGCAAGGAAGAAACCGAGATACCGACCCACCTATAGCCACGGCCTGCGACCTCCCCTCAACATATGATGCGAGCCAACGAAGGAGATCTCCATGGATCCCGTAACAACGCAACTTGTGCAAGAGTATCCGGTGACTAATCTTGTCAAACGCCTTTGCATAGTCCGTGTAGACGGCATCCACCTGCCCACCTCCGCCCATTCTTTGAGTTATGTAATCTGTAAACTCGAGGAGGTTTGACTCCACGGATCTTCCAATCACAAATCCATGCTGTTGGGGCGTTATAAATGACCTCACTGCAGGGGACATCTGTGACACAACTATTCTCTCCATTAACTTGCTGAAAATACACAACTTAGAAATTGGTCTATAGTTCGTAACGCTATGCTTATCGCCGGACTTATGAATCGGCGTCACGAAGGACCTTTTCCAGATGTCTGGAAAAATGCCCTCCGAAAACGAACGCTTATAGAGGAGATATAAGGGGTAACACAGTTCATCAGCACAGCTCCTCACAAAAATCGCAGGCACACCATCGGGACCAGAACCCCCCCTAGAATCAAGTTCCTTCATACATCTCAGAACAATTTCAGGTGACAGCTCAACATGGTGAATATTCAATTCGCCATCATTCACGTCCGGAAGGACAACATCACTATCATCAACGAAAACGGAGTAAAAATAATCACCAAACATTTCTGAGACAGATTGCACATCAGAGGAAGTTACGCCAGTGTAGTGCATAGACGCCGGCAAGGAAGACGACGACTTCTTTGACTTTACATAAGTCCAAAACTTATTGGGATCCCGTCTTATCAATTCCTCTGTGCCAGTTATAAATTTGTCGTAACACTCCCGAGCAACCCTCTTCTGCCGAGATCTCAACAACCTGAAAGAAGCATAATCGGAGTCATTGCCGCTTATCTTCCAGCGTCGATGGTATTTTTTCTTTTCTCTAATGATCTTTATCAGAGCCCTACTGTACCAGATGGGGAACCCACCGCTGGCATATACAACCTTTTTAGGAATATACTTATCGATTAACCCATTCAAGAATGCATAAAATCGACCAGTAGCCTCCTCCACACCCTGACATTCAAACTCCTTCACCCAATCATGGGACGAAAGCTCTAGCCTAATATTGTCATAATCACCTCTGTAAAAGAGAACTACTTCCCTCGGGGGAATCGCCGCTACAGGTCTACCCTCAATTGCCAAATTCACGATCAACGGTGGATGATGCGGGTCCTCAGCCCTGAGAGGCTCCTCGCATAGAGAGACCTGAATGTTGTCCGCACTCACATTTGACATAATGAGGTCTAATATTCTCCCTCCACGGTTACTATGAGAGTTAAATTGATTTAGATCGCAGAACGATATGAAATCCACCAAAGCGCTGGAAGCCGCATCACTGAAATCACCCGGCAAGCAGAATTTTTCTGTTGCATCTCCGATCCAGACAATGCCAGGCAAGTTGTAATCCCCTGTCAAGAGAAACAAATCATCAGGCTGCTCCAAAATCAACCGAGAGCACATTTCAATGTTTGCGTGCAGGTTGGAAGAGAAAGAACTGCCTTGTGGAATATAGGAACAACACACATTCAAGCTTACCCGCGAATTTGGCCGGGCTATTGACACCCACACATCCTCCGCCCGTGTGCCCCAGCCAACGCGGTGCACAGACGGAATACTTCGGTGCACAGCAATGAGGACACCACCCCCCAGAGATTGCCCCGCATTAGCGTAATCGCGGTCTCTTCTATATACGTTATATCTACAGTCAAATAGCTCAGAGCTACCGATTGAGTCCAGCAACCACGTTTCAGTAAGGCAAATAATGTGATAATCATTCAATAATACCCTGTACAGAAAGTCATTTGTCCTAGTTCGCAGGCCCCTAACGTTTTGGTAATAAATAGATAACTCTGTCATTTGCAAAAAGCAGCAGCAAAGCGTTGAGCATCGGAGTGGAAAAATATGAGAAAACAGGAATGCATTTCGTCAAGGTCAAAAACAATAATTCAAAGACAACACAATGATAATACACTACGTCAGTCTCAGCAACCATACGAGTAAAAAGCATAATAACAATCGAGATGAAAAAATATGATAATGAATCGAAATCGATGAAATGTGACATTCAATCAGATACAACTCTCCAATATGTATGCAATAACACAAAAAATACAATAAGTCAAAATAAGATAAAATACAACAAATTACAAAAAAATATATAAAAGTACAATAGAAAACAATACAGTGAAATACAATTAATTTGAGTAAAATGGTGTGAGAAAAAATATGCCTCGAACAAGACTTGTAGTGGGGTGGGTCGAGACAAGCGGCTAAAAGTCATGTGAGCCTCCCGAGGTCACTAGTGGACTTAATCAATATTGGCGGAGCCTTTTCAAACTTTCTCACATAAATCCTGCAATCCTTGACCCAGGCAAACTTGTATTCCTTCAGCCTCGCCACTTGTCTAGTTTCCCTATACAACATTTTGTTATCCCTAGTAAGGTGATGATTTATAAATACCTTACCCCCACTATGAATTCCCAAATCGCGTGCTACCAGCCCCCGTTTTTGCTTAGCAGCATTCAAGAACATATCTTTACTACTCCTGTTAGAAAACCTTACAATGATTTTTGGAGGAACCTTTTCCTGTGAATCCTTACTCCATGAGGCAACCCTTTGAATACTCTGCATAGATTCCTGCGGGAGACTGACTTCAATTTTCGCTGTTAACGATTTCATCAGTGTGGGAAGATTCTCATCCTTTAGCACGGGGATTCCAGATATTTCAACGTTATTCATTCTAGCATATTGCTCTCTATCATTGCTCTCTCTCTTGAGTTCAGAGACGCTTCTATCCAAGCCAGCAACTCTTTTTTCCAAATCGTCAAAACGTTTCAGTTTACTTTCAATTTCAGCAAGCTTAGTATTTAGGGTCTCACTCTGGGCGCTCATGAATGTCGAGGAAGCCTTTAGCTCCTGAACATCCCCATACATCAATCGAAAATCCTTTCTCAAGCTTTTAAGCTCTCGCAAAATGCTCTGTGAATCAGCCAAGCCCACAGTTACCGGGGTAGACACCTGTGGTGTAACGGCAACAGGAGCAGGAGATCCCGAATTGCTATTCATCGTTGAGTCAGAAACAGCAGGCGAGCGTGAACGGAGAGATCTTGGGTCTTCCAATCTGCACGAGGGACAACGCCAATGGGCTTTGGACATATTTGACATCTTCTTCAATTCAGAGGCGGCCGTTCCCAAACAAGTACAATGGTAGGAACTGTAACATCTACTGCACTTCAAGGCCTTTGAGGGACTAAGCAGGCTGCTGCACTGCTTGCACTTCATTTTGTTACCCTGTTTATGCTTAATACCTGATGACTCCATAATTTGGTATCTATTTATTGTACAATGAGAAGCAAAAAAACAAAGTTTTGTTTCTTCCTCCGCTTAATCAAAAACACTATGTGAGTGAAATGCAATAGAGATCAATAGATGACCTCAAAGTGTGTATGAGGCGGAACCCGGGTGATTGCAATCAGTCAATTGTTGTGTGTAGGTAGTGACGTCTTATATCGGCAAAAATGTATGGAGAAAATGTTATTCCTACTCACGGTTTCCACAATGTTGAAGATAGAGAAACACCACCGCGAGGTTTTTTGTAGTAAATTTTATTATCTTTCGAATGGTATGTGGCAAAACTCGATCCAGCTTATAAGGATGATGGCACTTCACAAAAAAGTTTATTTTTCTCTTCAAAACGGCATAACTTCCACTAGACTGGTCCAAATCCGGTCACAAAAACACAGATTCACATCGATTTTTATGAAGGGTCAAACAAGATAAAAAAAGAAATTTTTTGGAAAATTTTAAAAATTTTCACATTAGAAAAATCGTTTTTCCGAGAAAACCGTTCCAGATAGAGAGGTGCTGCCACGAGATTTTCTCTCTGGCCAGATGTCATCTACAGGATTACGTTTGAATCCCGGCGATCAGCACCCTAGAAGGGACAGGGTTTTCACTTTTCACCTTCCGATTCTTAGCTGTCACAGATTTTCATAAAACGTCACAAAAAGCCACTATGCTCACTAAAGAGAGCAGAAAATTCTGCACCGTTTGATATATAGATATCGGTGTTTAATCTCAGTTTACGCGAAAATTAATAAATTTATTATGGAACTCTGAAGTACGTGTTAACGGTATCGAAATTGATTATATAAATCTACCAGAAATGAATCTACCAAGAATGCAATTATTTGCTATCTTATTCTTCAGTTTGACCTTCAGTGGAGCCATTGGATCCCTTTATCCAACGATACATGCATCCCCTACAACACTCAAAAGTTGTTAAAGGAAAAGCATAGAACAAACTGCCAATACTATCGTAGTTTCACATACGTTCAGATATAGAATAGAAACAATTTCCCAATAGACAATAGCATGTATGTTTTTAGATTCACAGGTGTTATGTGTGCATGTATGTATGCATGTACGAGACGTCAGATATTATCGATTTTGCGTTTCATCTCAAACAATAACAAGAGATTTATATTATATTGTCTTGTCTGGCAGGTAGGAATAATGATCTCGGCGTACAAGAGAGATGTTCTAGTCTCTAAACTACTAAACTCTATCTATATAATAATAATATATCGTTGTTGCACACAGAATGTGGCTCATGTGCAAATTTTAAGTGCACGTTATACTAGACTTAAGTGCATATTTTTAAACATAAGGCTATTCTTGAAATTCAATGTTGATCAGTCGTGTAAAAAATTTCGAGCTGACAGATAACTCAATCGCGAACTAGCAAACTCTTTCGTGTCGAACACTTTATAGAAAAAAATCCAAAGATATTTGAATGTTCTCAAATATTGCTGTCACCGCAGTTAAGCAATATTGGGCGCGGTCAGTGCCTACTTGGATGGGTTCAAATATTGCTGTCAGTTATAGTACAAAACGATCATATATTTTAAATTAATAAAGTATATTTTTCCATTTTGAGTGTATCGTTTACACGAAGGAATATAAATAAAATACGTACTAAAATAGGTAAAGTACTTGTATAAATACTTATGTACACCATTTTTTATGAAGCAATGCCAAATTGAAAAAAAAAATCGATCGTGGAACTCTTTTCATGGTAAGCAACAAAAAATCTAAATTTCAAGTTTGTAGTTAAAGCAAATAAATGCGGAGAAACCCCCAAGCATTCCGAATTGAAATAACTAGTCATGATTCACGATTGCTTAACATAATAATAAAAATGGTTTACATATTTTTAGAAAAATTCATTCATTCTCCCTTTGAGCTTACCCTCCTGAGGTAGCCCCGCACACCGCAAACCAGCCCGCAGGAGACCAATCCCCAGCCCAACACAAATCAAACCCGCTATGGATATTATTACGTTCGATCCTGCACCTTTACAGGGGGGATACCATCTACCTGAGCCCCCCCTCCCTGATGGGATCCAGGATGGGATTTTCTGACCTGTAGAGATTTAAGTAAGTACGAGAGGTGGTCAAATACAGTCTCCAAATTTAACTTAACAATAATTAAATACTTCCCACAAGAATAACATATTTTATTAGTTTTGCCTCAGCACAGACTCTCGTCTAGTGAGGCACAACCTTTATTAGTGATATAAAATATATAGTATTGTTTGTATTATGTTGGGAAATAAATAAATAATAAAGTTATTAATAGTAGAGGTTAGAATTGCATGTAATAATTCATAGATCTGAGAAAAGCTTTCGATAGTATATGTCACATGATAGATTGGTTGAGATGGAAATTTTGCAGTATCGGATACCTAATTAGTTACTTTTGACTATGTGTTAGATGATTTCAGAATTTACACTTAAGTCTAATTTTACGTGCACATTTTTGGTTAACTTAAGCGGTATGTGTAGCTATATCCTATGTATACAATAGATACATATTATATTATGTATTGCTTGTATTTTGTTTTCCGAAAGGATTACCCAATGCCTATCGTACGAAATTCCTATGAAAAAAACTATCAAGAAAATTTGTTTTGCGTTTTTTTCTATTTCGTGGTCAAATCATTCCTCTTGTGGATGAAATGCCAAAAAGATGAAAAAAATATGTTTGAAAGATGTTAAAATATTCTTCTGCCAGCGCGAAAAAAATGTAAGAATCATCGTCTTTTCTGAGTAAAAGCAGTTTCTCCAGAAAACAATTATTGCATAACGTTTATAGAATAAGAATAATAACAAAAGACATAACATAGGAGTCAAATTTATATGAACGGTTTCTTTATATTTTGTCTATCTCTATTCATCTTGTTGTTTTGAATGATAGTTCTATTTATTTTTCGAAGAATTGTATTTCGAAGAATCTTCATGGAATCATATATGAGAAAGAGTACCTACCCTAGTACCTATGTACGTATTTTTTTAAATATAACAACCTTTTATTAGACCATCGTAAGGGTGACGGTCAGTCAACTTTGTATCATTGCACCATTTTATGAGATTCTATATAAACTGTACATTATAATTTAGAAAAATCTGTTGTTTTACGCTTACACGACTAACGGCCGGTTTCAATAACCTATCCGTAGTAATCAGTTAAACGCTATCCGTCAATTAACCGCAGTTAATATTCTATCCTTATCCGCGTTTCAATAAACAAACAACAGATAGATAGTATTTATGTCAGTAACCATGGAAACTATCCGCGTTTGATCATAGAAATTGTCAATACTTCGTCCATGTCAATTTTCGAAAATACGTCAGTTTCAATATCAACAATATTATTATATTGTCTATGGAATAATTTATAAAAATAAATCATTAACGACGTTTTTGGTTAACCGAAACCTGACAAGAAAATCTTTGTTTGACAATATCGACATGAAATTTATCCGTGAATATAACATCCGGGGTTCTTCGTCCTCGTCAGAGTCGAATACTCCGTCTTCAAATAACTCCAAATCGCTCTCGTCACTTGAAAAAGCCATTATTTAAAAAAAAACTTGTTGCTATACCAAACACTTGCCGCCGAAAAACAAACCGCCGAAATCGGGGGTTAGGAAAACCATAGAAAAAACAGTAATCACAAATGTCACAAGCTACTAGAGATAGGTTATTGAAACGCTTTATCGCCGATTTCTATACAAATTATTTAATGAAAGATAGATAGAAAGTTTAGATAAAAATTCTATCTATCCATTGTTTATTGAAACACCAAAGTGTAAAGATAGATAGATTTTTAACCATAGATAGGTTATTGAAACCGGCCGTTAATCGACCCACTTCATTCCTACCTGAGATCATCTGTTATAATATAGGTAATCTAGATGTAACAAAATAAATGTTATATTATTTAGTTCTTGTTATATTATTATGATTTATTATTGAGGTGAAAACACGATTTCAACTCCTCCGTGAAGAATGTTGTTACATATTCCAATTTCCCATAGGTACCTCATACATCATTGTTGTAAATATTTTTATTATTATTTAATATAATTTATGGCCAAAATAATAATATAAAAAAAACGGCGAAACAAGAAGACAAACAATGGTTATCCTATGTATTGTTATTATTATATTTTGCACTTTTTTATTATTATAACAATATTATTATTTATGCCGGATAGCTACGGCACTGAGACACTTCACGTAATACGTTTATAACAAACAAAAGGTACATTTTCTAATGGTTCTCAAACTTTTTTAAAGATTTTTTTTGTTTTATACCTACCGTCATACTTGTTTTTTTTTTTTTTTTTTGCGAAAGTGCTTAAAATAGACAAAATTTATTTAATTGTATAGTAATTATCTACATTTACCGTATTCCCTCTGACTGATCATAATTAATAATTATTGAACTCTGACTAACTGTTTTCATTTTATTTCTCACCTGATTAGACCAAAATTTCACCACATTGACTTACATTTTAACTTTCTATTTATTTAACTGTGCTAATTAAAACTGGAGACTATGTATTTATTATATTGTTATTGTTTTTATGTGTTTATTATTTTATCTTAATTGACGATGGATCGCATTAAACCAAAATGACTGGCGATGCGATTTTATACTCCGATTATTATCATGATTTATATCACCCCCTTGGATCTGTTCAAATTATTTTGTGAAATAAATATGTACCAAATCATTATTAACATGGCTTTACGCCGTGTGTTGTTTAAAATAAAATAATATATAGCTATATATTATAGAGCTCTTGTTGCCTCCCTATGCCCCTAAGTGGGGTCTAAAGGGAGTTTGGATTGGATTGGATTGGAGTATATTGACTCCACATTCCACAAGCCCTCGCCATGTGATTCTGTTCCCTGCGGTCCTCACCGCTTCATCCCAGCCAACACCAGCAACCAGCACGCCCATGATTACCCACGTTCTGACGTTTGGAGGTACCTACTGGGCCTTTTATTTTCTTTCGGATGGTAGTTGAGCCATGGGCGCGTAATTATTCTAAATTCTTCTTCAATACGTGGTCGAACTGGTCAACGCAACTTTATACTAGTCATATCCTGGCGCCAAATACATGACAGCAGTCGCAGTCTTTAAATTTGGTTGCTCTCTTGTTCTCAATAATTTCCAACTTTATCTCTATATTTCATTAATTATTATTAAATATCTATTTGTTGCATACATGAGATTTTTCGACATGTTGAACATGTCGAGAATTCTCATGATTAGGAGTTTTGGAGACTCAAATATTACCACCCAATGGCGAACGTTGTTAACGTAAAGTGATCACACTAAGCCAGCCTTCGAAACAACAGTAGAAGACGGTTGTAAACCCGTGGTGGTTTGTTCCATTCAAAAATCGAACATCAGTAATGAATTTTTAGAGTCATTAATTATTATTAAATATCTATTTGTAGCATATATGAGATTTTTCGACATGTTGAACATGTAGAGAATTCTCTTGATTAGGAGTTTCGGAGACTCAAACATTACCACCTAATGGCGAACGTTGTTAACGTAAAGTGATCACACGAAGCCAGCCTTCGAAACAACAGTAGAAGACGGTCGTACGAGTAAGCCCGTGGCAGTTTGTTCCATTCAAAAATCGAACATCAGTAATGAATTTTTAGAGTCATTAGTTGTTAGATAATTCTTTAAGATCTAGTCCTGAAAAGGGTCACAAGAATCTAGATATAGTAACGATCTACAGATTGATTTTCGGCGAATGAAACACTAGGCTACCCATTATTTAAATAATAGTTTATCTCTAGAGGTTTGTTTGGATAGGAAAGTATGGAAGTCCTTACTCTCTGCCTACCCCCTTCGGGAGACGGTGTTATGGGTAAAAAAAAATGTCTATCTTGCGGCCTTTAACCGCTATATTATATGGTCCACCTATTTTTCTTCTAGGTGTAAATAGATAAAATGATACGGATGTTTGAAAACGTAAATTGTAAAAATATTTTAACAGTTTGAAAAGCACTGTCCATAGTATAGCATATTTGCTACACATTTTATTTTTTTATAAATTATAAATTTCTCACAAATAACAGCAAACCTAAAAGTCTTATGTCTTGTTATATAATAATATCACAGTAATATAATATTGTTCAAATAGTAACTCATTTATTGCAAACACAATTATTATATAACTGTATGATTTATTATTATATGTCCGTTTATTCATTATATCACTATTTTTGGGGGTAGGTAAATCTTATAATGATAATATTAGGTATATAATCGGGAAATTATCCCAAAATACAACCTTTATTTAAAACATGAACAGTAAGATTCGAGGGCTACTTTCGTTAATTGAGTTTTTTTTTATTATACGGTTGATAGTAAAATTAATTGATTACCTCACATTTTTTAATCAAAAAATTGGAACATACTTAAAGTGAACATTAAATCAACTTTTGACATATTTTGTTTGTTTCATGAAGGACTCTTTGGTCGACACTGAGTTTTGAACCATCGACCTTCAGTCATTAGAACGGTCCGTCGATTATATTTCCTTTTTCTCTTACTTGCTCTCTCTTATCTTCTCGGCCATCTGTCATTCGGCATCCTTAACACATGTCCCAGCCAAGTCCATCTTCTCTCCATAATGGTAGATGTGATAAGCTTTCGCTGGGTGCGCTGGCGTATAGCATCGTTCGTTATGCGGTGGTAATATCTTATACCCAAAATTTTCCTGAGGCACTTCGTTTCGAAAGCGCAGACTTTTTGTGCCAGAGTTTGGTCAGGTGCTAGGACTCACACCCATACAGGAGAATGGGAAACTCACACGCACCAAAAAGTTTTCATTTCGTCTCGACTCTTTCCATATTTTAGTCATATTGTTAAAGACGCCACGTCTTGCCATACTGAAACGTAACGTATTCTGCTCCTTCGCAGCAGAACTGAGGGATTTGGATATGGTATGAGAGGAGGACTATTTTAAAGTCAGCAATGACATTCAAAGCTACCTAGAGAATTTTGATTCACCTTACAGCATATATTTCGCTATATTTAAACTAAACATTACGGAACTCTATCAACAAAGTCTGATTTATAGATAATTCATTTCCTGTTGAAATCTAAAATGGAGGCGTCCAAAGGAAACGGACAGAAATGTCACTACAAATTCAAACCATACAATCATTAACATAATACTTTCTAGACATAGACAAATTCTTGGAACTAACAGGATTGTCACTGTCGTTCTAATGTTGAGTCCTAGAGCATAGACAATGTAACACTTTTTCAATATTCCATAAAAAGTTAGACAATCACATTTTGTTCTTGATGAGATTAGTGAAATAGACCATTAAAAGACACGTGGTTTTTGAGATTTACCTGATGAGCAAACGAGAATTTTCGAGAGCGTTAATCAAGTCGAGGATTCGAGACTTTCCAAATTTTCTCTTCACGTCAGTGGAAATGTTGAAATGAAATGAAATAGACTTTATTTCCATAGGCCCGGTTGGGCACTAAGACATGTCAAGTTACAAATAGAAGCACCTAAAAATACACATGAAGTAGCAAACAGAAAAAAAGAAAAGTACAGAACTCAACAAAAAAAAAACATCAATCATCACAATTAATAATATCAGTATCATTATTATTATCCATTCCGGCGGGTGTAAAGGGCCCACCAAGAATTTCGTCATCACTGTCATTTTCCGTCGTTGACTGTCATTTTCCTAGATTATGAAAAAATATAATAGAATGAATAACAGAATTTAGAAGAGTGAAAATAAAAAGGTATAAGAATTCGTGGCCGACCGGGAATGACGTGGATCGACCACATCGATTCCGTCCTCAAGGAAAGCCAGCAGCCCGATTCACGGAAAAGTTTAAGTCTAAGTTTAGTTCGAAGTTCGAACGAAGTTCGATTCAAACTTTTGTGAATAGGTACATAGACTGTAGATAGTCGCCGCCTACAATTATTATTACCAGCTGCCCTATTCACGGAAAAGTTTGAATCGAACTTCGTTCGAACTTCGAACTAAACTTAGACTTAAACTTTTCCGTGAATCGGGCTGCAGGTCAGAAATAAGAGAAACAGGAGAGGTTGTATGAGAAATGGTATGTATGTTGAAGAAGCGAAAGAAGAGTGTTTGGATAAAAAGGAGTGGAGGTCCCCTTCTCTCTGCCTACTTCTTACGGGACACAGCGTGATAGATAAAAAGTGCCTTTTTGGAAGGTAGCCCACATCAAACTTTGTTACGTAGTCCGTATTGAGAGTAATTGGTTTACCTTTTCAAATTCTAACATCACAAATACAACATTATGAAGAAAAAATAACAACTAATGACTCTAACAATTCATTACTAATGTTCGATTTTTAAATGGAACAAACCACTACGGGCTTACGACCGTCTTCTACTGTTATTTCGAAGGCTGGCTTAGTGTGATCACTTTACGTTAACAACGTTCGCCATTAGGTGGTAATGTTTGTCTCCTAAACCATTATGAATTTGTATTTGTTTTCTTTTCAAATTATAACAGCACAAAATAAATGCAACATTTTGAATTTGTATTGTTTTGTTATAACTCACAATACAGATACTTGAAATGCGTCCGATATGTATTTCATTAGAAATGCGTTAGCGTTGTATTGTGAGACAAGTAGTACACACAATGGGGTTCATCGATAATTGCATAGGAAGGCCGCATCTCTCTTACTGCGACAAACAGGAAGTCGTATCAGACTCACTCCTCCCAGAGAGTGTGCTTCACTCTCTAATTAAACCAATACAATCGCTAAGCATCTTTTTCTGTCTATCCACAACCTTTTCATTACAATTGTTTATTCGAAATACTTGGGTTCGTCTTGCTATTCTTGGTTATTTCATTACGATAGAACACTTGAATATCATTGGAACCTAAAAAGGAGCATGTAACAGTCACAAATTGTCTTGAAGCAGCTTTATACTTGCTTTTTCTAATGAATCATTCAATTCTAGAGTAGCTTCCAATGTGTGATAATCACTATCAAAAGCCTTTGAAAAATCGTCAAATTTTGTTCGTTCGCGTTTTTTGCGCCTATTATATTGTATACTGAATTTTTCTCCATAGTTAATGGAGAAAAATTCTTCTTCCAGCCAGGACATCTGCCTCTAGAGGGGCTGGAAGAAGGCAGATGTCCTGGCTGCGATATATACGAGAATGGACGGGTTTCCATACTGTGGAACAATAATTATTGTTTCGAGCAGCCCAGGACAGAGAAGGATTCGCCGCAGTGATCGTCGACGTTGGGAATACCTGACATTGCACCAAAAGAAGAAGAAGAAGTTGATGGATTCAGGAATTAAACGATGAACGGAACAGAGTATCAAATATTTTTTCTGTACCTAATTTCAAGTTTCAAGTTATCGAAAATAACTCTTTCTCTCTCATAACGTATAAATAAAATCATCGGAAGCCTCTAAATTTTTTTTATGTTCGATTGTGCAAGTCTTTTTATTTTCTTTCACTGTAGAATTAGCCCTTAGGAAATCCACTTCCGCTAATTTTTATAGATTTTTAGAAAAATATAGACGGCTTACGTGGAATTTCCGTCGCTAAAATGGAGATTTAGTTCCAATATATTTTAGCTTAGTGTAACGAGTTCTAGATGGTTGTGATGAGAAAAAAAAAACATAGAATCAATGTCGTTATGTGTTTAGACCTAGTCCTGAAAAATAAGACAATAATAGTCTACAAAAGAATTAGAATATTATGCAACTAAAATGGCAATTTCTATAAAACAAACAAACAAACAATATAAACGTTGAATAACAGCTATATTGAGTTAGTTGATTTCGCAGTGAATCACATTTAGAAGTTGGAAGCGACATGGCAGGGTTTCATGTAAAGTAGTAAGTCGGCAATTAGACGGGAATCCAGCGACAATCCAATTCCAGGAACTTTGTCTAGCGGAAGTACTATTAACTAGTCTTGTTCCATTCAACTTCACCACCCACTAACATATTTCCGTGTTATTCTTCTCTCGCATCTGCAGTATACAGGGTGGAAACACTCAAGAACTTTTACGTCGTGCATTCAACGTTTGAACATTCCATCATTCTCCCTTTACGCCCCACTTACGGGCAGAGGGATATAACAAGGGCTCTTCATTGCGCTCGATTTTGTGCAATTTTTATGACCTCCTCCCAGACCATGTTCAAATCTCTCACAGGAACGGAGAACAGTGTGAGAGGTTCTTCTTCGTCTTCAGAACAGCACTCTTCTCGGCCAACTGACATTCTCAATGCAGTGGGAAATCATATTTTCAAGTTCTTCTTCTCAGCCTTGAACCATCCACTCCTGAATGTAGGCCTCCTCCATGTTATTCTACACTCCTGTCTATACATATATCCTGCGCCTTCTGCATCCATGTCCCGCCCGCAAACCTCACCAGGTCATCTCTCTATCGAAGTTGGGGTCGTTCGGGGTTTCCTCGGGATGTTCTAGGGCGTTTGTTCTTCGATGTTCAAGTTCTACGGATACGCAAGTCATATTTTCAAGTTCTACGGATATATATGTATGCAAATCGTGTAAATAACAATCTCAAATAACAAACCAAAAAAAAATCGAAATGATAAAATAAAGATAACAACATCTATGAAAGCCAAATGCAATCAAGGACACCGATGTACAGAAGAGTAAATTTATTATTTCTTTATTAATTCTCGAACTAACGTCATTTCTTCGAAGCCTTTTTCCTTAATAAGTTCAATAAATAAATAATACATAATATTGCATTGTAGATATTTTAATGTAGGCGTTTTAACACAAGTTGCAGAAATAATTAAATAAATTTAAAGCCATGAAGGAGATATTCCTATAATCTTTGACTTTATCTGCTACTTGATATCAGAGAGTAAAACAATGCAAATAAATATTTTCTAAATAAGGAAGACTTTTGAATCGAAACCTGCCTTTCTTGAAGAGAGAATCGATGTGTTCGAGAACTTATTACAGGAGGTAACTTTTTCGAGTCAACCGGTCTCATCCTATCTCAAACAGGCCAACTCCAGGTAGAAATTTCAAGTTTGAAAAATACTGAACCAACCGGGAATTGAACCTAGAACCTCTTGATTAGAAGTTGGAACTGATATCATTAGGATTGTTGGGTTTATGTAATTGGCGGTGCTTGGATACCCTTTGATATAAATTAAGCCAATTGGTTTTCAATAATCTTTGAAAACAGTAATTGAACAATTAATTTGAAAGTACTTATTTTTTTTTTAAATTTGTTAATGAAAAAAATATACAAGTACAAAACATATAGGTACATTAACAAATATATCAAATAAAAAGTCAATTTTATATGCCCCATTTGAAGTTATTATAGAAATCCGTGGGTTGGCCAGCTAAGAATAGCTCCCTTGCTTTTTTGGTGTTTTTTTAGCATCCTGTAAGTGGCAGTAAATCGAAAATTCAGATCAGGATCGTAGGGTTGACTACCTCACGTCCTTTGACCCCAACAGGTCAGTAAAGGCGCAAGATGTAAGCCTCAGAGAGGGGCTCAGGGAGCTGGTGTCGCCCTTATCGTTTGTCGTGTCCTTATATTGCGGAAGATCGAACGCAATGGAGAACTCTTGTTGCCTCCCTATACTCCTAAGTGAGGGTTAAAGGGAGAATAGAATTGATAACAATCGTGTTTTCTTCGATAAATCCGAGCACAAAATCCTAGGAAAGAGGAAAATTTCCCATTTTATAATGTTTGTTGCAAAGCTTTTAGGAGCTCATAAATTATCGCTATCATTAGTAAAGTTGTCAATGCCCTGACGTTTACATCGAAATAAAGTTGTATTATTGGAAGCTTACAAGTGCGTGGGATGTTCGAGATGTTATCATCGCTCCAAAGGACCATAAGTTGGAATCAAAACGTCGATGAGGCGATATCAGGTGATTGTAATAATAATTTTATATTGGAAAAGTTGTGTAATATCAGCTTGCTCTCTGTGTGTATAGTGTAAATTACATCTCAATACTTTGTGTTCTTTAGTACAAAGAACTGTTGTACCAGCTATGTTTTCAGTTTCTAACTAGCTGATCGGACAGACATTTTCCTGTACTCGGTATGAATGTTTGATTAATTAAATATTTGACTGATGCATCTGTTTCGAATAAGATTTGCAGTGGGCATTTTGTGAACCGCGGCAACTATGCAACCACTGACAGTTATGTCAAACTCCATATGGTTATATCTTATCTTAGTTTGGAAAGGGTTTCCTGCGACGCGATCTATGAAAAAATCTTAACAACAAAATTATTGTCTACTGCACCTGATTCTCGCATACGTAATTTCCACCCTTACAGTACCCCATCCCACTTACTTCGCCGTTTCGAGCGTTTTAGAAAATGTTCATACAATGTCAACAAAATTACGCACATTTTACTGTATTATACTCTCGCGTTGTTCCCGCCTGAGCTTTGAATACGAATGAAATATGGATGTTTTAGAAATATTTTGTTTCTGGGAGCGCAATGCACATTATGCATATATTATACGGGCAGCCTCTGCTTAGGAACACAGGGTCCACATGACAACGTCTGTCGGGAAAGCTAGTTAGAAATAAATTTAAATTGCAATTGAAAAATAAATATAGTCGAATATAAAACAACAAATGACCGTACAATTCATTACTAATGTTCGATTTTTAAATGGAAGAAGAGAGTACGGGCTTAGAGAATATGAAACAACTAATGACTCTAACAATTCATTACTGATGTTCGATTGTTAAATGGAACAAACCACTACGGGCTTACGACCGTCTTCTACTGTTATTTCGAAGGCTGGCTTAGTGTGATCACTTTACGTTAACAACGTTCGCCATTAGGTGGTAAGTCTCCGAAACTCCTAATCAAGAGAATTCTCAACATGTTTAACATGTCGAAAAATCCCATGTATGCAACAAGTACCTAGATATTAATAATTAATGAGATATAGAGATAAAAGTTGGAAATTATTGAGAACAAGAGAGCAACCAAATTTAAAGACTGCGACTGCTGTCATGTATTTGGTGCCAGGATCTGACTATATCCATTTTTGTAAATGTCTCATATTTATTGCCTATTGGCTTTGTTGGTACACATCGTTCTAATTATGTCTAAATTCATGTGACCATTTTTCAGGACTACATACTTACGACCGACTTCTACTGTTATTTCGAAGGCTGGCTTTAGGTTTGTGGTAATGTTTAAATCTTCGAAACTCTTAATCATGAGAATCCTCAACATGTTCAACATGTCTTATATTCCCATGTATTCAAGAGCAAGATATTTAATATTAATTAATGGAACTAACTGGCATGAAACTAAGTAAAACTAGCCGAAGAAGTGTAGGAAGACACCCGATGAGGAGGAGTGATGTGAACATGAGGTGGCCATGTCCTGCAGTGGACCATCACTGGCAAATAATAATGAGCTAACAGTTCTTGAGAACAAGTAGAATAAAGTCGTTAAGTTTTCGATAGTTTTATTATCTTGGAATGAATGTTCAGGTGCCCACGTCCTTATTATGAGGAGTAATATCAGCATTAAATAACAACCCGAGAAATATTATCGAAGAAATATGTGATACTTAATGAGATTTTGATACAAAAAACATAGAACTGTCAAATTTTTCAATTTCAATTTATTAATTGCTACGGGTAGAAATGTCATTTTTTCGCATTTCTCAACTTGGTAAATTTAATTGGGACCCCTAAATTGACGATATAACCGGTTTACAAGTCAATCAAAGAAGAAACGAATATTTTTAAAAATATCTAAATCCCTCCAGTCACCTCCCCTCTCCTGAAATTGTTACTAACACCCTCTACCATTCCAAACAACACCTAATTTTCACCCCCTACCCGTCCTTTCAAAATGCATATGTCCTGTCTTGATAGTTTATAGTTTAGTAGGTATTGTTAAGGTTACTGAAGATGGACGGTTGTCCGAAAACGTTTTAACCAAATATACTCAAGTAGAACTGACAAAGTTTTTGTTTATTTTTGTTTATTAAAATGTTCTACAAAGTTTCTCGCGACAAAAAATTTGAAGACGAATATTTTCTTCGCCTGTAAACCGACCAGAGCGCGCTTTGTGTCTAGACCTTATCCGAAACCTAACCAAATAAGTTAACACTTTTCTACGCAAAGGTGTCAGTATAGCCGGCGGAACTTATTGCCTGAGGCAGTTTTTTCCAGTCAACCAGTCCCGTCCAATCTAAGAGAGGCCAACGGGTAGAAATTTCAAGTGAAAAAACACTTAGAAAAACTCTGACCCGACCGGGATCGAACCCGGGACCTCATGATCTGAAGTCCACGCCTATACCACCACGCTACCGAAGTCGGACAAACTTCAATTAACAGAATTGTTTATTTACTTCAATAAAATCCGTCATTTGACGACGCCTTTCGACGGTTGACCACTATCTACTAATATTTACATAAATATTTTCGGTGGTGCTCATTCTGTCAGTGACACGTGACATGACAGACATTATAATAGCAATGCCTGACGTGAGTCACCCACACCAAAGAGAAAGCCCAAAGAGCCAGCTGAAATGTTGGCACACAGTTTCATAACTGATAGGCACACCTACATAAAACTCCTTCAATTCATATTGACCATCAGATTATAGGTCAATATAATTAATAGCTTAACGGGTCCAGAATCTGCAGATTGCCTACTCAGGATTTATCAGTTAGTAAAAGATTTGTAACCGAAGATAGTCACTATTATTGATCTCTTTATTTGGTTCATCTTAGTTCAATTTTTAAAATATTGTTTTTTTTTCTTGTTTCAGGTAAGGATTCAATTCTATCTAGATTTTTCGTTTTTCAAGGAATGGAGTAGGTAAGTATGAACTATTACTTGCTTTTTTCCTGGGCCAAAATTTAACACTTTCGTGTGAGTCATAAATGGTAGCAGAATGGTGTTTGTTAATGTTTGTCAAGAAACGCATATTCATTACATAAATTCGAACGACATCTAACCTTTACCAGTAAATTGACACTTAAGGCGGTTGGCAAAAGGTCTGCATAAATAAAATGGTATCATACTATGTATTAATGATTTCTACAGCTATTTATACTGAAAAATAACTTATGTGAAGTGTGAGCTTCGATCCGATTACCCATTAATTCAAAACTAAGAAAATACTGGAAGATATTTATGCAAAAAAAAGGTATTTTCTTTTAGGTAGGTGAAAAAATCTCATTTGCAATACTTTTCCGCCTTTTTTATCTGTCGGACACAAAAACAAGCAATTCTTGGTCTAGTGCTCGATATTAATTTTCTCTGTGCATTTTCTTTTTCTTTCTACAACATTACTTCCTCTTTAGTCTGTCTAACATGATCCGTTTTTTGCGCCACCTGATTATACGCACGCGCCTTGCGCAACACAGAATTCCGGCCTCCAATCAGAGCGTTACAAAATGGTTTGACAAAAACTGACAGCGGGGTGCTGATTTTTTTTTGCTTAGTCTTTTCTGTCCTAACTTACTTCCATTGCTTCTTCTACTAACATAATGTTTCTCATACAAACTCTCCCATTTCTTTCACTACTTAACTGTCCTTCCTACGGGGACTGAATCTAAGTTGGCGTGTATTAAGGATACCGAATGACAGTTAGCGCGCTGCTTCGAAGCAGAGAAGATGTATTGGCTGGGACATGCTTTAATGACAGTTGACCGAAGAAGATTCTCTCATACAGTGTGCCGTTCCTTCAAAGCAAAGCTGAGGGAATTAGATACGATGTGAGTGCCCGTATGTTGAGGCACAAAGGAAGCATGGATAGGTGGATCGATTAAATTGAAAAAAAAACGGTGAATAACTGTAGACGTTTTCATATTCTTACTTATTAGGAGTTTTTTTCTTCTCCATTTTGACATTTCATCCACAAAAGTGACGGTTTAGTCATTGGAAGTTTAATTGGACAACAATAATAATTAGACTTGTCTCTACTAGGGAGGTTACTAATTTAAGAATTTTTTACTGTGATTGATGTATTGAATGTATTGTAAAGGAAAGGAAAATGTAAGAAAAAGAAAAAATAAAGTATTATTATTATTATTATATCAATCAATTGTTTACCATAAACAAAATATAATATCAGTATTTTATACTCTATTTTTTATAACAAAGAATTTTTCAAAAAAAGAACACTTCATATTCGTTCGTCAAAACGTTTGAAAGAAAAACACGACTACTTTTCAATTATCCATAATACAAGTTCGAGAGATTTCCTTTCATAATCCGTTCAGTGTTGCCAACCTAACGAAACATTTCAAAATAATATCAATAATAAAACCTTCTCACAGGTCGTGTCATTTAGTTTACCTTTTGTTGCATTCCGAAAGTCTTTCAATTTAGGATTGTGACATTATGATAATTAAGCAATCGATTAAGTAGTTTCAATTATTTAGGTACTAATAGCTGGTATTGCGACAGAAAAAAATTCATTAAATTTATCCAGGACGGTCAAAATAAAAATAGATACCTATATTATGAACGGTCAACTGCGATTGACATACACCGTTTGCTGTTTATCTTTTGCTATAACTTATGCTTTAGCCATTATTAAGATGGTACCACCGCATCACGAACGACCCTATACGCCGGCGCACCCAGCGTGGGGCCCATCACCTCTACCATTATGGAGAGGAGATGGACTTGGCTGGGACATGTTTTAAGGATGCCGATTGACAATAATTGGCCGAGGAGTGCGCTGTTCTTCCTCCCATCAGGGTCCTAAAGACGAGGAAGACCCTATCAGACTGTGTTCCGCTCCTACGAAGCAGAGCTGAGGGATTTGGACATGGTGTGTGGGAGGAGGTCATAAACATTGCGGAAGATCTAGCGCAATGGAGAACTCTTGTTGCCTATGCTCTTGAGTGGGGTGTAAAATGGAGAAATTATTGATTGATTAGCCATTATATTATGTAACACAGCTCAACTCGGGCTTATTTAACAATTACGTAGGTTCAAGCAATATGAGCGTTAAAATATCATATAAGTAAGCGTTTACACTAATCGAGCATAGAGTCGAATCTAGAAACAGAGAATACTATATTATTTTATGGTTGATACTGGACACCATGGAAACAATAACAAGCAAGAACTAACTAATGGGTAATGACAGATTAGAGTCCATATCAACGATATACCTACTCTAATTCCAGCTCTGGTTCCATGTTCGTTTAATACTACTTAATGTAAACAAACAAGAAACCGTGCACCTATCAACCATATATAAAGTTTTCAACTTGCATTAGAAAATCGGAAACAATCACGCTACACAAAAAATAACAATCACAATAAAAAATCACGCACACATACATTCATAAAGTCTTTTCAGCACACTTCACAATCATCATCCATCACCAATTTAACCATTTGTAACTGCAAAATAAAAACAATAACCACTCCGCAACACGTCGCACGTACATAAATGCACCCTAAGATATTTAAAAATGTTGCTCTGGAATCTTTAACAATAATAATTAAATTATCGAGATTAAAAAAAATTGTTTTAACGCGAGTTTTAATATCAAAATATTTATTATTTATATGGATTCATATTATTTCATATCTACCCGACATCTTATTGGACCGACTACTCGATAAAATGGACGCTCTATTAATATTTGAAATGTATGTCTATAACACGCGATATTATTGTTTAGAAATATGTCACAATAATAATTATAGAAATTGTGCAACGATGTAATCCAATTGAATTGCTAACCCGTGACGATATTGAACGGACTGTCAGTGATGCATAAAATGCAACACTATATGAATCAATGAATTGTTTGGTAGAAACCAGTTATGCTCTTTGTATGTTGGGGCTCAACCCTGCGTACCCTCCATGATCCTGAAAAAATCTTAAATAAAAAAATATGCTGTTTAAGGACACATCATAACAAGTCTTACTCGCACATGCTGGGTTGGCACTTAGGTTGGTTGGAAGAAATTGCCCCAGGCAATAAGCCCGCCAATTTTAGTTCATTACTCTTTTATATTTTATCAATAAAGTGTTTTATTATTATTATTATGGTTTCGAAAATTGTGGTCCTTAAAACACCATAATATATTATTGCAGCAGCCATGTTGACTTGGGTCTGTATTTCCTCAACGCGGACTCCTCTTCCAACCAGAGGTATCTGAAGAAGCAAACCTGTTCTATTTTTATGTATTTGGCTTAGATTGCAGGTTTTGGGAGTTTTGGTAACGGTTATGCACTTCATCTTTTCGAAGTTTTTGCATGTGCTGTGTAGTCTGTTAAGTATACTTCTAAGATAATCATTCTGTTCTTTCTAACAGCGCTGTCTGCCAGGGGCGTGCCTAGAGTTATCTGGGCACGCATGCAAATTATTTTCGAGAGGTCCATAAAAGAATAGTACCTACACCTATATGAAGAGACTCCGAAAATTAAGTTAATTTCTCTATTATCACTTTATTAACCGACCTCGGTAGCCCAGTTGTACTGGCGTGGACTTCAAACCACGAGGTCCCAGATTCGATTCCCGGTCGGGTCAGAGTTTTTCCATAAATTTGATCTTTTTTAATAAACTAGGTATACTATTTTCTCTATCGCAATCATTAATAGCTCTGACATACGATCTTGATGTGTTTCTCATATAAGTATGAATTCGTTTTAATGCTCAAAACGCACGTTCTGCATGAAGCGCTTGCTGCTGGTATGGTAACGCTTAATTGGGATAATTTAATCAGTTCCGAAAAAGCAATATCCAGACCATTTTCGTTGATGAAATCTAACAGTTGGAAAACATTAAATGATTTTAGTTCTGGAGATGTAGGTATACAGAGATGAGATATCAATTGATTTTAAAGTTTTTAACACTCATGATTTATGTTTAAAAAATGAACTTCAGGTAATTAAAAAAAAAGCTGTTATATAACCATAAAAATGATAAAATAAACAATATGGTTAAGAAATCAGTAGAATAAATAAATAAAAAATGGCCTGTTTTAAATGGTGTCCAATGTCAGCGATCTCCTGATGCACAATTTTCACTAAAGGTTCACAGAAAACTATAATTATATCAAAAAGAAAGCATTGAAACAAACACAATCTATGAAACCACAAACCAGTTTAAGTATATCATGCACAATATTACGAAATTTTAATTTCTTAATTTCTTATTATTTTTAACAACTCCACAAAAAAATGTAAACTAAGACTTAATGAGCTAACCTCAAAAAGAAAACATTGCATCAGCTGTGACATTGATACGGTCAAAATATTACATCTAATCTATAATAATAAAGGAAAGTGCCTGACTGACTGACTGATTGACTGACTGACTGATTGACTGACTGATTGACTGACTGACTCATCAACGCACAGCCCAAACGGCTAATCGTAGAGAAGTGAAATTTGGAAATCTGGTAGGTATCAATACAAAACCTTCCACTAAGAAAGGATTTTTGGAAATTCCACCCCTAAGGGGGTGAAAAATAGGGTTGAATGTTTTTCAAAGTATGCGAATATCTCGGAAACTAGACATGGTACGAACTTGAGATTTGGCATATGAATTCTTCTATAGAAATGAGTGTTAGCGTATTTGGCAATTTTTCCAAAATTTAACTAAAAGGGACGAAAAAGGGCACATATAAAAAGGGATGATTTTTAAGTGCCTCCTAAAAAGTTTAAAACTGGTTTTATCGAAATTTCAAAAAAATGATTTCTTCAGAAAGAGTCAAATTATACTATTTCGTTTTCAAAAGATATCATTAATTAGAGGGTAGGGGGTGAGGGGCACTTTTCCAACGTGTATGTGTGTGTATCCGTCCCCTCTTTGTAACTTTTGATTCGCTTGATGCACAGATCCTAAAATTTCAGAAACTATTGAATATTTTAAGCATACAAAATTTGTATACTCAGAATTTTGAATTTTTTTTTCAGTCAGGGGTTATCAACCTTTGAATTTTATTTAATTTTTCCATATATCTCGAAAACCATAAAATCTAGAACCCTAAAATTGTGTATGTATATAGAAAAATACAATATCTAAAATATAATTTAATGAAAAAGTTCCAGGATTTCTCAAACTTTTTTTATAAAGAAAAATATTTTTTTTATGACAAATTTACGAGTTTCAGTGCCTATATTTCAGAATTTTATAAAAATATCGAAAAACGCCGAAACGCTACAACTAGATAATTTATTTTTCTATAAAAAATACATACATCATAGCAGTACATCTCAAACTTTTCTTAACAATTTTTGTAAAAATTTAATTTATTAACGACATCGTTTCATACAATAAACATACATACACCGCGAGGTGGTCCGGTGCAGCGTGTATGAATAATAATATATACGTAGGTAGGTATACCCAACCCAACCTACTTTCTCCAATACACGTGACGAAACTATTGCGTAATCTATAATAATAATATAGTTTTGAACTAGCCGACCCGTCAAACTTCGTCCCGCCTTGGAATATAAATAATATGTTCGAGATTTTATGCATAACTTTAAGTTGATTTCAGTTTAAAGTTATTTAACACAGACGACGACGTGGTCCTTATATTATTGAACTTGAATAAGTATAATGATACAATTCATTATTACCTTTTTAACTACTGTAACCGCTGCATCTGTTATAAAACATATCATTTTATTATTTACTATCAGCATTCCGTGAATCGTATCATTCATCAAACAACTGATTCCTGTCAAACGCCTGATTTAATTTCAAAATTAGAAAAAATCTAATAATAATATGGAATTTTATTTTTATTCGTGCAACTTTTTTCTTTCATAAGACCCTTCAGACAAAAGCAAACACGACAAAAAATGGGCGATATAAGTTCAGCTGTTCTCATAGGGTAAGAAACACGTAGAATGCCGATTCTGACTAGCGCCAACCGGCGCAAAGAATGTTACTATGCATTTGAATGGGGAAACCCACAGAAAAAGCAGGAACCCGCTTTCCGACATGCCCATTTAAATGCATGGAAACCATAGACAACAATCTTTGAGCTGGTCGGCGCGGATCGTAATCGGCTTTCAACGTGTTCTTACCCATACGATGACCGCGCAAATTAGCGTTCCATTTTTATATAAGAGATCCACGAAATTCACTTTCCGTGAATTCAGACAAACACTTTAGTACCTACTTCAATATATTTTTCGTACCATGCATCCTGTACAGCGATTCTGAATTGTTTTTTTTACGATCGACATTAAAACCATTATGTAGGTACCTACCTATTTTAGTAATTTATTATCTCTACTAAAATAATTTATGGTAAGTTCACGAAAAGAATCTGGATTGTATTGCAATTCTTTATGTCTTGATCTGTCAAAATATTTGAAGCCATTTCATAAAAACACTAGCAAAAAAAAAACTATGTGAGTAATCTTGCTTTGAATTTATTGCGTAAACCATGAATAGCAAGTTGATATAATATTATGTTGAAAAAAGGTAAATAGTATTATGAAGTCAATAGGTAAATTATTTTATATCAAATGTAGTAAAAGTGCAAAATATTAAATTTTAAAATTATCTACAAAATCCTCACATCATTTTAGGATAGATCGTAAATAATTGTTTTGAAAACACTGGAAAGTCAATGACCATATCATTTCGTCACTGTATAGTGCGAAAAAATTAACTGTCCACTGGAACATATAAAAAATAGAGACGAAAGGGATAGCAGTTAGCCGGATATTATGACCTCCTCACACACCATTTCCAGATCCCTCAGCTCTGCTTCGAAGGAGCAGAACACGAGGAAGACCCTCTCGGTATGAGAAGATCTTCTTTGTCTTCGGAACCCTTGCGGGAGGAAGAAAAGCGCTCCCCTTAAAATATCGGTGTTTTTATTTTCAAAAATTTATACAATTCGTAGAATGCTAAAGAAGTCCTTACTAGAGCCCGGCCAGTGCGTAAATTACCATGGGTACAACGCATGAATTACGCTTACGTAGGCGGTATAAACAAATTGGACTGACTCCGTTGCCGGAACGTTATTGTTCCAAAAATCGCGGAAACTATCTGCATCTTCAGCCAGGATGATATATGACGAAACGTCGTTTTATTAAACTTCCCTTACTTACGAAGACCAGCAAAGCTGCTGTTTTCCTCTATATAGTCTAATAGTCTATATAACGAAATATTATATAGAATTACTCTCCATAATTTACCTTATGCTTGATAATCAATTTTCTAAGTTGTAGAATTTATTTTGTGATTATAAGGTGTATTTCTTAAGTGATACTTTAATAAACAAATCAATGAGTTATCCAAACATGTCTCTTTTTACTATTCGGTATCCGGATATTATTTACGCCGCCGTATAGACCGGATATCGGATAGTTGCCGATATCCGTTTCATTTAATAAAAAATATAAACAGTGGACAGTTAATTTTCTTCCTACTCTACATTGTCGAAAATTCGTTTAAAGTCGAACGCCAATTACTTATACCATTAGAATACTGAGGTTGATCACCTCACTTCCTTTAAACTCAACCGGTTAGAAAAGGCACAATGAGCCTCGGACGACTTCGAGCGCAATGGAGAGTTCTTTATGCCTAACCTATTCTCCTGAGTGGGTCCAAGGCCTCTCGTATTATGGGGTGGTTTGGGGGGAACCGCCACGGGATTGATTTGTGTGCGGCTGGCTTTTTGGCAATCGGGCTAGGGTTTGGCTTTGTGCGGATCGGGTTTGCTGCGCTTTAGTTTCCTCCGGGCTGGCTTGCGGTGAGCGGGGGGGCTTAAAAGGGAGAATATTACGTTATTATAAAAATGGAGACCTACTTTACGTGGTCATCGCATCACGCCTGGAGGCCAAGTCGAAATCTTAACGACAGCTCCAACGTTAACAATTTGTTGTTATTTCCATAGAGATAACGTAAAAACTGTTGTTCAACGTGCGTTAAACAATGCTGTTCCAAATTCCGAGTCAAAAAAATAATTCTGTCAGTTATTCAAAATTAACGTTAAACGTTACCTCAAAATTTTTGGAAGTATTATGACGCTGCTATTATATTGAAGACGAAACGCATTTTTTTTTGTTTGGAAACCATTTTCAATTTGGTAAACGTTAACAGTTTTCACGTTTAACGTTATTTATTTCGACCTGAACGGCTGGACCGATATCGTTTATTCTTTTTATGTCGTGTTTGCTCAGGATAAGATATTTATGAACTAAATTTCGAACCTACGACCAGACAAACAACAACTAATCAAAGATATAAATTGATATGTTAAAAAAAACGTCTGTAGCTTGAAAAATGCCCAAAGCAGATAGAAATAAGTGTTTTAAAGATCACTAATTTCATTGCTTTTCGAGACCTGAATATTTTTTTATTCATATCCAGCAATATAAAAATTGATTTCAAATAACGTCATTTGATGGCATAAAAGTTATTCGAGTTATTTTTTGGGATTCTCATAGAACAATGTCAGTCAAGTTAGCGAAATTTTTAAGTTCGCGGGCTGATTCTATTTGTATAAGAAGCACATATTTTTTAAATACAGATTAATAACGACAAATATAAATAAAAATATAGTAATTTAATGGAAATTTTAGAATATATATATAAAAAAAATTTTTGATGATGTTTCTTATTATTATTAATTTTGATGCGAATATAATTAATTCTGCATTGTTTAGGAAGAGAAAGCAAATAAATACAGTAACACGTGAGCGAAGCCACGGGTAACTAGCTAGTAATAAATAAAGCACCTGCGTGAAGTTTGCCCTAAGTGAGAAATCAACCAATGAATCTTTCCAATTAATCTTTTAAAGCCCGGCCTCTATGGACTTGCAATTTTTTCATATAAAAATGAATTATTGAGGCATAACCATAGAGACGTGTGTATGGTGTGTCGCATGTTTCTCGCGGAAATATCCAGACTTTTGTGCTGGAAAGAGTGCGCAACATAAAGCCCGGTAAAAGCCAAATAGGTGCGAGTAGTACACTGTTGCGGTACCTATGCAATTCATTATAGTTCGTTATTATAGTCGATTTTTGCATACGTACGGCGTACCTATGTCCTTGTATGTATAAATACTTACTTCTATTAATTGTACTTTAGTACGAAATACAGGCGGCGCGAAATTTGAATTTTGTGTGGGTTAATAATTTATCTTTCTAATGTTTCTTGTTTTTTCTGTTAATAGAAAATAAATTATATGGTACTATGGCATTCAGATTTGGCTGGATCTGATCCATAAGATGAGATGAGATTGAGATGAAGAAGGAGTAATGATTTCTTTTCTCAAGGTCAAATGATATTGGGAAAAGTGGTCTTTATCTGAAGATGAGAAACTCTCTTATGAGTTTTGGCAAGGTTAAGAATATCTGGAGTACTCACCAAGTTTCACTATTTCTTTATGAACTAGATTAAATAGTTAACAAGGAACTTGACTAACTACCGAAATGAAACTCGATTTATATTATAAAAAACACAAACACTATATTAGTGAATAAAAATAAAGTATCACAGGAAAATGTATTTTAACTTAAAACTAATTACAATAATATGCACTGGTAGTGGGTTCTGAAGAAAAGAGTGATAAAAATGTATCTTGAAAAAGCTTTTATACTAGGATTATTCACGCAAGATATTCTTTAAAAAATAGGCGGTGTGTTCTCCCTCTGGCGTGAAATATCCAAAGCTAGTTGACTTGGTACAGACGGCGATGAATCTGCATAGTTGGTAAAAATTGAGATGTATTCGTCGCACTCCGCTAGATGGCTCTTTGTTCTGGATGGTTCTGATGGATGGTTGTCATCAGATGGAAAATTAGTTTGTGTGATAAAATTCGATATTACGTAACCGCCATATAGCCTCCCGCAAGAATTTATGGCGTGCTATAAATTCTGATGTGGATCTGGTGATGGAGTGTGGAGTGGAACTCTGCAGTCCTCTGGTTGAGCGGTTTGTAGGATGGTACGTCTTAGATGATGACTTGGCTCGACTGGGCTGGTCGTTGTAGCGACTGGAACTTATGAGAAGTTGGACAGAGTGTTCACGACGTTAGTGCGGTTGCACTGGGGTAATATGATGGCTAAAATAGGTTAAAACAGCGTTGATGTGTTTTACCATATGAAGCGGCGATGTTGATTTGCGCTCGGCCATTAATGCAGCAGCGATGGTGGTTGTGCTGTTGTAACTGGTTGATCCATGTGGTCTGTTGACGAGCAAGGAAAAATGCATCAGTTGTTTTCAGTGGGGTGTAATCGTGGTGTGATGTACATCTGCCACTGGAGAAAGAGACAGTAGTGGGGCAAAATTCGTTGGAGAAGTTTGGCCTCCGAGCTACGAAGTCTGTGAGACAACTCGTGTAGTCCGCCTTTGCTAAGTACAGCAGGTGAAGATTGCTACTGTAGGCTTCCATCAATTGGATTGTGGTGGTGTAGTCCAGCGTTGGTTGAGTAGTGTCATGATGAGATAATATGCAACATATAGAATAACAAAAAAATTTACAATAGAATTGGTATAAGTATATTTGTTTTAGGGTGGTTCTTGAATTTAAAAGATTGTGAAATAATATTTTAAATTTGAATTTGAAATAAAAAGTTATTTGAGTACCTATATTATAAACAAATGTTGACTTTGAAAAAAAAAATTTATAAGTTATATTTCACTAAGATAATTGTTCTAGGAAAAATTTTTCTTAGTGTAGTGTTTCAATGTTATCTTTTGTTCAATATTCAAAATAAAGTTAGGAAAAATTATTAAAATTGGTATTGAGTAGTTATGATTCACAATAGATATATGTTTAAATACTTTTTCCATAATGTTTATGAAGTGAAGTTACTATGTGAGATCCTTTATATATAATAAAATTTGTTACCAATCTGGTATTAGCAATATACAGTTGGTGGTTTTGTATTGGGATCTGTAATCATTTTGTAAAAATACATATTAGAATTTTTATACAATAAAATAAGTAAAAAGTAGTAGGTAGACATGGTAATATAGTTGTACATAGTGTGTCTGAATTAAAAAAAATTTCATAATGTTTTATTTTGTCAATGTATGTGTGTCAATAATGTTAAATAAATGTTACTGATTTGGGAAAATTAGTATGACACTTTTTAGAATTCCGTTTTCAATGGTCTTTTGTATGAATGTAAATACATTAGTTGTCTTTTTCTTAACTCGTTGAGTTGTATATTTGATGGTAATAGATTATACGTATGACGCTGTTGTCATGTGTGTATAATATGGACAATACGTATGACGTTATAGTCATGTGTGTATGTCCTTTGGTAGACTATACGAATGATGCTATGATCATGTGTGTATGTCTGTTGCTCAGTCACTACAAGAATGCTTTTGAGATGAGTATCTCTGCTCTTGTGTGTATGTAGTTAGCCGACGAAATGGGAATTTCGGTCTGAACATGCGCGGTGCATTGTACTAGACGTGGCGTGAAATACATAGAGCTTTTTTGTACATGTGTATGAGTACATGTGTATAAGTATTAGGCCGTATTTGCATATGTAAGTTAACCTCGAATTGAATTCGGACTGAGATTCTTGGGATAGAATTTCTCTAGTCGCGGAAAACGTTAATAGCAATTGGCTAGTAGTAGATGGTAATATAAGATGGTAATTTTACATCGACAATTTAGATAGAATATTTTTATAGACCATTGAAATAATTGTATCGTTGATAAGTTGATACGTAAGTAATAATTTATTGACCAGAATAAAATAAGAATTGGTAAAATACGACTGAAATGTTGGTAAGATATTGACTGTAGTAGTCTGAATGTCCTTTTAAGTGTTTACCAAATATCAATATGACAATATACAAATGTTTGTGAAAAATGCGATTTAAATTTCTTGTTTTTCTTTAAAAATGCAATAATGCGCTATGAAAATCTAATAAAAATGTAGGCACTTGTGGTTTATATAAAATACAAAAGGTTACCTCAAGGTTTGGCAACATGACAACAATGTACTGTAAATCTGCAATCAGATAATCAAAGGTTATTCTTTTGTAAAAAATCATTTAAATTTGCAATTCAGCATGCGATTATAAATAGCTAATGTATTAAATTAAGTTTTATCAGTATTTAAAGACATGAAAAGTTTCATGAAAAAATCTCGATGTGACATTGTATCGTGAAAAAAATTTAACCTACAAAATTTATTGTTCACAAATTTTAAGTTTTTTTCTTTTTTTGAAGATTTTAATATCGTTTTTACAGCGTTTGTAAGGCATTATTGATTAAATATGTGTAACATTAAATAGAAGGCAGAAAAACAAGAGGCTTTTATAATAATCCGATGGGTTGAAATTGTTTGGAAAAATTTATGTGCTGAATGTCGTTTTACAATGGTATTTTAAAAGATTTTACTTGCCTGTAACCCAACGGATGACTCATCCCTTCAGAACCAGTTGAATTTTAGACTTTGCACATGATTTTACCCATAATTTCAGTTATTTTGTCTAAAATTTGAATAGATTTATCGCGAACAAAGCGGCTTGTATTGCTATTTTGAGTATTTTGACAGTTGTACTCGCAGTAGAGTGAAGTTGCGCCGAATGATAAATGGATGTTGGACGCGCTTAGTTTTGAATGTAGTATGTGGTATGAAAATTTTAATTGTGGGACAATATTATTTAGATGGCTTTGTGAAAGAAATAATTTGGAATGAATGTATAGGGTGTTAAATATTCGAGATAGATCAGTGGACGAAGGTGTACATGTGACAATCTTGTTAGAATAATTGTTGAGAAAAATTTGTTTGAGAATGTTAATGGATTGTTGGAGATTATTGGAAAATGATGGATTAAGTAGATAATTGAAGGGTGTTCGAAAGTCGCGGGGTCACCAATTTATGGCATTCAGATTTGGCTGGATCTGATCCATAAGATGAGATGAGATTGAGATGAAGAAGGAGTAATGATTTCTTTTCTCAAGGTCAAATGATATTGGGAAAAGTGGTCTTTATCTGAAGATGAGAAACTCTCTTATGAGTTTTGGCAAGGTTAAGAATATCTGGAGTACTCACCAAGTTTCACTATTTCTTTATGAACTAGATTAAATAGTTAACAAGGAACTTGACTAACTACCGAAATGAAACTCGATTTATATTATAAAAAACACAAACACTATATTAGTGAATAAAAATAAAGTATCACAGGAAAATGTATTTTAACTTAAAACTAATTACAATAATATGCACTGGTAGTGGGTTCTGAAGAAAAGAGTGATAAAAATGTATCTTGAAAAAGCTTTTATACTAGGATTATTCACGCAAGATATTCTTTAAAAAATAGGCGGTGTGTTCTCCCTCTGGCGTGAAATATCCAAAGCTAGTTGACTTGGTACAGACGGCGATGAATCTGCATAGTTGGTAAAAATTGAGATGTATTCGTCGCACTCCGCTAGATGGCTCTTTGTTCTGGATGGTTCTGATGGATGGTTGTCATCAGATGGAAAATTAGTTTGTGTGATAAAATTCGATATTACGTAACCGCCATAGTACTTATCATTGATTTCGCTACGCATGCCAGGCTTTTGGGCTTATATGGAGGTACCGCCCCTGCAGTGTCTGCATAAGAGATTACACTGACCATTTCTTCTCCCATCCGTACCCTAAATAATTAAGCTATTTAGCACGAAACTTACAACCACAATACGTAGTGTACTTGAAGAATGAACAATAATCGGCACTTACAATAATTCAATACAGTATAGAATAGGTAGTACAATTATTTCCGATTTATCTACCTTTTCCTTCATATCCATACCGAGAATACTTTGAACTCGCCTTGTACATACATGCTTATAAATCTAGAACATAGGACCCAAAATCTTGCTTTTCATTCTGGCTCGTTAATAGTTGCTTGGTGTAAAATAAAATAGCGGACAACGGTTTAGCTTAGACTTTAGACTAAAGATCAATAATGAATGTTCCATTCTAGCTCTGCCTTTTTTTTCTTTTGTTTTTAAGCCCACCTTAAGACATTCGAACTTTTAATTATTCAAATACACTCTTACTTTTAAACAGCAATGTAAATTTCACTTTATTTTAAAATTTAAGAAGAATTCTACCTATAAGATTCTCTAGAATCATGGTCCGTAAATAAAACAAATGAATAAACAATCATTTCTCGTTAGAAACGTTTTACTTTCAATGGAATTTATGCGGAGCCAACGGACTGGAACCGCCGCGACGCTTGTGTACCTACACGGGTTGTAGCGGAGTTGACGGTCGCAATATTCGACCGCATAAATCGTTTCCATTATGAACATCGGAAAACTATATTGTCATAATAATATTATATTTAGTACCATTGTTATTCTAGCTTAGTAACCAAACTGTGTGACATCTTCCCATACGATTTGTGATACGCAAAATGTTGGAAAAATCACAACGAATACTACAGTTTATTGAAACTTTATGAAAAATTTGGTTAAACAATCAATACAACGGATTTAAAAAGCCAAAAATAACATCATATTATTACCGTATTGACCCGACTTTAACTCGACCAAATTTTTTATTAAGATACTAGCTTTCCCGACAGACGTTGTCCTGTGTTCCTAACTATGAATATTGAATTCGAATTTGTATGATGATGAATTAAAAATATATTTTGACCAATGTAGTTCCGAGCGATGCATCTGTTTTAAACCATGTATTTTACATCCGCATTCTGTTAATCGCACCAATTATCTAACAACTGACCGTTCCTGTCAAAATTGGAATAAAAATTATAAGGTAAAAAGTACTAATAGAAAGGTTGTCTACGTAGAGTTTTCTTTAATTTTCTAATTTTACACGCAACTTTATTCAATTTTTCTTTCATAGGAATCTTCTCCTGATAAAAGCCAATACTACAAAAAAAAATAATGTGCGAAATCGGTCCAGCCGTTTAGGCGTGATGCGATGACCACGGAAAAAGCTCTCCATTTATATATATATATATATATATATATTTATGTCAGACGGCATATGTTGGCTCATCTGATTTTAACACACCAAAGTTGATCAACCTTTTACCTGGAATATATAATTACCTGGTTGATACATAAATTTGAAAGTTACACCCCCGCGTTACGATTATGTTTAGCTTCCTATATACTCTATTCTCCACTTATATATTCAATTATTTACTGTCTATTTTTAAAGAACACTAGTTGATCAAGAGTTGTTAGCTCTTACAACGTTGCCAAATCGATCTCACTAACACACTCACGATAGCATAATACATCTCCTATTGTAGACGTAGAATTGGTAGGTAGGTTTCTATATCTGATCGTAATATTCACACATCGCTGTTGGTTTCATATTTTCCGTATTATTGAGGACCTATATGTACCTACCTACCTACTTTATTTTTGTTGTGATTTAGACTCGTATATTTTTTTACTTGGCTAGCGTTTATGACAATATTTTATAAAGTATTTTAGAGTAGGTATTTAGATTTTTTCTAACGATAAGTTTATGAGAATAGCGTTTATTATAAATTGATGAGAAGAAATAAATCATAAAGGCTTTAACTTGGAATCTATTTGGTCTACAGAGACAAATCTAGTTATCATATTGTAGCAAATTTACTCTTCTTTAAAAACGCGCTAAAGTGTTTTTTTCAAAAAATAGTGCTTTACGGTTATATTCGCCAAATAATAAAAACATAGCGATTTTTTCGCGGTTTTTCGATTTTTGACAAAGGTGCATTCGGCGCTCGAGGTCAAAAACTTGGATTATTCATCAGACCAACATCATCCCGAAGACGACTAAGACCCTCCTACACCGTGTTTCTTTCCTTCGAAGCAGAGCTGAGGGATTTGGACATGACGTGGGTGGAGGTCTTGTCCAAATGCCTCCCTATGCCCCCAAGTGGGGTCACAAATGGAGTATTGATTGATTGATTATAGTTCATCCAACACCAGAGTCGAGATATTTAGAAATTTGATATTACAAGTTTGCAAAAAAACATAACTACCTTATTTGACGCATTCTGTAATGTATAGAGTTACTGTACTATAATGGGTTTAATTATCAAAGCTGCTTAGTATCTTATTAAATCTTATTTATCGGACATAATACTCTAAAAGTTACACTTTTCAATTTACAATTTCATTCATGAATAAAATATATATATTTTTTTAAATTTTGCGTGATGTTCATCCAACACCAAAGTTGAGATTTTTTTAAATTGATATTGCATTTAAAACAACGCTGTTAGGCGTCCCTAATGTATTTTTTATTATTTTTAGCAAAGAGATAAGCCTTTAATACTATAATTCATAGTAAATAACCGCAATATAGGTACAAACGCGAATTAAATATACCTACCAGCTAATTTGTGTTTCATTGATAATAGGATGAGCTGATTCGGGACCTTGGCGGTTTGTGTCTGATAATCACTTGATGAATCAATCAATACTCCCTTTGTGACCCCACTTGGGGGCATAGGGAGGCAACAAGTGCCCTCCACTGCGCTCTATCTCTAGCAGTTTCAATGACCTCCTCCCACGTCATGTCCAAATCCCTCAGCTCTGCTTCGAAGGAACGAAACACGGTGTGGGAGGGTCTTCCTCGTCTTCGGGACCCTGATGGGAGGAAGAAAGTTCGTGATGCGGTGGTACCATCTAATATTCATGATTCTTCTGAGGCACATTGTCTCAAAGGCAGATACCTTTTGTGTCTGGGCTTTGGTCAGGTGCCATGACACACACCCATATAAAAGAATAGGCAACACACACGCATTAAACAGTTTACATTTCGTCTCAACACTAAACGCCGACGCCTTCCATATCTTGGTCATGTTGTTGAAGGCACCACTTGCCATATCGATAGGTACTTATCGGGAGCTCAGCCCCGAGGTCACCAGTGGTGGTAATGGTTGCTCCCAGGTATTTAAATTTATCCACCCGGGAGACCTGGCGACCATAAATGGTTATCGGTAGCTGTTTATCGGGGCAGGCTTTATTTGCCATGAGCTTCGTCTTACTGGCATTGACTCGAAGGCCAAGGCGTGCTGTTTAATTGCAGAGTCTCGTTGAATTGTTTTTTTTTTAAGTAGATAGGGATCTATAGGTATGTGAGTAGATAATATTTTGATATACCTAAATCTTATATATAAAAATGGAGAGCTATTTCGCGTTGTCATCGGATGGCGCCTAAACGGCTGGACCGATTTCGCTAATTCTTTTTTGTCGTGTAGGCTTTTATCAGGAGAGTGTCCTTTTCGAACAAAAAATTTTTAAAAAATGCATGGGAAATTAGAAAATTTAAGAAAACTATAAAAATGGAGATTTATTTCCCGATATCATCGCATCACGCCTAAACGGTTGGACAGATTTCGCTAATTCTTTTTTTGTCGTGTAGGTTTTTATGGGGAGAAGGTTGATTTAGAAGAAGAAAATTAAGAAAAATGCATGGAAAATTAGAAAATTTAAGAACAATATAAAAATGGGGTGCTATTTCCCGATGTCATCGCATCGCGCCTAAACGGCTGGACCGATTTCGCTAATTATTTTTTTGGCGTGTAGGCTCTTATCGGGAGAAGGTTGATTTAGAAGAAAAAATTAATAAAAATTCATGGAATATCAGGAAATTTAAGAAAACTATAACAATGTTGAGCTATTTCCCGATGCCATCGCATCACGCCTAAACGGCTGGACCGATTTCGCTAATTCATTTTGTCGTGTAGGATTTCAATCAGGACAATGTAGAAGAAAAATATAAGAAAAATGCTCGCGAAATTAGAAAATTAAAGAAAAGACAGAAAGTAGGTAATCTTTTTAGTACCTACTTTTTACAATATAATTTTCTTCTACTTTTGAATTTTTATTAATTGACATTTGAAAGAACTGTCAGTGGATTGATTGTTGTTGCAATTGATAGAATGCGAATTTTAAGAACAAGTAGAATATTTTTTTGTTTGTTTGAAAATCAATTCTTCGTTTATGGGCTGATTTTTACAGAGGATGAGACCTACATATAACGTAAATATAATATGCATCGTTAATATGTAAAAAAAGCTGGATATTATTTGCTAATAACCTAGCATTTGTTTCTTTATTGAAAATAAAAATTGCTACACATCCACCATGTTGTAATAGAAGATAGAAAAAAATCACAGATACCTACTGCATTAAATGTGCTTTTTATTTATTTCCATTGTTTTGAAAGAGAAGATTTAAGAACGCAATGTTGTGTGAAAGTGAATGTCGAGAATTTGGAAGTATGTCTATTTAGGTAATTTATTTAGAAGAGATGCAAGTTGTGAAAAAGATATTGAAAGAAGGAAATTGGCTGGGAGAAGGGTTGGCGGTGCACTTAGACCTCTAAGAACATATCTCTGAAATCGACAGTTGATGTACAATGCAATCCTGATACTATCCATGATTTATGGGAGTAATGGGAGTGAAACTTGGACATGGACGAACAATTTGGAAGTTGGAATAAATGCTGTGGAAATGAGATCACTGCGTAGGATATGCGGAAAGAGACTTATTGATAAGGTGAGGAATGATAATATTAGAAAGGAATGTGGAGTGAATGTTAGTGTAGTGACTAGAATGAAAGTGAATAAAGAAAGAAGGTTTAGGCATGTTATGAAAAGAAACGAAGAGAGAATGACTAAAAGGATATATAAATCTGAAAGAATAGGTGCACGCAGACGAGGCCGACCTCGAATGACATCGTCCGACCATATCAGTGCCGTCTTACAGAAGGGCTAAGTCAGGAGCAAAAGGAATAGAAGAGCATGTATGCGGAATGTTATGCGTTTGGAGGAAGCGAATGAGTTTGGATTGAAGAGAATGGAAGTCCATACTCTCTGCCCACCCTCTTCGGGAATCAGCATGATCGGTAAAATAAGTATTTACACCTCAATGCGTATTTTGAATCGGTACTTTGATTAATCAATCAATATTATTTTAACTGAGCAAAATAATTATTGAAATATCGAATATAATGACATACCTACCTAAATTAATTTTTTTTACATATTAACATCAAATCAATCAAAATTAAAACTCCCTTTGAACTCCACTCAGGAGCAAAGTGAGGCAATAAGAGTTCTCCATTGCACTCGATCTTGCGCAATGATAACCTCTTCCCACATCATATTAACATAGGTTATATATTTTTGATGTAAAAATAAACTCAGACCCGATGAATGCAGCGTGTTATCCAGGTTTTGCTAATGCCAGTATATAGTCATTGGGTAGGAACACGTAGAAAGCGGATTCCGACCCGCGCCGACCGGCTCATAGATTGTTGTCTATGGTTTCAATGCATTTAAATGAGCATGCCGGAAAGCGGGTTCCTGCTTTTTCTGTGGGTATCCCCATTCAAATGCATAGTAACATTCTTTGCGCTGGTCGGCGCGGGTCGGAATCGGCTTTCTACGTGTTCTTAGCCATTCATGTTAAATAACTAAAATACGAATTTGAGCTCTGTTGCATAAAACCTAGAGTACCTACCCATATTATTTATTTCGATACGAAGTTCGACGGGTCAGCTAGTTTACAATAAAAAATGATTTAGTCTAAAAATAAACTCATATAATCAATTTAAACAATGTTGATTCCTTTGAAAATAAAAGAATAAAATAATACGTAAGTATAAAAATCTTTTTTAATAAACCACGTTATTCATTTGGACTAAAAAATTGAAAATCTTCTTTATGGTCGAGAGTGGATTGCCGCATTGGAAAGAGAAGAAGAGTATTGTAGATGTTAAAATATCAAACTGTCATCCAAAGCAAGCAAGTATACAAAATGTCAGTAAAATAAGATGATAAAAAGTGATTTAAAAATCGATTTCTGTAATCTGTGCATAAAGAATTAAATAAATTAAAGGGAGATGTACCTACTCGTATGTGTAGATTTTCTCGCTTTAAGTGAAGAAGCTTGTGCTCAACGCAATTTTTATACCATCTAAGTATAATGTATGGTAATGAGACATGGACGTAGACCAAGAAGGAAGAAAGTAGTATGAATGCGGTAGAAATGAGAATGTTGCGTAGGATGTGCGCTATTAATGCTGAAGATGAGATCGGAAACGGAATGATAGATGAGGAAATAATGAGAGATAAAAAAATAGTGTAGTAACAAGAATGAATGTAAACAAAGTGTGGTGTTTGGAGAGTTTGGACATATAGAGAGGATGAATGAAAATAGAGTGACTTTTTACCTGCCTGAAAGGATAGGTGGAAGATCGACATGGGTAGAATATATCGATATGTGATCTTAAAGAAATGCAACGTCTAGAATAAAAGAAATAGGATACATGCATGCGGAATAGTATGATAGTGAAAAAAAGTATGTGGATAGGAAATCAAATATTGGTCACAAAACGATATCACATAATATTGATCAACCTTCTCGTATCCCATTCAAAACAATTATAATCAAGTGCGTAAATACGATTCATTCATAAAATCGTAATATTGAAAAAATAAGTTTTAAGAATGTAAATCATGCGTATTTATTAAAATGTTCAATCATTTGTACGACTCTCATACGTGTTTTTAATTGTTTATATTCGCATTTTGATAAAATTCCCCCAAGCCTAGCGATGTTTAAGTGTAATAGTATTGGTAATGTCTTCGTTACGCAACTGAGCCAAACAAAATATGCGCATTCAACAAAAGGTTCGCGCGTTCGTATAGGCGTTGTTTCTGATCTTAATACAAATGTTATCACATTTTTACAAATGTGGGGACTTGCTACATTAATTTATTTACTTTCGTGGATGGCATTGATACAGTAATATGATTTGGCAACGTTGCAATTTTTGATCGATTATTGTTGTTTAATAAATTGTCAAAATGATTTCCTAAGTGAGAATGTATATTTCAGATAAAAAGGTATATCGGAGTGTATATATGGTCACACAAAATGTCAAATATTGGCTCAAAATGAGTTATAGGCAGGAATCGGCTCAGGATCACGTGGTGATACCGAAAATGTAAAAATCTCATTTTGACTCTGATCAAGTATGTGACAAAAGAGCCAACAAGTAGAAATGAGCCAACATCCCCGGTAATTAACAGACGGTTTGAGCCACGAAGTGCTAGTTGACAAACATATATATATATATATATATATATATATATATATATATATATATATAAGAAGATAAGACAAGATTATTATAAAAATATTCCTAAAAGAATTCAAACATCGAACAATTCAAAATCGACTCGTGCTAAGCCCTGAATTTAACTATAATTATTTAACATCATCGGCTGATAATTAGTTCTTGGTATAAGCTCTTGCTCGTTGTTGATTGCTTGGTGTTAATATAAACGATCAAGAAAAAAGGCTCTATTTTTGGCTCTGGCTCTATGTTCGTTTGGTGTAAACACACCCTTACTCGAAGATATTAACTTGGTGCATAACCTGAAAACAAACTTTTTGTTTTCACTAAAATATCAACAATTAATTAGGTACCATTTTTAGCTCTGGCTCTTTGTTTGCTTAATCTTCGTCCGCCTTAAAGCTGTTTGGCCCTTGCCAGAAAATGTGACCATAGAAATTCAGCAGCAGTCGGCAATACTCTGCAGGCGATACAAGAAGGCACATAATCTATTTTAAACCACTCTTCATTAGGTAATGCATAGAAGAATTATTATAGTCGAGAAATAGTTGTAAAAACGTTATAACGCTAAACTATAGGGCTTGTCGTTTATACCGATTATTGGTCCAATTAGCTGTCTACTGTACCGATATATTGGTCGAATAAGCTGAAAGGTCATACTTCCGATACTTATTCGACTGTTGATTGATTCGCATCCTTTTTGCGACCTTTATATTTTCAACAATATGTACACGACTATAAGCCTTTTACATGATCATGATTCAAAATTCAACTCAATAACATAACAGTTAGATAAAGTCATAATATAATTTTAACTTATACGATTTTTGTGCTTGTTGGGTAGGCAATCTTTAATTTACTTATCAAACCACTATAAACGTATTCAATGCCTTCTGATAGGGAGTTTGTGATACAAAATAACGTATGCAGGGGTTCATTAATGTTGTACGAATCCAACATAGGAAACGAACAATATAATTTTAACACAGCATAAGTACATATTTGGAGGTATATAGGAAGACTTCTTGGTCAGCATATCCTCTTTAGACCATAACTAACTTGATCATAATATAAATTTTATAATATATTATTCATTAAAATGGAAATAAACAAATAAAATGTGCGTATGTTCACTAGCGTTCATACCCACAGCATCTCTTGCAACTCTCGATTATCTTATGTTTAAAATTAAATTGATATTTTATTTGTACTTATATTGAAACACAGGTTTTATTGCCGTAGCAATTTCTTCTGTCCAAAAATTTTTTTAAGAAAAAACACATATGCATTACAAATAATTATTCAACAGCATTCTTAATCAATAAAATAGACGGAAAATTGAGAATTAATCATTGTATTTGCGGTGCAGTGTTGAATTCTTTGAAAAGGTACTAAAATCTTAAAGAATAGGTGCAATGTGGTCGGCCTATAACGACGTGGACTGATCATATCTGCAGTGCCCTCTTAAAGAGAATGGAAGTCCATACTCTCAGCCTACCCTATTTGGAAAACGGCGTGATGAGTACAAAAAACAGGCAATTAATTATTCCTAGTGATCGCCCATCAGTGCTCTAAATTCGACCGTAACTAATTTACATTATAAGTTTGAACATTATTAAGGTTCCATTTTCAAAGACTGAGCGAGCGCTTTTTCACTATTTTCTTACAAAAACAATGACATGAAGGTATTCGTCAAATTTGTAATTTTGATATGTATGTTCAGAGTTTTTTATATGGTTATTTAAGACAAAAAATATTAATCTATTCTCAATTTGACCACAGATAAACAAAAGATATGTGTCAAATAATGTCAAATACATCGAAGTGGTGTGAGTTTGAAATACATCGCATACAATAGTGTGCGTAATGTTTTCATTATAGATTTAATCTATTTTTATGCATAATTTTGAGAAAATATAGCATTCTCCTCATCCGTCTGCTCAATTTTCGTAAAAATAGTCACAAAGTTTTACCTTCGCGTACTAATTTATAGATAATGTTGCAATTTTACTAGCATACATACCTACATTCTTACAAACTAAAGACAAGCCTTAATACTACAGTAGATATTTACATAATAGTCATACTTGGTTAAACTCTGCAGCTTGTTGCTTTTGAAGACATGCTCAGACCTTGGAGACGTGACAGACCACGCAGCGTCCTTGGCAGGTCATGTCATGGCCATTCATTTTATTGAAATATTGTAGTTTATTTTATAAACTTAAATACTATTTTATGTTAGTCTAATATTAGTAGTGACATATTTTACTTAATTAGGGATCGAAGTCTTCCAATTTATATGTGGAGAAATGATTCGAACACTTCACATATAATCTTGATTGTTTGGAACGTTTTTGGATAGAGTCATGAAACATTGACTGTAGATGGGATACGAAGGATTTTGTATTAGATAAATTATGCGCCTGAGTTCATCTCGGTACAGTTCGGTTTGCATCGTCGACGGGGATGTAGGGGGCTCGTTCTCGTACGAAATCCTTTGGATAGCCCTGTTTTCAGTTAGTGATTTTTATTGATTATTTTATTGAACATTTTATAACATATTAATTTTGTGTGCTCCTGGGTGGTGAAATCTATTTGTAGTAAATTCCTTTTAGATTCAAGCATAAATTTAAATTCAGTGTTGCATTTTTAATTAGTATTTTACATAATTAAGTGTTATCTGGGAACCTATTTGAATTAGAATCTTTTAAAACATAGAGTCAGTGTATTCAAGAAAGAAATAGCAACTCTGGATCATTGATAAGTCTTACTTTATTTTATTATTTAATTTAATTTGTTTGCTTAGTTTGGGGAGGGCTTTGTGTTTTATCAAGAAGAACCATTCACTGCGAAAGTGTAATGGCGAACGTTGTTAACATAAAGCGCGCATAAGCCAGCCTTCGAAACCAAGTAGAAGACGGTCGTAAGCCCGTAATGGTTCTTTCTTGATTTCAGGGGGGGGGGTTGGTAAAGTTCTATAAAGGTCATGGTAGGCTAGGATTGATTGCATGCTTATCTACTAATATTTTCAGCTACCGACGACCACCATTTGTGAAAACTTTCAATCATGTTATAAATTGACGAATATTTTGTTTCATCTTGTTTTGAATACTTCTCATGTCATTTCACAGGACTGAGGATTTAAGGTAGGACTCTTTCATTTCATTATTACTAACATCACAAATGGTGGAGCATCCTGCGATTTGTTTGGTTATATAAAAAAAAATGTGTTTTATTATCACCTTTATTTTAGGGCTGATCAAATGTTTACAGGTTTACATAATATATAGTTATAGTTGAATGATTGTCATAATTAATTTCGTACACAACGTATTGGGTCCGTAAATTTAGGTTACTAGACGATCACAATATCATCATGGCCATTAGATTCCACGTAGCGATCGAGAAGTCTTCTTGAAAACATATACGATTTCCTTAACCGTGATTTCAGGTGCGTATCATGAAGGTTGTTAACCCCTTCATTTTGGGTTCGTAAGTCTTCATCTTAGAATCATCTACCTATTATATAGGTACATTGATGCACTCTTTCAGTCGACTCGGTTTACACGGTTTTGTTAAACGTTGATTTAGCTAGAGTAGGTGTAGTTTCCGAGGTTAGGTAGTTTAGTTAGAGGAAATCGAGTTAGTAATAGCTTTCGATTGGGGGATCCCATCACAGAATGGTGCCTCGTGACCGTAGGATTCTTGTCTTTACCCCTGTAAAGACAAACCTGATTTACTACGTTTTTTTTTTCTTTCTCTTGTTTATCGTTATTATGGAGTTGTCATCTAGGGGAGGTTCAGGAAATTTTGGTTAAAAATTTGATCAGCAGAGCAGGGGAGGTAAAATAATTCTCAGGTTGGTTATTATATAGCTTTGGTTTAGGGGAGGTAGGAAAATTCTCAGTTGGTTGAATAAATAGTTGAAAGTTCTAGTCAGTTTATTGGAAGAAGTATTAGTTTCAAGAGTTAGAATTAGATTGTAAGATTGTCTTATTAAACTGTATAACATTAATCTTAAAGAGTAGGGGAGGTCTCTTTTATTTAGGGATTTTATGTTTTTTTATCTTCCTTGTATATATTTTGTTGCTGTTGTTTTGGATTTAATAATAATATTAAATATTTTGTTAACGTCGAGGGGAGGTCTCTTTTGGTAATTTTGTAGGATTGAAGTAAATTATTTTCTAGAGAATGCAGGGTTTTATTTGATATTTTGTTCAGCAAGGAAATGTGTTAATGAAAGAATTTCGAATGTGCGATGTCGAAAATTAAGCGTGAATGATGAGGTAAGTTTAGGTGTTTTGTTTTAAATAGTTCAGGTTAAATTTTCAATAATATTCTTTGGTTGTTTGTGAGAGACAAATAATATTTATTTTGTTTGGCTCTCCAAATGTATTAAGTGTCTGTAGGTGTGAAATGATCAGGGTTTGTCCGTACTTTTGGGTAAGCCACTTGACATTTCGGGGCATCGACATGTGTATAGTGGATCCGACATGTATCCACTATACACATGAATTATTACATACATTCTGAATGTAGGTACCTTGAATAGGGTCATATGTTTTATACAGGGCGTTCTTTTTCGTAAGGATGTGATCTTCTGAACAGTTTTACTGTTTAAGAAATTCTTTTGCTTTTGGTTTGTGGTAATTGTTTGGTAGTGTGTAGGGTAATTGGAATCGAATTATATGTAAGTTTGTTAGGTACTGTTTCGGGAAGGGCAATATTTTAATTAGAATATATTTATTCTCAGTTTTGGGGTCCCGGGTTCGATTCCTGGTCGGCTCACATTTTCGACTTTCTATTTTTATTTTTTTTTCTTCTCTCTATCAGATCCTTTCGTTTCACACGAAATTCCTGACCATGGTTGCATTGTTTCAGATTAGACGAAACCGGTTGACTAGAAAAAATTGCCTCAGGCGATAAGTTCTACCGGTTTAACTCATAACTTGTTATGAAAGGGATATATTTATAAAATCATTAGGTATTTTAGGGTAGTTTAGCTTTAGGTACTTTTCTTTCTATTGTATTTGGAGACAAAGTCGGTTGATTGGAAGACATCAATTAATTGATAATATCACCCGACTAACATATTTATATTATTTTAATTTTCTGCAAGACGAGACACGGTTGTGTGTTCGTGTGTACCCTGTATATTTTTTTTTCAGGTGTTACCTACTCGATGTTTTTTTTTCTGGTATTATTTTTGTTTGGTCCTAGAGGTTGTCTTTGGAAAGTATTGTGTTAGGAATTGAGACTAATAAAGATGTTTAATTTATGGTCACATTTCAGGAATTTCGGAAATAAGAGATCTGGGGGTTATCTTCGACGAGAAATTATCTTTTGTCAACCACATAACAGAATTGACCGGTAAAGCACTAAAAACATTGGGTTTTGTCCTTCGCACTGTAACCGATTTTACAAATGTCAACGCAATCACAACACTATATAAATCATTGGTTCGTAGTAAACTTGAATACAATTCCCAAATATGGTCTCCCGGATACAGTGTCCACATCAACAATGTGGAGCGCATACAGCGCAAATTCTTAAGATTCATAAATTACAAGTTGGGTATAGCTCGACATGAATTAGATTACGAATATCTGAAAAAAAAATTAAACATTGAATCTCTCGAGGACAGGAGGACCATTGGTGACTTAATATTTTTATTTAAAATTATTAATAATTGTTTTGATAACCCTGACTTGTTGCAGTTCATAAAATTTCGTATACCTACGCGATGTACTAGAAATCGGGAACCGTTCTACATAGATAACCATAGTACAAATTACATTAGATTCACAGTAATACCCCGCTTACATCGACTGGGAAATGAGTACTTATCGGAGATTCAGGATATGTTTAATATGGATCTCACTGCATTTAGGACTTTAATAAAGAATTTTTTTTCTCCTCATACTTATGTTTAATTGGTTGTATCTGATGTTGGTGTCTGGTTTGTTATATCTGTGAGTTGAGGTATTTTAAAAATGTGCATATATGTGTACATTATGTGTTTCTTTTTCTAAGTTTTGTCATAGGTAATGTTGATGTATATCTGTTGTATTTTTGACTGTACTTATAATAATATTATTCTCTGTCGAATGCTCTAATCTGTGCACGCACTAGAGTGTAAAATATGTACTTCTGATGTTTCCTCATCTTGACCGATTACGGACAATAAATGCAATAAATACTGTTTTCCTGTTTAATTAACAGTAATTATATTATTACTTAATGATTGAAAATATATAAATGTGGTCGATGATTGCTCCTCTGCTGCATAAATCTTTCACTTTGATAAGATTTTGTATATATTATTATTGTGTATACCTAATGTTTGTTTAAAGTTTTCAACTTGTTATTATTTCTCAACTGTTATAAAACCCGCACATCCAGGTTTTGAGGTGTTTGACTGTACCCGTGCGAACACCGTGCCTATTGTTTGGTATTGTCACCTATCCCGATATTAGTAGGGAACGGTCGGTAATTACCATTTATGTTGTTTCTTATTATTATTTCGCATTGAACTATGAAATGAACTATGAACACAGCTGATCTTGTATTTGTTTTGTCTCACCTTTTTAATTTTAATATAATATGTAAAGTTTGTTTGTATGTAAATGTTATCATAAACTGTAAAAGGCGAAAGCCGTTAATTGAATAAAATAAAATAAAATAAATAAATAAATAAATAAATAAATGCGTGAAGTGGTTGTCTAGAGTAGGGATATTAACTTATTTGTGTGTGCACCAGAGTCAAGATGTTAAATATTATTGGTTTGTCAGGAATAATAATAAAATGAAGTCACATTTTTTGTTGAATCGAATGTAGGTACCTACCTAGAGTTTTGTATGTTGAGGTTTGATAATATTTAACTCATTTTTGTTTTTCACTTTCTTCTTTGCTTTGTTTCGCGCCATTGCTGTGTAGCAGCACCTTATTGTTTGCCTGTTAGCTTAACCCAGGGTGGACCACTTGGAGGTCGGCAAACTTCCCACTGGATTTGAATTGGATCGGGGAGAATGGACAGCCCTGAATCGCATACGGTCAGACTGCAGCAGAAGTGCAGCTAATCTCTACAAATGGGGGTATTCCAACGACCCCACTTGCAATTGTGGCGAGCATAGTCAAACCACTGACCACATAGTCCGATTGTGCCCTCTGTATGGGTTCCGGGGAGCGATGGAGGATATACACAATTTGACGACCGAAGCCAGGGTATGGCTGAGGGAACTAAGTCTTTCTTTATAAGCGCCATATGCCATACGCATATATATATATATATATATATATAATATTTAACTAATTCAGCTGTTACTTGGGTGTCACGTAGTTTTTTTTATTTCTTGTAATAATAGCAATATAATTATTTTGTTAACGAACATGGTAGTTCAGTGGCATAGACGCTGACTTCCGACTTCTGATCAGAAGCTCCCGGGTTCGATTCCCGGTCGTGATCAGAAACTCTAAGGGTTTTTTTTTCTATATTTTGAAATTTCAATTCGGGGTTTGAATCCTGTCTTAGTTTGGATGGGACCGGCTGACTGGTAGAAAATGCTTCAAGCGTTAAGTCTCGCCGGCTATTTTATTGGAGAGTGTTGAAATTAAATATAGATCAGGTTAATAAGTCTATTTTGTTTTTAGAAAAATAACTTTTAACGTTCTCGATTATTATGGTTAGGTACTTGTTGACCGAGTGGGTTGGTTTGTAGTAATATTGAGAAAAAGAGTTGTAAGGGTGAATGATGGGCATATTATAAAGTGGACTTTGGTCGGTTTTGTTTATACATAAGAGTTTTTGCAAGGTATGATGGAATATGAATTGTAAGTTATTAGAATTTTAGATTAAATATGGTTGGCATCCGCTCAGGAGGTCGTATCATATTATGCTGATCGTGGGTTCGATTCCCGATGCCGACATTTTATTTTTCTCTTCTCCTTTTACACCAATTCAGGTCAGTGGGGTGTCATGTTTTTATTTTTGTTCACTTTGTGTGAACCCAGATTCATTATTTTTTGTAAAAGAGATACTTGGTGCTTTTGCAAGGTATGTGTTTTCTATGATTTATCATTGCTTATAAATATTTGGGACTGAAGTTAAAGGTCGGATTCTTTTCTGCTTGGTACAGTTTAATATTCCAAAAGGGTAGCATTCTGTGTGAAGATACTTTATAATAATTAGTTCTGTCCGACTTTAATAAGTAGGTATATTTCTTCTTCAAACACTTCATTCCTTGGAAAGGTCTTTCATAATATTTCTTCAAAATTTCTAAAATATATAGGAATACATATTATAGGTATTTCTATTCATCTTTCTAATAGAATCGTTGTTTCTTTGCAGTTGCAATAAGTACCTTCGATTTGTCCGCGGTCGTCATCATATTTGTATTAGGTGGATAGATTGTATTTCAGGGTTCAATAATAATAATAATGTTTTAGGTCTCACTGTGTTTTTCGATTTATTACTATGGGCTTTCATTATTGAACTGTGAAATATTTATTATTAAATTTATGAAATGTTAAGTGTGTCTTCTAGGTCCTAGGGTATCTTATGGTTGAGAGAGATATTTTTTGTCTGTTTGTATTTGATATAGGTATATTTTTGTTTTTGTTTATTATGGTGTTTTTTTTGTCACTATATGTCACTACAGTATTTTATTATTGAGTGTTCGGTCGAGCTTTACCTCGGATTGGTGAGGTACCTACTTCAGGATTTGAGTCGTAATTGTGTCTTTGGTTTGTTTCTATAATCTTAGTCGACAGAGCCGTATTTAAGAAGGTTTATATTTATTAAATTATTTTTTTTTATATTTTATTATAATTTAGTATGAGTTTGGGTGAGTGAATTGTGATCTGTGTCTCTGGTTAAAGAATTCAGGACTACATAATTTAAGTTTTAGTTATTTTAAGATAATCATTCTCAATTCGATTAAATTAAATAAGTTCAAAGTTTTAGTTACCAGACTATTGCAGCAGGACCAAATTCAGCCAGGCCTTAAATTTAAAATTAGGTACTTATCTATCTTTATAAATTTTCATTATTCTGTATTGTGAAGGAACTGAATACTTTATCAAGCTTTTAATATTTCAATAATTTATAAAATGTGTTGACTATTGTTGTTTACTAACGACTCCATTGCATTATTTATCGTATTTATGTATTTATCATTATTTTATTGTATCTTAACAAACTCCTCTTCCTTTCTTTTCGTAACTTAAGGCGAAAATGACTCACAACCTTGTATTTATTATGATTTATTTTACAATATTGCATGAATTTATTATATACAAAATATTATACATATTTTTAACAACTCCAGTCCTTGCCTCAAACTTTGTCTGGGGGAAAGTTCCATTCTTCGTATATGATCCTAGGAAAGGCTCGAAGGACAATCCCTTGTGTCATCGCCGCTAAGGTCCTAATATGGGTCATTGCTTAACACCATAAATTGAATCTGTCATTATGAGAGGGCGACCGAGGTGTGGTTTAAGTTGTGACCATATTTGGGTCGGTTTCGGGGGTGATTGATTCAATGCCTATTGTAAAACCTTAGTTTATGTATTTAAGCATGCTTTGTACACGTATCTTAGTTTATTATATTTCGCGTTAAAGTTTAGCCTAATCGCATGAGGGGCTCGACACCCGGTAGTTTACTAACGACGCCTTGCATGAATTATCGTATTTATGTATATATCATTATTTTATTGTATCTTAACAAACTTCTCTTCCTTTCTTTTCGTAACTTAAGGCGAAAATGATTCACAACCTTGTATTTATTATGATTTATTTTACAATAATGCATGAATTTATTATATACAAAATATTATACATATTTTTAACAACTCCAGTCCTTGCCTCAAACTTTGTCTGGGGGAAAGTTCCATTCTTCGTATATGATCCTAGGAAAGGCTCGAAGGACAATCCCTTGTGTCATCGCCGCTAAGGTCCTAATATGGGTCATTGCTTAACACCATAAATTGAATCTGTCATTATGAGAGGGCGACCGAGGTGTGGTTAAAGTTGTGACCATATTTGGGTCGGTTTCGGGGGTGATTGATTCAATGCCTATTGTAAAACCTTAGTTTATGTATTTAAGCATGCTTTGTACTCGTATCTTAGTTTATATATTTCGCGTGCGCGTTGAAGGTTAGTCTAATCGCATGAGGGACTCGACATCCGAACAGGCCGGTCGAGATCTAAAAGCAGCGGGACGTGGGGGCTGCTATATAGCATGAAAAAAAAAATATATATAAATTTTTATACAATTCTAAAATCAAGTCAACAAAATGGTTCAGAAAAAAAAATCTTTCTACAAAATTTTAAATTCCTTCACGATACAAATAACATTACTGGGTTTCTACATTGACTGTAGTTATACCAAATGGTTGATTGGTATGGCAGGCGTTTAGAATGAGTGTAGTGGGATGGGATGATTGCGAAGGGGGTAGGTACTTGTATGATTAAGAACTTACATCCATAGCATTTTGAGGAAGGCTCACATGGTAGGTGCAAATAAGCCAGGGTCATACTGGGGTGTCATAAATTGGTATTCATTTTCGAATTGATATTTTTATTTTTTTGAGTTTGTGAAAGAAAATCATGAATCTTTAGCAAGCCCATGATTGTTCTTTCAAGGGGAGGATTGTCATGGCCATTCATTTTATTGAAATATTGTAGTTTATTTTATAAACTTAAATACTATTTTATGTTAGTCTAATATTAGTAGTGACATATTTTACTTAATTAGGGATCGAAGTCTTCCAATTTATATGTGGAGAAATGATTCGAACACTTCACATATAATCTTGATTGTTTGGAACGTTTTTGGATAGAGTCATGAAACATTGACTGTAGATGGGATACGAAGGATTTTGTATTAGATAAATTATGCGCCTGAGTTCATCTCGGTACAGTTCGGTTTGCATCGTCGACGGGGATGTAGGGGGCTCGTTCTCGTACGAAATCCTTTGGATAGCCCTGTTTTCAGTTAGTGATTTTTATTGATTATTTTATTGAACATTTTATAACATATTAATTTTGTGTGCTCCTGGGTGGTGAAATCTATTTGTAGTAAATTCCTTTTAGATTCAAGCATAAATTTAAATTCAGTGTTGCATTTTTAATTAGTATTTTACATAATTAAGTGTTATCTGGGAACCTATTTGAATTAGAATCTTTTAAAACATAGAGTCAGTGTATTCAAGAAAGAAATAGCAACTCTGGATCATTGATAAGTCTTACTTTATTTTATTATTTAATTTAATTTGTTTGCTTAGTTTGGGGAGGGCTTTGTGTTTTATCAAGAAGAACCATTCACTGCGAAAGTGTAATGGCGAACGTTGTTAACATAAAGCGCGCATAAGCCAGCCTTCGAAACCAAGTAGAAGACGGTCGTAAGCCCGTAATGGTTCTTTCTTGATTTCAGGGGGGGGGGTTGGTAAAGTTCTATAAAGGTCATGGTAGGCTAGGATTGATTGCATGCTTATCTACTAATATTTTCAGCTACCGACGACCACCATTTGTGAAAACTTTCAATCATGTTATAAATTGACGAATATTTTGTTTCATCTTGTTTTGAATACTTCTCATGTCATTTCACAGGACTGAGGATTTAAGGTAGGACTCTTTCATTTCATTATTACTAACATCACAAATGGTGGAGCATCCTGCGATTTGTTTGGTTATATAAAAAAAAATGTGTTTTATTATCACCTTTATTTTAGGGCTGATCAAATGTTTACAGGTTTACATAATATATAGTTATAGTTGAATGATTGTCATAATTAATTTCGTACACAACGTATTGGGTCCGTAAATTTAGGTTACTAGACGATCACAATATCATCATGGCCATTAGATTCCACGTAGCGATCGAGAAGTCTTCTTGAAAACATATACGATTTCCTTAACCGTGATTTCAGGTGCGTATCATGAAGGTTGTTAACCCCTTCATTTTGGGTTCGTAAGTCTTCATCTTAGAATCATCTACCTATTATATAGGTACATTGATGCACTCTTTCAGTCGACTCGGTTTACACGGTTTTGTTAAACGTTGATTTAGCTAGAGTAGGTGTAGTTTCCGAGGTTAGGTAGTTTAGTTAGAGGAAATCCAGTTAGTAATAGCTCCGCGTTGAGGGGATCCCGTCACAATAGGAAACGAACAATATAATTTTAACACAGCATAAGTACATATTTGGAGGTATATAGGAAGACTTCTTGGTCAGCATATCCTCTTTAGACCATAACTAACTTGATCATAATATAAATTTTATAATATATTATTCATTAAAATGGAAATAAACAAATAAAATGTGCGTATGTTCACTAGCGTTCATACCCACAGCATCTCTTGCAACTCTCGATTATCTTATGTTTAAAATTAAATTGATATTTTATTTGTACTTATATTGAAACACAGGTTTTATTGCCGTAGCAATTTCTTCTGTCCAAAAATTTTTTTAAGAAAAAACACATATGCATTACAAATAATTATTCAACAGCATTCTTAATCAATAAAATAGACGGAAAATTGAGAATTAATCATTGTATTTGCGGTGCAGTGTTGAATTCTTTGAAAAGGTACTAAAATCTTAAAGAATAGGTGCAATGTGGTCGGCCTATAACGACGTGGACTGATCATATCTGCAGTGCCCTCTTAAAGAGAATGGAAGTCCATACTCTCAGCCTACCCTATTTGGAAAACGGCGTGATGAGTACAAAAAACAGGCAATTAATTATTCCTAGTGATCGCCCATCAGTGCTCTAAATTCGACCGTAACTAATTTACATTATAAGTTTGAACATTATTAAGGTTCCATTTTCAAAGACTGAGCGAGCGCTTTTTCACTATTTTCTTACAAAAACAATGACATGAAGGTATTCGTCAAATTTGTAATTTTGATATGTATGTTCAGAGTTTTTTATATGGTTATTTAAGACAAAAAATATTAATCTATTCTCAATTTGACCACAGATAAACAAAAGATATGTGTCAAATAATGTCAAATACATCGAAGTGGTGTGAGTTTGAAATACATCGCATACAATAGTGTGCGTAATGTTTTCATTATAGATTTAATCTATTTTTATGCATAATTTTGAGAAAATATAGCATTCTCCTCATCCGTCTGCTCAATTTTCGTAAAAATAGTCACAAAGTTTTACCTTCGCGTACTAATTTATAGATAATGTTGCAATTTTACTAGCATACATACATTCTTACAAACTAAAGACAAGCCTTAATACTACAGTAGATATTTACATAATAGTCATACTTGGTTAAACTCTGCAGCTTGTTGCTTTTGAAGACATGCTCAGACCTTGGAGACGTGACAGACCACGCAGCGTCCTTGGCAGGTCGTGTAGTCCATCAAGGAAATAAACGTCACCTTTATCATATAAATTATTCCTTTTTATCTCTAAAACAATGATATATTAAGCTTTACTTTAATAATTGATGGTGTTTAAATTTAGTAATTCATAATGAGAATGAAAAAACATTTTTTTTGTACTACACAAATTATTTTATTCCAGAGATGCGTTTCGTTCTGTTAGAACATTTTCGATCAGATTTTAAAAAAAAAATATACTACGTCCAACCATGTTTAATACGAGATATTATTACTAACATGTGTGGCTAATGAGAGGGATGTATATAGTTTCAATCTGTAAGATAATGATGGGTGGAGCTTGATGTTTGAGCAGGATAGAATTGTGTAGGTAAGGGATGGAGATTTCATATTTTTTATTTGTTTGATTGATTAATTTTTTGATTAGTTTTAAATAGATAGATCTTAATATAAAAACGTGGATATCACATTAATTGTTAGTAACCAGCGAGAGTATAACAGAACCTCTTAAGTCAATAAAAATACATAGAAATAATATACAAATCTCAAAAGTCAAATGAATAGAAGAAATCGAAACAAATAATTAGTAGTTTATTATTATATTTTTAAAGAAAACGGATTACTGAGCTCATATTTCAACTTTTTAATCAATTAAACTAGGATCCTTTATTTTATACACTATTTTACTTTATGACCTGACATACATGATTGACATGTCAGGTCATAAACATTGCGCAAGATCGAGCACAATGGAGAATTCTTGTTGCTTCCCTATGCCCTAAGTGGGGCGTAAGGGGAATTTGGATTGGATTGGATGACATTTCATTGTTTATGGTATTCAAAATTAACATATTGCTCCCTTTTTGATGCCTCTTAGGGACATATGCAGGCAACAAAAGTTCTCCACTACGCTCGATCTTGCGCACTTCAATAATTCAAATTTGCCTTCATAATAAATGATAAAAACGACTCATTCATTCAATCATTCACAAACAACTCCACTCATTCATTCAATGAAGAAAAACCCGTCTCATTCAATACATCGATTCATAATTACCTACCCACTTCATTACATTACGATTATCTCTAAATAGTATGAACGAAAATTGATGAAAAAAACGAAGCAATTAGAGTATTTTTTTATTTGTTAAAAGCTGCAAGTTGAGGAAACTTTTAAAATTCAGTCGAATCTTGAAATGTCTTTTATAAGAAGATTAATAATATTCTTATAAGTTTTTTTTTACATTTTATTGCAAACTAGCTTTCCCAACAGACGTTGTCCTGCGGTCCTAACCAGAGGCGGCCCGTTCATTGTGTGCACTGCGCCTCTAGAAACAAAAATAAACAAATTAAATAATAAAAATAAAATATTAATTCTAAAACGTCCATATTTCATTCGCATTCAAAGCACAGATGGGATCAACGCGAGAATATAATTATATGTGCGCAATTCGGTTGACTTTCTAAAAAGAAAAATTTCTAAAATGCCCGAAACGGTGGAGTAAGTGGGATGGGTTCCTGTAAGAGCGGCAATAACGTATGCGAGAATGAGAGGGTGGAGGTGCAGAAGATAATAATTTTGTTGTTAGATTTTTTCAAAGATGGCGTCGCATGAATTCGTTCCATACTAACTTTAATATTATATTTTTTATATTATTTCTTATCCATTTTTTTTCAATTTTTTATTAATTATTCTGTTATCCGGAGCGGAGAAGAATCCAATACATTATACATCGGAAGAATCTGTTGAGCAGATCTCCAGTTATAAGTGTTCGCACTAACCCGACTTTTATTTATATTACAGATATGAAACGCTTATCCATCACGGGATTTTTGGCTGAATCTTCTAGTTTAACTTCTAGAAAGCGATGATTTTTTTTAAAAATTCATCATTATTCTCGAAATTTAGAAATCATGCTAGTTTTCGACATGTTAAAGTATCTTGATATTAAACTTAATATTTTTCGTTTCTACCTTGTTTCATAATATGAAATTATGCACTGAATACTGCAGAAAAAAATATTCAGCTGTTTAAATCGTTAGGTTACCGAATTTAACAGATTGATCATAACATTAGTATAAAACAAGGCGAGTGTTGTCAAGTTTTTGGTCTTCATAACAGTTAGTTAGATACTGAACACTTTCTATCGTTTTTATATCGTCGACTTGTTTTACTTTATTTTCAAAACATAGGTAGGTACCTATCAACCTTCTTTTATTTCTTTGCTCTGCTCACTTCAACGATGACTAAAAAGTATCTTATCTGGTTATGATACAAAATGAAAAAAATTGCATTACAGCACCAACTGCATAGTAATATATCAATAAATGCGTTTTTTTTTTACATTTTTGATGCGTTAACAGTCGAACGATAAATATCATTGGCAGTTTATAATTCTTCTAAATCACATTTTAGTACAAAGAATTAAGAAACTTATGATTTTAATTTTTAAAATTTCTTGAAAAGCAACTGTGTTTCGACAACGACTGCAAAGGGTTAAAAAATAAATAAAAAAACTGTGTTTCTTTAAATTCATCAGAAAAACATAAATGCACGTGGTTTTCTCACTAGACCCCCCCTCCCCCTTTTGGGCTCACGTGATAAATGAACGCCCCCTTACGCAACACGACGTGATGAGTGAAAAAAAAATGTTTTAAGATATATGTACACCTACTTAGTGTTATACAATAGTTATTCTAGGAAAACAGCCTTGACATAGAAAAATACAATTTTATGTCAGTGCGTATCTATGGTCACTGCGGTATCCAAGCTACGCGCAATGAAACTTCAGATACGGCTTACATCATTTTACTACCGGCAATGAAAGAGATAAACATATAGTTTCTTTGTACTTGTCTCAAAGAATACTGCTAATCAAAAACAAAGCATTACACAATTTAGTGTTAATTGAAGAGTTTAAAAGTGATACCTATTATATCTGTCCTTATATGTTTTAAAGAAACCAAATTAGAACGCTGGAAGAACTGAGCAACTCTTATCTTGAAGTATTATGTGTCTTACAGGAATCTCCATTACTTGCTCATCAATCATTCTCGTTCAGACATTTTCGACTATCGATAACAGAGTAATATGCTGGTTTCCAGAAGTAAGTTTTTATATCCTCGCCATGCTGAAAATAAATCTTACTTTAACGTTTTTCATGATGATTAGGTTAACTCTTTTACTAAAATTTAATAATGTGTAAAACTTAATATGATCTTCCACCAACAAAATGCTACAAACGGAAAAAAAAACATGATTCAATCATTTTCTGTAAGATTTCGCATTACATTTCAGAAGATCACATTAATTTTTATTGATGGTTGATAAATTCTAATTTTAAATTTCGAAACTATCAATACGGTTTGGGTGCGAGGCTTAGACGCAAGCAAAAACATATTGGAAAACTATATAGCTAGTATGTAAACTCAATTGTTGTTTCTTTTATGATTTCACCACATAAACAAGTAAATAAATATTGAATTCTCTGTCAGTATTTTTCATATTATTATAATATACTTGTATAGTGGAAATAAAATACGCACTAAACGCCAAAAACTTCATTTTGAGATAATCTAATAAAACTGATTTTTCCCCCATACAGACATAGTACTATGATGATTTTTGGATCTGTTTTTTACGCCTTTAAATCATCGATATGGACTAATCTCAATATTTAGGCTATTGGAAATGGTTTAAAGAACATTTCCTCATGCTCAACTCATTTTTTGGCGCTTAGTGCGTATTTTATTTCCAGTATACACATATTGATTAAAGATTGTAAGAAATTTTATTTGTTTAAAAATTGCACACTTCTTTGATTAATTGTTATGTAAATGTAATAATTTCTTCAAGCATTTGATGTATTTTCTGAAAGAGCCTAACAGATCATTTATAACTGACAACAATTATTAAGATGCAATGTTACACAAACGCATCATGTCAACGAACATAATATTATAAAGTAGATGGACGAACACTCTTCACCTCTCACTTGTCGTCCGCTTTCTTTATTAAATCAATGTCAACATTTCATTACGCATAATTACCTTCTAGAATACGTTGCGAGTAAATTATCGTCATTTAGTGTCAATGTCTTATTATGTCCGCACTGCACTCGCGCCGCCCCAGCTGATCACCGCATGCGCGCGCTACATAATGTTGATCTTCTCGTACTGCGTGACGGAATTCTTGTTTATAAAACAACGGTCTGTATAGTGTGTATGTGTTATGACGTATTTCTAGGAAGAGATCTACACGTTTATGGCTATAAACTGTCTTTTAACTTCAGATAAATCTGTTTTATTAATACACTGCGTTTTCATAACAGAATATGTGATACGTTTTTTTTTATTTTTGTCTTACTGTTTCTAAGGCACGTATCATACTTGGTATATAATATTAAAACTATGCACTCTCTTAGCTTCTACTAAGAAATATGTGAGGAGTTGCGGACGATACTTCAAAATGAATATACAGTCCTTCTATACGGTTATAATCGAACGAGTACAGAACAAACTATTAAAACATCTTAACTTTATATCAAAAATTAGTTTTAACTCTCATACACAATCTGCACGTTACCATATAACATATTGACTCTAGAAAACAGACGAACTGTAACAGACCTAGTGTTCAAGATTGTCAACGGATTTGTCGACTTCGGCGATCTTCTTGGGGGAATAAGTTTTAATTGTCCTTCAACATCCACAAGATCGCCACCAATATTCAGAACGCCTAGATGTAGTACTAACTACGCTGAAAGGTAATTTTTTCAAAGATTATGTACAAATTTTAATGAATTTTTTAAGAACGTCAACTTCTATAATTCTTCCCAGCAGGTTTTTAAAAGGTCTGTGATTGAGCATTTGCTATCACATTGAGAGTCCGACCAGTGCGAGCAAACCTACTTGAGATTGCTCCTACTCTTTCTCAGAACAAGCAGAAACTGTGCATTACCTTTACCCTATAGGTATCCTCTTTTCCCTTTCCCAGTATCTGAGCCGAGTACTTAAATATATGGTGTATGTTTCGTAATGTTTATGTACTGTCTTATTTTTATAACAATTTCACTGTCTGTATATATTAATGTTAAAAATAAAATAATATTATGTGGCATAGCCTTAAAGAAACTGAATATAGTGTTTGGGAGCCATCTTCGACTTTAAAGTTCTTATAATAGGAGATATATATTTCTCTCCTCGGCTCATCTCGTTCGACATCTAAAAAAAATATAAAAATTTGCCGTTAAACTTATTCATGCTGGATATGTGACTAAAAATCTCAAATTAATATATGTATATCTACATTCCGTTTCCTCGCAGCAAGCCTTGGACACGGTGTATGCGGAGGTGTGCTTAATATATGTATAAGTGCTAAAAAAAAGTTATAATATTCCGAAAAAGACGGAATATTTTTACTTCTTTTAAAACTCGTCTAAGACACTGCACCATAAATATAACGAGCCCGTTGCTCGTTTGTTTTCTTAAATGACTTTACACATAACGGAATCCGTCGGTCCATTTGTGATGCTTCTGTGAATGCAACGTTGACTGATATTGTCAGCTCCGTGCATAATACTACGTAGGTATGTGAATGTTCTTGATATGCGCATAAAGCCAGGTGTGTCTAACGTTTGTTTACGTGGTCCGGCTGTTAAATGATATCATGAGAAACCTTATCAAATGCCTTTTTTATCTCTTCACTGACAAGAAAATAGGTGGCCTATATGTTTTCATCGTTCTTCAGGTGATTAACAACATGAACCACTGCTCTCGTTACCAGTCACCATACAGTTGTTCTGAGTCGACCTTTGCAGTTGCAACCATAAATTATTCCTTTAGCCATGGTAGAGAACTATCTCAATAATGAACAAGCTGAAAAAATACAAGGTATAAAATGTCTCGCCAATTGGTACAAAATGCATCCGAAGTGTTATGCTTTTTTACGGAGCTATTGGCATTACTGCATCACGCCCGATAGTTAACGCATAACGCGCTTACCCATCCAACCAATCTTAAAATTTAGAAAGAGGAGAGGACAGAGACGTGTTTTTAGAAAACTGAATGATACTTGGTTGATGAAATGGGTGTTTTTCCTCTAATCAGGGTTCTTCAAATGGCGTAATATGTGGCCTTTCCATCCGGTCCATCTCTCTGAGATCAGTCACTATCTGCCCATCTTGGACAGAGTCGATCCCCTCGTCTCACATCGTTGCCAGATCTCTTGGCTCTTCTTCGCAGATTCAACAGTATTAAAGTTTTGTTATCAACAACAATGTACCTTAACACATTTTCCAGCCATGTCCATCTTCTCTCCATTTTTATAGAGGTGACGATCCTGCTCCGGTTGCATGGGCGAAAAGCTTTTTTGTGATGCGGTGGGTCTACCTTAATTCTATAAAAGGCGAACAGTTTGTGTTATTTTTTTTAACTTCGGTTAGTTGTCAGAACTCACACCCAAAGACCAAAACAAAAGTTAAACTAAAGAATGTTTAGAAGACTAATGAACATTAATTATTTTCCTACACATACCTAATAGCTTTATTTATATAAATTTTAATAAGGATTATTTCTCATTCACCTCGAGTTGTCTTTGTTTGGGAAAACCGATTGCATGACGTTGAACAGAGAGCAAACTGGGTTTTATGTTAATGCAGATAATCCCAATAATTGGACGCAAAGTTCAAATACACAATTAATTGACAATGGCGAAATGCGAAAAGTCTCAACCGTATTGGAATAGTTGGTGACGTATCTGATTGAGTCCTGTGCAAATACTGCCAGAATCAAACATATCCTATATATGCAGGCGTTTTATATACGAATCAACATGGGTATTCACGAAAAAGTCTAGTTCGAACTAAACTTATTCTTTTACTTAAGGGTCCTTATAACGCTAAAAGAAAAAAAATGTAAATGAGACAAATTCAATTTATTATAAAGAATATTTGTAACAAGTAATGACTCTAACAATTCATTACTGATGTTCGATTTTTAAATGGAACAAACTACTACGGGCTTATGACCGTCTTCCACTGTTATTTCGAAGGCTTGCTTAGTGTGATCACTTTAACTTAACAACGTTCGCCATTAGGTGGTAATGTTTGATTCTCCTAAACTCCTAATCATGAGAATTCTCGACATGCTCCACATGTCGAAAAATCCCATGTATGCATCAAATAGATATTTAATAATAATTAATGAAATATGAATATAAAAGTTGGAAATTATTGAAAACAAGAGAGCAACCAATTTTAAAAACTGCGACTGCTGTCATGTATTTGGTGCCAGGATATGACTACATATACATATCAAATTTTGTTAAAGTCTAATCTTTATTGGCTTTGTTGGTGCACAATGTTCTAATTATGTCTAGATTCTTGTGACCATTTTTCAGGACTAGATCAATTTATAATTACGATAAATCTTCATATTTATCGCAATTTTTTAACGTTTCTATAAATATCAAATTATTTTCTATATGGATCGTGAAAAAAATTGAAAGATGCTACGAAAGAAAAATATGGGTTGTCACAAAGTATCCTAAAACAGCTAAGCTATTTAATTAAAGTTCATTATAGAATAAAATAGAAATTTCACTTTCGTATGTGAAGGATAAGCGGAATCGTTAAGTATCTCTAATATAAATTAAAGTCGGGTTAGTGCGAACACTTATAACTCGAGGTTGGCTCAACAGATTCTTCCGATGTGTGATTTATTGGATTCTTCTCCGCTCTGGATAACAGAATAACTAATAAAAAGTTTAAAAAAATGGATAAGAAATAGTATAAATTATAATATTAAAATTAGTATGGAACGAATTTCATTCGACGCCATCTTTAAAAAAATCTAACAACAATATTGTCTTCTGCACCTGCACCCTCTCATTCTCGCATACGTTATTGTCACTCTTACAGTAGCCCATTTCACTCACTCCACAGTTTTGGGCGTTTTAGAAATTTTTCATACAAAGTCAACCATATTCCGCGCATATATTCTCGCGTTGATCCCATCTGAGCTTTGAATACGAATGAAATATGGACGTTTTAGAATTAATATTTTAATGTTATTATTAAATTAGTTTATTTTTTTCTGGAAGCGCAGTGCACAATGAACGGGCCGCCTCTGGTTTGGACCAAAGGGTCCACAGGACAACGTCTGTCGGGATAGCTAGTAATTGATAAAGTAAAAGTGCAAAATGGGGTTTTTACGTACAACGCACCCTTATGTCTCAAATATTTGACTAGTTTTTCGTGAATAGGCATTTGAATCAGATCGCCACTAGATCGTTTTGTGAAAATCCCTCCTGAGTTCACATTTTTACTGTGAATAATTATTGGCAAAAAAGATCGGAAATCACTCTAATTCATGCATATCATAAGAAACCACAATGCATACTTTACGTTTCTTGATTGTTATGTTATTGAAATTATCCGTACTTTCTAGTATATTAAACTTAGAAAAAAAAAACAAGCGAAAAATAATATAATCATTGAATAAAAAAAAGGTTAAATAGATAGTGAAACTATAATGTACAAAACAATGCGTATAAAAATGGTTAGATATTAGCAACTCATATATAATTTAAACGGTGAATGTGGAAATATTAAATTAATAAATAAATAAATAAAATTAACAGTTCACGCATGTGGAGAGTTATTTTAAATAAATTAATGTTAGATAGTTTACGCGATAATAAATATTAAAGATAGTTAAAATATTTACTTACTTAATTAACGAATAAGTTATTTTCTTCGTATTGAACACAAACTATATATTTGCATTTTAAAGAACCTATGGTTATCTGCGTATTTAGTTCCTTGGTTCGGTAACCAAGTTAGTGTCAATTACACTAACTTAGCGTTCCTTGGTTATGTTGCATTTGAAAATACTTTTCAATAATTTTTGCATATTTTGACATTCCTATTAAACCCCAAAAGGTCATAAAAGGTTCAATAATGTTTTTCTATTTGTGTATGTTTTTGGATAGTCATCCTTTTTGAAAATACTCGGGAGCATTGTTACGGTTGCTGTATTTCTATTATTATTCATTACTAGCTGACCTGCCCGTCGAACTTCGACATAATCCAGAATAAAAAAATAATTTTAACTTATTGCATGAATGAAATACAGTTTATGACATAAAAACTGAATTAAACTTATCTAATAATTTATTTCATTATGTATAATATATAATGATTAGTGTTAATTCGAACGCGGGATAAAGCTCGACGGGTCATGAGTTTGTAATAAAAACAATAAATTTTTTAATAGACGTGAAACTTGAAAAAAAATCCAATAGATGGCGGTGTAGTAGTTTATAAATCACATGTGCTACACGTTACGATATTCTATATGGTCTTGAAGGAATAGACGTTCGTTAAAACCAAATTTTTCCGAATTATTATGGTAAAGACTAGCTGTTCCGCCCGTCGACCTTCGACCTAACCCAATCAAAAAAATAATGTTGGCTTATTACATGAAAAAAATGCAATTTACGATGTAAACACTTAATTAATTTTAGCTAATAATTAATTGCATTATGTATGTAATAGTTATCGTAGATTCGGATGCAGGATGAAATTCGAAGGGCCATAAGTTTGAAATCAAAACAATTCCTTTATAATTGCTTTACTTTAAAAAAAATTCAAAAGATGGCGGTGTAGTAGGAAGTACATCACATGTGATGTATGTTTACCTATTGTATATATACGTCGAAAGAATTGAACCCATTTAAATCAACTTTTTTGAATTATTTTGTTAAGAGAATTTTTTATTTTTATTTTATTTATTTTTCCATTCAAAGATATTAACAATAACAGATCCCGTTAAGACCAATAATCGGTCTTGTCAACAGGTTTCCATTTATTAAATTTCAAACTTCTTATAAACGACATAATATGCTAGATCTACATAAATCTATAAACTACATAATATGCTAGTAATAACAATGACATTTTACAAGTATAATCTTATCTACGTATTTTCATATTATACATCTGCTTATTCAATAACATAATATTAATTTTTTTTTTTTACTAAAAATCTTATAGTTATATTTTGGCATTCAAATAACAAGATAGTTTTTATTATACATTTTTTCAATTCGTATTAAATTAAGAAAAGTTAGGTATAGTTGCAATTCGTATTAAATTAAGAAAAGTTAGGTATACTTGGTATACATAAATATTCAATTTAACTATTTTAAAAGTAATTAAAGTCTCAGTGTATTATATTATAATCTTTTTGGTACATCACAATTCAAATCAGGCCTTACACGGTTTTCTACTTAATTTTTTAAACTTATTTTTTTATATATCTATTCAAATCAATCACATTACCACAAGCAGACAATAAAATCACTTCACTTCAGCCATTATAATATTACAGTTCATATCCACTGTCAATCAACCAATCTTTGATAGTTTTTTTCGATAGTTTTGTCCACTTATTTCTGGAGATTTGAGCTACAGACCTCGGGAGTTTATTAAAAATTTTCGGCACTATATATTCTAAAGTTCTTTCACCATATTTATTTATCGTTTTTGGGATAATAAGTCCGTTATTTTCAGTGAACCTTGTTCTAAAAGGATGAATTAATCTTTTTTTGTATTTGTTTGCACCCAGATTATTTTTTATGATCTTTTCATGCAGTATTGCTCTTAGTTTTAATAATCTAGTCACTTTGCACGCTATATTCTCATCAAAATGTCTGTCTGGTCTGGATTTGTATTTTGTTACTATTCGAAATAGGGAGTTCTGCAGTTGTTGAATTTTGTTTATGTTGGTATTGGAAGTGTGTCCCCAAATTGTGATCCCATATCTTATCAAAGATTCTCCTAGAGCCTTTTTAGATGATAGCTAGATTCTTTTAATTGATTAAATGACTTAACTATTGCTTTTTCGTTATTTATTTTTATTTGTTTTGACTTTAAATTATCATACTTAGCTATTTTTTATCCAATTTTTTACTTTTGACTTTTTATTATTTTGAGATTACTTGAATGTATTTGAGATATTACCATAGAATTTCTATCCCGAGCTGAATTTTTATTTTATAATTGTTATTAACAAATTGACTGTTACCTAGTTTAAGAACACTGAGCTTATGTATATTTTGTGAATCTTATTATTTGTTGTACTGCTGTCCATTATAATGTGTTTAGAGTTCAAAAGGCGTTTACGCCGTTTATGTTTAAATAAATAAACCTTGGACCCTGGAATCCATAAGAGAGGGCTCAGGCAACTGGTTTCCTCCCTGTGGGAGCAAGATCGAGAGCCATAAACAGTTTTTGTTGCCTCCCTATTCTTCTAAGTGGGGCTTAAAGGGAGAATGAATTTTTCCGTTCTATTATTCAATTTTCGTTTTAAAATAGTTTGTTGATGTTACTGCGGGCTTGCGACAATCTACTGCTCTTTCAAAGGACGGCTAATCTTCTTTTTCGAACCCTTCTCGAAGAATTTTTCCGCTCCGGATAACAGAATAACTAATATTACAACGAAAAATGATAGCAAATAATCTACATAATAATTCAGAAATGTTTGTCTGCTTTCTATCGTATATGGGAGCATCACGCTCAAAATACAAATGCTACGTCAGATATTAATATACCCAGAGCCGTACAAAATGCTGGAGAAGGTTCTTAAATACAATTTGATGCATTAACTTTAATATATTTAGAGCTATTTAAAAAACTCAATTTTTTTAGGATCTTCAAACAAATTTCTCAAAAAGACAGTAAGCCATCTTTTGGAAACAAAATTACTCATCTAAACGTTGAATGGAATCTTGGTATTACGATATGAAAATGTAATAAAATAATTGTAGATTGATTTGTTATACATATAAATGTTATTCAAATCTTATTATTCTCAATATATAAAGATTTAATGAAAAAATTTGCAAAATGATTCTTCCATTTTGAAGTTTGACAGCGGCTTTTATACTCATAGCACAAATCACCCTCTATGGGTGGAATGCCTAATTAATTATCACACATTAGAGGGTGTAGGGAATGTATCTAAGATTCAAACCACAGAGCTCTCTCTATGAAAACTTGCAAATTATGTCGGTAGGTTCGTATAATATTATGAGGTCGGTAAAACAAAAATTGTAAAAGTGTCATTCTTCTTTTTCTGTGCTTATGTCAGTTATAGAGGTCTGTTAAGCAATGGGAAGCTAGACTAGAACCTGTTTAATTACCTACCGATCAAGCCTGACAATCGGAATCAAAAACGTAAAGCATGACGGGTATAAGCTAGTATTAAATAATAAAGTTAGCATGGAACGCACTTCGATACATCTGTGAAAAATTCTATAGAAACACGATTTTTATTTACCTGACAACCATTAACATTAAAGTTAATGGCATGCAAATAGTCGACGGATTTTTTGTCAAGCTTTTTCTAATTTCTTTACATTGAAGTGCACATTTTTATAAATTAACATGCGAAAAGTGAAAAAGTAAATCTAAGTTTGAAATCAAATTGTCATTCGAAACAAACTGTCAGTTATTTAATAGTTGGTGCGATTGACAGATTTGGTATAAAAAAATAATATGTGTTTTCAAATAGATGCATCGGTCGCAATGAAATTGTTTATAATATGATCGAATTTAGAGCACTGGCCGACCACTAGTTCTTTTAAATTCTCATTCATAGTTAGACCACAGGTCAACGTCTGTCGGTAAAGCTAGTCCTATATATAGATACATAAATTATGACTGACTCATAACAGAACTGCCAATTTCAAGATTGAACGCATAGATGTTAAGTAGTCGAAATATTTGAAAATAGAAAAAAGCTGCTAAACCTAGGGTAGCCCAGAACTCATAGTATATTATAACAGCCTTTTTGTGTAAAACATAACTTTGCATAAAAATTCATAATTTTACGATTAAAATGAATTTATCCTTGGAATTATTATAGAAACTTTAAAATGATATCGACTATTGGAGCTTTTTATTATCTGCTTTAGAACTACATATTCAATATAAATCGGTACTTTAAGGGGGACCCACTGAAGTTACGGACCTCAAATTTTACGTGCTTGTGTAGGAGCATAAGACCAACACGTATACGTAATTTTTTTTTCTTTTTTAGCCCTTTTTCTAGAACAAGTGAAATTTTCTTTGGATACTTTAAGAGGGTTCCCCTGAAGGTACAGATCTCAACATTTTACTGACTCATCTACATCGAGAGGCTAACCGTTCTACCAAATTTCAATCAAATTGGATAAGAATTACTATGAGTTATGGGTGCGCACACATTTTTGGCGTACGCGTACGGGTACGGGACATTTTTGGAATCTACTGCCTCGAAAACGTCGAGAAAATTAATTTCAGCGAAATCGATTTTTTTTTTTAAATCCGATCACAAGACTCATGTATATTCCATATACTATGAGTAAAATCGTATGTACAGGTACCTATGAGTATTATGTTGAGTTGTGTTGAGCACTGGTGATCCCGTATTAGAGCGATGTTTTAGTTAGTAAACACGACCGCTTTCAAAGGGTTTAGGCGTTCCACCACGCGGAGGTAGGTAGGTAGCTACCATAGACGAGGGAGTATGGGTTGGTTATCCGGATTAGTGTCATGCTATTCCAGTTATCTTCCATCTAGCGGTTAACTGTACACATGAACAATCGAACAGCTTATAACACTCGAAACGTTCAGTTAGATCAGACTGTACTGACTCCATAACGAATAATTCTTTAATCAGTGTTGATTTGGGCCAAAATTAAACTAACTCCACTAAACAAACAGTCCATCCATACTTTTTTCTAAACCAAGAGGTTGTGTCGTGAAAGTTGAAATGGTCGGCACCGGGATTCAAACCAGTACGCAGTGCGTACGAAAGCCATCGACTGTTACCACTGGGCTATATACCAACGACTTTCCTTTTTGACTCCACATAGGGAGGTAACAAGCATTCCTCTGCACTAGATCTCGCACAGCTTCTCTGATCTTCTCCCACATCATATCCAGATCCCTCAGCTCTGCCTCAAAGGAACGGAACACTGTATGAGAGGGTCTTCCTCGTCAGTTTCCGCGTCGAAATGATTTGAAAAGAAAACTGTTTATAATTAATTCCCTAGTTTGAAATTCATAAAGTTTTTTTTTTAACATTTCGATTTATTTATTTTGAAACATTTTATCATTCAGTATGCAATTATATACATGTAAATTATTGTCAGATTTTTATTAACTTATATCATTTTTTACATCATAATTGAATTTTGTAAAATAAATAACATTCACAATAGATCTCATAAAAATCCTACAATTTCATCATCATCAGTCATCAATGAGACAATAATTGTGTAAGCATAACATAAAACTTTTTTTTTTTTTTTAAACTCTTTGCACAACATAAAACTCCTTGTTCCCAGTTCTGCAATAAGCACGAATTTTATAATGAATAATTTTCTTTTGATTCAAGGAATAACCTTTTAAAAATATTTCTCCATCTGAGAAAGAATCGTGCTAAATTAATGGTTCATAAAAAATTATGTTTATTAAAATTAATCAGGATCAGCCTAAACTATTGAAAATAATGAAAGTTTTTATTTCTTGTAACAATATAATGGTACCATGGATATCATAATCAATTAAAGAAAATTCTGTCATAATTTTTGGTACTGACCTCTTTTTGTTTACTTATTCCAACGACACTAAATTTCTTATACACCTCTCCAATTGGTTGAATTCTGGGTTGGCCTACCCTGAGGACGTAATCAACGTGTTGGATCTGTATCATTCATGTTCTCATTCTTTGAGAAATCAAATTTTCAACTTCTTTAAACCATCTCAACTTGTTCACTTTCTTACATGTTGCAAAGCTTACTTCCTTACCACATTCTTTCCAATAATTCGCGTTGCTTTTCATGTCCTATAGATTCTTTACACATGTAGCCCAAAATATTAACCAGTTCAATTAAACCGTCGCGTTTGTTTCTCCTTTTCATTACCACCATTTGCGCAACTTTTTTTGAGGTAAGAATTATCTAAACAATGAAGTATGCTTTAGCTTTAGATTTTAGAATCTATGCCACATACGTCAGTTGAGGTTGTCTTTGATGATGATTGATCATCTTGGAACGCCCCAAGACCGCACACGTCTTACATAGACCAATTCTAATTCTGGTAATTAACCATCCATCCATCGGCTTCACGTGTTATTCATCTGATTTCACGAAAGCATTTGACGGAATACATCACAAGATTTCTTGCGCATGTAAATATTATCTTATAATCAGCTGTCACAGTGTTACCGAATTTATCCTTCATTTTCCGATTATTTCATTATAATATACTATTTATTAACTTTTACTTAAATTACGTGTCTGTGCGCGCCTTCATAATTAATATGTCTCTCAACCTACTGGTGAAACATCCCTTAGCAAACAACAAATTATTAAAATATAAAGTTAGCTTTTTTTTTTTTTTTTAAAAATGAATCTGTGCTCACTCAAAGTGAACACAAATACACTCCTTGACTCTTTCACAGTAAGCTACTCAAAGCTTGTGTCGTGAAAGAGGAAGATGGTCGGCACCTGGGATCGAACCACGACGTCCGCAGTACGAATGCCGGCGTTGTAACCGCTGGGTCACCAACCACTTCACCAGCTTGTATCCGTAAATAACGCCATCTAACCAAAAAAAATGAGATTTTTAAAGTCTCCAACAAGCTCGAGTGATTTTGGATAATTTAATATAATATACCTACATACCAAGTACATACTTATTTTGGAATTTGAACAATTTCAAATTTTGACAGCTGGCTAGCTAATGGTCTATTTTCCTACGAATACGGCGCTACTATAAACATAGGAGAATATGTCAGTTGAGAACATTGTCAATATTGTTATGCAGTGGGTTCCTAGGGAACGGTCCGTCATCTCACAAGACGGCGTCTTTCAAAATTATATGACAATGTTAATCGTTACTAAGGAAACAATATTGGCAATGTTACAAACTGACATATTATTATCCTATGTTTATAGTAGCGCCGTATCCGTAGGAACCTAGCTTGGGCTTGGGCTTTTCTGTAATATTATATTATTTATCGTTCTTTTTTACTTGCCTTCTTGGTATCTACTATATTCAAGGCAAGACGATCTGATGACAAAGCCTCTAATATTTCATTTATGACAAAGTAAGTGCGTGTTTGATAAATTTTGGAAGAATTTGGGAAACTCTAAAAGCACCCAACTTTTAGCTTACTTAGATTAATACAATCAAAACTTTTGATTCTGATTTTATGATCAATCATTTAACCTTTGATCATTATTCACATCTCTTCGTTGGGTTAAGGTCATATTTTTATACTTTTTCTAAGCAATAAGTTATATATTATTGTGTTCAAAACAAAATGCTATTTTTGTGATTAATATTTTATATGAAATATAAATTACCTAACGTCTTCAGAACAAAATATCGGTGTTATTTATGAGTATGAGCTAATGTTAAGGTGAGATGGGTAGGTACTCATTGTACATACATTCAAATTCTTTTACTAGAAGGTTCTTGACGGCCATTAGCAGATAACACACAAGATATCAGAAATATTAAAGGTAATTTTACAGGTTCTATTGTTTATTTATTTTTTTTATTTTTATTTTTACAATTTTTTAGAGGTCAGACAGTCATGACAATACATATAAATCAATAATACAAAAACAGATTATAAACCAGCGAAGACCCCAACATTACCTACAATATATAGAACATCTCTAATAAATTCATAACATCAAAATAGTAAGCAGTTCAAAATTCAAATTAGATATAAAATATAACATTAAAATAATAAAAAGTCAAGAAGTAAAATTAGATAAAAAAATTAAACATTAAAATAATAACAATTAAGTAATAAAAATAATAAAAAGTCCAATTAGATAAAAAAAATAAGCCATAAGAATTTACCATAAGCCAATGTACAATAAAATCACTGCAAAAACAACACACACAAATAGACAAGTCATTATTGAGATTAAAGGAGTGAACAGGCAAAGCAATCAAAACAAAAAAAAATCAAGCAAAAGTCAATAAGGTAAGATGATAAAAACAAACAATTTCAATTCATCCGTCATCCTATCATTTTAGATTTATCATTAACAGATATATTTCATAGTAAAAAAAAAAAAGCACAGAGAAACCCATACTTGAAATCGACAATAAGATCATCCAAACACTTCAAACAAATGATCAGGATGAGACCGAGGAAGACAATAGACTGACCACGCCACTCTTAAATTGGTTCCTATTCAAAGTAAACATATCCAGATTCTTGAAAAATGTATCATACAGGGAACAGCTACGGTGCAAAAATGAGCTTTGCAGATAATTGGTTTTACAGGGAGGCAATTTGAAAAGATAATTCGCTCGCGTAATACGAGTTGGACAATGAAAACATACATCTCCCAAAAGTCTCGAAGAATCAACCTCACCATTTATTATCTTAAAGAGATACATCATGTCAGTCTGTGTTCGCCTATTCTCGAGAGATGTCATCCCATGGAATCTCATCGCATCCCCATAATCACGAAAGAACCTACCTCTCAAAAAGCTTAGGTGCCTAACAAATCTTCTCTGTACTGCCTCAATTCTATCAATGTACGTAACATACTGAGGACTCCACACGACAGATGAGAACTCCAACTGACTGCGCACAAACGCATAGTACAGAATTCTTGCGGTCAGCGGACATTTAAATGGCTTACTCACCCTAAGTATGAATCCCAACATCCTGTTGGCTTTTTCCAGAATAAACTCAACATGCGCTCTGTACAGCATCTTAGAGTCGAGGACAACACCCAGATCCCTCACCTGCTCACAGCGGGTTAATACCTCACCATCAAATTCATAATCGAACATGATCGGACGCAAGGCTCTAGTAAACGTCACGCTGTGACATTTGGATATATTTAAGTATAGTTGGTTTGCACGACAATAATTCAACAAACGCCCAAGGTCACTCTGCATTTCCTGACAGTCTCCAATACAGTTAATCTTCCGAAAAATCTTGGTATCGTCAGCAAACATTAAAAACTCTGAGCTAAAAAAACAGCCACCCATGTCACTGATGTACAAAGAGAACAACAACGGACCCAAGTGAGATCCCTGGGGAATCCCGGAAGGGCAAGGACGAAACTGGCACACAGTGCCATTCAACGCGACCGCCTGTGATCTACCCTCAACATATGACGCAAGCCATCTGAGAAGATCACCATGAATGCCAAAGCAACGCAGCTTATGCAGGAGAATCCCGTGACCAATCTTGTCAAACGCCTTCGCGAAATCAATATAGACGGCATCCACCTGGCCACCCCCACCCATTGACCTCGCCAGGCAACCAGTGAATTCCAAAAGATTAGATTCCACAGACCTATCAGCAAAAAAACCATGCTGATTATGCGGTATGAAGGATCCTACCGCAGCCGACAACTGTTTCACGACTATCTTTTCCATAATCTTTCCAAAGACCGATAACTTGGATATGGGCCTATAATTAGATATATTATGTTTATCACCCGACTTGTAGATAGGCGTAATAAAGGACGTCTTCCAAGCATCCGGAAAAACACCATACCTGATAGAGTTCCTAAAAAGAATATAGAGGGGCTCAGATAATTCCTCGGCACAACGCAGGACAAAGACAGCCGGAATCCCATCAGGACCCGCTCCTCCATTTGGATTGATATTCTTAATGTTCTCCAATACAATATCCTTAGAGAAGTGAATACTGGAAATATCAAGTTCGGCCTCACGCTCGACACACGGAAGGGCAGTGTCATCATTAACAAAAACAGAGTGAAAATATTCGCCGAAGGCATCCGATATAGACTCAACATTCGACAGACTCATTCCCTTATGATGCATAGTAGCTGGCAGGGCTGACGATGATCTCGTTGACTTAATATATGACCAAAATTTATTAGGATCATCCTTTATTAATTCCCTTGTTCCCGCTATGAACCCACTGTAGCATTCCCCTGATATCCTTTTCTGTCTGGCCCTCAATAAACAAAAAGCCGCATAGTCGCACATGTCGCCGGTTCGCTTCCAACGTCTATGATACTTCAGTTTCTCACCGATGATTTTAACAAGAGCTCGGCTATACCACACGGGAAATCTATTCTTCGACCGCATAGTCCTCCGCGGAACACATTCACTTATTATCCGATTCAGAATTGAATAAAATCTTGTGGAGGCATCTTTCACGTCAACAGACCCCAACTCCGTCTGCCAGTCATATGCTGATAATCGATTCTTTATAACAGAGTAATCAGCCCTGTGAAAAAGATGAACCTCACGCGGCGCAGAATTCAGAATTGGACAACTTTTAACGTTTAAGGTTGCAATCAAGGACGGATGGTGCGGATCTTCCGGCGTAAGAGGGTCGACGCACTGCGATACCTTAACAGATTCGATGTTGGAAAGTACAAGATCAAGGACTCTACCATTAGCATTGGTGCAGCTATTATATTGGGCAAGATCCCCCAGTGATAAAAAGTCAACAAACAGGGACGAGGAGGCATCACAAAATCCAGTCGGGAGATAACAATGATTCGCACCGTCCTCCACCCATACAATATTTGAGAGATTGTAATCACCCACGAACAAAAACGAGTCATCGGGACGCTCAATCATAATGCGGGAGCACATCTCTAGGCTCGTCGACAGGTTAGAGGAAAAATTGGGACCCTGAGGAAAATAAGAGCAACATATATTAAGATTACCAATACAGCCCGGAAGAACTATGGACACCCACATATCCTCCGCCTGCGTTCCCCAGCCAGCGTGACACCTGGACGAGAGATCCCTCCGCACCGCAACAAGCACACCGCCCCCCAAAGATTGATTGGTTCGCTCATAATCGCGATCCCTTCTATACACAATATATCTATTATCAAACAACTCACAGTCACTTATAGCTCCCAACAACCAGGTCTCAGTTATACACACTATGTCATAATCGCTTAAAAGAACCTGATACAGAAAGCCGTTCGTTTTAGTGCGCAAGCCTCTCACATTTTGATAATATACAGTAAGCTCCGTCATCCCGAGAAAATAACCATCACAACAATAATTGGCAACAATATATAGTGACAAGTTCTACTGAAAATCAATTGAGGGCAACACAACACAATATACGAGAAACATACGAGAGAAAACAAACAAAACAAGCTCAGAGACCCAGAAAGGGTGTTCATCCCTTCATCAAGGGCAAAAACATGATGTGAGAATATCACAATACATCGGATAGACGGCGCCATCAGCCCAGAATCATATAAGCCTGATACTGAAACAGACACAATAATAACATCATACAAACAAAAGCACTTGAGTGAAATAACATCACAAAGCAACGATGAATAAATAATAATAACAATGCACTTATAGAGTAAAGAGTAAATTAGAAGACAACAGCAAAATAGTCATGTGAGCTTCCTTAAATCAGAACTCGTTTGGATAAAAATAGGCGGGGCCTTTTCAATTTTCCGCGCATAGATGCGACAGTCCTTTACCCAGACAAATTTATATTCCTTTAGTCTAGCTAATTCCCTTACCTCCTTGTATAATACTTTGTTTTCCCTGGTGAGGTGATGATTAACATAAATTTTACCGCTTCCAGATAATCCCAGGTCACAAGTCAACAGATTACGCTTTTTCCTAGCTGCCATCAGAAAAGAGTTTTTTATAATTCTATTAGAGAACTTAACAATAATCTTTGATGGCCCCCTCTCTTTTGGATCTCTACTCCAGGTCGCAACACGCTGTATACTCACGACTCCACTCGGTATGACATTTGCATCAACCCTAGATGACAGTGTCTGAAACAATGCGGAAAGATTCTCATCTTTAGACGCTGGTATTCCCGATATCTCGACATTATTCATCCTAGCATACTGCTCCCTTTCAACATTTTCACGCTTAAGACGTAACACATCCTTCTCCAACTCAGCAATTCTTCCTTCTAAGGAGTCATGATTCTTCAATTTGACATCCATCTCGCCAAGCTTTGCATTCAATGCTGCATTTTGGGCCTCCATAAACTCAGAGTGAGCCCTCAATTCCTGTAGCTCCTTGTACACAAGTTTGAAATCCTTCCTCAAGTTTAGAATCTCGCTCAATATCTTCTGCGTATCCTGAGGTGCGGCTACCACTAATGGAGCTGATACTTGCGGAGAACCGGAACCGGATGTCGGTGACTGAATCAACGATGCGGCAACGCCTTCAGGCTCCACCGGGGAACGAGGTCGGAGTGATCTCGGGTCTTCCAGCTTGCAAGAGGGACAGTGCCACTGGGCTCTGGACTTGCTGGACATCTTTTTCAATCCAGATATACTCGTCCCCAGGCATGTACAGTGGAACACATCAAGACACCTGGTGCACTTTAACGTCTTTGATGGACTTACCAAGGTCCTACACTGTTTACAGTTATTGGTCATTTCTGCTTATATGAAATATCTTTATTCTGAATTGATCTTGCTGCAGGCGGTAGAACACAAAATTGTTTAATATTTGTAGGGATAAATTGTTATTCATTCACTTTTCATAAAAACCACACAAGATATAAATATACCGTCGCGAACTTTTTTATAGAGAATTTTATTTCCTATTCAATGGATATAATTGTTTTTTTCTAAGTTCCTATTAAAGGAGGGCACTTCACAAAAATGTACTTTTTGGACTTATAACTCAGTATAACTTTTTAATTTCAAAAGATAAAGAAAAAAATAGAAATCAGGTTTTGATCAGTTTTTTAAGGCGGTTCGATTGACATATAGCACTATATTTTCACAAAATTTATGAAAATTTTCGTATACAGAAAAATTCGTTTTTCTCACTATGTGTTGAATTTTGCATATGGTCCTCGCGAGGAAATATACGCAATTTGATGTCCTCTACACAGCGATACAAAAATTATTTTTCGTGCAGGTTCGCTGGAAGCAGCGTTCACTAACGAAAGTTATTTTACGATATACTTTTTCACTATTCACTCCTTTCTTCCCAAACAAATTCTGTATCTTTCACTTATGTTCGAAATAATCACAACCACCGTATGCACTGGAAAAATCTCTTCAAGATGATATATAAAAACACCGATCAAGTAAACTTCTACCATCAAAAAATTAAAAACAGAAAAAAAAACACAACGTAGAGAGTCAAACAATCGTCATTACGACATGACAGATGAAATTGTATTGTTGATAAATACTTTATTTTAATAACAGGCTTGTGAATATCATTGAACTAAAGTTCATAAACACTTGTCAAAAATATTCATAAAAATATGTTAATGATTACAAAAAGTGACAATTAAACACTGATTACGTACCTATTTATTTGTTCACAATAAGGGAAAGAGAATATAGATAGGATAACAGGAGGGATGAAAGGTAAAGCAAGAAAAAAGGGGTAAGATAGAAAAATCAACACATATTATAATATCCCAAGATAATGTTATTTTTTGTTTAATTTGTATGCTCAGGAGACGTTGATTGTAATAATGTACCCGCCGAATTATGAATAATATATATGCGGGAGCACTGGAGATTTTATGTTATTTTTATAAAAAAATTAATCTGTGTTCACTCGAAGTGAACGCAAATACACTTTTGACATATTTCACACTAAGCAAAGGCTTGTGTCGGTAATGTGGAAATTGTTGGCACCGCGCCTGGATGGAACTCACGACCTCCAATACGCTGTAATAAGTACGTAGGTACGAAAGCCGGTGATTAAAACCACTGGACTACCAACCACTTTTGTTTCATGATTTTTTAATGTGTGTTTTTCAGTGTTCTGTTGATTTCTCCGACAAATGTATTTATTTGTATTCTTCACTGTTTCTCTCCTATTACTCACTATGAGCATGTATTGTGTTCGTCACAAAATTTCTCCACGCCTCTCTTAATATCTAGCACCAGTTGAATAGCTTCATCCTAAATTAGGCCAGAAAGCCGCGAAGAATGTTCGCTTGATCGCCACGATTATTTTGCATATTCAAGGTTTGCATATTAAAGACTCTCAATGGAGATGCAAGATAAGCCTAGTCTGCTGATCTAGATGACAGAAATGATTTGCTGATATGCTTTTCTAGCACGTACGGTTTTATTTGAGACTTAATGGTACCACCTATCCCTCAACAAATCTCGCAAAAATATATGTTGAGTCTTCGTCAGTTGCTAGGACTCTAATCTATACAATCAATCTATCAGAGAGGCTACACCTGCTTTTGAAGAAGTTAGTGACTTTCTTAATTTTCGCTAGTTTCTAAAGGACAACCTCTCCTATACGATTATTTTGGAAATATCTTTCTCTATCCTGCCGCTTTCTATTTCACTTCATTATTAACATCTCAGAAGCAAAACAAACCCTTATTTAGCTTCGAATAAAATTTGTTACTATGTCATCAACCATTACTTGAACCTTTTACTATATTTTGGATATCTTCCTTAGTGGACCCCATATAAATAATATTTCAACTATTTCCAAGTCCGAAAGTGCTCCTGTCATTTGTAGGGTGTTAAATCGGTCTACAATCATTAGTTTTGTCTTCAATATGTTAATCTTAAGTCCTAGGCTTCGGGTTTCCTTTAGATTAGTGTCATCCGCATATTTAAGATTTGAAACTTTCTAACCTCCGATCGAAACACGACCGTGCTAGTTTTCTAAAGCTTTTCGCATTATATATTTACCATGAATATTAAATAAATCTGGGGATAAAATTCATCCCTGGCGAACTCCTTCATTTACCTTGAATATTATATTCTTTCATATTCTCTTCTCGTGGTTGTAAGGATTCACTACTAGAGGATGGCAGACTGTGCCAAGAATAGGCATCTACGTTTACTTGAATAAGATTCCATGGAAGGCCACGGTGGTTGTGATTTATTTAATACTTTTGATGATGCTGTTGAATTAATAGATATGCCGGTGTCATCAGTCAATACAACACCCACTGACAAGAATCGTTGAAGACTGAATGACCTTTATACCAAAAATGTTAACTGGATATTTTATTACCTACATTTTTACATTATAAATCAACTCTAATCGACATCATAAGGTACTATTCATTCATCCATACAATGATAATTCATTTCTTAGGTGAAAATATTTTAATGTTCAAATAAAACAATGTTTAACTTATCTACAATTTTTTTTTTTTTTTTTTTTTTTTTTCCGACTAGTTTCGTAGGTACACGTCCTACATGGTCACGGGAGACTAAGAAACTAAGAAAAGACTAAGAAAAGACTAAAAAAAGACTAAGAAAGTTTCTTAGTCTCCCGTGACCATGTAGGACGTGACGTACCTACGAAACTAGTCGGGAAAAAAAAAAAAAAAAAATTTGTGGATAAGTTAAACATTGTTTTATTTGAACATTATTTTCAAATATATCCATCAAGAAATGCATGTTCACGAGTTGGTTAATTTTTGAAAATATTTTAACTTTTCAAAAAGTATGATCCGTGCTTTACCCATATTCGGAATCTCCATGACATTAACACATATACGTAAAATAACCATATTTTGTCAGTCACAGAGTTAATTCATCTTTCTCCTTCCATGTCCCATACTCCTGTCCCTTATACTTAGCCTACATATTTTACACCTTAAAATTTAAATAAAGTTAAGGCTAGAAAATTCCAGCTTCTAGAAATCTCGTACATCTACAACTAGCCTACATACGAGATTAAAACCAGGAGAATAATAAAATATGCCCATAGGTATAAAAATAAAAATCACTTTACAATATTGAAAAATGACCATTTCTTATTATTTCTTTTTCATATTTATATTGCTTATTTCAAACATCGACAAGCATATTTCAAGATTCAAGCATATTTGACAAAGTACACAATGTCAAATATCATGTAAATTATTAAGTTTCTTGCCCTTGTTGCCTCCCTATGCTCCTGAGTGGGGTGTAAAAAGAAGTATTGATTTAAAAGGTATATGAACTTAATACCTTTTAATTTTGTTTAAAAAAATGTATTTCACGTAGAAATAGAGGTGCGCGGGTAAACGGACTGGTTGGAATAAAATAAGTTAATTGATAGTTTCTTGTGCAAGTGCTTTATCTGTGGTTTTAATAACACGTGGCTTTTGTTTTGTCTGTGGTTATTCAATCACTACTTTTACACCGTACAATTATGTTCAAAGTATGTAGTTGACTTTAATATAATATGTTGTTGTGTTACATAAATATTATGTCCCTGTGTTATTAAGGTGCTTGAAACAGCTACAATAAGTATCTAGTACTTGTCATAGAACTCGAGTCCTTCAACCTGTAACTAAATATATAAATAATTATTTGTAGGTAAAAATTACGAACTTTAATCCGAATATTCCAAAGGTTTCAGCTTTAAAACATCCTGCAGAATGTCACCTATAAGGAGCCAAATAAACCGTGGAATTGCTATCAAAGCAACTCATTGATGAAGTCAAAAATTATTAAGTACAATGGATTTTAAACGTTACATAAGCAGGGTTATTCACAAAAAAAGTTTAAATTTAGAACTACTTAAATACATGCATCAGCAAGGTAAATCACGAAAAAAATTAAATTTAGAACTAGTTAAATACATACATCAGCAAGGTAATTCACGAAAAAGTTTAAATTTAGGAGTAGTTAAATACATACATCAGCAAGCTAATTCACGAAAAAAAATAAATTTAGAACTAGTTAAATACAACATCAGCAAGGAAATTCACGAAAAAGTTTAAATTTAGAACTATTAAAATACATGCATCAGCAAGGTAATTCACGAAAAAGATTAAATTTAGAACTATTAAAATACATGCATCAGCATGCATCACGAAAAAGATTAAATTAAGAACTAGAAAACTACAAACTATTAAGAAGCTTAAGAACTCATCTCTGGGTCATAAGTACGGCTTAATCCAGCTTATTATTGAAGGGAGATGAGGGATTGGGAGAAGGCAGATGTCTTTGCTGCGAAGTGTGAGAGAGTGGAAGAAGCGTGGGGAGTTATTCAGGATGGTTCAAAACAGAGAAGCCTTTTTATTTTATTTTATTTTTATTTTAAAAATAATCGTCAAAATAGTCGCCTTACCTCACAAGGAACGCTAAAATATTATATTGAAGAAATACGCGATATGAGTTCCTTACATGCCTACAACTGTTGCTTCATAAGAAATGTGCCTATGATATTTTCATTTTTTACGTTTTTTTTTTAATTACATTATTGGGTTGGCTGGAAGAGATCCTGCGGGATAAGTCCGCCCTTTGACTCTCGTGAATGGATTGTATCAGTACTGCATTTTTAATTTGTAACAATAAAGCATTATTTATTTATTTATTATTTTATGTGGTAGGAATTAAAAATTGCTTATTGGTCACTGTGAAGCAACACAAAACACCTTTCACCAAAAAATCTCTGATGTATATGGAGGGACATTTACGGCCCTTTTCTAAAAATACACGTCGGATTTACCATGCATGCATTCATAACATATTATGTATATTAATGTGAATGTAATTATTAATCATTTTTATAATTCACTGTAAGTATAGAATATTTTGTAATAATTAATAACCGTGGTGATGTTGATATTTAAAAAAATCAAGATAATCAACATTCTTTTTATTCCCATACCTACGTCATTTCAAAAGTTTAGTTTTTAAATATGCGTGCTGTATAATAGTTATAAGTACTCTTGTCCTTCTTAAGGCCTGTACACATCTGAACACGCGCGGAACCGTAACCAATATCACGTTGCATGCAACGTATCAAAATTCCATATTACGTTGGTTACGATATCTCGCGTGTTCAGATGTGTACATACCCTTATGGTCGCTATTTGATCTCCAGGAACGAAGCCATATTGGATCGTAATGCGTGCAAGTCCAGCAGTCCCCCTTTGAATGTGTAAAAACGGGTTATATGCAACTTAAATCAGCTAAAATATACCTACAACAAAATGCTAAAAATATGCAACTAAACATACCTCAAAAACACGCTGTTAACACGACATTGAAATTCATTTTTATGTCACTTGCGTAAAAATAAATAAGGAGTCTTCAGTTTGTGCTACTACGAATTATTTTATTTCCATAAACATGTTTTCGGGAGCGACTACTCCCTTCCTCGGATGGACAAAGACTAAAGAATGAATATAAAAATGAATATGAGATATTTTACAAATTAGTTAAGTATATGAAACAAAAAACAGCATTACAGAAAGGGTGTAAACTTATGAGTACTTTAAAAAAATTACAGCTATACAATGTAAAAGTGACTTATTATGAACCAAGGAAAATAACAATAATAATATTTTTAAAGAACATAGAACTATCTTTGAAAATAAGGTATGTACAGAGTAGGATATTGGTTTAACATAAAAAGGTACTGTTTGACAATATGTAAGAATAACGGAAGCTATATAATATCAAATGAACTTTTGATATAGTGATGACGTATTTTTACATAAGTGAAAATGAACTACTACCAAGCACCCTCGGCCGAAACTATCAACAATTTTTATGTCATATTTTAACGATTTAAACTTACACTAATGAGTGCAAAAAGGTAAAAAATATAATTAAAGAATTATTGCACTTCTACATTATTCTAAAAGTTGTCTCTTTTCCCTTAATTTACTGAAGACTTAGAAGGGGAAATATTTATAGTTTTAAATAAAATAATAAAAACTAAATTTTTTGATAAGTAACATCTTTATTCGTGAGTACGAAAATGAAGCCTATTTCCCTTGGTCGTCACATTACGCGTGAACCGCTCGACTAAATTCGCACATTTTTGTTGTTGTGTTTGCCGTTGTCAGGATAACGTTCCTTTGAAAGAAAAAAATAAGAGTTTTGCGCGAAACATTATAAAATTTAAGAAAACTTAACGTCACTAACATTCTTGGTGCTTTTGACAATATAAACTAATTTTTATGTTTGACGTTCGGCAAAACTGTTAGTTATTTGATAGATATTTGGTTCGATTGTCAGAATGTGCCCTGAAAACATAGTTTTAAACAGATGGTAAATAGGTAGGTATAGGTAATGAATTTATCGATATATAAATTTTAATTCAATATTCATCGTAAAAACTAAACAACGACTGTCGAGAAAGCTGGTTAGTTAATAATTTCGTTAAAAAAAACGGCTAAGAATTATTGGTATAAGTATACTACGTTCTAATGCTAGACGAAACCTATCAACGAAAAAACGAAACTGTGAAATCGATCATTACCTTACAACAAGTAATATTAATTATGTTTTACACATTGTACACTTCATCGCATTACTTAATATTTATAATTAACACACTTGGTTTTAAAAAAGAAATGATTTTTCAAGAGTTTATTTAATTCGAACAGATATTGCCCCAAGACATGTTTTACAATACTGATATAATATCAATATTTTCATACAGAATGATTGTTAATTGTTAGGAAAAAATCCATTTCAGCAATTACGAAACGTTTTCATGAAATAAGCCAGGTTTTTTTCATACGATATTTGGTTTACCCAGATGTCGAAATAATTATGCACAAAACTCATTATTTCTGAAACATTCTACAGGTAGTTTTCATTGATTTTCCAATAATATTGACTTTAATAACTAATCTCTGATAGTATTCAGGCCAAATTTAAGAACACATCTGACGTCAGACCAATATTTCCTTTGTACTCTTACTCCTTTCTTATTCCTCACCCTTGGCCTTCATCCCTTTTCCTGGGTTGAACCTAGATAATATGCTATTTTCTAACATTTTGTATGAGTTTAAGAACAGTCACGTGGTGCATGTTGGGACCATGAGCAGTAGCACATAATCCCTCTAGAATAATTTCTTTTCGAAGCTCTGATGGTGTTATGTAATAACGACGCAATCACTAATTTTCCTCCTTCCCATCGTCCTTTCACCCCCAATACCTCAAAAACAAAAAATAATATGACATGCATTTTTGGGGTTTTTCTTCCTAATGCAGTAGGTAGATACAATAACAATACAACACAAGGAAAATCGAAATAATTTGTTTCATTCGAATATTTTCGAATGTTCTGTGAAAATATCATCCCTTTTAAAAAGTTTCGCGTAATTTGCGAACATCCTGTATTTAAGGTGTTCGGGTGTGCTCTGTAAAATTGAATGTCTATTAAGTGTTCATTCGGTAAACAAATGATATAATAACACAACACAATAGACTAATCAATCACTCGACTCGATTATAATTAGAACAGTCGTGTCTGATGTGTTCGTGTGTGGTTAACGAGCGGCTCTGCTCACTTGTGGGGCTGTCTGCCTACTTACTTACTTGCAGACCGTGTCTACTGTCTACCTGCTAGTTACGTAACCGAACTATATTGTAAACGCCTCTTTAACCTAATATCAGCACTACTGCGACTACAGTCGACCCCCAATTAAAGCGCGCGATTCGTTCCTTGACACTAACCAAATATTTTAATATCCAATCCAATCCAAACTCCCTTTAGACCCCACTTAGGGGCATAGGGAGGCAACAAGAGCTCTCCATTGCGCTCGATCTTGCGCAACGGTGATGACCTCCTCCCACACCATGTCCATGTCCCTCAGCTCTGCTTCGAAGGAGCGGAACACAGTGTGAGAGAGTCTTCCTCGTCTTCGGGACCCTGATGGGAGGAAGAACAGCGCTCTCCTCGGCCAACTGTCATTCGGCATCCTTAACATCCTTACCAACCCTAAATTATTTCCCTTTAGCATAGTGCCGAGACGCCGACTAGATACTAATCATGAGGTCGTATTTTGAGTTTGCCACTTAAAATTTCTAATTTGTCAGAAGGTGTCGGTTTTTTTGGAACTTCCATAGGCACTAATTTTCGCCGAAGCTACTAAAACCTATTTAAGTATTTTTCATTTTATGTATAAGCTAGCTGTATATGTATGCATGTATAAGCCATCGAACTTCGTACAGTCCTACAATAAATAATATTGAAACAGCTAAATTTAGATTTTTGTTTAGTTTTGTTTGACTTAGCCATTTTCATTAAAATTGATCAAAAAATTGAACGAATGATTTCTATAAAAAATCAGAATGCTTATCATTTGAAACCGAATGGTTGCTAAATAATAAAAATTGTGTTGTTTAGAAACTTTCCACAGATGGCGTTGATATCAAGAAAAATCCTTTCCATACTAACTGTTGTGTTATATTTTTCTTTTTTATTATATTGATGTTTGTTTATTTACTTTTTATTTATATACTTCATTTTCCACCATAGACCCATTTCAGGCACTTGGGGACGTCAAAATTTTTACAGTTTTACATGTATAAATTACATAAGAATATGACAGTATAGAGATGTAGACAAATTAGATCAATGCAAGGTCAGGTTATCACAATGTTCACAGAAAGAATATAAGGAGAGAAAAGTATGGCAGTTAGCGAGCAATGAAAAGTTAATGAAAGTTTATCTATTTGAGTCATGGTGGATTTAAAGATTCCATTCACGCTCACGTCAAAAATACAAAATAAAAAAATAATAGACAAGATAAAACATGGACTTAAATCTAAATTCACAGCATGACAAAATTAAGGCACCAATTATTATTTTCAAATCATGGATGTAATATTTGAGTCATGCCTGGGTGCAAAGGGCCCATTCACGCTCACGTCAAAAGAAGCAATAATTACAATTTATTAACAAAGACAAAACAAAGGCACTCTAATTAAATAATACAAAGTAGATGGCAATGCCAATAAATACAAGTTATTCTACCGTCTGGAGCGGAGACGAATCCAACAAATTAAATAACATAAAAATTGGTTCAGTCGTTCTTGAGTTATACCTATATTTAAAAAACCGCAGACCACCCGAATATTCCATCCAGTACCAAACAGGTCAAATCTTGTTTTTGTCGTCTTTGTACTCATATGTAGGTACCTATGCATTTTTGAAAATCTATATAAAGAGGAAAGATTTGATTGTTTGTTTGTTTGCATTGAATAGGCTCCGAAACTATGGAACACTTTTGGGAAGCTACAATATCGGCGGTGAACATAGGCTATATTTAATTTCCAAAAAAAATTGGGTAACCTACGAAAACTTCAATAATGTAACCCAAGGTGTAAAAAATTTACATAAAATATTCTTTTTATCGCGAACGCTGTGAAAACTAATGATGATAGAATAAAACAATGTACTACAATTTTGTAGAAGACATCATTATTTTCAAAAAGTATCGCGACAGCATATGTCTAACTATTATAGTTATGCCACAATAAGTGTTTTTTTATTAAAAAAAAAAATCAATAAAATGTCACCTCTAGAAAAGGCTCTTTATTGGTATCTTGGTATTACTCCTTATTAAAATAAAAAAGTTCATATTCAAGTCTGCTTCAATATGTTTGTATAACTTTTTGAATTATTCAATTCGGACATTCCATTCGAAAGTTATCACGAGTTTAAAAATGTGAGTATTGGAAAAAAAAGCATAGTCTCTTATCATCTCAACTTATCCGATGCAGAGTGCGTACGGGAGCGGGGAGGGGACTGAGGGGAGTCATGTCAAGTTTAGTAGAAATACCGCGCAAAGTAGTCACGGTGGTAAAGTGACGTGACACGATACATTGCAATGCAATTATTTTGAAAAAGTTAGGGATCTGTATGAAAACTAAATTATTTTTAAGTATCTATCTTCGGACCTCTAGTATTTAATAAAAAAATAAAAATAAAAAAATAATGGCAGATTTACCATCGCTATTGATATTATTTCAGCATTGAATCAACAACGCAGTTATACGATATGCCTATAATCTTTTTATTTTTCATCCGGAATTGTTAGTCGAATAAACGAAAACCGAGGGCTGCCTGTAACTACTTGTTTATTCATTAGAGAATCGTTCGACAAATTATTACGGTAGGTAACATAAACCATTATAAGCAATAATTTTAATTAGTTAATTAATTTGCTTAAATGTGAAACTTGATAACAAACATATTGTATTTTTTCGCAAACATCAACGTCTGAATTTTTTAATTAAATTGTATTACTACTACGGGGTTTAGCCTTGTTTTTCGATTTTCTGTATCGTCTTTTACTGTTTATAATAAAAATTCTTATTAATCTTCATTTTATCATTTTATTATCACTTCACATCATGTGCTACATGACGAGTATTATTGTCACTCTCTTCTGTTGAAGGCGAGGTGCTCAGCGTCGGTGTTGCTATTATTCTAACTAGCTTCTATAACACATTTTCCCAAAAATTTTCTGTTTCAATATCCATCCATGGATACATTTTAAAAAAGAGGTCCTGAATTCCCGGATGAGGAAATGTTCACCAGCCTTACATTTTATTTTCTGTTAATTTTATTATTATTTACAGCATTATAATAATTTAGGAAAGTTTTTTATTCAAATGCAATATGAATAAAATGTAATCATTAGCTGTTTTTCAAAATATTTATATTATTTTACGTGAACGTGGCTATCAAAAGGTGTACATACTCGTAAGTATTTGGTAGCCTAGGTATCGTAGGGGTAAGTATTTGGTAGCCTAGTGGATCAATCGCCAATTTCGTATTTTGCTACTTTTGAGTTCGATTCATGGAGTAGATCAACTCACTCTTTCACGTCGTACGTATAATATGTTATTTTCTTTTATCTTTCTTTTTCTCGAATGTAACACATTTTCTCGAAAAATTTAGTTAAAAATTGAAAGTAAATGGAAAAAATAGAAGTATTCCGTTGACAAGTACATTTAAATGTCAAATTTTCACAAAAAAAAAACTCGAGTGGTGGTCGAAACGTAATGACATTGGTTCGACAGACACAATCCAATCGAAAATGAAACAGTAATTGCGGTCCAGAGCATCGTCAGCACATTGTACATAATAATATGTAGCCTAGATGGTTTCTACGTAATGGCGGTATTTCGGCAATCAACCCGCTTTTGTCCAAAAGTGTAATGTTATCCTTTTATTTTAAAACTAGCAGCAAAACCTGTCGAACAACAGTCATATAAAATTCATTGTTTGATCTCTTTATATAAAAATGAAGTCCTATTTTCCGTCTTCGACTGAACCAATTTTGCTAATTCTTTTGTTGTTGTGTTATCTACTTGAAGTAGGTTCATAATGCAGTCCACAGTATACTTTAATTCTTATTTGAAATCAAATTGGCGTTCGATAGAAACTGACAGTTTTTTAATGTTGCGATTGACATTATGAGGATTGAAAATACATATATAAACAACATATACCTATATGTTTTAAAAAGACCGATGCATTGGTCGGGATTACAATATTGTTTAAAAGGTAATTAATTTATGAGTCTGATTATAAAAAACCTTTGCAATATCGCTGATTTTATATTTTTATTTGCCAGAATCTATAATATAAAAGAAATTCAAGTTAGTGCGAACACTTACAAAATATAATATTAAAGTTAGTAGGAACGTATTTGCTGCGACGCCAACGCCATCTATGAAAAATTCTACAGTAACATTTGCCTGAAAACCATTGTCATTAAAAATATTGGTAAACAGATTTTGAAATTTTTTTGTTTAAATTCAAACATATTTGAAATGTATTTTTGTATAAATTACAAATTTGAAATCATTATTCATAGTAATGACTACAGGACAACGTCTGTTGGGGATACTAGTAAAAATATAAAATAGGTGATATTGCAAAGGTGTGTTTTTATTCAAACTTATTTCAATGACATCGTTGACGAAGAGCTGGCTTAGTGTGATCACTTTACGTTAACAACGTTCGCCATTAGGTGGTAATGTTTGTCTCCGAAACTCCTAATCATGAGAATTCTCAACATGTCGAAAAATCTCATGTATGCAACAAGAAGAAATTTAATAATAGATGAAAAATATAGAGATAAAAGTTGTAAATTATTGAGAACAACAGAGCAACCAAATTTAATGACTGCGACTGCTGTCATGTATTTAAAAAAAGATTGAGTTTTTCACTGCACCATAGTAATACGTCTGTTTGAATCTTTCTTTCAATACTCCCATCCAATCATTAGAGGTCTTACTGACAGATTCTCTTCCACGGTTACTTGGTAATAACCAATTACTGATGGGTACCTAACATTGACATTACTGGATCATGACCCTGGTGCCAACATTATTATGACATCGGCTCCTACGGAGGTTATTGGAAAGCTGTAACATCCATAGTTTCTCAACCTCAAGAATTGGTTCATAAAGCAATTACTTCCTTTGTCTTCCTGCTTCTTTCTTTCCTCTAGTTCCTAATATGGTAATCCCCTTGGTCCTGTCCCTCACTTAGCTGAGCATAGCGATAAAAAAACACTCTATTTCCAGTTCTGGTTCTATGTTCGTTTGATGTAAGCGCACATTAAGAAAATGATGTATGTATTAATTTGAACTGATGATGAAGATGGTACCATCGCATCACGAACGACGCTATACGCCGGCACACCCAGCGTGAGCCCATCACCTCTTGCCTGGGACATGTGTTAAGGATGCCGAATGACAGTTGGGCGAGGAGGGCGCTTTTCTTCCTCCCATCAGGGTCCCGAAGACGAGAAAGACCCTCTCACACTGTATTCCGCTCCTTCGAAGCAGAGCTGAGGTACCTGGACATGGTGTGGGAGGAGGTCATAAAAATTGCGCAACATCGAGCGCAATGGAGAGCTGTTGTTGCCTCCCTATGCCCCTGAGTGGGGTGTAAAAGGGAGAATTAATTGATTAATTTGAACTACCAGATTCACCATTCATTTCAGTGTTGATATTTCTGCTAAACTAACACTTTTAAACTAAAATACTTCAAAAGAGATGGGTGTGAAAAGTGAATAAAATACCTTTTCATTTCTTTAGATATCATTCTATTTTGGACCGCCATGCGTGTCAGTCTGATCAGAGATTATGCTGGCTGAAAACAATTTTAAAAATCTTAACGAATAATTTTCTCAATAACAAACCGTTATCCAATATTGCGTAATCCGTTTACCCCTCAAGACCTTAATTTAATGTATTGGACGGTAATTTTACGTAATTATTGAGGTACTCGCCTTCCTTAAACAGTATTGCCGTATTGAAATTCTCCAATCAGCTGCTTTCTACGGACAAAACAATTGTATAATTTATTTTAAAATATAATCATTAGTCTTAATCGATGCAGGAAACAATACGAGTGCCTACTTATAGTTCAACCAATAACTGCAGTCAGACACAACGTGATTACTCCAAGTACAACGACTTAACAAAATTACGGGTTAATAATTGTACCTATAATCATTATCTAGTTGGTAATGTTCCGTGTTTAGAATAATTTCAATTCATGAGATACGGCATGAATTGAAGATACACATTTCGGCAAATCTATCAATCAAAACTCCCTTTGAACTTCACTCAAGAGCATAAGAAGGCATCAAGATCTCTCCATTGCTCTCGATCTTGCGCAATGCTTATGACCTCCTACCACACCATGTCACCTCCCTCAGCTCTGCCTCGAAGGAACGGAACACGCTATGAGAGGGTCTTCCGCGTTTTCGAGATCTTGATGGAAGGAAGAACAGCGCTCTCCTCGGCCAACTGTCATTCGGCATCCTTAACACATGTCCCAGCCAAGTCCATCTCCTCCATGCACATAATGGTTGAAGTGATGGGCTCACCGCTGGGTGCGTCGACGTATAGCGTCGCTCGTGATGCGGTGGTACCATCTTATACCCAATATTCTCCCGAGGAGCTTCGTTTCAAATGCAAATACTTTGTGTGCTTGGGCCTTGGCCAGGTGCCAGGACTCACACCCATACAGAAAAATGGGCCACTAACACGCATCAAACAGTTTACATTTCGTCTCGACACTAAACGCCTACGCCGACATTTCGGCAAACAGATCCAAAATTCAGTTTAAATTTTCTTATTTAGCCCACCGTTCACACACCACTCTATCCGTTCTAATGAAGCGATGTCACTCCAAAATATTACAGTGAGTGAGAAAAACCAAATAGCTGATGAGTTTGATATCCATCAGTCCAAAATCCAATTGTGTCCATCACTCAAACGGCTCGTCAATGGGGAGACTCAAGTGGACTTGGTCCAAATCGTCGCCTTTTGATCGTCAATGTTAAAAAAAAATTACCAAATTTGTCACATTTTGTCAACATCATTCCACCGGGGTACACGTGTTGCTGTTTTAAATTCAATAATACCAAAATTTGTACTACGCATCAACGTATAAATTTCATTATAATTATTGAAATAAAAACTCAAGTTCCACATCAGTCTGTCAAAACTGATATCATCCATTAGAATTGATCTTGAATGGTGTTACGAGCTCCCTCTTAGAAATATGGACCACTTCGTTCCTCTTTTTTTGGATGCATTCCAAATACTGATAAATTTTAAATACAAAACATTGTAAACTTCTTTTAACTATATTAACATACCTAATTTGCCTACTAAATTAAGTCCACAAACTAGAACAATTGAGCAATTAAGTTATAATTTGGCATTAAATCTATTAAGAAAGCGTTTTGCATATAAATTAAGTCAAATGGCTCGCTTAAGTCAGTCTGGACTGATTGCACACAGCACGCTGCCAACACTGTCCAGCCAGAACTTTATGGGTATTCGTGATGGAAGTCAACAAAGACATGCAGTATCAAATAACTCTTGATTTGGTCCTCGGACTTAGAAATTAAGCGAATGAACGAGCAAATGCAAATGGAATATTAATTTTAAATTAAAAAATTACCTACCGGGTCTTATCATTGCAAGGACATATTTTATGGAATGGAGTATATAGGTTTTTTTTTACCCGTCACGCCGTTTCACGAAGGGAGTAGGCAGAGAGTACGGACTTCCATTCTTCCAAACAAACCTCTTTCGCTTCCTCCAAACGCATAACATTCCGCATACATGCTGTTCTATTCCTTTTGCTCCTGACTTGGCCCTCCTCTGAGACGGCACCGATATTATGATCGGACCATGTCATTCGAGGTCGGCCTTGTCTTCGTGGACCCATTCTTTCAGATTTATATATATTATTTTAGTCATTCTATCTTCGTTCATTCTCTATACATGCCCAAACCACTTTAATTTATTCACTTTCATTCTAGTCACTATGCTAACATCCACTCCACATTCCTTTCTAATTTTATCACTCCTCGAGTATAGGTTTTCAATGGAAATCAACTTCGCACAAGTCTAACGGACTCTTCGAAAAGGAAAAAAAATATAAAAAGTTACATTATAATTCTCATAATACAAAATAATAAATAAAAAATAAAATGCTTTATTGTTACAAATTAAAATGCAGTCTTAATACAATCCATTCACGAGAGTCAAAGGGCGGACTTATCCCGCAGGATCTCTTCCAGCCAACCCAAACATACCTACTACTTATACAAAACAAAAAATGTAAGTATGAACAAAAGAGCAAAGAACATAATATCAATTGAATATTGAACATCATGATAATTATGATGGGAAAGAAAGAGTACAGGGCGTAATCTAGAAAAACTTCACAGGCAAGAAATTCGTGTAAACGATGTGAAACACGGGGTGGAAAAACTGTGAAAAATCCTCCTGTGCGGACAATGGCTCTTTTGAAGCAGAGGTCATCAATTACGCAGGATCGAGCATAATTGAATGCTATTGTTGCCTTATATGCTTCTGAGTGAGCGCTAAAGGGAGTGAGTTTAAACTTTATTATCTTAAAATTGGCAAATAATCACTTATCTAAAAGTACGTGTGGTTTGCATAGAATCAAGTTCAAATAATGGGATGTTTTTTTTACTTTTTGTGCCGCTAGAGGCGCCCTTGCTAATCCGGTCTATTGTCAAATTCAGTGTTGCCAACGGGGGCGATTTACTTCTTCTTCTTCTTCTTATGGTCGCTCACAATCTAACCTCCAAAATATCATTCTAGTTTATTTCAAATTAAACAACTTATATATTATTATACATGATAACTTACAATATGTTAAGAGTAATCATTGTACATTTTTTAGATACTATTACAAATAAAATTGTTCATCTTTTTTTATATACCTACCTAAATACAAATTAAAAAATACAGAACAGCACCCCTGAGATTTATTCTCAAATTTATGCGCAACAAAATCAACAACTTCTTAGCAATTCAATCAACAACTTCTTAGCAACACAATGGAAAACAAACTTCCCAACGTTGGCATCACTGAAAAAAACATCTCTACGTTGGCAGCACTGAATTTGACAATAGACCTGATTAGAAGTTCTGCCACCTAGTGTGTCTTGTCGGAAGCTCCCCAGAAAACATCCCATTACGGAGTTACTTCCAAGAGATCTTACAAAATACGTAATTATTCACAATATCGCCTCGTTCAACGGCTGTTCGTGATACGGAAATCGACTGAGATATTATTATTATTTGATTCGAGTTAAATGATTGCGGGCTGTGTTTTATAACTAGGTCTAAATCCGGGGAACCCTCCTATTTAATACTGTTTTTAAAATCAATTACTTTCTCCTTTTTTAAGATATAGTACCTATGAAGATGGCAAAAAATCGCCGGTTTTCTCAGCGACATGGCTAAAACACTGTTTTTCACTTCGAATTTCAAATCCCACATCCGTTCTACTTGATGTCTATGGTATCTTAGCATGATGTTCTATCACCAAATTCCAGTGTTTGGCTATTTCTTTAATTAACAAATTGTTCAGGTAGAAAAGACGAGTTTTTAACCAGCATCTACCAGTTTTAATATATTTGTTTATACCTAATTTTTTAATTGAAAAATAAATACGAAAAACTGCTCAAAAATGGTTCGTTGTTGAAAGTAGCAAAGGAGATTTGTGTGGATGGTTAGGCTTTCCTCTTTTAGCTAAGAGATAGCATGATGGCTAAAGAGAATATTCCTTTAACGAAAAATTTTAAATTAAGAACTAGTCAAATATTTGAGACTTAACTGCTTTATAAAAAAACTGTGATCAGTGGAAAAGGAGAGTTCAGCGGTAGAAAATTTGCGATCAAGCCGTCGTCGAGGTAGTTTAACCCATATCGATTGATTGCGAGCTGATCTCTGTAGATTTTAGCCCGCCATATTGGTTATTTTCCCGTCCAATTAGGTGCTCCCTTCATATTTTGGTCCATTTTGTTTTGGTTTATCATTTTGATAATAGAAATTTTAAACAAATAAAGCAAATATTGCATTCCCGTAATCATCGAGGTCTTACAACCACAATGCACCAACTAAATTTATAAGAAATATAATGACGTTTTGAAGAAAATACACAAAGAATACTTTTTAAGTAGGTACAAATATTAAAATTTAAGTGATCAAACTTGAATTGGTTTATTTTGGCTGAAACATAAAGTTTTCGTATGATTTAATAAGGACTTAACTATATTTTGATATAAAATAAATAATTAAAAAATAAGGTACCTATTCTGCATCAATAACTCGTTCAAATCTGACATAGCGAATATTGGTAGTCACCACTCGCGTTGCCCAGCTACTATTTGTTTGTTTACAAAATTTTGTATGAAATGTCATCTTCATACATAACAAACGCGGATTAAATTTTTTTTTTATAATTTAAGTAAAAACTGATCAGTGATTTATATGTAATCTTACGATTAACGAATTTTTCATAAGTTAGACTGTTAGGGTCCATTCTCTCAAAATAGCCGTTTATTATAAAAGTAACTAATGAAGTTTAGTTCGAACTAATTCGAATTCCCTTTCAGTGCTGACGGACAAACATTCATTACTATAAGTTGTCATTTTGATATAATCAATTGGAGCAATAGTTCGGCTATCATAACGTGCCTACTTACTAATTTCGCATCTGACGACTCCCACGTTAACGAATTAAGTTTCAAATCGTTTAATGTGCAATTGTCCCGAGCTCAATTTCATCGGTCATATTATTATAACGATATAGTGTCTAGATAGGTAGGTATAATACCTTGATTGATTATGAATCAAACGATTTATAATATAATGACATGTAGGTACCTACATAAACAATTCGAATCCTTTCAAAAATTTATAATTTTTTCTTTGTTCATTGAGCGCGATGGAGGGCTCTTGTTGTCTCCCTAACGCCCCTAAATGGGGTTAAATAGGGAGTATATAATATATGCACTTTTTTAGGTTGGTTGGAAGAAATTGCCCCAGGCAATAAGCCCGCCAATTTTGGTTCATTATTCTTTTATATTTTACCAATAAAGTGTTATATTATTATATGCACTTTTTTCAATTCTTCCAAAACATTGGTGCATGTGGAAATGTATATTATCATTGTCCTTAAAACACTTTATTTAACTAGGGCTACAGCATACGTCTGTAATTTTCCGGACATGACGGGAAATATTAGTTATTTTTATTGAATGTGGGTTTGTTCGAAGGAGTCGGAAATTTCCATTATATAAACTTTTTTATTTCCAATAATTATCTTTTGATTTATTGTATAGACAAAGTGCAGATATTTTTTTCATTTTTAGATTTCATAACCTTGTTTATATCCATTAACCCTGGATGGCTAACGTTTCTGAACCACATACCATGATAGGCTTTTACCATTCGACTTTTTGACGATCATTTTATAATTCATATTTTATCTAAATATGTTTTAAATGTATATAAAAAACACAGGTTTACACCAAAATAAATGCAAATCGAACCCGTAATTCCTAGACCATAAATCAAAATCAAATCAATAATACAAAAAAAAACCAAAGAAACGGGCTCTATATTGTTTTAATAAATAATAAATAGAAAAAAAATCTAATCAAATCTAGATTTTAGTATTTGCATGACAGGAGAACACCTGATTTATCCGAACATCCACAAAAAGCAAACCCTATGGAGGATATACTGTAGGCAAACCACCATAGAAGTGGAGAGAGAGCGTCTTGAATTACAAATCGCATGACCTTAACTTCTAGCAGAGTTTCGGAGGAAAGGAATACACAATATTGTCACTATTGCATTGTTACTTTAAAAAACAATCAGATCTAAACTATTAAATAATAGCATTCCGTGTAGCGATTGAGACATCATTTTAAAAAATGATCCCATGTCTCTTATTCAACCATTCGACACGATTGATCTACATAATCACAACATTTTTAGAAGTATTTACAATAATATAGGTGTATCATTATTATCGCATGTAAGATCTATAGATCGTTATTTCATTAGTTATGGATCTATTATTTATCACTGACTACGTAACAATATAATATCGCTCTCACAATAATGTGTAGTATAGATATTACGGTTTGTCTAATGTACATAAGAGTGAAATTATTTAATATTTTATATGTGCTGTTGTTATGTAACACAATAGGTACAGTCGAACAAGAGTTTATGTTAAAAGATCTGTTATTTGTTTTGTCTATTTATTTACTATTTTGTAATATTGTGGTATTTACATATTTCCCACACTTTAAATTTGATTACATATATTTCGCTGTGATGATAGAGAAATATTTTTATGTATTTTGTTTTATGTTTATATGTAGTGAAAGAACAGTTAAATAGACATTACAGCTCCAAAAAAGCCTTTGCGTCTATCACATTCATTCTCTATTGTGCTTCTAAAGGTTTTCCCCCATTTTTATAGATCTGTTTGTTAAATTCCAAATTTTCCTCCATCTCTTTGATTGTCACCCTGAAGGTCAATTGTCTTTTGAGGTCATCTGCATCTCAACCTTTGCAGGTAATACCCCAATTCCGTCATTCATTTGAACTAAATGTCGTGTTGTGATAAATATGTAGAAGATAGATTATCTTCTACATATTTATCACAACACGTTATCATATTCAATTAGAACTTGTCAATCATTTTGAATAAAACAAGCAGAGTGGATCATCTTATGATTGAATCATATAAAATAATATCACAATTATAAGGATTGATGAAACTGGAGTATTAGGTAGGTACCCCATTACAATTGAAAAATACTTACACCACTCTTTAGAAAAATTACGTAATCATAAATTAAAGTCAAGCATACCTTTCTTGCTTGGTTCAAAGAGACTTAAGGCCTTACTTTCTCGCAAGCTCCACACTTATACACCTTTGTAATAAAAACTAAGGCACAATAATACACCTTTGTAATAAAAACTAAGGCAAAATGTTTCCTAAGCATAAAATTCCTGACCCGTGTTTGATCTTTATTTATAATTGCATTTGCCTCTCCTACAGAGTTTTATCATTTAAGTTACTATCAACATCGCGAATTTAATTTAAATTTAATTAAGAATTGCGATATTTTCATCTAGAGCAAGAGTACACAGAATGAAATATGATATTATCACTGTCTAACATTGTGGAATCACTTTGTTCGAAGAAGCGAAATTAAAAGTTGCCATTAGACATGTTTTTGCCCATCATGCCGTGCCCCGAACTGGCAGGCAGAGAGAACGGTTCAACATGCAAACACTTTTTTTTCTTCACCCAGAGACAAAACAATCTCTCACACTTCGTTTACTTGTAATTTGATCCTATTTGATCCGACCGCACACTTTTCAAGTACATAGCATAGTGCATAGCTGTTGTTCTTCACTTGTTTGAAATTCGACAATAATTGTTCGATATACCTAAACTCCAACTACAGATCGGAACATCATCCATGCAATTCCCATCATGTGATCAACATTTGCGGCGCAACTTGCTTCTTTGTGAATAAAAAATCCCAGATAATCACCTTTCGGTCCTGAACAGAGCAAATATTGATAGAGAATTGTTGACAAAAAAAGATCCGTATGATCTCAACCTAGAGACATGGAGGCATTAGCCCAATTTCTAGAGAACCTGACTAGGCACTTCAAGAAGATAAATTAACAAACTTGAATACACGTTTCAGCGGTAAAGTGATCACGAAATAGTTTTATACACATCGGAAGGTTGGTACCCCACGTTTCAACGGAAACGACACTTAAATAGTCGAAATATGTCGAAAGGAAAGCTCGTATTCAAAATATTTATAAAACAGAAGGCTGGTTGAAATAGAAAAAGAAAAAAATCTACCATACCTAGTTAAACATTTATGAAATTTTTCTGCATTTTTTATGCTCTCTACCAAAGATAATATAACTACTGAAATATAGTGTAATACGCTCTATTGCGTGTGTATATTCTTAGGTATATCATTATTTTGACAATAAATGCGATTTTAGTCCCATACCATTTGAATTTCGAACATAATCTACATAATAATTCTGTAATGTATGCTTATTTATTTACATGTTTGTTTCACTCCAATTGTATGTTGGAGCATCACGCTAAAACCGTAGGATCTGCGTTGAATTTTTTCTTCGCAATTTTTCGCAAATACAGTTGTGGTAATCTGAGATACAAATATTTCTATTTCATCAAATATATTTCAAGTTATTAATAAATTTCTAAAATTATAAAATCTTCATAGTAATATGTCAGACAACCCAGATGGCCATCTTTTAAAAACAAAATTACTCATGTAAATATTACACGGAATCGGAGTAATGCGGTATGAAAATGTATTAAAAAGAGTGATAATTGATTTGAAATAGAAAAAAAAATGTATATACAAGTCTTATAATTCTTATTTACTAAAGATTTTCATAGAAAAATATAAAATATAAGATGCGCCATGACAGGGGGATAAAACAGGAAGTAGTATTATTGTTCTCTATGGCTCGCTTGGAGAGAACCAGAGAGAATATAGCATATTATTGCGAACTCCAGCTAAGTAGGTCAAACAAGATAACTATAAATAAGTAGGTAGGTACCTATATTTTACATTCATACAGTTTTAGGAATCGAGGTAACAAAATCGTATTTAGTCTTTAAGTTTTAATGCAATGTGACTGGCAGACTATTTTTTCTTCTTTTTTAATAAAAATATTGAAAGCGTCATTTTATTCCTTTTTCACGTATTTAGCAGTGACTCAAATTTTTCTTTTCTTCTCTTTTTATTGAAAGCGATAGCAAGCTTCGACTATTTTTCTGTATGAAACAAAGATAATATACATAATATACTCCTGAGCAGGGGAAATCTAGATAAAAACCTGTTCAATAACCTACTGCTCAAGTCTGACTATCCGAATAAACAATTTTAAGCATGACGGGTATCAGCTAGTAAATAATATTTACAGAAAATAATTGATAGTTAATTAAGTACCCATAATTCAAAACTTATTCAATGTACCTACCTACCTACTTGAAATCCACACCACTCGTTTTAACAAAAACAATTCAACTGTCAAACGCATTCGGCGAACATGGAGAAGTTCTCACGGCAGTTATATCTGATTTATTTATTTATTTATCAACAAGCTGTTGACAGTTATGTTAATAAGAATACCAGCTGACATATTGGGTATTGTTTGTTCTGTAATTCAAACAGGAGGTGTCGAGAAATGTTGCCACATGATAAAACACGTTCTGTATGCACTTGGCTCTTGGGTAGGAACGAGATGGACGGAATAAATTTAAATGTCAATTACTTTAAAACTTATCTCTTTCGAGAATTTAATCACCCATTCTGACTCATGTCCAAAATATTATCTGTACTTGAAGGATTTTTATGACGTAGGGAGTAGGTATGATTGGGTCCTATCAAAAACTCAAATTTTATATTTTTACCAAAAGTGAGCACAAATATACTTTATTTTGTCATTTTTCATAAAGCTTGCGTCGTAAAAGATGTAGATAATAAGCTATGAGATTTGGTACGAAGTTATACCTACCTACCTAATATGTTAAACTAATGCATGCTCCAAAGTATCCGAGTACCTACTACTTATATGTTATGAAAATGCAAATAAATAAATCGAAATCGTTTGAAATGGTTGGTAGTCTAACGACGCCGGCTTTCGTACATCTGTGAGGCCGAGGGTTCGATCCCAGGTGCTAACAATCTTCCTGTTCACCACACAAGCTTTAAGTAGCTCACTGTGAAACAGTCAAAGAATGTATTTATGTTCATTTATAAATACCTACCTAAAGGCAGTTTTTACCCTCTGCTTTCAACACAACAAGATTGCGCAAACTATTAAAATGTTTTTGAATGAAAAATATAACTGATTCATTATAATGAATTTGTTTCAGATGCGGCACAAAGGATCAGGGCGTAAGAAAAAAATCCTTGGACCGGGCGTGATGTCTGCACTACAAGGTGAGTCCTTTGAAAAATATAATATTTTGATTAGGTATTATAATACTTAGCTTCTTGTAAATCCAAATTGAAAATAATTAATACCTACTCTCTTCAAAAGAAATCTTCAAGTACCTACCCCTAAACCTAGGAGCAATAATATACATACCTAATCATACATCCTACTATTACCATTCATAGTAAGTACTTACCCTTGTTTCAACTTCAAAAAGAGATATTCCGAATTCTATTCCCGGTTGAGTCAAATTTTTCGTGTTTCCACCTAGAGACGAACGTTTTGTCAAAGAAACATTTATAATTAGATATCTGAAACCTTCGTCTACCTACGTGAACTGGTCCATTGTTCCTTAAAATTCATAATATGCGACATTTTCATTATGACTTTAAATGAACAACCAGTAAACTCGACCTTCTCGAATACCAACCCGAATTTTTTTTTACCTATCACACCATGTTCAAGGGAAAAAGAACAGATTTTCTACGCTTTTCTATCCAAGCACACTTCTTTCGCTACTTCCGCCGACATACCATTTCTCATACAATCTCTTCTATTTCTCATGCTTCTAACCTGGCCTTTCCGATGTGTTCAATCCACGTCTTCTTACGCTTTATAAATTATCTTTGTCATTCTGTTTACATCCATTCTTTCCACATGCTCAAACCATCTCAACTAACTGACTTTCATCTTTGCGACAACACTAACTTCCATACCACATTCCTTCCTATAATATTGTCATTCCATTCCATATCCGACAGATTCTCTCCACATTCAAAGCTTAGAATTAAATTACTGATGATGTGTAAAGTTTTTTGGTCTTTATGTACCTACTGTATTTTTTTTTATCGACAGATACACATCATGGACAATGAACAAAATAATATAACATAACAATTTATGACTTACATCCCCAATTATAGTATCTTAACTGTTACCGATGATTTTGATTACTTACCTACCCATCGAGAGAGGGGGGTGTTCAGACGTTTGCCCCCCCCCCTCCCCTTTCTCCTAGGATGGCACAAGATTGAGCGCAATGGAGAACCCTTTTTGCTTCCCCATGCCCCTAAATGGGGTTTTAGAGGGGGAATGTATGTTTTCAGTTCTCACTAAAAAAAGCTGTGGATATCCTAGATTTTGATAGTAATCATAGGTCACCCTGCAATATAACATCACGCCTCTAGATATAGCGGGTACGCCTGACTAAGCCCTATCTCTTAGATTACCTCACACCTCAGAACATGCCGATATAGACGGATGGATGCCAACATTCAAAACATGAACTTTAAAAACAAATGTCTTACTGACCCAGTCGGTCGTCCGGTCTTCATATCATTAAAACCAGTCAAATATGACCCGATGACCGCTGTGATATAATATTCAGGCGTAGCTGTATGCTTACTAAGGTTTACTATGCTCACCGATAGAATACAAACATTGTTACGGACTGCGGATTATATAAGAGGTTGTTATAGAAGGTCACAGGTCATCTCGTGACCTCCTTATTGCTATTCATTTGTTTATTTTTTAAATAAATTTCCGTGTACGCATTCAATAGATAAAACAAATGAAATAAAATATAGTACGTTTTAGTTCTTTTTTATTTGTAGGTAAATATGTACATACTTATTGCATTTTGTAATTTGATGATAGGAAACAAAACATATTTTTTATTTATTGGTTACCATTTTCGGCTTCCATCCTCATATCAGTTAAAGGTTTGTTCTGATCATGGGTAGTAGTCGAAACCGGTAACTAATGAATAAAAATAAAAAAAAAACAGCGATAAATCTTTCCTTTTGTCTTCAGAGAAAAATCAAAATGTACCTACTTAAAACATTTGAAGGGGTTAAAGAGTTCAAGTATCTTTCGTTGGTAAATCTATTATTTAGTACCTGCTCTGATAGTAGTATATAGAGAAAGAAAATAATTTAATTTGTAGTGAAATTTTATAAATAAATGTTTTTAGTATTCTTTGCAGGGAGCAAAATAGAACACATGGTTTAATTTCAATTAAAAAGCCGAAGTGTAGCTACCTAGGTATTTTATCTCAATCGGAATGCACTATCGATTTCTATCACGTATGTAGCTAGCTTTATACTATTCCCCAGAGCACACTGAGAGAGATGTACGGCGTGCGAAGAGCTATACTTTATGTATATTATATACATACGCCTCCATATTGTGTCCATTGAAAGGCTCCTCTTTACACAAGTTTTCAAAAAACGGATTTCCGTTTCAATCGAACGATTTACAAATAGAATCCTATGGCAACTTTCCATAGACAGTAGACACATTATTATTGGAGAAGCGTTTACTTTGAAGTGGGTGGGCTACCTACCGCCTGTTCAAAAGAAAATACCACCTTAATATAATGTAATGTTATGAAAATGTCTTTTATCTATTGTTACTTTGATGGATGATCCGCACGTTCCGTTTCATGGTAATATTTTTTTTTTATTTTATACCATTTTGACATTAAATTTAACGTTAGTACACATCCCACTTTTTTACTTAAGAATATTAAGTATCATCGTATTATATTTACTCATTTTTATTTCTTTGCACATTTCTTCGGAGTGATAAAAAAATATTATGATATTAGGTATACCTAATATAAAGCGATAGTGAAAAACGAATGCAGCGCCAGAGAGTGCGAACTTACACACCATAGAAACCTCGGGTTGAAACAATAAACAGGTAGAATATTGTTCCAAATTCAAATTCATAAAAAATATAATTCGGAATTTATTGTTAATGAATAGGTATTACTGTTTCGGCGGGCTTTGGTCGCATTTTGACAGTTAGTTCTATGGAAATTCGGATAACAAAGTCATTTTATTTTATAAAAAGTTACTTTTCTATATTTATGAGACATTTGTTACCTATCTTGGCAAATTTGATGTTTTGTAGTTAAATCTAGGCTTCACCACAATTCAACAATAATTCTAAATCAGAATCAACGATAATGTTGTCCGTTTCTAGCTACTCGACAGCCTTACATAATTTCATTAGTTATACAACTTTATTGAGAAGAGCAAACTGATTATGAATTCCATACATATAGATAATAATAATTATTAATAACAATAAAGACTGGTAATCTATAAGATGATTTTGTTCTTATTGATACTATCAATTGGATTCAATTCTCAAACATTTTATCTATTAATAATTTTTGCCACTATTAACGAATATGCTTGTCAGTCTGTTACGCTTGAAATCAGATGCGGATTGATTTAATATTCCAACCAAATCAAACATAATAATAATTATTGTTATTTAAAAAACAAAATAATAAGACATTGGCATGTTAATATGGATCAAGTCACTCGGTAATATTAATCAATCAATACTCCCTTTCCGACCCAACTAAGAAACACGGGGAGAAAATTAAATCCCTTTACTCCTCATTCATTTCTGCTTCGAACCTAACTAAAAAAAATCTTTCTATTAATTAAAAAGTGTTATTGTTTAAACAACAATTAAGCAATAACACTTTTTTACATTCAAAATTTTATCGGAAGGTAGTCACGGAAGCTAAGTGAGTATTACACGATACATTTTGTATGGAAAACGTGTATAGCGCCGCCACAAGAATATTTCTAGAAACAAGAGCGATTCTCGCATTCGATACGTATACACGTTTTCCATACAAAATGTATCGTGTTACTCACTTTACTTCCGTGACTACTTTTCAATAAAACTTAGAATAAGAGACAAGAGTACTGTATCTGGGCTCACTCAAATGAACACTTTTGATATCTTTCGCACTAACTGAGGGTTGTGTCGTGATAGTGGAAATGGTTGACACCGGGATTCGAACCCACTATCTTGAATACGCTGTGCGTACAAAAGTCGTCGACTGATACCACTAGGTTACCAACCACTTCATACATGTACCTATATCAAAATACATAATACCTATATCTAAAATATCAACTCTCATGCCACAAAATTCAAAGCTAAACAATGTGAAGTTGTTGCCAAATGCGTACTCAAATGTTGCTAGTGAAAAGGAATTTATTTGAAAAGTGGTTATTTAATATGTAAGCCATGCATTTTCGTGGAAAAATTTAATTTAAAAATTTACCGTCAAATTTGACGGGTTCGTTTGATCTATGAATCGTGTTTTGTTGTTTGCCGTGTTGATGATTTTATTAAAAGATGTCGGTAGATCTTTTGGCTGGTATTTGTGTTGCAATGACGTTTGGGCGATCTATGAATACATACCTATAAATAGCTTCATACTCACGATCTATCTCTCCCGAGAGAAATGTGAAAAAGATTAATAATGTGTCTCAAATAACATTCTTTATCTTCAACTTTTTATCTATGGCGAGCTACGATTGTTATTAAAATGGTGAAACAGCGTTTCGTTTTCATAACTTACAAATTATGAGTAATATTGCTAAGATGGACGTAACCAAGCTCCATTTGTGTAGTGAAACAAAATACAGCCACCTTAGAACAGCCTAGTTTTATTCAAATGTCAAAACGCCATTTTCAAATAATAGCGTGTAGGTACCTACCTTTCCATAGTTACTTTGAATAAGTTTTAAATATATTCCACTGAATGCACTTTCAGGCTAGAAACTATAAAGGATATACGCCTATGCTCCAATATGCACCTAAATTATTACGTCATCATTTGGCTATTTTTTGAAAGAGTAGATCACAAAACTAATATTCCCTGGTGTCACTACGACCAAAGAGGTAAATTGTGACATCCTGAAATTCGTTCATGTTGCTTTTAGTTGAGTCTCGTCTCCAGAGGCCTCTTGAAGGTGTCATTGCCTCTTCCCAGCTCTTGCCTTCCATAAAAGTCTCCCCAATCATCATTTTGATGCCACGAAAAGATAGGCTCTATGGGGATTCCCATCCCTCAGTTGAAAATATTAATTCTACTATCTCTAAAAGCATTTTTCTCCATGTAATGTCAAGAAAACAATGACTGAAAACCCGGGTCGATGTCCGCTTAATAAATAAATCATAAGTCATCTTGCATAATGGTCCACACCTTCGTTCGACTTCCAATTTAGTCTATGGTAGGTACTTACTATCGCGAAAAAATCAAATTACATAGAAACATTGTTAAGTTGCATCAGGTCATTCCAAATTTGATTTGCTTCATTGTGATTGGTCGATTTGAATCATCCGAATACCTACGTTCGTGAATACAGTATTAAAATGAATCCGCGGGTCAAACTATTTTATTAAGTGAGTATAGGTATGTACTTACTGATCTATGTACTAACTGTACTCGCACTGGTCACTTTCCTATTTGACATTTACCATTGTTGATCGCGCGGGATTACAAAATCTGAAATAATCACTCATAGGAACAGCGTACATACAGAAAGATTTACATTTTTTTATTATTCAGAAATTATTACTCCAAAAAAATTCCCCACTTATGAAAGTTTACAGAATTTTTTAAGCTGTTTTTACCCATCGCGCCTTGTCCCGTAAAGGGCAGGCAGCCATTTCATCGCTTCTACCACCGACATACCATTTCTCATACAACTTATCATACGGCATTCCCTTTTAAAAAAAGAATCATTATTATTTTGTTTAAAATTTCTACAGTGTGTGTTTTCTTTTCTATACAAAGGAATTTGGAGCACACAATCAAACATTTCAAGTTGGGTGACATCATGTTTTATTACTTAAGTAAATGGCACCTATGATCGGCTGATGATAATTCATTTATTTATCGATAATACATTTTATTCACAATCCTATCCTTGACATTTACGTCTATTACATTGTTATACCCTTTAAAATAATACTATGATAATTTATTTTTTATATTGTGTCATTCATTGTTTTAATGACACATCAAGCATATTTTTTAAACCTTAATACTTTAAAAGTATTCATACCCTCTATTTTTCGGGTGTTTTCTTTTATTTTTCTTCTATTTGTTGGTCTTCTTCTTATTCTAGCCCTGAAGACCTGTTATTACGATGTGGGGCGTGGGGCTAGGCTTCTTTTTTGTGAATTTTCAACTTTCCGGATACCAAGTGGCAACACTGGTTCGGTATTTTTTTCTTGGCAACCCTGCTTGTGAAGCTGACTGCCAACTATTACTCTAGCGTTTAAAAATTGTCATCCTAGAAGTCTGTTTCTTTATGGTGTCTTTCACCTTGCAATTTTCGCGGCTCTTTTATCCTCCATTTTTTGAGACATGATAGTTCCAAAGCGTGCTCTGTTTTTGAGAGTCCAATGTTTTCAATGTCCAAAATCAATCAAAACATATTATGTTAAAGGTGATTTGTACATTACAGTTATTGCTCAAATTTTATGTTTTTTTTTTATGAATATAGCAATTTCCTTATGGAAGAATCGTTACGAGATCCCTAATTAATTTCTCTTGATGACTTCGTCTAAAACTTATAAATAAGATCACCCCAACGTTGGCAATTAGCACAGCAAAAGACAGAATCTTCGCCATCCCATTGCCTTCTCTGGTGGATTTTCTATGGGGATTGCCCTCTCTTAACTGGTTGGTCCTGGTTTTTAGGTGCCAGAAATTGCATCCTCTATCGATGACAACAAAGATTCCTTAATACCCAGCGTTTTTTTTTTCTAAAAACGATATCTAAAAGAGAATAATAATAATGTTTTGGAACTATTTTTGTGAATACAAAACGGTTAAAAGCCACGCCTTAACTGGAATTCCAGATAGTGGATCAAGACTCAATATGAACTGTGGAGCCATCGAAGTTAGTTCGTAAGCCATTACAAAATTCGACTATTCGTATGGACTTACATTTTTACTTAAAATCTTACGTAGGTATATGAAAAACTTGATCGATGACGACATTTCATCATTATGACGGCCAATAATTTCCAGTAAAATTAGTCAATCAGGAAACTACTTATGCGTTGCAAGACAAAATACCAATTCGACTGAACCGTATTATATGCTAATTAGGAGCACAGGTATTTGCGTTGTTGGCAAGCCCATGTTGAGGGAAATAGGCAGTGATGTGACTATACCATTTGATATTAGTAATATCTAACGTTTAGATGTGAACAATACTTTTACCAACTTGAGTAAATATGCGACTGAAACAATATAACACAACGTAACATGTAATACACTCCGGGCATACATCCGTTTTCTACAGCTGTATCAAAATCTGGCTTAATATGTCATTTTTTTACCCATCACGCCTTGTCCCGTAAGGGGTAGGCAGAGAGAACGGACCTCCACTCTTTTCTATCCAAGCATACTTCTTTCGCTTCTTCCACCATTTCTCATACAACCTCTCCTATTTCTCGTACTTCTTACTTGGCCTTCCTTCAGGACAGAATCGATGTGTTCAATCCACGTCATTCTCGGTCGGCCACGCTTTCTGACAATTTAACATTCGTCATAAAGTGATTTAATTTAAAACTCCACCCAATATCAGCATCTTCAACAAGATGATTGTTATGAACCTGAGCCAGCCTTTGAAAAAAAATCCTAAAACACACTATATAGATGTGCTTTGACAATATATTCCTTAATTTTGTAATTCCGCACTCGCTATACATGCATTATTATATCGAGGAAACCATTTTGATGAAATAACTCTGATTTTCAAGTGTCAGCGACTTAAGCGGTGATGTAATGGATTAGATCATTTTAACCTAATTTTGATCGTTTATATTAATAATTATCTTCGCAACAATAGCACAGTAATATATCAATGAATCATAAAACCTTCCCGATCACTTAATTTATGTAGATCACCTAATAACCGTGAAATGCAGATCGGGTTGCGATAGTTCCGCAATAGATATGACTCGTATGAGTTTTGAAAATAGAACTCAGTGTGGTGCCTACCATTGAAATTGTTCCGCAATGGATATGACTCATATTTTTTGAAAATAGAACTCAGTGTGGTGCCTACCATTGAAATTGTTCCGCAATGGATATGACTCATATTTTTTGAAAATAGAACTCAGAACTCATGCTAGTGGAGAGCAAAGTCAGAATATATAAGACATGCGTGCGACCAATTATGACATAATGGGATCGAAGCTAGAGCTGATACCGTACGAACAAAACAGCTTCTTAGAACGTCCGAAATGAAAACGTTGCGACCCATAGCAGGGAGATCCCTAAGAGACAGAGTCCCCAATGATGAGATAAGAAGAACCTGCAATGTCGACGACATCGTAAGATGGAGTAGACAGAGAAGAAGGTTCTGGAGGGACCATGTCGAAAGGATGGAAGAAAACAGAATTGCCAAGGTCGTGATGCAAGGGATACCAGATAAACGCCGGCCACCAGGACGTCCCCCAAAGAGATGGAGAGAAAGCTGGACTTCATCGTCACAGGAGCCCGATTTGAGCACTTCCTAAACAGATCTTAGATCTAAACAAAGAAGAAGAACAACTCAGTGTGGTGCCTACTATTGAAAATGCTCCGCAATGGATGTGACTCATATTAAATTATTTGAAAATAGAACTCAGTGTGGTGCCTACCATTGAAATAATTCCGACGGAATGCATATTATGACTCATAGATTTTTGAAAATAGAACTCAGTGTGATGCCTACCATTGGAATAGTTCTGACGCAATGCATATGACTCATAAGATTTTTGAAAATAGAACTCAGTGTGGTGCCTACCATTGAAATTGTTCCGCAATGAATATGACTCATATTTTTTGAAAATAGAACTCAGTGTGGTGCCTGCCATTGAAATAATTCCGACGCAATGCATATTATGACTCATAAGATTTTTGAAAAAAGAACTCAGTGAGGTGCCTATGTACCATTGAAATAGTCTCAGACCCCTCTCAGAAGTCTCCGTGACATTTCTCTGGTGTGTAGATTTTTTTTTTTATTAAACGTGTATTAAATTCTTCGGAAAGCTCCGGATCCCACACAATATTCCCGTGAGTTTCTCACTTACAGAAAAAAACGGACGGAATAGGGGTGCGGGTTATCTATTTATTTGTTGAAACGAAAAATGAAAATCGAAATTTTAGTTATCGCCCTCCTAAAGGCCGTTTTATATCTATACGTATAAAATAATGAATATTTTCAACTGTATGTAAGTACTAATAAAACCTTTTTTCTGATTTCAGTTTGGCTGTGGCTTCTCGTCTACGTGTTCCAGAATAGTTTTCTTTCCACTGGAGCTGCGGAACCTGGGGTACGCGTTTTTTTATCTTTATTAAAGTAGAGTAAAAACACCTATAGGTAGGTACATTAGGATACAAATTCGAACATTTTTTTTCTTTTGAAAAAACATGTTTGTTCTTCGTTTGTAAAATAAGTAGGATACTTATATGAAATTTATGCAATACATAATTGTTGTAAAATGATGAACACGTATGATGACAATTTCATTTATTCAAAACCATACTATATTTTACATTTTGATATAATATTTCCCAGCATAATTGCATCACTAGAAACTAAATAATTGGAAATCGGATGATGAATAATTTTAGGGACATGAATGTTCGATAGCCCAGTTTATTTTAAATTTATCATTCGAGATTATTCAATCAATGAAAATTCCAAATTTCCCTAAAATCAATCCCACCACCTAGTCTTCTTCTCTCCAGTTTATTTAGATTTAGGATCTGATCTTTTCCAAGTCATGGAATTCAAATGACCAGCTTTCACTCCATCTACGGTGGTCTAAATCCTTACTGTAGTTCTTCCATTACTATTTTGGAAGTCTGTATATCTGGACCCATCTTTTAATCATGAATAATAAGATGTAGTAGGGAGACCCCTCGATTGGTAATAGGTAATAGGTCGATCTCTCCTACCTCTGGACCCTCTTAGAATAGAATTGTCCCTCTTATGGTCGAAGTGCTGAGGTGAGACCTGATGAATAGCTCCTCGGTTGACCTTTGATGATGGTGTTCTTACATCTCTCTTTCTGCGCCGGCTTACTCAGTAGAAATGAACATTACTCTTTGAGTTCTCAAGGATTCGATGAGTTCGAGTGATTAGGAAGACTGATATGTATAATTTTAAATGTTTATTGTATTCACCAGTTGAAATTAAGGTTTACAAGGCAGGTACACAATACACAGGTTACACTTTCAATTAATTACAAGTTCGTTCAGGGCTCACTTTCTTAGTCTGTTATTAAATAAGTTCTTTAACAAATAGTCGGTTTCGTTGATCTTAGCGCAATAGTTACATGGATTTTTATACTATTCCCACTGAGATGGAAAAACTAAGTTTCCACTCTTGTAGATGTATAATCACACAGCCACAATATACAATTTAATCAACGATGAAATGTCTATTGAATCTATATTTATTTGTTTTAACAATTTTCATATTTATTCTAACACTCTCCCCCGACGCAATGTGCGCCGAGGGGAGGAAAACCACGCACTTGTTAGCAGAAGGCTGTCTGTTCAGAGAATGCTTGCGCGGTCTCCAGCGCACATCGGGACATCGGGGTGCAGCGATGAGGAAGGATGCAAGGGGTATGAGAGGGGGGAATATCCTGTTACAGAGGGGATTCGGCCTTGTAGGCAAATTTTTAAGAAACATTACTACTTCACAAAACTATCTGTCTCAATATCGAGTGGCTTAATTACGATTACTTCAGAACTAATTTCGTTCTACACGAAATTGTCGAGACCCTTTTGAAGAAATAATTCATACCATTTTTTACATATTACAATGATTAAGTCCCAATCCCAAAAAATTTATTTGCTTTCTTATTCCCAATATAATTAAAATCTTGTATTTTTTGATTTTAGTATCTAGACTTCGACAACTTGCCAGAAACCAACTTTTCGTGTACTGGAAAAGTGATTGGAGGTTACTACGCTGATCTGGAGACTGACTGCCAGATGTTTCACGTGTGCACCATAGGGCAGCTGGAAGAACCTATGGATATCAAGTTCCTATGTCTCAACGGCACTGTATTCGATCAGGTAGTATAATGCTTCACCAAACCCAAGACTTATTACCCATCTTGAGGACAACCTCCCCTTTTTCTATCCTGACACATCTTTCAGCATACCCTTTCTGATGCAGCGTATTCTCTCTTTTACTTCTATCCTGCCCTTCTTCTTTACCATGCTTTCCAGTGGCGTACCGTGGGTTTTTGGCGCCCCTCTCCAAATAATTTGGCGCCCCCCCCCCCATAAAATTTGGCGCCCTACCCCCCTTATATAATTTGGAACAACCCCCCCCCCTTCCCATATAAAAACATTCGAAAAAAAAATCAAAATAAAAAAGTTTCCATATTTATTTTAATTTACATAAGTACTTACAGCACACCAATTAAGTACAAATATTCAATTTTGGGACAGAGCTAACTTCTGTCAGATTTTTCTACCTGCGGATTCACCACAAATGTTTTTTTAAGACCTTAAATGTTATTTTTGGTCGAAATATAAATTCTGATTTTATCAATCTGGTCGTGTATAACAAAGCTCAAGCAGATTTTGCCGCCCTTTCTAAAGAGGCGCCCGGGGCGGTCCGCCCCTCCGCCCCCCCCCCCCCCCTCCCCTCGGTACGCCACTGATGCTTTCTGTTGAGATTTATCCTTTCTCTTTCTCCTCATTCTTTCAACATGCCAAAATCATCTCAACTTGTGCATTTTCATCTTTGCTACAATTCCTACTTCCATATCGCATTTAGCCTCAGTATTCTCAGTCCTTTCCCACAGAGACTTTCGGGAGTTCCACATTTTATATGTAAAGCTCGCATTTCGGCTGTGTTTTTCAGCTTTTTTCGAATCCTAATCTTAACGAATATCTAACAATTAATGACTAAAAATTCATTAATGATGTTCGATTTTTAAATGGAACAAACCACTGCGGGCTTACGGCCGTCTTCTACTGTTATTTCGAAGGCTGGCTTAGTGTGATCACTTTACGTTAATAACGTTCGCCATTAGGTAGTAATGTTTAAGTCTCCGAAACTCCTAATCATGCGAATTTTCACCATGTTCAACATGTCGAAAATCTCATGTATACAACAAGTAGATATTTAATAATTATTAATGAAATGTTGAGATAAAAATTGAAAATTGTCGATTAGCCGACCCAAGCATCTATATTACTCTCCGTGTGAGCTGTGGTCAGAGAACCTCTCGTTAGCCATAATGCATCTCAGCAATACCCTGTTAGTTATCTCTGAAGCGACTTCTGCAGTTGTTGCTGCCTTCAATCATTCCTTTGACGATTTTATAAAGCAGACTTGGTCGCCAATCCAAGATGAGCTCTATTGTACAATATCTAGCACCACATTTCAAATTAAAAGACGTATTTAAAATCAAGACGACTAAGAGGATTCTTGCAATTAACTGAAATAAATATATCATTGCAGGAAACCAGAGTTTGCGAAAGGGTGGATGAAGTGGACTGCAGCAAGTCAGAGCATTTCTACAGTTTAAACTTGGAGCTTTACGGAAATACTTCACCACCGATTATACAGGCAGAGACTTCCACCAAGAAAAAAGGTGAACAATACAATTGACTTTTACTATGATAGGTACATATCTGCTCACAGATAAAGTAAGGGTGTAAAATTTCCATACTTTCAACAGTGTCCAATCGCCACTCATTCTCTTTAGTTAATCTAAAATATTTTAGTAGAGTCGTTGTCAGTTGAAATTATTCTTTCAGAGCTATGTTTTGATTATGATTATTATTATATTTTCAGAAGAACAACTTCCAGAAGACGAAGAAGAGCTAGAAGAAGATTATGATATAGAGTATGAAGATCCAACGTCTACCATCAAAGCTGCCGTTACCACAACCACCTCTACTACCACAACAACGACTACAAGAAAACCACCGACGAAGAGTACAACCACCCAGAAACCTACGTACTACCACACCACACAAACGTACCACTATGATCCCGTCAGCGATGAAGACATCGATGTTTATGATTTGATCGACGACAACGAAGAGAAAGAACAACCCAACTATTCTCACAAGAAAAACAACACGAAAGACTATGATACGAACTACCACTACGATACTGACTCCCAGGTACAAAAACCAATCAAAAACGATGATCATGATAGTAAATATGATGAAGAATATGACGTTTTGGGAGTGGAAGAAGATAGCGAGAAAACAACTCTTGTGGATAACAACTCCCAACGCTTGGCCTTCAACCACAACGATCCTCACGAACTAGTTAGTAAGAATAGTCCTGCGGTATCTTTTCAACAACAGTCGTTTTCCAGTGATGGAAAAAACTCTCACATAACTGTAACGACTCACACTGGAAAGGAACAGTATGGAGCTGGAATAACAAAGAATAACAACTCTAATAAAAATATACAACTTAGTCAAACTTATTTAGTGAGTTCCACTCCGCAGTCAGAATCTAAACCAAAATCAGAAAATAAGCCACAAACATTTAGCGGAAGCAACAATTACCCTGGGTTTGAAACACCAAACAGGACGCCGCTAATACCAACACCTGCAGCGAATAATCAACCTCCTACAGGACACCCAGGTCTATCAAAACCAAAGCAAACGGAACCGTTATATTTTAGTTTCAGAAAACCAGCACTAACACCCCAAGGGTTCAAACCTAATCCTAGCAATTCTAATAATCATCCTATTCAAAAACCTACGATCAAATCTCAGGCAAAGCCATTTCAAAGCTATCAGCCGTCTGAAAGGCATGAAGTTTCAATAAATTCAGATTTCGATTTTGAAAAACTGTCACCCTCATTTCCTCAAGATTATTCCCAATATCACTTCGAACATAAAAGAAGTCAAGAGTCTAACAAGTACGAAGCATCTGAACAGCCAGCAAAATCAGATTCAGTCACAATTTCTTCCAATCCTTATCGTAACGTTTGGACAACGAGAAGCTCAAATCAGACAAAAAGCTTGCCTAGAGTTATTGTGACCGCTAGTGCTAGTGTGAGTGATAGCAATGGCAAGAAATTAAACTATACTGTGGGAAATATTCTTCACGCTGTAAAGCCCCTAATACCAACTAACTATGACGATTACAAAGAATCAGATGTTGCCCTGGATCCTTTCTTCCTTGATGTACCAAAGCTGAAAAAAGGTAGAGCAAAAAGAAATATCAAAAAAATAAATAGAAACACGTTGTTAAAACGCGGCAAAAGAAATCAAGCCTTCTTGCTTGACGCCAGAGAATATCAAGTGAAACCTCTCGATGTAACAACCATCAAAATAACAACCAAAATTGACGAACCTATAAATAAGACACCGACATTTATACCGACAGTGCAAGAAATAAAAAACAGTCAAAGTTCATACGGGGGGATGAATCACTATGCTCACAAAATTTTCGTTTATCCTGAAACTTCAAGCACCACTGTCAAATGGATTCCACCCGATTATGTGGATGATAATTACGAACCTTTGATCGATGATCAACCTAAAGATGCAGAAACCACGACAGTAAACCATGCTGCCCAAACCACTTTAGACGTTTCCAGATTGGAAACAACAACTATTGGATTTCACGATGCCATTGGAAATATAAATTCTTATAAAAAAGGAGCTCAAAATTATAAACTACAAAATGTTCGCACTACAAATTTGAGTGATTCCATTAGTGATTTTAATAGTAGTGTCAAGTTTTCTTGTAGAGGGAAGAAGTATTATAAATTTTACCCGGACAAAACTGATTGTAGGACGTTTCATTCGTGTTCGCCGGGCCTCAGCGCCGGACAAGTTTTAAATGTTGTGTTCAAATGTGACCCAGGAACTTACTACAACTCCTTTACTGCAAAGTGTGCTAATGACAAACCAAATGACTGTGAGAATCTGGACAAGTTATAAAAATATTATCACACATTTTACCGTTGCAAACAAAATTTGACCAACGCGGAAATTGTAATGCAGTTTACTAAACTTTCCGCTTTAGTCAAATTTTGCTTTGTTATGAATAAGTGTATTGTGTGCGGTTTACAAGTCAAATTAGATAGAATATTTGATGTTTTGGGCAGAAAGTGCTTGGTGGGTAGTCCATTTTAAACATAAACGAAAACAGTCTTATTTAGCTCTAACACATATCTATTTCATTTAACCATGAAACATTTTTCGAATATTGTCAGAATCCTTGAAAACTGCATCTTGGTTAAATGTAATTTGAGACCTATAAAAGACCATTTTTCATTTATGAATAGAAAAAGTTTTTAACATTCCTTACGAATGGACGTATTGAGAAATATTGATTTTTTTTAATACTCAAAAATAAATGGTTTAATGATTATACTGTACTTGATAGAATTGACAATGCAACTTGCTATATAGTTGAGATAGTCATTTGCAGAGGCGTGCTTGATTTGCTTGTCTGTACCAACTCAAGGCCAGAAAAGCACCCAAATATGAAATGAAATGATTTTATTCCAAAATAATCCTTTGGATATCATTATTTTAAACTGAAATTGTACTGTTTAGGTTTTTTTTAATAGTTAATGGGATCAAATATCGATTCTTAGTGGTTTCTGTGAGGTGAAAAATGTTCTAATGTTACCTATTTGTTTTTAATAGAACATTTTTTTAATCGGATTCACACCTATACTGAATCTTCGTGGCATATTCTGTAACGCTGGGGCGCAGGAACATAAACTTGTAATAAAAATTGTATATAGCACCACCATTGCAAATTTCGTTAAGCCCTGGAAAATTTGCGTCATTTTCTCACGGGCATAGGAGGGCTGTTCTGAATAGGAGCACAAATGTCATTACTCATGTCACGCCACTGACTTTTTATCTACGGTATGATTGTTTTAAAAGTCAATATGTATGGTTTTTTTTAACATTATTATTATCATGTTTCTGATTTCACAATTCGTTGTATGTGAATTTGTAGGTTATGTTGCCTCGCAAAAACTATACCTAATAATGATTTGGAATGTATGGTTTTAAAATTTATAAATAGGTACTCAAAACACAAAATTGAATGGTTAAATAATATTTCTGATCCACTTCTTAGAAAACAAGATTCTGTATAATAAAATAAGTAGGTAGTGTTTAGTTAGCCAATCAAAACTACTAAGTAATAAATTTTAAATTACTTTGTTTAATTTTTCAGCAATGATTTTTATTAAATTTGTAATTAGGTATGTATTTAAAACTATGTCAAATGAAATAATATTTAAAATTTAAATGTTTTCAATATGAATATTACTTATTATGTATTGTAAATAATATTATTTTTATTATTTTTGTAAAAAAAAGTTATTAATGTATCAGATGATGGCTTAATATAAAAAAAAAGTATTTTTTTTTTATTTTCGTATAATATAATATGAAATCTTTTACAAACTTAACTATATATTATTTTATTTTTACCCCTATGAAAAGAAATAAATTTTGATTTAAGTAAATATCATGTGAGTTACACTCATAAAAAATATGAATTAAAAATTTGATTACCTATGAAAGAAAATATATAATGCGTCTCATGAGAAAAACCTTTATTATAATAGCTAAGTTCGCCGGTAACTCGACACAATACCGGGAAATATTTTTCATACTCCTATTATTCTAGTCGATGATCGTTGCTATGGTAATAATTATACCTAATCATAGGAGTCGGCAGAAAATGAAAATACGATATCGACGTGATTCTTGATCAGAAGTTGATACTTACAACCGTTGCTATGGGAAGAATTATCAGATTTTCCGAAGCCCCTTTAAAAGGTACGACATACTTATTTTTAAGACAATCCTTTTTCCGGGGGATTCTATGTAGGTATTGGATGGGAGTTAGGGTGCTTCTTAAAATTTGAATTTTAAAATGTCAACTGATCACCCTGTCATTCAGTTCTACTATGTCAAAAATGGAACTCCGATTTTTTTTCAGAATTTTAAAACATGTTGTGGGGTTGCTACGGCTGTTGAAAGTTTGTATAGAAAATGTATGGAGACGGAATCTAAATTGGAAAATTTCCTTACAGTTATTGTTATAATAGCTATGTATCTATTATATCAATATTTTTTTATTTTAAAATTTCTGTAGGATTTAATTCTTAAATAAAAATATCTTTTTTTTTTTTAATTAATAATATAACACTTTATTGGGTAAAAATATACATAATTAACCAAAATTGGCGGGCTTATTGCCTAGGGCAATTTCTTCCAACCAACCTATGTGTATACCCACCGACTAATGACATTTTCTTTGAGAGTTAGCGACCCCTAAAAGTTGTTAGAAAATTCCTAAAAAAAAACTGTAGCAATAAATTATAGCATAGAATAAAATACAGGGATTCCCCTAAAAAAATTGAAAAAATTTTTTTTCAACCATATAAGAAACACCCTAGGTGTGTCATAGTACATAGATGCAAAAAAAGAATGCCTTCAGATTTTGAAGGGAGTCTTACACTGCATATCATCATAAAAGAAATAAATAGGTAAGTACAAAATTCTCAAATCCTAAGACGCAACCCTGAAAGAAGAAAAACTCCAGGTAGATCTACAAAATGGTGGAGAGGACGCGGGTTCGATTTCTCCAGGCGGTATGATGGGATTTTTCAACATGTTGAACATAATATCACAGATTCACATGATATCGGCGATTTCGACGTATTTGACCAACTAAATGACGAACGTTGCTAAAGTCAAGGACGTAGCCAAGGGGAAACTGAAATAAAAATATTCCTGTAGTACCCAAGTGCCAAAGCCCAGGCGTAAAAAGTATCTGCATTTGAAACTATGTGCCTCAGGATAATATTGGGTGTAAGATGGTACCACCAAATCACGAACGACGCTATACGCCAGCGCACCCATCGCTGGCCCATCATTTACACCACTACGGAGAAGACATGGCAGGTCTAGGACATATTGTGATGAGGATGCCGAATGATAGTTGGCCGTGGAGAGCGCTTTTTTCCTTCCATCAATCTTTTTTCCTCCAATCATCACGATTTGATTTTCTACTATTCCACTACGAAAAACCCCCTCCGAAATTATTTTCTGGCTAGGACCTTGGTACCATAACGTAACTTCAAGTGCTCACACTAATGCAATATTTACTTACAGTGGCGTACCGTGGGTTTTCGGCGCCCGGGGCGGAATTAAAATTTGGCGCCCCCCCTAATATAATTTGGCGCCCACTCCCCCCCCCCCAATATAATGTGGCGCCCTTCCCTTCTTATATAATTGGGAACCCCCCCCCCCCCCCCATATAAAAAAACACGAAAATGAATAAAAATATATCAAAAAAAAAAAGTTTGCATACCTATTTATTTTAAGTACTTACAGCAGATTTTTCTACCTGCGGATTCACCGCAAATGTTTTTTAAAACCTTAATCCGAAATTAAATGTTATTTTTGGTCAAAATATAAATTCTCAGTTTATCAATCTGTAGGGTTATTCTCGTAGCGGTCTTAATACGCTCCTATCTTGATTGACAATATTAAAATGGCGGATTGGTATTCACAAAACAAGATATCTAGCAGATATCTTAAAAATTCGTTATGTTTGAAATATTAGTATGAAATTCTATGTAATCGGCATTCCCGTAAATATCTTACAAACGTCAAATTCAAGGGCGACCTGATTGCGATCATGTCTTAATCTTATCGTTAAGTGATTTTTAAATGCGATTGATTACGGGAATAAGGCTCCTGGTCGTGTATAACATAGCATAAGCAGATTTTGCCGCCCTTTCCAAAGAGGCGCCCGGGGCGGTCCGCCCCTCCGCCCCCCCCCCTCGGTACGCCACTGCCTATCTAAAAATTGCAAGAACTCATAGGTAGGTACCTACACTTTGAAGATGTTATCTTCAACTAGCTTTCCCGACAGACTTTGTCCTGCTGTGTTCCTAACTATGAATATTGAATTCGAATTTGTTTAACGATAAGCTTGTTACCAACCTTTTAACCAATGTACCAATTTAGATCGATGCATCTGTTTCAAACCATATATTTTCCATAGACATTCTGTCAATCGCACCAACTATCAAACAACTGAATGTTCCTGTTAATAAACTTTAATTTAATTTCAATTTTTCATATTTGGAATAAAAGTTACATTGTTAAAAGTAGGTAGGTAGGTACTGAGAAGGTCACCTACGTAGAATTTTCTTTAATTTTCTAAATTTCCACGCAGTGGCGTTCCGTGGGTAATTGACGCCCGGGGCGGGAACCACACCAAATATATACACTAAAAAAAAGGTCATTTCTAAAATTTGGTATCTGGAAACATGACATTTCTTAAAAAAAAAAAAAGGTCATTTCTAAAATTTGGTAGATATCTGGAAACATGACATTTCCTAAAAAAAAAAGGTCATTTCTATAATTTGGTATCTGGAAACATAATTATTTCCTAAACATTGACTATTTCGAAAACCGGACGTATGGTATAGCGCGAGCATATTTTGCCGCCCTGCTAATAGAGGCGCCCGGGGCGTTCCGCCCCTCCGCCTCCCCCCTCGGTACGCCACTGTTTACTTAGAAAAGCGGAACAGCAATTTGGTGGCCGTATGAAAAGAAAATCTAATTTTCAATATTAATAACTAACTAAGTAATATTGCAAAAGATTTAACCTTTTTACCTTAGTTTGTACATTTTAATTCAGTGGGCGTCTTGTTAACTGCTGTATCATACTATGCGAAATTTTTATCTATTTATTTGTCTACGGCTCTATGAACCATTTACAATACAATATCCTCAATAATGTTTGCGGTAAATGACACTAAACGTCAAGCTAGCACTGTCGCTGAGTGTCGCTTTTGCTGGCAGAGTAAACACGTCATAGAATGCGTTATGCTTGTCTCAAAGAATACTGCGTTCTTAATATTGCGACCACTATTATTTTCTAGGAAACCAAAGCATATTATAGTTGTCCCACAATGATTCAAATTTGTATAAAAAATACATCTTAAATCATCTTAAAAATATGGAGAGGTAGTTTTTAGTCAACGTCCCAAGAAGAGACGGTAGAACAAAGGATTCCACAACATCAGGAAGAAGGCAAGTGGAAAAAGCAGCTACGGTTGAAAAAAAAATATCGAAAAAAGCCGAGTAGAAGCCGCGTAAGTAGATCTACATAATAATTCAGAAATGTTTCTCTGCTTTCTATCGTATATGTGAACATCACGCTCAAAATACAAATGCTACGTCAGATATGAATCTGCGCAGAGCGGTGCAATTTGCTTGAGAAGGTTCTTAAATACAATTTGCTGCATTAACTTTAATATATTTAGAGCTATTTAAAAAACTCTATTTTTTAGGATCTTCATACAAATTTCTCAAAAAGACAGTAAGCCATCTTTTGGAAACAAAATTACTCATGTAAACGTTGAATGGAATCTTGGTATTACGGTATGAAAATGTAATAAAATAATTGTAGATTGATTTGTTATACATATAAATGTTATTCAAATCTTATTATTCTCAATAAATAAAGATTTAATGAAAAAATTTGCAAAATGATTCCTCCATTTTGAAGTTTGACAGATAGCACAAATCACCCTCTATGGGTGGAAAGCCTAATTAATTATCCCACATTAGGGAATGTAGCTAAGATTCAAACCACAGAGCTCTCTCTCTCTCTCTCTCTCTCTCTCTCTCTCTCTCTCTCTCTCTCTCTCTCTATGAAAACTTGCAAATTATGTCGGTAGATTCGTATAATATTATGAGGTCGGTAAAACAAAACTTCTTTTTCTGTGCTCATGTCAGTTATAGAGGTCTGTTAAGCAATGGGAAGCTAGACTAGAACCAGTGGCGTACCGAGGGGGGGGCGGAGGGGCGAACCGCCCCGGGCGCCTCTATTAGCAGGGCGGCAAAATATGCTCGCGCTATACTATACGTCCGGTTTTCGAAATAGGCATGTACCAAAGTTACCAAATTATAGAAATGACCTTTTTTTAGGAAATGTCATGTTTCCAGATACCAAATTATAGAAATGACCTTTTTGTTTTTTTTAGGAAATGTCATGTTTCCAGATATACCAAATTATAGAAATGACCTTTTTTTTAGGAAAAGTTATGTGGGGGCGCTAAAGGGTGTGGTTCCCGCCCCGGGCGCCAATAACCCACGGAACGCCACTGACTAGAACCTGTTTAATTACCTACCGATCAAGCCTGACAATCGGAATCAAAAACGTAAAGCAAGACAGGTATAAGCTAGTAATAAAATATTAGTGAGTTATAAAAGAACCTTAGAACTTCGCATAAGTACCTAATTATGAAGACTTTTTCTTAACTCATTATTTTTTACCAAGTTTCCGTATGTTATTGCTGCTTTTATATATATTTTCATAGAAAGGTGGAACTTTTGACTTAAAAATGAGATAAGTTTAAAAAAATATTCCGCTTAACAAAAGAGAAAATAAATGAAAACAATATGTACCTACATACGTATTTTTCAATGGGATGTTTTTTTTTCCCTACTTGCGGATGATATGCCAAAAATTAATAAAAAAAAAAAAAAAAAAAAATGTTTTTTTTCCTTTTTGTGCCGCTAGAGGCGCCCTTGCTAATCCGGTCTATTGTCAAATTCAGTGTTGCCAACAACACCACCTATATAAGAAGGCCTTAGTGCTGCGTCACATCGGGAGGCCCAACATTCACTCACCTATATCTGTATGTACTTACCTGTGCACTATGATATCTGTCTACACACAGGCAGTCGTGACGCGGGAGGCCAAAAATGGCCGCCTGCACTAAGGCCTTCTTATATAGGTGGTGTTGGTTGCCAACGGGGGCGATTTACTTCTTCTTCTTCTTATGGTCGCTCACAATCTAACCTCCAAAATGTCATTCTAGTTTATTTCAAAATAAACCACTTATATATTATTATACATGATAACTTACAATAGGTTTAGAGTAATCATTGCACATTTTTTACATACTATTACAAATAAAATTGTTCATCTTTTTTTATATACCTACCTAAATACAAATTAAAAAATACCTACAGAACAGCAGCCCTGAGATTTATTCTCAAATTTATGCGCAACAAAATCAACAACTTCTTAGCAACTCAATCAACAACTTCTTAGCAACGCAATGGAAAACAAACTTCCCAACGTTGGCATCACTGAAAAAAACATCTCTACGTTGGCAGCACTGAATTTGACAATAGACCTGATTAGAAGTTCTGCCACCTAGTGTGTATTGTCGGAAGCTCCCCAGAAAACTTCCCATTTCAAAGAGTTTAAGTGCCACTAAAAAGAAGAAGAATATATCTTCACAAATTCCAAAATCACTCGAGTCCGGGTGGAGGTCTATTATAAAAAATAAAAAAAATAATGATTTTCACAAAAATTTTCATAGGTAGATATTATTTTAATAGATGATATTTTGTCTATTATTCGCACACTTCGTTTCATTGAAAGTGTCGAGATTTCACAATAATGTGTCAGATCATAAGAAAAAATATATGGTTAAATTTTATTAGGTACCTATCCAATACCTACTGAATTACGAAATTGAAAAATCTAACTTTTAGACGCAGAAAGAAGAAAAGCCCTCAGATTCAAACATAGCTTGGGAAAATGAATAGCAAGAACCTTCTATTTTATTGCAAATTATCAATATCTGAAAAAAATGTTTGTTATTCATCTGGAATCAATTGCATCGATTTTATTGAGACACTTGTCAATTTAAAAATATGACCAACACCAGGCATGGAACAGTGGCTAAGAATTACTGGTTTTTAGTTGTTATTTAATAATTATTATTTTTATTCTCAACAAATTTCTTAAAACTTCATAACGAGATAAAGCAGACTACATAAATAATAATTTGATTATTAAGCATTATTTTTTTAAATGAAAAAGGTAAGTCTTCCTGACATTTATAAAGATTACAAAGAAACGTTTGATATAATAAGGAATGTATTAATGTACGAAAATATAATTGCGGATTTTTTTAAGTAGACTTGTTTGTTTTTTTCAACAAACTAGTTTGTCGTTACCGCACAAAATAATGCCGCACAAAGTGTTGTGCATAATATTAACCGAAACATTTTTTGTTGATGGCAACATTAGTATCTGTATATCCGTATCCGTCAGCAGTCAGCAAATTGACATAACATTTTACGAGATAACCTAACTTTTTACTACAAATAAAACAAAAATGGCTGCAGTTGAGGCAGTGATCGGAAAATCAAAACGTAATGAGGAAGAAAACCCCATAGAAGTTGATGACGTGGAAGAAGAAGTAGAAAGTCAGGATCCTGAAAAGAAAAAGAGAAAACGCAAAAAGAAGAAGAAGCCCACAGAAAACGGTAAGCGCCAAAATCGTGATTCAATTTATATCTCTTCATTTACCGCCGTTATTATCATTGATCGTTTGTTTTACATATTTTTCGGAATATTTTTAAATTCACGTAAGCTCAAAAGCCGTTATTGATGTAAGAAATGTTACTTTTATTTTTGGGGCTAACCCAATTAAGAAGAAAATAATCGTTTAAAAAAAATAATTATTGTACAATAAAATCAAAATGATTAATATTTTTAGAATGGTTACTTTTCTACACACTGAAATATTTTTTTAAAGAAATAATGGACTTTATAAATATGTTTTCAAAATCAGATCTTTAAGAATAGTTTCTAAATATTTTTCAAATCATGAAATGGTTTTTAGATGTCTTGATATTCAAATAATTTTATTTACCTTGCATACTCCTAGCTCAGGGCGAAAGTAATGACAAGACAGAAGAGATAACAAAACAGATAGACGGTGTAAAGTTAGAGGATAATGAAGGGGATGAAAAACAACCAGCTGAAGGGGAGGGTAAAAAGAAGAAGAGAAAACACAAGAGCAAATCCAAGTCTGCTCAGAATGGCAATGCTGAGGGTGAAGTTCCTGCTACAGTTGGACCTCCCAAACTTTCTATTGCAGAACAATTCCCAACAGGTTGGTATCTTGGATAAGTATATCTATATTTTGTGATTATTATTTACAAATGCTAGAAATGATATTTTTATGTAAAATGTTTTGGTTTTAGGGGTGTATCCTGTTGGTCAAATAACGGATCATGGTCCAGCAGAAGGTATTGATGAAAGAACTGCTAAAGATAGGTTCACCAGTGAAGAGAAACGCGCCATAGACAGAATGCATAATGACGTGTACAATGAAGTTAGACATGCGGCTGAAGCCCACAGACAGGTTGGCCTTCCTTCTCTTTCTGTAAATTCAAAATAGGTTCAAATTACATACTTAACTACATGTTATTATTTTTTTAGACAAGAAAATATATGCAAAACTATATCAAGCCAGGCATGACAATGATAGAAATATGTGAAGAGCTGGAGAAGACTGCTAGGAGATTGATAGGGGAGAATGGTCTGTCTGCTGGACTTGCATTCCCCACGGGTTGTTCTAGGAACCACTGTGCAGCTCACTATACTCCAAATGCCGGTGATCCAACAGTGTTTGAAAAAGATGATGTGGTAAAAATTGACTTTGGAACTCACATCAATGGACGCATCATAGACTGTGCCTTCACAATGACATTCAACCCACGCTACGACAAGCTTCTTGAAGCTGTTAAAGAAGCTACCGACACTGGTATCAGAGCTGCCGGGATCGATGTTAGGCTGTGTGATATCGGAGAAGCTATCCAGGAATGTATGGAGTCCTACGAAGTTGAATTAGACGGAAAAACATATCAAGTGAAGGCAATCAGGAACCTCAACGGACACTCCATTAGCCCTTATCGTAAGTTTCATCATCGTTTTTTAAATTGTAATTGTTAAAGAAAATGTTGAGTATCAAAACTCTTAGCACACCTTGGCCTTTCAGTATGCGGGATGGATTGCGAAATTAAATACCTGAATGCTTACATTATCACCAATGATAATCTCTGGGCTAAATTTTCAATACTATTCTCCTTTCAAGACTCCACTACGGGACGACAAGAGCTCTCCACTGCACTTGATCTTTTCAGCAGATGCAGCGTCCTCCTCCCACATCATGTTCAAATTCATCAAATCTGCTTAGATCTAGTGAAACAAAGTGTGAGAGGGTCTTTGAAACCCAGATGAGAGGAAAAACAGTCTCTCTCCCCTTGTCCAACTGTCATTTATTTAACATTCTTAAACATGTGTTTTAAGAAACATTGCATGAAATATTATCATAATGTTTAAGTTCCTTGGAAAGTGTATGTGAATATCGGTGTCTTACCCAGCGTTAGCCAATCAGTTTTACTTCTTTATGCTCTATGACAGCCTGCCTAATTATTTATCTAAATAGAAAACTTCCAAACAAGAGGTTTTGAGGTTCAGTTCCACTCAAATTATTTTAAGCTCTTTTCATTTGAAATTACATACTACCCAGGGTTGATTCAGAGTGAATAGTCCTGGTTGACTTGAAAAATTCTGCAGGCTGTTTAGAAAAGTTTTAAAATGAATTCTGATGTATTAAATTTGCAGGTATTCATGCTGGCAAGACGGTGCCCATAGTCAAAGGTGGAGAAACAACCAGAATGGAAGAAAATGAATTTTACGCAATTGAAACATTTGGCTCGACGGGACGAGGATTTGTGCATGACGACATGGAGTGCAGTCACTACATGAAAGACTTTGATAAGCCTTATATACCATTACGGTAAGCAGTTTATTTTCTTCTAGTGCAAGGAACTAGTAGTTAAAACATTCCAAAATTGTTTTAGTACAATTTTATTATGCTGTTAAGGTGGGAACGTGAGGATTACCAACTTAATCTTTATCAGCTGCACTAATAAGCGCGGACTAAGCAAATCTTCCACAAAAGCGTCCCAAATGAAATATCAAAGCTAGGTATAAGGAAAAAATAACAACTAATGACTCTAACAATTCATTACTAATGTTTGATTTTTAAATGGAACAAACTTGTTCACAACACAACAAGTATGTTACATTTAAAAATCAAACATTAGTAATGAATTGTTAGAGTCATTAGTTGTTATTTTTTCTTTAAAATCTAGTCCTGAAAAAAGGTCACAAGAATCTAGGTATAAGAAGTTGAAGTACTATGACAGTTTGACATTTCATTTGGGACACTATTGTGGAAGATTTGCTTATTCGATGAAGAGCGTTCTATTAGTACAGCTGCAAATTGCTACTATAAAGGCTTAAGTCTACCAGAACTAAAATTAAAGAATTTCTGGATAGGGTGTCAAAAACTGCATTGTCTTATTGGATTTAGTTGCGCAGGGGAGTGGAGTGTCAGTCGGAGCTAGGTGGGTCAGTATAACTTGAGTCATAAACAAGTCTGATCTGACTTTAACTCTAATCATCTGTTTCCTGAATTTTAACAGATCTTCAATGATTTGGGGAGAAGGTGCTGGGTGGTAGTCCATTTTAAATTAAGACTGCGTTTCATTTGAATTTTGACAATCTGTGAAACCATGATTGCATTTCTCTTTTATATCTTATCCACCTCTATTTCCTAGATGGTTCATATCCGTTTTTACATTTTTTAATCATTTTAATTCTAAAACCACAGTGATAAAAACTAAAATTATCGTTCACAAAAAATTAGATACTCAACTAAGTTAAATCTTGATGATAATAATAAGCGAGAGTTTAATCAAAAGTTTTCCGGACATTAAACCACTACAATTGATAAGGTGTAATAATAAGATAATATCAAAATGTTTCTTTTTGTTTTCAGTTTACAATCATCCAAGAATCTTTTACGGTTGATCAATCAGAATTTCGGTACGCTGGCGTTCTGTAAACGTTGGTTAGACCGAGCCGGTGCTACCAAGTATCAAATGGCGTTGAAGGATTTGTGCGATAAGGAAATTGTGAATGCCTACCCGCCTCTGTGCGACATCAAAGGTTGCTACACTGCCCAATACGAACACACCATCATGCTGAGGCCAACTTGCAAGGAAGTGGTGTCACGTGGTGACGACTATTGATTGGCCTAACAATTTGTATATGTTCATTTTTCTAAACCAACTTTAGATCTTTATTAAAATTAATTCTCTACTTTATTTTCTGTCAACACTTTTGGGTGCCAAAATTGATAGCCGCAAAAAACAAATTAGTATTATTTTTATTCAATAAACAGAATTTCTTCAAGTACTACTTACTACCTACTTTTTATTTATTAATTTGTCCAGGGTAAAGGTGGTGAAACGTCTTTACCAGTGTGTTAAACAAATTTGAAACAATATGTTACCAGCTTATTACCTTTTGTTTGTTTGTTTTTTATTTATTGCAATAACATCTGGATTCTAAAATAATTTTAACTATGTACTTTAATAACCCGTTGATGATTTTTCTTGAAATACAGAAATGCTTGGGAATGAATTTCTATATTTTATATATACACCAATCAATTGTATTTATATGTATATTGACTGCAATATTGATGTACCTATTTAAATTTGGAAATAAATATCTTCTTATTAAAAAAATGTTCTATTATTAAATTTGTTCCATCTTCTGTCTAATGTTGGTCCTTCCCATGTCGTTTATCATTTTAATTCACAACATAATATCTAATTCCCTTAGTTGCATAATGTGTCCTGATGTCAGCAAATCTTGCTTCGTCCTATAGCGCAAGGACCTTTTTAACTTAAAATTAGGACTTAACATTGGTCAGAAACTATCTATCTACTCTGGTTCTCAAATTGAGAGACTTAGTCTCAGAAACGCGACGCTTTTTGAAATTCCAACACATCTTAAATGCCTCTAACCTGTTCATAATGTGAATGGTCATTAACAGTGATAAAAAAAATGTTTAGTCTTTGAAAGAGAGAAATTTGCAGAGAGTGCTCTTTAGACAAACAAGTTACCCCACAAATCACTCCACGGCCTTGAAAAGGTGACAAGATATATTTAACTGTTTATTAATATTAAAATATTTATTAAATTGAAGTATATTATTTGTTGTTCATCACATCTATTGTATTATAAAGACTGGATTTTAGTAATCTTTTTTAAAAATTGGAATTTTTAAAAACTATGAATTATTATTTTATTCAAAAATTATTTGTATTTATTGCAAGGTTTTCATATTTAAAATAACCCAACACACCCCTAATTAAATTTTATGAAATAGGTATGCTTTTTGCGAACAAATGATATACCTGTAGGTTTTTTTTTTAATTATAAATTTGCATTGGTACTTTTTTTTTTTTTTTATTACACCCTCAATATTTGTTTTCATATCAAAATTTTCATAGCGTCAACGAGTTTTGAGATTAAGAACCACAAACTTGTCAAAAATTGAATATTTTACTATTTTCACTAAAAAGTGGCCTTAAAAATTAAAATTAAACTCACAAATTGAAACAATATGTTTTTATTCATTGGTAATAATACAAGGAAAGATAAAAGTAATGAATAAGTATTTATAAATATCAAAGGCAACTAAGTACATACAAACATTAAAATAATAATAAATAGTACTACCACGAGTGAATGAACTGTCGGGACAGGGTTGGTTGCTCCACCGGCCCACACCCAAATATCAAAGCTTACTTCAAAACAGATTGGTTAATTTTCTCGCTTTTATATTTACTTACAGCCTACAATAATAATATTATATCGATTAGGATGTAATTATTTCTGCTATTATTATAGCCATGACTAATATTTATTCCATGACTACATGCAAGTGCAAAATGAAACGATAATCTTTTATAAAATAAATACTATTATTAACATCTTAAGTATGTAGAATTGATGCAGATGAGTTATTATGTAAATAGGCACATAATGTAAATTTACTTTGAGTAAATTGAGATGGAATTCATTTATTATGTGACTACACGTAAACATGGTTTTTTACTTTCGAGTAAGGGGGCGTTCAAGTATTACGTAACGCAATTTTTGAAGATTTTTTACCCCCCCTCCCCCCCATGTAACGCGCCATAACGTTTTTCTGTACCCCCCTCCCCCCCCCCCCCCTAAATGTTACGTAACACTCTGGAAGTGACTATTTTTTACTGAACTCTCGTATAATACTATTTATTATGTTCCATAAATTTTTCTTTATTTTTTCTTTTGATGTTTTTCAAATTTCATTGGTATTTTTTTGACATAGATGCGTTGGAAAGTCAGCATGAGAGCCTTTATAGGCCAAGAACAGTTGATTATGTAAATCCCCCGCTTTTGTGGACATTATAGTACCTATCTACAAACTCACTAACAACGCTCACTACAAGCAATTTGTGTTTATGCGTACTGCGTGTTTAAAGCACTAACGAATACTAACAACGAAAATAAAATAAAAATGACGTAAGTATAAAACAGTCGAGGGATTCCCCGTAAAAAATAAAAGAAAAGGTATGCTAATTTAGGAGAGCGAAATGAAAATTTCGACATACAATGCAGTCGAGGGACTCCCCGTAATACGTAATCGAAAAAGGTTGCTTTTTACGCAGAGCAATAAAATTACATACAGTAGAATTGAGGGACTCCCCGCATTACATAAACGAAAAATCGAGGGACTTCCCGTAAAACATTGTCCAAAAGGGTTGCTAACTTCGGAGAACAAAAAATGATGTACATTACAATCGAGGGACTTCCCGTAAAACATAAACGAAAAAGGTGTCCAACTTGGAAGATTTATTTCACAATTTTTTTTTATTTAAGAAATAAAAACGTTACGTGACGCATTGTTCGAACCCCCCTTCCCCCCCTTGTAACACACAGTAACGTTTTGCAAGACCCCCCCTCCCCCCAAATTGCGTTACGTAATACTTGAACGCCCCCTAAGCACAAGCATTGAGGTCGGTAAAATTTCGAGAATTTAAAGTTAATTTGTGGATGCAAATATTAATAAAAAATGTAAAATTTTGGTGTTCTTCATAGCAATTAAATACCACCATATTTTAAAAAACAAAACGTGTTCCAAGTTGAGTTGACGTGTTGAAAAGGATCTTAAAATTGATTACGTCAAAATTTTATTATTGACAACAGATTAGTAAACTAAACAAATCGTCGTACATATTCAAATAAATTATTTTAAAAGTCATTCAAAGCTTTTGTGGTCAGATTACACTCAAGAAAATACAGAGTCATAATAGATAATACAAACTAACTAAATAATTTTGATTGAAAAAGCAACAAACGATAAAAATATATACTCAAAGAATAACTTAAACATAGATTAAAACAAAATAACAATTGTTTGCTCCAAACAGGCCACACAAGTAATAATAGATAATAAAAAAATAAATATTTTAATGAGGGAATGTTGCCACACTATTTTTAGGAGGGAAGTCAGAAAAATAATCAACGGGGATTCTTTATCTTAAGAGTGAGCATGGGTCACTGCAATGTAGTTAGTTTGGTGGCTTTTAAATACATTTATATGCCTGGTGCCATTTTTTTCTAGGATTCGTTCTTAATATAATCCTGCAAAACTTGGACAAAAAAATGAGAAAAAGGTTTGATATTTCGAAGGTGAAAGATGGTGGTATGGGTACAAATTATGAATTGTTCCGATTACATGAGAAATCAATATGCCGTCTTCGTTGGTTGAGTGGAAAGAAAAGACAAACACTATGGTGAAGACAATCTGTAGAGATAATCGGAATAGAATAGAAGAAGTAATATCGGCAGAATAAGATCGAAATGACTCCATCAGATTGAAAATGATGATTCAGTGGTTTTCTAGAAATGCAGACTACCAATTAAGCGGCGGTTCTACAAAGTTGTGTTAAGGATGCCGAATGACAGTTGGCCGAGGAGAACGCTGTTCTTCCTCCCATCAGGGTCCCGAAGACGAGGAAGACCCTCTCACACTGTGTTCCGCTCCTTCGAAGCAGAGCTGAGGGACATGGTGTGGGAGGAGGTCATAAACATTGCGCAAGATCGAGCGCAATGGAGAGCTCTTGTTGCCTCCCTATGCCCCTGACTGGGGTGTAAAAGGGAGTTTGTTGTTGTTGTACAAAGAAAAATCCAACTTTCAATATTTACCAATATTGCAAACGTGTTTGATATTAGTCCATTATACTAAATTCATACATTATATTATTTCAGTGAGCGTCTTATTATGGTATCCAAGTAAAGCTTAATGACACTAAACGTCAAACATACACTGTCTCTTTCACACTTTCATTAGTTTACTCCAGGAAGTAAAAGAGATAAACATATAAGTTTTGTTCTTGTCTGAAAGAAAACTGCGTTCATGGTGTTATGGCCACTTTTCTTTTCTAGGAAAACAGTGAATGAAGTTTTTAGAATAAGATTGCTAAGGAATAATGTACGAGTCCAGGCTGAGAATGTTATTTGGGGATGGAAGACATGACAGACTACCTAACGCAAAGGACAAAATTCAATATGATTACTCTATAGAAGCAGTTTATTATTATCTAGACACAATATGCTACACACTGTTGGTTTTAGACCAGAAGCAGTGTATCACATTACATACAAAGCAATTATAAAAACTTATCTATTATACAATATTAAATATTATGATAATTATTACTATTTATTTAAAACTCTTTCCAAAGGAGAAAACAAAGTGTTAAGTAGAAACTGAGTAGTATTGTCCAACTTTATTCGTGACAAACCCATTCATCATATCACTCATTGCAAAGGCGAAAGCTGTTATGTTGAGTGGTGTTTATTTCACTGTAAATAAAGAAAATAAAACATGGACCACTTTTTTGGTTCCTAAGCTTTCAATGATTGGCGTGGACTGGAACGATCAGCAACTGTTACAGCAGTCAGTCGCTGTGGAGGTTACCAACCTAACCTTTTTGAAAACAAGCTACAGCTGCACAATAATCAATATTATTTACTGACTCACAATTAGATTAGATTACGTATAGATTGGCCGATGTATTTATATTTGACTTATTCGATACTAGCTGATACCCTCTACAACTTCAAAGGTGATTTGTTTTCAAATGATGACGGCTATATCTTTTACTGAATTTCAACTATGAATATCCTATTATTTAAGAAATTTATTAAAAACTTGGAATATAATTGAGAAAATAGAATAATTTGTATAAAAAATTACTAAAAGTATAATTGCAATTGATTAAAATCAAACGTTAAGTATACAGTTTATGCATTTGAGGTGGTTGGTAGCTCAGTGGTATCAGTGGCCGTACAGCATACTGAGGTCGTGGGTTCCAATCCAGGTGCCGAGCATTTCCACTTTCATAACACATGCTTTGCTTTATGCGAAATATGTCGAAAATTTATTTAGGTTCACTTTAGGTGAGCCCAGATTCATTTAAAAAAAACAAATGATGCGATGACTTAAGAAAATACATAACTGATTTATTATGTAGATAATCTTTTGTTATCAACCTTTGGAAAAGACCTATTCATTCATACAAAACCAATCTATATAAATATTTTTCTACTTTTAATAATTATTATTATTATACATTTTTTAAAATACATAGGATTGATTGGGAATTTGACCATTTTGATGGTAAATATTCAAAGAAAGACATTATGCGTAAAATTAGATATTATTATGATGTAAACTTTGATACATTTTCTAATCGAATTGAAGTCAAACAAACCCTGATCTAAAAATTCAAATCAATAGTCAAATCCTTTCCTGTATTCAAAATATCGATCTATACAAATTTCGTGGAATTAATTCTAAATAATTTAAAATGGAAATTGTACATATTTTCACAGGATTGCCATTGCAATAAATTTGAAAAAAAAAAATAATGATAAACATGATTGTATAAAACAGAGTGTGTTTTTACCAACACCTCCTATATAAGAAAGCCGTAGCGCTGAGAGTGTGACGTCACATTGTAAGGCCCAGTATGCACATGCCTTATATCTGTATCTACTTACCTGTACTCGTATGATATCTATCATATAGCACGGGTCGGGTGTGACGTTAGAGGAAAAATGCCCGCCAGCGCTAAGGCCTTCTTATATAGGTGGTGTTGGTTTTTACAAACTGTAAATGTGAAAAAAAAATGGGATTTAAATCCAAAACATAAAAACCATATTAGCACCTCAATTATACATAATATAAATATGCAGTTCACTACAAAAATTTTGGTTTTAAGAGATAAAAAAAGGTTTTTTTTAATGTCACCAACACCACAAAATATACAAATCTTGGGAAGAAACAAACAATCCAAAATCGGCATACCTTTATAAAATAGGTCTATGAAAAGGAAGCAGGTATTTGTCTATGTATTTAATAATATGCAAAGCAATGGTCAGTGGTCATCAAAAGGTCGTTGCATTTTCAAATACAGGTACCTAATATTTTCTGTTTAGATACCTTTTTCTAGTCTCTAAAAAATACAAATACTAAAAGTTTGTTATGTTGCAATCCTGCGTGTCGCATTAATCGAAAAAAAAAAAGATGGAAAGAGACAAGAACAGCTAAATTATATTTTTGTCATTTTTGTTCCAAATTGTAGTTCAAAATATTCAATTCATTAATTAGAGAGGAACATCCTGATAATAAAATCAAAAATATTTGTAATCATGAAGTTTTAAAAGGTCCAAATTAACAAGACAAATACCTAAATGTTGACATATTTGATTGGAAGACTTAAGTTTGGATAAAAATAAAACAAGTCACCTCGTGAATCCTAACGGAATAAGACCAACGGGTCAAAGATTCATTTAGTCTTGATGTTTGTACGAAACAGTGTGCTGAACGTCTTCGAATCAAATCTGAAAATTGAAATTAATCCAAGCTTTTGGTTCACATCGTAGAAAAAATAATAATAGGTACAACAAATCATTTCTTAGAGAGTCTTAATATAAAAATATCCCGCTTTTTTTTTAAATCCACACATGCTGAATCCATTTTAAGTAAATTGAAAGGAAACCATCTCACAAGCTTAAGATAAAATTTGCCATGATAATATTATTATAAATTAGTTATTTAGTACACTTTATGCAACAGACAACCGACCAATTTTTTGATGTACCTAATTATTAAACAGAGACTTTGAAAAGAAGAATTAACAGTTTTAATCCGATACACTTCTGATTTTTAGTTGCTTTGCAATTGTGCAAAAAAACTCATCATTGGATTACGTTCAACAACGTTCGATGACAGCAAGATGAAAGACTACTCATCAAAAGTTTTTGGTCGGTTGTCCATTCTAATGTATGCCATTCACTGCGAGCCGACCCAAAGCCTTTTCTTAGCGAAACGCCCTTTATCACCTCCGCTCCATTACTTTTTATTCTACCGCAGTGAAAGACAGACATTTATGAAAAAAATTGTCACAATTGACATAAATTAGGACGCATTATTAGCTTTCAAGCTGTTATCCCAACACCAGCCTCACACACATTATCACCATATTAATTTATTAAAAAATATTATTTCTTACATTATTAAGTTTATGTAGCTAAAATTTGGTATTGATTTGAAATACAAAATGATTCTATCGAGTCAATTGTCAAATAAAATAAAAAATATTATAATTTATTTATCAACAATCACGATACATATTATATTAGTTTATTACTATTTTAAACTAAAGCAATTGCCTATCTGTTCTACGACATTAAAAAACAGCTACAAAGTATAAAAGTTTATGATTATTAAAAAAACTCAAGGCACAAATCTGTTTTTTTTTTAATATAAAAACTATAAAAGCTACGTACATCAAACACTCGGATAAAGAGTAACAAATGTTGTACAAGTTCCCTATTTAAGAACCAAATATCACTCGGAAATGGTTCAAATTAATTTTTCTTTTAAATAAATGAAACATTTTTATCTATGCTTTCACGTAGTCAAATTTATACATTAATTTACAAATTACACTTTCAAAATACAAACTTGATAATATGAAAGTGCAATTGTGTATATAATATGTACACCCCTAATTTAGTAAATTGTTAAACAATTTTTTTATAATGTGTATACGCATATACCGTCCACCCAAACTTAACAAATAAAAAATTTTATGTTTAAAAAAGCACATAAAATTGTCAAAACATGTGAAAGTTAGAAAGGGAAACAATTTATTAGAGTTATTGACGTTTCAAGGATGTACTGTTAAATAATCACAAAGGATAAACGTTAATGTAAAACACTATTATTTGACTTTTGAATCTACTGTCACTTTGTACTGACAAATAGCTGATGCATATTTTTCACAGAATTCTATACAATAACCTAGAATCCCGACTCGCGTTCAAAAGTGAAGACGAAATATTGCAACTTTTGACAGTTTGGTTCCAAAAAGAACGCGTTACGGCGTATATTTATTCAGTTGTTTTCTTGTGTTTTTTACAATAAAACATATTTTTACGTTGAAATAAGTGAAATTTTCTCATTTTTAGGTTTCTTTATAAATGTTAAAATCATTTTTTACGTTCCGTTTTGACCATCGTATTGTCAAAATTACCAGCCAAATAAGAGATATAGGAGTACTCCATCTAGGTAGTTATATATCAAATGCTATGATATTTTTGTAATAATAACACGCTGATGGGGTTTTCTATGGTTTCATGTTTATAAATCTTAATAATGTTTATAAATCTTAATTATCGTTATAAAATTTTGAAACATAATGCAATGAAATTTTATTACTAAGAAATAATTATTTATATTCTAAATATTTTATTGCTTGAATTATCAATTCACGAAATGTGAAGGCCATGCTTTAGGCTCAATATTAATAATTTGGATGAGCAGGTACCCACCAATTCAATAACCATAGACTAAAAATTTAGAGCCATCCACAGTAAATAATCTTAAGACACAGTATTATATTCTATGGATCATCGTAACCTGATAATGTAGAGAAATAATATACTGTCAGATGAGAGTAGGCTAAATTTTTTAGCATGACATGTGGTGCTAATTTATACGCCATCCACAAATACAATTTTATCTAATAATATGACATATTCCTACATTATCAATCCATAGAAGTATCATAATTTGATATTATCTATGTCGATTAATATTTTAAAATGGCAAACATGAGATATGCTTAAGAGTTTGTAAAAGGATAAAATCATATATTTTCATGCTTAAAAAGAGATGCAAATTATTTTAAAATCTTGATCACATGATATTTGATATTCAATGAATGCTTTTAATAATCTATAGAAGTAGGTATGCATGTATTTCTAGAAAACGATTATTTGAAGAATTTTTTTCTAGCCAACAACACCTTAATAAATGCATAGATAAATTATTTACCATAGAACAAGTTTTAATAAAAGTATTGCAATCAAGATTATAATATTGTTGTTAGTTAACATAACTATATAAGAATTCATTTAGGGAGATATATTATTATGTATTAGTAACTATATTATTTAGTAATTAGTGTTTAGAAAGATTCTGATTGAAATACTGAGCCAACTGATACATTCCCATGATATTTATTACAGAAACCATTTTTAACATTGTATATACCAACAATACTCAAGACTAGAAAGAAAACCACATTGTACGTTTAAGACTTTTAACTGGTCAACTTGATGTTTGGTGCCACAATGTGTAATTTACAAAATGTCTATCAACAAAGGTTATCTTTCTAGCGTTAACCATTCTGTTATCAAACTGAAACCAACACAAAAAAAAAACATGCAGATAAACTTACATAACAATTTGTAATTGTTACAGTATTAAAATAGTAAATTTTAGATTCATACATATAAATGAATCACTTCCCAAAATAAGCAAATTAACCGTTTGGTTTTAAACCATAATATTTTAACCATTATAGAAATCCCACAGTTCCTAACTCAACGATGGCATTCTAAATAAAAATGACTAGTTCCATAAGTATGATGCTGGATCACACAGTTTAATTGTAAAGTAAAGAGCAACTAATTATGCAAATTTATTATATCATTACATGTCATTTTCTCAAAAAATTCTATTATTACAAATTTAAAAATAATTACTAATTGTTTAAAGTAAAATAATAATATAAACGAAATACATTTTTATAAGAAGGTTTTAACATTCCATTCGTTTGGCATATGCTATTGATCTCTTATTATAGATTCTTCCGTTTGCTAAAAAAAAACTAAAGTTTGTGAAACTTCAAATCATAGTAGACAAAATTTAATTGAATAGGTATGTTGGCAAAATATAAAAATTGATGTCAGTTCGTCTATCGAGACCAGTCTGGCAATATTTATGCAAGGAGAGATTTTGGTCGTGTTATTCCATCTTTCGTTTAGATAATTTAAACTAAAACTGCATAAAAGATCAGTAGCTAGATCAAAAAGAGGGAAATTTTATCAACGAGAGGGTATTATTAAGGTTGCTATCAACATATCTACACATAGGTACAAGTACATAATATTTGTTTTAATTTTGCTAAGACAACATAATGAACAAGTCAATAATGATGGTAAATTACAAGTTGTGATCGGCTTGACCGTTCTGGTGGTGGTGGAAGGGTCGCCTGTACAAAGACTGCAACGGAACGTGTAGAAGTTCTACTAATTCTGCAAAACTCGGCTCTGGAATAAACAAACAAGTGACATGATATGACATGATAGACTGTCACTGAATTATCAATTTTAACATGACATGATAGACTGTCACTGAATTAACATGACATGATAGACTGTCACTGAATTAATATGACATGATAGACTGTCACTGAATTATCAATTTTAACACAATGCTGGCAGCTCAAGCTGATAGGCCCATATCATTGTCTCTCAAATAATCATCTAGTCTAATACAATTACATAGACGACGAGAAGAAGATTTCGTTGTCTACAAGAAGAAATTAAAAAGGATAATGTTTGCCCAAAACTGAAATTGCGTTTGTAATTTTCACAAAAGAAAATTTTTTTTTTCTCTTTTTTCCATGCCGATTTTGTGTTTTTTATTATAAATAAATGTGTAAGAATTTGTTATTTTTATCAATTTGCATGAGGAGGATTTTCCTCCTTTTTCCATTTCCGTCTTATATAAGCTTGTAAGTTCATTGTTTGCAGACATTACGGCAGGGTATGTTTTGCCTTTGTATATATGTATTTGTGTTTTTTCTTTTTTCTTTTCTTTTGTTTTTTCTTTATCATTTGAGATTATATAATATTGTTATACGAACTCCTCCCCGAAGCACGAGTTTTACTCATTTTCGGGGAGAATATCAATGATAGTGATTTTGTATGCACAACAAAAAACCACTACGGTTTCAGTGGCGGTAGTATTTTAATACATGCATTCACACAAGCACAGATTCTTTTTTTTTTCTTCCGACAGCATTCGATTCTGTCGTGTACGATAAAAATCAGATCCGACAAAACGTGTCTCCGTGTGAACGCAGCGTAAGATTTTAATAGAATATTTGAGTGATTTTGGAATTTCATTTTAAATTATTCAAATGAAAACAATGACATGATACATATACCTATCAGAGGCCGGTATTCCTGTCAAATTAGGGTAAAAAACGCTAACAACATCCATATGTTTTCAAGCGTGTGATGTCATCGGAGGCATAAGACAATATTTTTTTTTTTCATAGAAATATTTCAAATTTTATTTTGTGTTTATATTATTATACTTATATACAAGTGATGAAAAGTTTAAATTATGTAGTTTAAATCAAGTCAGTTACAAATAGAAGATTTGGCTTACCATTGTCGGGAGTGATGAGTCCTTTTCTAACTAGGAAGTCAATGACAACGGGAGCACTGGTTGTCTTGAAATTAGGCGAGAGCAACATTTCAATGGACTCCTTTATTGTAAGCAATTCAAAACTCTGCACTTCCCCGTCTGAATTGTCGGGTATGAAATCTATTGGCAACTCTATATCATAAATGAATTCCGTATTCGGGAACAACCCTCGCTCACTTTCATAATAAAAACTGCAATCAAAACATAATTGTTTATTTATTTATACAAAATGCATCAACATAACAAAAAGTGGCAAAATGGTTCAACTAAAAATCACTTGAGACTACAATTGGCAACACCGACTAGTCGACTGATTAATCTGCAATTTGAAAACCGATTAGTCAGCCGACTAGCTAATTGGGAAAAACCCTAGTCGGCTCATCTCTATTTACCTTACACAGCCCACAGGTACCATAGTAGCAGCAATATGAGATGGTACACTGGCCTCTTCAGCGGCCTCCTTAATTGCGGTCTCCAGTATGCCAAATCCTACAGAGAGTCCACCTCCCACCATGTTGTCCCATTTGCCTGCAATGAAAATACATTATAGAAAATGCACAACGCTTTGCTGATTCATGAATCAGCGTTTCATAATACACATAAATGATGTCACTTTAAACAATGTTAACCTGATTTCAGCAATGACTCATGCAAGAATAATGCCTTATCATTATGAAGACGTCTGAATTATGCGAATGACATGAGAAATTTCACGATGTTGAAACTTCTCATGATGGGTCAGTGAATTGAACATTTCTATTACCAGATCCACCCTCAATTCGGCTCAATCTGAACAGTTGAAAATTCAAGCTTTGAATAATTTTAGCAGGGAGTTATTACTGGATAATATTTTTTAGCACTGCCCTTCTAGCGGTTGATATATTCCTGCGATTTCACAGAAGGTGGCTACATTGGTTAATGAAAGATACGTGTTCAAATAGGATGTTTATTGGCAAAGACAAAGTATACAATAGAATTAATCAGTAGGGCGTGATGTAGTGAAGCGAGTATTTGGTATGGAGAACCGGGAGAGACTGGCGAACGATGGGACGCTCCTATCTATTGCATTGTTTCCCACAGTGGAGTGTTGCATAGTATTTACTGTGGGGCAGTGCGCATACAGAGTTGAGACTGCACACGAAAGAATGTTACTGAGATAATATAGGGTACTTGCATACGTACATATACACTAATTTTCGAGTGCTTTGGCAATTATTGGATAATCCAATCCAAACCCTCTTTACGCCCCACTTAGGGGCATGGGGAAGCAACAAAAACTCTCCATTACGCTCGATCTTGCGCAATGTTTATGACCTCCTCCCACACCATGTCCAGATTCCTCAGCTAAGCTTCGAAGGAGCGGAACACAGTATGAGAGGGTCTTCCTCAGTAAAATTTAAAAAATAATGATAACAGAACAAATAGGTTTTGATGACAAGGTGTAGAAGCCAATGAAACAAAAATGGCATGAATCTATTCTCCATGATTACAAAAAAAACGGCATTAATCTATCGTACTATCCAACCATCCTTACAAAAAAATGCAGAAAGAAAATAAAACAGAAAAGCTAGAGGATATGAAAGAATTAGTGTGTCTAGACAGAAAAGAATGAACCTCTTTCAGAATGTGGTGAATAAACCAATTAGAATCATGTGCTCACCTGGCCAAGTTTGTTTATTATTGCTACGTTGCTGGAACCAAATACATAGGCCCTTGGTGGGGTGTCTGATGTAGCCGTTGATGGTGACACCGTACTTCTGGATGCCAAATAAACACGTAGCACTCCTGTCCATCTCAAACAGATCACGGTATCCCGGAGCACTCACCGCGTAACACTGAAAGCAGAAGCACTTCATAATGCCGGAACATCCTAATGTTGGCTTATGAAACTGAAGTGTGGATAAACTAGAGTTTCATTTGGCTATGAAAGAGTTGATTTTATTCATTTAGGTACTGGTTTTTAAAATGAGACAGAATTTCTATCCAAATGTTGTATCTATCTTTCGGTGTACGAGCTATGAGCTCTATAGAAATCAGCGATAAAGTGTTTCCATAACATATCTCTAGTAGCTTGTGACATTTCTGATAACTATTTTTTCTATGATTTTGCTATCCCCCAATTTTGACAGTTTTATGTCGCTTTTTTGTTTAGCATAACGACAATTAAAGCTGTTTTCTTAAAAAAAGCCTTATTCAAGTGTTAGAATTATTTGAGGCATTGTCTTGACTCTCACATATTTCCCTGGATAATATTCACAAATTGATTAAATTTCAGTTCATTGTCAAATAAATATTTTATGTACGGGTTTCAGCCAACACCACCTATATAAGAAGGCCTTAGTGCTGGCGGCCATTTTCGGCCTCTCGCGTCACGGCTGCCTGCGTGTAGACAGATATCATAGCGTACAGGTAAGTACATATAGATATAGAAGAGTGAATGCTGGGCCTCCCGCTGTGACGTAGCGCTAAGGCCTTCTTATATAGGTGGTGTTGGGTTTCGGCTAACAAAAATAACCATAAATAATTTTTGTTGGTTGTAGGTAATAATGCCAAATTTGTCTTCAGTAGGTATATATATATCCTTAACCATAGAATATAAAAGACCATAGATCTCCAATGTGTATTCATACAAAATTCACAATATCTATGGTCAATTGTATAACTATGGCAGATTACCGGCCGCTATTAACTTTGAAAGACGTGTGTACTAATAAGCGAGATCACCTCATCTCTCCATCCTCTCAAAGTGGACAAACATTCCTCCTTCCTCATTTTCTGCAACACATCAGCCACCTTTGAGGTTCTCTCTTTGTAATCTCTGAACGCAGGATTCAATTCCACGCATTTTCCTGACACATGAAATACCTTTGACAAACAGAAAAACAAACATTTAAAAATCATACCATTTCATGTTAACCACAAGATTTGATCAAAAGGAAATATTCAAAAAATAGACATAAATTTTTTTGGTTCTGAATGTTCTCCTTTATCCAATCCAAACTCCCTTTAGGCCCCACTTAGGGGCATAGGGAGGCAACAAGAGCTCTTCATTGCGCTCGATCTTGCGCAATGTTTATGACCTCCTCCCACACCATGTCCAGATCCCTCAGCTCTGCTTGGAAGGAGCAGAACACAGTATGAGAGGGTCTTCCTCGTCTTCGGGACCCTGATGGGAGGAAGAACAGCGCTCTCATATTTGTAGGCTAAAAAGACTACCTATCTAAATAAATAAATAAAAGTCACAATAACATTTAAACTTAATAACAATGACTGTAAAATGAATTTCATCTATTGTTCTTAATTTTAAGCCATGAATTTCAGCAATAATTGTTCTTAATTTGAAATGATCATTGTTGAAATCTTAATTGTTGAGAACCTGTGCTAAGTCCACCCTTGCAATTTTTTGCTGATGCTTCATCTCATCAACATTGATTAATAGAAGATAATTATTTTTCCTTAAGTTTATAAAAAATAATTATTTCGGCTTTAGTCCCAATGGTTGATGATTACAGTCTCAAAAGTTACATTAAATAGTAATTATTGTAGAATTTTAAAGTAAAATATCACAATTAGGTACTCAGATCAATGTATGGAAATTGACATCAAATAATGTTGTTTATGACATATATCTAATAATTCTTGACATATATTGTAGATAACATAATAGGACATTAGCTAACTCATACATCATTATTTGTATCGACATGTCAAATAGCGAATTATAAAAATAAACACGCAAAATCCTTGTGTATAAAAATATGTAAGTAAGATTGTTGAGACAGCAACATTCATTGTCAACCTATAAACATTTATTGTAATAAGTTATGTTGGGACACATTCTAGAGGTTAAAATGTATCTAAAAATATGCGTGTATACAATTTCCACGTACAGTTATTGAAACTTCATTTCCTATTTATTTATAAACAATACATGCACGTTATATGTATAGAATAATAACAAAAAGGTATATAAACTGTCAAAACACGAATTACCTCAGGATATTTAAGTAGATGTTTCAATATATCGGGCCTTACTAACCCCACCTGATGGCCTTCTACAATGAATGGCTTACATTCTCCCAAATGTAACCCTAAAACATGATAAAAATTGTATACTTGTAGTAATAACAGCAAAATGGAGATCAATAATACTGTAGAGTAACATGTTCAATGAGAAGCTAAACTAATATCTAGGAACAAATATCAAAACATATTGTAATTGTTATATATTTCAAGTGCGAATACTCACCTTTCAAGTAAAAACAATTGAATTTTTGCGCTAATTTCAGCAAACAAGATACATTTATCTCCGACGCGGACATCACTATTTTCTTTTTTGATTCCTACTGATGTTGCCAATGTTATCATGAATTTTCCTAATAAATTAGTTTCCTGATTACGAGTATTGCAATTATTTTAAATTTAGCAATACGGTTTAAGTTGTATTTATTTTGTGGCTATCTTTTGATCCTTCTCGAAACTAATAAGAAAAAAATAAAAACTCTAATTTTATTTAAATGAATGTTTTTGGTATTTAATTTTACTAAATCTATTTTTTCCTTTTGTTGCTCTTTAATGATCATCAACAGCAATGGAAGAGTAATAATACCTAATTACTTATATATATATATATATATATATATATCTATATGATTAATATTTCAATATAAAGTATTTTTTTGTACGTTTTGAAATGTAATGAAAAATAATATTGTGTAATGTTAAATTACTCTATAACATCATTTCGAATAATTTGTATTATCGAAAAATATCGATTTGCTTACCAATATTATCATACACGTATGTTTTTACTCAAAAAATACTTTCCTTCAATTTTGTTCTAATCAAAGTTCCTTTACCGATACGATTATATTAAAGTATCTCCTTTAGTTCCACCTAATTATTTTATTCAACAATTTCAAAGGTTATCTCTGCGAACCCATCTATCTTATCTTATCTATTTACAAGAATGAAGAATGCATTAATATTTAATTACTTCTTGAAATTTGAATCCAATCGAATTACGTCTATTGTCATTCAAAAATCAAAAGAATGCTGGTTCCTAGTAAATACTCAGATTACGATAAGTGTGTGACACATGGTGACACAGGCGTATCAAACAATGGAAATTTCCTAAATATGGGTAGTTTTCTTAAAAAAAAAAATTTTCTCATCTTTTCTAATAATTGTATTTTTACTTTTAATTTGGTCACAAACTAAGCATTCTCTATTTTAATTTAGGCTCGTGATTGAAACAGTTTGTATGTATGTATTTAAAATTATCTCAATCTTTCATTATGTTGGCTAAACTGCTATTTCATTAGTCGCTTCAAAAAACGGCACTTCACTTCACTTCTTCGGTGTGTGTGTTATTGGTTGATTGTCTATAATTTTTTGATCGTTTTTCCGAACTCTTTCAAGTTTTTACAACTATGTAATTTACTTGCTATGTCCAAATATAAACGTATTAATAGAAAGCTGTAGAATAAATACTACTACCGGCAAGAGTTAGTTTTATTACCATTAAATTCTTTACAAGCTAAATTTTTTTCGTTTAAATAAGTAAGTTATATTGTTCTCTTTTTTTATTATTATTATATAAAGGATAAACATTTTCTATTTTATGAAACGTGTAAATAAATCCCTCTATCATCGAAATAATTGAATGCATGTGCTTTTGGTTACTTTTACTCATTGTTATTTGAATGTTTTAAGTTCGTTATACCTATTTGTCAACAAAATATCTATAATATAATATGTCAACATGCACTTGATAAATTGTTGAATTCTTAAAACCTTTATAGATAAGTTTATTGATATTAATTGTCGTATAAAATGTTTACAAGTTGTTAGAATGACAATAAACAGCGTATATATTGAAAAGGTCTCTTTACTAAATTCAATTTGCTCTACAATGAATTTTAATTGGACATTTTAATTTTTTTTAAATCATAGTTTATTGAAATTAATTAATTAAACGATGAATGAGATATCTGTTTTACGCGTTATTACAGAGGATATAATAAAATGGCATAACAGGAATAAACTTTACAACTATTTTAGGTTTATATATCTACCAATCTATTAAAAAAATAAAACAACCTTAAAACCATAATTCTTGAACCAGTTCATGATCTAAATTTATTAAGTCTGAAGTGAAAAAAATACATTTGCACATTGAAAAAAGGAAAAATTAAAAAAATTGACAATTTTTTGGCATATGTATGCCTCATTGGATCCTCAATAGAAACTTTCTATATCTACTTATTATGTTGGTCCTCATTCCTGAATTCAAAGTGTGCCATTTTTAATCTTAATTTTAAATTACCCTTTTTAAAGTGAGGGCTTAACCAATTATTATATTTGATTTTTAGATCACAATGAAAAAAGTTGAAAGACGTATGATGACCACAGCCATGGCAGAGCTTATATTCACAGATCCAGATTATTTGGAGCGCGGAGTACCACCGAGTAAACTGCTAAAAGCTATGAGCACACGGGAAAATTCGGCTTATTCTCGCAAGAACTTGGAAGGGATTATCCAAAGAGAGTTGGATGCTGGTGGGCTTGTGAAGATGGAAAACGGCAACTATACCCTGGGGGCAGGTGGCGACAATGACCAAGACAGCATGGATGTGGACAACTGCAGCGCTGATTCAAATCCCAAGGTGATAAGCTTACTGTAATGTCTTGATATTCATTGATTTTTTATTTTTTATTTATCAATGTAAACAAACAGTCATTTACAAAACATATTAACTCTTAACAATAAACAGTTAGTGGACCAACAAAATTTGCTTGTTTCATAATATAATATTATGCTGCTTTAATTGTTCAAAAGATTACTTTTTTCAAAAGATAGTTATCTCTTTTACTTTAATAATATCCTGTAGTTTTAAAAATTTTAAATTAGACGACATGGAATTTATCATACAACTTCTATTTCTCTTGCTTCTGACCTGGCCTTTCTTCAGTATTTGCATCGAACACATCAATTCTGTCCTCAAGGAAGGCAATGACGCTTACAATTGAACATTAAGTGTGTTGTTTATGGATGATATTATGTAAATAATTACTTTTAACTGAATTATTACAGGATACTGGATACATGTTTGTTTTACCATCACTCTGTGATGGTAAAACAAACACGTGGGGTGCCGGCTAAGAATAGCACCTCTGCTCTTTTTGTTGGTTTTTTGAGCATCCTGTAAGAGGCAGGAAATCGAAAAATCAGATCGGGACCATGAGGTTGACCACCTCACGTCCTTAAACCTCAACCGGTCAGAAAAGGCACAATGAGCCTCGGATACCTTTAGCGTAATGGAGAGCTCTTGATGCCTCCCTATGCTCCTGAGTGGGGCCTAGGCCTCCCGCATTGTGGTTTGGTTTGGGGAGCATCCGCGGCAGGCTTGATTTGTCTGTGGCCGGCTTTTTTATCGGATTTTTATCGGTCGGATTTGCTGCAGATTGGTCTCCTCCCGGCTGGCTTGTGGTGTGTGGGTGGCCTTAAAAGGGAGATATGTTATGTTTACCATCACTCTGATCTTTTTCACTGAAATTTGGGTGGCTAAGGTGGCTGGTAGCCCAGTGGTAGTAGTTGATGGCTTTCATAAATACAGCATATTCGTGGGTTCGAATCCCGATGCCAACCATTTTGCACTTTCACAACATAAGCCTTTGCTTAGTGTGAAAGATGTCGAAAGTGTATTTGTGCTCACTCTAAGTGAGCCCAGATTCAACGGTTATTAAAATCAAACATAAAGTCTGTGGTTTATGTGTGATTAGTTGGGACCATGTCTATAACCAATGTGTTTCATTTCAGATGACTTCATCTAACAATTCATCATCTGCCTCTTCCCCCATGAGACTTAAAGGGAAACCTGGAAGAAAGAAAGGGTCCACGGGAAACAAGAATGTCCTCAACCAACTGTCCATCATGAGAAACGACACCAAAAAACTAATGGGCATACGTGTGGGAGAGAGACACAAGAGAGCTAAAAAAGTTTTTGATCCTTCTGACAACATTACTCCCACCCTGAAGAAGAAGAGAGGACGTCCTTTAGGGACATTCAAGACCACCAAGAAGATCAATGAAGCGCACTTGTCTAATAAAGTCAAAGTGAAAATGGAAAGCGGAGGGGAGGGAGAGAGCAGTGATGGAGAGGATAAAGATATGCTGGGCAACAGGATGGACGGCAAGTCTCTAATGGTGACTGGAGGCGTCTGCTCGGTTTGTAGACAACATAAAAACGCTAAAGATAATTCTGGAAAACTCGTCAGCTGCAGAGACTGTAGCAATAAAGGTGAATTTTAAACTCTTATAATAAATATTTTTGACGTTACAATATTCTTAATACCAGACAGCTTCGATTTGTCCCACATATTTTATACACACGCGTTCATTACAACCTTATATGTAGTAAGGAATAATATAGTGAGTCTGTGAATGCATTAGAATGTAAGAAAAGAAAATAATAAACCCCCCTATTTTATTTTATTTATAACAATATATAAAAAGTATTCACTATACATAAAGTTAAAAAAGATAAATTGTTATACCAAAGATTGAAGTATGAAAATGTAAACTCGCAATAGAAAATTTTAGGAGATCTCAAAAACTCTCTTTTTCTGAATGTGACTTAATTTTGAGACAAAAACAAAATTTAGTTCAATTGATTGGTGAGAAAAAATGTAGGATTTGTCAAAAAATTTAAAAAACAGGGAGCATCCTATATAAATTCTGTGTACCCACAAGATGTTCCAAAATTAAATGGTCTCATCTCTTTACCATATCAGTTTGTCTAATGTTAAATTTTACACCCTCTATAAACACTAATTTGCCTTTTTGTGTTTTTCCAGCCCATTTGTCTTGCCTTAGAGGTGGAGATGGCATGCTTAGGCTACGTCCAGATAACACATGGCAGTGCCCCCATTGCAAAACATGTGTTGTCTGTATAGAGACTAACGATGCCGTAAGTACTAAGTATTTAATTAAATAAACTCCGAAATATTTCATGTTTATGTAAAATACTTAACTTGTGTTGGTGTTTCAGGGCCTGTTAACTGTGTGTAGTGTTTGTGCGGACGCTTACCACACCCTGTGTCACTCTCCCCCCATACCAGAGAGACTGAAGGCCTGTGACCAGTGGGAGTGCAAAAATTGCCACGAAACAAAACTCTCTAATTCTTGTTTGGAAACTTCCTACATAGAAAAGATGCCATCAGGTTCCGAACACAGCTCCAAAAATTCAGACAGATCCGATTCAAGAAAGAGCAGTCTTGATAGGAAACGAGACAAATTGTCAAACAAAAGTATAGATAGCGATGATAAAAACGATAAGTTAATAATTGCGGAGAAGGACGACAGATCGTGTAGTCCCTTGTCTGCCGATAATTCCGACTGGAAGAGTTCTACTAGTAAATTTTCGCCCAACAGCAGAAAACCTCCTTACGACTGGAAACACAATGGAAGGAAATCTGCCGAAGATGAGAAACATCTCAAGTGTCAAACAAATGAAAATCGGCAACCAAATAAGATGTTGAAACCAAAGTCAATTTACATGGATAATTTTGAAAATAACAAATGGCACACTGTGTCCACGTATCAAAAACACCCCAACGATCAAAATAGAGGGACAGACGAAGACTTGGATCCTTCCATTCCAAATGCGGAGAGTTGGTCCAACAGTGAGGTTTATCAGTACTTCCACTCATACTTTCCTGAAGAAGCACGAGTTTTTAAAGAACAGGTTATTGTCTAACTTTTTGTTTTTGTCACATCTTTGATTTTGCCAACTGTAACTTATATTCACAATGTTTTATTTTGATACTTTGTAGGAAATTGATGGGAAATCATTGTTGTTGATGCGAAGGAATGATCTGGTGCATAGCTTCGGGCTGCCTCTAGGTCCCGCTCTCAAAATGTACAGACACGTTGTGAAACTGCAGACCAGGAAAGATGATTTTTCTATGTGTTGGGTCTAACAGTAAAATCACATTAGTTTTCTAATCTACCCTTTATTTCTTCTCAAAATAATTATCATAGATAAGGAATATTTGATTAATATTATACTTTATTCTCTATCATAAAACAAGCATGAAATAAAAGAAATGAATTTTTACAGTTTGACAAAAACCTTAAATCATGCAACAATTACTTTGTAAAATTATACATGTTGACATAATTTTTTAATGTGTTTTAATTCTCACAACAATAGCACAACCTAAACCTCTAACATAAATGCAAACAAGCGACCCTGTGAGGATCTGCAATGATAGTCCAAGAATTGGAAGGTAAATCAAATTGTCTCCGACGTCCTATAAATAACATCCTATAACTTACAGGTACTTAATCAAATAAAGTTACTGCACATAAGACTGACACCGATCACATTACACGGAATGTATAGGGGGTGGAATAAGGTCATACGTATTCTCCAATAACTTAAATTATCTTACCCAGACGTATAAGAATTTATGACAGATACCATAAAAAACAAAGATCTATAACAAAATAATAGTCCTGGTTTCAGTAATTGCCACAAGAAAAGATCACAACGCATTATCACATGGTGTTTGAATCAAGCGTTAAGATACAGATTCATGAGAACAAAATAAATTATTAACAAATCACAATTTGAGCGATGAGAAACAATAATACGCTAATTTCATACCTCAAGGCTAGAGTGTTATATGCCTCAAAAGCGGAAAAAAGATGTAGAATAATTAATTATTATAATTAATAAAGATTTAATCTCTAACATTGAATTTAGGAAGTTTCTTTATAAGAAGATACATTTATCAACTCATAACAAATCTTTTTTTTTTGTTACACAATAATAATTAAGCTTCTTACTCTAAAAACCCTTGACAACAATAAAATTCTTTCAAAAATAAAATATACATTCAGGGATGATACATCCGAGTTACACATAATTTTTGTGACGATATTTGAAATAGTTATTTAATATGAATCTGAAATATTTGCCTACAATAATTAATAATAATAAGGTAAGTAAGTAAATAAGCATAAATGTTTCTGGCGCCAGAGTGCGTTTAGATCTTGCGATCCTGTCCCTCGGGGAAGAGGGAATACTTAGGCGGTGGGGGGATGTTAATATGAATTTCCTCAGTTAAGAATTCATTCAGTGTCAAGAGTTTCTTCTCTGGAGATTCGTCCATCTCTTCCCCGTCTTCCAACTTCACGTAGCCCTTCTCCGGAGAGAACTCGTCGTTCATTAGCAACTCGGCCTCGGCATGTGGTATTTTGAGCTTATAATGATAATGTCCTGTTTTATCCAGAGGATTGGCTGGATCGCCCAAGATGGGGATATTCTCGATGATTATGTTGGGGTCTGCCTGAGAGCGAGAAGGCAGAATGAAGGAGACGTAGAGCGTGATGAATGTCAGGACGATGGCTACCATGCCCACGAGCCAGCGGGGAATCTCGGTAGAATGAGTGCAGGATGACCACGGCTTGGAATTCAACACTTCTGAAATCTTTTAACAAACATTAGTTCAAAATTATCAGTAATATTTGACAAACGAATCTCTAGTTGAGAAGTTAAAACAGTAGTGAAGGATAATTTTCAGTTGAACGTAGCAGCACAGCTTAATTTTTTATATTGATAACTGAATTTTCATGTTAAGTGTAACAACACTTGACTGTGGCTAATTGTAGCAAATAGGTTTTCTTAAATTATACAATGAGGTTGTATATATAGTTAACTGAGTTGAATCATTGGGTGACATTTTAAGAGTTCTATTTTTATAAAGTCCATAGTTGCCAATAATGTAATAAGTTTGCTACCTTAAATATGCAGCCATTATTTATATTTTGTAAAACCTCTGCGTTTCGAAGCACTTCTAATATTAATTATTGCTAAAATATTTAGTTGCCACCAAAATAATTTGCCAATATCCTATATGGATGATTTATTTGAAAAACTCCCCAAAACCAATTAAAAGCTGTCATTTGACAATGATAGTGTTTATTGTAAGGCAGTTTTGAGCATTGTTTGACCCTCTATGAAAATTCTTCGCAAGCACAAAAAATCTGATAATGTGCTGGGCAGGATTTAAAATCTACCATTCGCCATGATGATGCAGTTGTCTATAGGTGCTGTGAAATGTTCAAAGCAGCCGATGAATCTTTAACAAAACCTATAGATATTTATGGTATTTTCAAACTCTGTTAGAAAGACTAAAAGAAAATGACATACCTCGGGTCTCACTGGCACTGTTCGCAGCATGGTTTGTGGAATCTTGTAGACTGGGCTGTTGGGTATGGGCAGAGATGGCTGCCACAGAGCTGGGTCAGACACCAGACTAATCTCCACTTCAAATGTGGAGCCCTCGCCTGTATTAATCGCAATAAAAACATAAGATGGCCATTGTAAATGGACATTTAATTTTTCCCAATATCATACAAATTCATTTTTCCACAAGATACATCACAGTATGGGAAGATGTTTGCCTAGTGAAGATTTTCGATAGACCTCCAAAAACTTCGACCACATACTGAGTGTGGCATTTTTTGATAAAATTTTGAAATATATAACATTTTGAATTGTGAGGTAAGTAGTGACAGCATGCAAAAATGATCACAGATAAGTAGCTTAAATTAGTCGTTATTTCTATGCTGGGTAAATGTAAATGTTTCAGCTGTGTTCATGGTCCGTTTATAGGCGACATTATGACCTTTTTAATGCAGGTATGAAAAATTTAAAACGCTCTAAGGCCCGCCATTCATGATCACTCCAAATGGATGCAATCCAATGGTTATAAATTGTTTGAATTACCACACAGAGTGTGAATGTGTGTGTTGGAGTGATGGACACTTGACACGCTTGGAATTTGGACTGATTGGATATCAAACTCACGCTAATATTTTGGAGTGACATCGCTCCATTTCAATGGATGGAGTGATTGTGAATAGCGGGCTTGATATACCCTTTCATTCCCATAATAGTTTTTGTCTTCTTTTATAACTGAAATACTGAGAAAGTATAATCTTAACGTACGTTTTCGTTTACCTTGCTGTTCAAGATAGAATAACCAGGCGTCCTTGTGCAGCTGTTGCATTTCACAACATCCCGTGAAACAGTTTGCTTTGATTTCCTCAGGATAGGCATCAGTGCAAGCTAAATATTCAGTCAAAATGTTTATTAACACATTTTCGTACAAAGTTAGCTGAAATTGATCTAGGTACAGTTAACAATTTAAACAGAAAAGCTGTTTTTGGAAATATAACAGTGTGTATTATTTAAATTGGTTTAAATAATATATTTTTTACATCTTTGTGATGAAAAAAAATTTAATTGGGTGATAAAAATAAAATACTTACTCATACAGCATTGCTCCTTGGTTGCGTTCAGATCCAAGTTCTTTTCACCGGACCAATTGGTGTTCAATGCAATGTTGAAAAACCTGCAACCGCGTTCGCACTGTCCTGTAGCCTCCTAAAAACATGCAAAACCAGGATTCATATTTCCTTCTTTTAAAAAAATGTAACTTTGATCAAAATGCATGATTATTTACTTATCTTGTTATTTAAACCCTCAATTAAAAAATGAATTACTTAAAAAGTATTTATAGAATTTTCTCAAAATCCTTGATAAAAATAACACCTACGCATTTCGTTTTTTTTTTGTTTTAAAAAATTGAAGAATTTAAAAACCCAAATGGTTTTGTTTTATAATTTTTCAAATGAAATCGCCTGAAAAGTATTACTAAATTTCAATATTTACATGGCTGAGATGCAGAGCTTTATTGGCGCATAACTGTCGACAGACATCCTTTTCCACTGGGGGTGTATGCCCATCTTTTGCTTCACAGAAAACGTAATTTACCCACAGCAAAGCACACATTACTTTATAAAAAATACTTTTCGCCATATCTGATGTTTATTCTTAACGTGTATAAATGTGTGTTAATATCTCAATATTTTCTATTAGCTCGTTCAATATAATCTGCAACCCCCTTGATAAACTAGTGAGCCTGGGAAATCGCGGAAAATATAGAAAAATTTATTCCTGCAGTTGGTATTATGAAAATGGACAACAGGTATTGCCATTGAGAAAAACTCCAATTACTTTGGGTGACATTTAACTTTCCATAGAAGAGAGAAATGTTGTTTCTGAAACCGCCATTGCCCATTACTAGCGTTTTTTGTTTTGACATTAGTTTAAGGCATCTCATAATTTTGTTATTTTTTACTTCGGGAAATCGAATTTGTATTGTTGCGGAATAAGGAAATTATACGATTACGAATGTTAGTATCATTTTAGTTACAAATTTAATTTAACAGTAATACTTGAATGTGAAATGTTTTAATAAACTATGCTGTAAAATGGAATTATCTGATTTAATGAAGAATTTGCCGACGATTTCAAACGAAACACTATTTAAAACTTGTGGCGCTGAAATTAACAAAGTTCCTACGGATTTCGTTTGGGGAAATTTAGATAATTGTTTTGTTCTCATAGTATCACAATTTGGCAGAATCGGTTCATTGGTTGTGGCTGAAAAAGAAAACTCATTTGTCGATTTCTCTAGGGAAGCATCTTATGATACAAAGCATTTGTTGGGCTCTGGAGATATAGACAATCAAGTTGCTGCCAGATTTTTGGCAGAAAATCTAGGTATAAAGAAACCTCTATATTTATTTTCAAGCTTAAAAGATTATTCAGCGGAAACATTAAAAGCCATCGTTAAGGTTTGTTTGGAGAAGTTCATAGATAGTGAAAGAAAATGACTCTTCAAATGTCACACATAAAACCATCTAAAGGGCTCCATGGGCAGCTAGTCATCGGACCCCCTGGCTCTGGGAAGACTACATACTGTGGCAGAGTAAGTGAACATTTGAAAAAAAATAGACGAGTCGTTCTTATAAATTTGGATCCAGCCAATGATATTTTACCATATGAACCTGACATTGATATAAAAGAGCTGATTAAACTGGAAAATGTGATGGAGGAACAACGCCTAGGGCCCAACGCTGGTCTTATGTACTGCATGGAATATTTAGAAGCCAACTTTGATTGGTTGTTGAGTAAAATCATTGCACAGGGGTCTAAATGTTATTTCATTCTGGATTTGCCTGGACAAGTGGAGTTGTACAGTCATCACTGTAGTTTGGCCAAAATATTTGAAATGCTCCAAAGAAGAGGTGAAATCCAACTGTGCACTGTACATCTTATAGATGCACACCACTGCTCGGATGCTGGCAAGTTTGTGTCGTCGTTGATTCTCTCTCTCAGCGCCATGTTGAGGATCGGTCTTCCACACGTAAACGTCCTGTCAAAAGTGGATCAACTAAAAAAGCATAGTAATAAGTTGCAATTTGGACTAGATTATTACAGTGAAGTTTTAGATCTTAACTATTTGTTGGATACTTTGGATGAAGACAACTTTACATCAAAATATAAAAAGCTAAACGCAGCCCTCACTTCCATAATTGAAGACTACAGCTTAGTGTCTTTCTTGCTGTTGGAAGTTTTCAGTGATGAAAGTTTGTCTAAAGTCGCCAACATGGCAGACAGGGTCAATGGTTTCGGGTTCAAGTCTGATGAATCTAGAAGCATCAACACCATGTTAGCATGTGCCATCGGAATGGACAAATAATTATCATCTATTTTTAATAAATACAAAATATGTATACTTAATTTCTTGTTTTTAATAACATCCACTTATCTAGATAGCTTGTAGACTTTAATCATTCCTGTAAAACCATTATGTGTAGTATGAGGCATGGAATTTGTTTAGATAGTGGTTTGTATCCAAAGTTGTAATGTGAAACATGTCAGCGTTAATAATAATTCTAAATTAACCGTAATGGTTTGTTAAACTGAAAGAAATAAAACATTTTTATGACTCTAGGCATATTAAAAAAAATCAAATCTTAAACCTCACGTTCATTCCGTGAAAGGAATTTCCATAAATCTTTATCCTAGTTCAATTTATAAGAAACATTCTATCAAATTTCTTTAAATCATATTATTTTCTTATTTTGACAAAACGCTTATACAAATCCATTTTAAAAAAGAACTATTAAGCTTTCCCCCTTGAGGGGCGTTCAAGTATTACGTAACGCAATTTTTTAAGATTTTTTACCCCCCCTCCCACCCCTGTAACGCACAGTAACGTTTTGCAAGACCTCCGCCCTTTCCCAAATTGCGTTACGTAATACTTGAACGCCCCCTTACTCGAAATAAAAAAAGTTCATTGTACTGTACCAGTTCTAATGGCAACTTCTATACCTCATACTGCACATTACTTTTAGAGTTGTCAAGCTACAAGTCTCTACACTTTTTCTACAGATGCCAAGTAAGAGTTTAGAGAAGAATCTTAAAAGACTGCAAGAAGAGGAGGCAATGCTAGATAAAAAGATAGAAGACACGAAGAAAAGTTCGGATCGAAGATTAAAACTAATACACGAGTATAACGACATCAAAGATGCCACTGAAGCCGTCATGGGGGCACTGGCAGAACTCAAGGGAGTCACTATAGCACACATTCATAAAGAATATGGGATGGATATTTACGAGAAATAAAACAATTTGTATAATTTTTATTCCTTTATTGAAGACAACCACAATGCTTGTAACAAAACCAGACCATGTCCACCATTGCTTCATACACTTAACACTTGTTTTACTGTTCAACTGCTTAGGATTGATTCTATTGTTACTTCATGTGTAAACATAACAATCTTTCTTTAATCAAATATAATATTTAATACATTACTGAAGCACAAAGTTTTATTATAAGCTACTCAAGTCAATTGCAATTACACGACAAATCTAAGAGTTCATTATTGAGTAATATTATATTGTATTGTGAATAATACTATAAAGGTAAGGTAATAATATAATATTTAGCAACAAAACTATCATCAGAAGATTAATAAATAATGGATCATCTGTCTGATGCTTATCTAAAGCTATTTTATAAAATATTTATATTGAAAAAAAAAATACAAAATGAAAGAAAAAAACACATGCAACGTTAATAGTAGTGACCTTGTCTCTGGTGCATTATCACAATAATATGTATCAAATTAGCAAATTTGTCTTAAGTGAGAGTATAGGATGCACTGCAATGGAAGAGACAAGGTTTAATATGATAAGAATTACATACGGCAGCTCTTTCAAAAGAGCTCTAAAACAAAAAATTGAAAAAAAAAAAACCGAGGCATTACATGATCCTCCATTAAAGTCCTACAAAGTGATCAAACATCTCATCTAAATATTATAGTTATCATAACACATAGTCGTGAAGAGAAAATATCAAAGTTGAATAATAATTGGTTATAATCTAAAGTACTACTTTACAATATTTATTTTTTCAATTACATTATTGTAGTAAAAGCAAGCAACGACAATTTCTAAGTTCTCGGTTCAAAAACCCATCAAGAGTTTAGAGCTTGCATCGACAATCAGAATAGGTCGAGACGCAAGTTTGTTTATTGGGTGTGTTTCGTATGGTTTGTCATCTCCGGTTGCTTTTTTATATTTTTTCTTTAAATTCAAAACCAACCAAACCATACGAGATTGTTCCTTAAAGTTTAGTTTCGCACAAGTTGTGCACATTGTTTGGTTGTGCTGTGATTCTGTCAGCCTCTCTCAGTCAACAGTGGGGAGAAAGAGAACTTCACAGTTTTTTTTTACAATACAAACATTATTGTGTTTTATTTTAGCCACAGGTTAGTTAAAATCAAGTTAATTGTTAGTGTGTTACATGAGATTAGCCTGTCTTTGTTGTATATAATTCAGATCCTGTAAGTCACTCTCAGTATGCGCACTTGTACGCACTTGCATTACAATGTATACTGATGTTTACACATGTAAAATGACCAGACTGCGAGTTTAACATTTAATGTATATACATAATACAAGGCAGTGTATAGTAAGACACTAGCAGCCTTTTTCATATTTCATCAATTCATATCAACTTAAAAAAATCAAATCTCTCCGCCTCCTAACACCATCCACGTAAAACTGTTTGCTTCTAGCCGTCCTAACAATGCCACGCCACTACTCTATCAGTTCATTTGGTCCATACACCTGGTTTTAGTTATGCAACAATGTGACCCCAAGTTGACAAGAGACCACTCCGCTACTGAGCGCTACCCGACATCCCAGTTTCACGAGGATTTCGGGCGCATTTAGTAGCGGACATGCGCATATAATATATATATATCTATCCTTAGATATGAATACATAATATAGGATATTATATCTCATATTGTGTATTGCCTAAACATATAACAATGTGCATAAACACTATCACAAACAGTCTTTGCCAGCAACTAACATATCCACAATGAATTAAATTCACGCTCCTCATCATCGTATCTCGTAAATATAATAATAATAATCACTTATAGATAATAGGTATAACAATATAACAAATATACAAAAATACAATGTTACCATGTTTCCCAATATGCAAAATAAATAGTCATAACCCACTCATACAACAGACACTCACTCACGCACACAATAGCACCTCCCTGTTACACCAGATATACACCACACACACTCACTCACACCTAATCTCATGGCTTAAATGGTAACATTCACTTGCTGAAAGGCAGGCAGTCTCTCAACTGGAAACACGGGACTGTGGTCCAAGGCACTACGTATCAACACATGGGAACAGATGGTAACTAGCTACTATACGTTACGTTATATATATACCATACATACATAATATATATTTAGAGGAAGGTTCGTGTCAGCCGTACAAATTTCACCATCTTCAAATCTTTTCAGTCTGTTTTTTTTATCAACAAATTTATCTTTCGGCAGTGCAAAATCATAATAATTATTAGCAAAAAAAATCTTTTGAAAATGGCAAAATTTTTACACACATTCGACCCTAAGTATAATAATAATAAGAATATATACAGACCTAAAATTAAAATAATAATTTACTATAAATTTTTTAGATAAATAATATAAATATAGTAGACAAACTAATAAAGGGAGAGTAACTAGTACATCTAATGACAATCAATGAATAACGGAAACCAATTTCCTTTCTGTAAGTCAAGTTACAACCGGTTAATGAATCATAATATTATTGTGAGCAAAACCACCGTAACTAAAACAGGCAGCTTGCTCCAACATTACTTATTTGATGTTTTGATTAAAAGTGATTGAATCGGCTCAAATTTCAAATTGTTTGACGGTGGTTGCGTCGGTTCGTCCACAGGATCGGGCAAGTTTTATCATTAGATCCTTCCTTTAAACTGTCGATGACGACAGTATAATATTGAGGGCAACATGGGCTATAATATAATCCGTATAGATACAACTACTACTTTAGAAAATGTATACCCTAAAAGTTGGCCAAGACTATAATCATTTGTTCAGGTTAAAAAATATCTCTAAAAACTTCATTAAAGCGCAGGTTCCTAACTTAAAAAACTCAACCAACCGAGGGCACCTTAAATCCCACATTTTAATCATTAAAAATATTAAATGCCGATCGTCCGCATGTGTTCCACATCTGTAAAATCCGTTTCGTGAGATTTCAGAATATTTATTAGTCTCGAGTTCAGGGTAAATGAATGTCTCTTTGCAATTATTATTTTCAAAACATTGTACATACTCGTCGTGTTTATAAAAAAAATACCCTCGAGATATCCGGGCACTATTGGTGAAGACAACGAGAGTACATCTTAAATCAGTTAACTGTCATTTTGGAGACATTCTCAGTATAAAGCAAAGATTCAAGTTTTCTCAAATTACATGATTGGTTTGATAAATGCACATGGTCACTACCACCAAAATGGTGGTGTACACAGATATAAATGAGATAGAAAAGTAAAAGTAATTATTTGGTTCATAACAGAAAACAACTATATGAAGTAACTTAAATCAAAATTGGTCTATGAGTGTTTATAACAGTTGCTCCGCTAGTCGCCACCATTGGATGTAGAGAAGATGGACGGGGCAGAACAAACGTGATTTGTGTACTATTGCAGGCTACAAGTATATCAACAACAAAATATATACTGTGTACAGGTGGTGAGTGATGAATGTTTTAATGATTTAGGGGCGAGTCTCCTTGGCCGTTGTGGTCGCCATTGGGCGAGGCTCCATTGATCATGACTGCAGCCCTTGCTCCCAACTGAAACATGAAAATATACAATCTGTTTTAGAAGCAGAATGGCATTCACCACCCCCCTTTTCTCTATTCCTCATCCACTCCTTAATGAGAGTCTGTTCGATTATAAATACACTTTTCTTAAATAGCTTAATCTTGAGGAGTGATTTGGACTAGGATAATTATACTGACTATATTTTAATATGCAAAAACACATGTTTTGCATGTCAGTTGTTTGATCAATAAAAAAATAACCACTGCAAACCAAGTTGATACATACCTTGACTTGATTGATCCCACTAGTGACAGTGGCGTCCGACAAGGGTCCGTTACTCTCACTAACATCACATTTGGCAGGTGAATCAGTCTTTAAATGATTGCTCCTCTTCTTCCCCTTCTTGCCCCCCCTGTTGGACTTCCCCCGCGCCCCCTGCACATTCCCCTCTCCAGAAGCCCCCACGCACTCATCCCCGTCCTCTCTCTCCCCACCATCCTGGTCCGCGTGTTGATTACCCAAATTTTCAGTTGTGGAATCTGCACAGACTTCACTGGATGATCCGTCAGATCCATTTTCCACAGATTTAGATTCTTCAGACTTATTTCTAAAAATAAAATTGACATTTTAAATCTCGATTTAATTATGGCATAATACGGAATTAAAGAACCACATCATAAGTATGGTCAAGAGAGCAATACATTACTGTACCAAATAACAAAGGCCTTTACTCACTAAACCCAACACTATTGCCGAAGGTTTATATCATGTCTCAGACCAATTATCATAAGTATGGTCAAGAGAGCAATACATTACTGTACCAAATAACAAAGGCCTTTACTCACTAAACCCAACACTATTGCCGAAGGTTTATATCATGTCTCAGACCAATTATCATAAGTATGGTCAAGAGAGCAATACATTACTGTACCAAATAACAAAGGCCTTTACTCACTAAACCCAACACTATTGCCGAAGGTTTATATCATGTCTCAGACCAATTATCATAAGTATGGTCAAGAGAGCAATACATTACTGTACCAAATAACAAAGGCCTTTACTCACTAAACCCAACACTATTGCCGAAGGTTTATATCATGTCTCAGACCAATTATCGATTATGCTTTCAAGATTTGGAACCCATATTTTCTAAAGGATATTGATTTCTTGGAAAAAATGTAAACATGAGCCACCAAAATACCTCGACAACTAGAATACTTGCGATATGAGGAGATTCTCCCAGCTGTGTTTACAATGAAAACTAATGTGCACCCAAAGGGACACCAGCTGAAATTGACAAGAGAGCTGTTGGTGCTTGGAGTCAGTTGCCAAAGTCGGTGATGCTTGCTACCACCAACTCTTTCGAGTATACACAAGGTAGTGATAGAAACATGGGAACTTAGTTTATACTTGGGTAAAAAGAATAAAAATTAAATGAACTAACCCGTTTGTATTGGCAGATTGTGAATTTCCAGCTTTGGAGCGGGGTCCATTATTAGTTTTGTGTTTCTTGGGACGGCCTCCTCTCATTCGCCCTCTGCCACCATGCCTATTTCCCATGCCCCTGTCTCCTCCCAGATACCCCGGGTAGCCTCTTGGTCCTAGAGGATAGCCCACATGGTAGGATGGGGCCCCAGCTCCCCATTGTCCCACCACTACTCCGGCCACTTTCAAGCGTGCGGCCCCTCCTCCTCTGCCTCCCATTGCTCCGCCAGCGCCTCGACCATTCCAGCTCAAGATGCCCGGGGGTGGATATCCCATACCAAGAATACTGGCGCTTAGAGGCAGTGGTGGCATTGCAAACTCCACATCCAAACCCTCCAATATGGCCTTCCTCATACGTTCCACCTAAAACATTTGGAAAAATGTGAAAACTTGTATTTGTTTTTAGCCCTATAAGCGGTACATTTAATAATATATGTTACATGAGTTCTTACCACAACAAATCAAAACAAAAGGATTTCAACACTCTTAATAACTTAGGCAGGAGAATTTGATATGTTTGGGATAAAGGATATTAACATATGAAGGAATACCTTGACCACAATATCGACTTGATTGTCGCACAACTGCACCAGATGTTTCACAGTATTGGCTCTGGCCAATTTGTGCTGGAATAGTTTACCATCAAAGAATGTCCATGGGGATGTGACCAGAATAGGGACAGGTGCTCCACAAGCGTCGTTTGCTAACAGAGCCATCTCCACTCCAGACATGAGCAATGTCCCCAACTGAACACCACGAACGTTTATACTAGTCAACTACAAGAGAGAGAAAAGTCTTATAACTTGGGCATTTCATTCATGTTAATTTTTCGGCAAGGAAATACAAAGTGCCACTCACATTCATGCTCTGCAGATGAAGTGGGCTTCGGAGATCTGCACAAAATGCGGTAGCCAAGAAAGCATCCAGTTCATGACGACGCAAGCATTGCCCAGTAGTAACTATGTACCTGACAAAAATTCCAGAATGTGATAACTTTTACAGCTACATTTTTCTAAATATAATAATTACAGTTAATTGACATGATGTATTTACCTTAAAACTGTTGCCAGTACAAGTAAATGCTGAGGCACATAAGATGTGTTAAGCATTAGGGGAGAATCAGAGCGCATGCAGGACAGGAATGCTCTCAGGCGGCGTCTTTTATCATCGTTAGCTGTTCCGAACCAAAGCCGCTGTACAGTGGGAACTGGCCAACCAACTGCCACTCCTTCAGAGACTACGGGAGACTTCCCGGGATTCTGTCTGGTGTAAACCCACTCATTCACACTCACATCCAGTGGTGGTGGCTTCTCTCCTTCTACAACAGAAGTTGCACATAGGTAGATGATACCTCTATTCTATTTATTAGTGAAATGAACAGATAAAGAAATGAGTAGTAATAACCTTTGGCTCTAGTGGTCATGAAGTGATGGTGGTGCATGTTGAAAAGAATGGCATACACATGCTGTCTGATTGGTCTGTATAGGGTGTGGATATCCGGGAGTTCTCTATGAGACTCATCTTCCAGCAGAGTCGGCAAGGCCACCTGCCTATGGCTCAGAATACTCAAGATCCACGGATGCATCAAACCTTTGCTGTGACGTTCAGCGCAGGTTCGGAGAACCTCAATAGCCACCGTGGGCTGCACAGATTTTACCACCTGCAGACACATTCAGAATATTAAAATATCACTGGTCATTATAGTATTTCACACCTTCTACCTACCTACCTAAATACACATACTCATCCACTTGAAACAAGTGGAAGGGTATGTCTATTAGCAGAGATGGAAGGAGTGAAAAGGAGATTGAAAGAAAAAGAAGGGTTGGAGGTGCACTTAGACCTCTAATGAGAAATAAGAATGTATCTCTTAAATCCAAACAGTTGATGCACAATGCAATCCTGATACCATCCGAACATACCGAACGACAAATCTGGAATAAATGCTGTAGAAAGGAGTTCACTGCGTAGGATATGCGGAAAGAGACTGATTAATAAGGTGAGGAATGACAATATTAGAAAGGAATGTGGAGTGGATGTTCACAACTAGTTCGCGTTAGTGACTAGAATGAAAGTGAATCAATTAAGGTGGTTTGGGCATGTATCCGTGCCGTCTTACAGGAGGGCAAAGTCAGGAGCAAAAGGAATAGAAGAGCATGTAGGAAAGAATGGAAGTCGGTACTCTCTGCCTACCCTCTTTGGGAAACGACGTGATGGGCAAAACAAAAAACTTTTGAGATGTCAGGAAAACGCACCGTGTTGGTTCCTTGAGTCTTAGTTGTAGATGAGATTTGGTTGTTTGTGGAACCACCTCGGTTATCTTTTTCAGAAACATAGTCCATTCCCTCCATTGAAGCTGGATGCCAGTCGTCGGATTTCAAGCCACCCTACAATTAAACACAATGATAAAAAGGACGCAAATAAAACACCCCATGAAATGTAATTTGAAGGAATAAAATGCAACTCACATCACCATCAGTAGACAGTCTGGACATGTCCATGTCACTTTCTTTCTGCAAAGTAACAGTGTTGGTGATTTTCCTATTTGTTTTGGGTTTCCTAGCAGAAGCAGTCTTGTATTTGAGAAATCCGTCCTTTGTTCCATTCACATAGTACTGCACCGCATGCTTGAGTCGCGCACATCTGTGATCATCAATATTCCCAAACACATCGGCGCACACTGCGTCCAAATCAATATTGGGAAGGGCACGCACATAACCGCATATGGCCCGGACTAAATCTTCGCCGCTCGCCTAAAAGAAATGATTGTATTTAGTCGTATATGAAAACAAATAAGCATGGATTAAGACAATGTTTGAACAATTAGATTGATATAGGTAGCTAATTACCTTTTTGGTATTATTAGAGATTCTTTTGTGGAAATCATGAAGGTGTTGTTCCGTGAGAGTTGTATTCCCCAGCAAAGCGGCCAACAGGCAGAGCCTATCTTGAGGTAAATCCAACCACTGAGCGAAATCGTGCACCATGAATTCTTTTGTTTCTAGAGAGGACTGTAACACAAAATATGGTAAATAGAATATAAAATCCAAGTTCCTGAAGCCATATAGAATAGAAGACTATGGAAGACACTCACTCTGTATGTGAGCTTAAGTTGCGAGGAACTAAAGTATCTGGGAGGCTGGAAGGCCAAGTATTCCCCGGCGTTACCTACAATACCGGCATAGCCCCTCTCTCTGCACAGCCCAACAACCTCCTGATGATGGTCGTCTGAAGAGACCATCTGCAAATTTCATTTTATATTCAAAATGTTAATTGGAAAACACATCAATCAATCAACACTGCTCATGGCCATTCTCTTCATTGAACTCTTGTTGAGGTTAACTGAAGACTTATTTTTTAGAGCTTTTGTTTAGTCATCTTTATAAGATGCATTAGGCGCTTTATTATTGCCATTACTGAAGAACTTCATACAATTTCAATCGGATAATACAATCAATTCACAATTTACAACACTTAATTTTTACGGGTGCATATTCATGTATTTTTATTAAGACTCAATAGACCACAGTACAATCTAATGTCACATAGAAATTTCAAGTTAAAAACACTCAAGAGAATCAAACCCGGGATCAAGTAAACAGAAGTTTGCACCTATACCACTAGTCTGCTGAATTAGTTTGTTTGTTTTAAAGCTATGTAGAAAATAAAAGATACTCACCAATGGGACATTCATCTGCAGCAAAGCAGACCTCAGACAAGAATGTAGGCCGATAGGTGGCACCCACCAAACTTTAGGTGGTGGAGTGCCCTTGGATGCGATATGTCGGAGTACATCGTTGACTCGGTGTCTGTAGGTCTGCTGGGCATGCAACCACGACAAGGGTGGCGAGGGCGGGGAAGATGGGCAAGGGGTGGGATATGCGCCACTCAGACAAACTACCACCATTATTTGGTGCTCAACCAGAGCAGTGCTCAGTGTTGAAAGGAACTGGACGCACCTGGCCCATTGCCCTCCGCATGCCCAATCTGTAAATGAAACAATTTTTATGAAATTACATAAATAGGGCACTAATGATTTATGTTAGACTGAACAGGATGGCGCACAAGATGCGAGTAACATGAGAAATATTATACAGTCCAATATTTAACTAATTTCATTCCAAAAGGACGTATCTTTAGGAGACCGACTATCTTATCTGTTAATTGTTGGCTTGCACCCATTTTCGGGTGATGTAGCCACACTGCTAACATAAATCTGACAAACAGGTTATTTAGCAGCAAGCTGCCTAGATATATTATAAGAATAAACAAATAATTATTCATTTTAAAAATTAGGTATCTAACTATAGAAAAAGATATTAAAACAGTATCAGTAGGTGAACAGTAAAATTGCTATTGAATGATGTTGGAGTAAAAATATTGATCAAGTATTTTCCTTGTGAAATAGTCCCTTCACAAAGACACATCTGTTGCTTTTATTATCTGTGTATACATAATTACACTTAATTACTAACTTTGTTTTAATAACAAAACTGTTTTTTTTTTTTAATTTATTTATTATATTATTAAAATAAGAAAAAAATACAATGATCCTTGAGGCTAAATTACAAATACGATTTTTACAGTAACAATGATTACAAATATGATCTGTATACAAATCTGACAAACACTAATAAGAAAACGAAATCATATTTGATATTTTTTTTCAACCTTTCTTCGCTTAAAAGAAAAACATTTAAGATACCCGACCAGTGAAAACAAATCTTGTGTCTGGTCGGGGATTGTCGTGGTTTTGTTGAATGACTTTTGATTTAGTCACCATCTCTCTAATTTCAAATAAATGTTTGCCATCCATAAAAGCTGATGAACTTTATTACCTAAAGCTAATAATAACTTACACACTTACTGCATAATTAAAGATTGCTCTTTTTTAGTTACCTGAAAAAAATCCTCCGTATAATCTATCCAGACAGCCTTCAGCATCAAGAGCTAATCGACAGCCCCCTGGATGATTGCGTCCTATACGAAAAAGATCTACGCTGACCCCTTGTGATTCAAAAATGGATTGTAAATCTTGGATACCCATTGTGAGTGTGGTCCAGAAGTTAAAAATAATATTTTGGTCTAATTAATATCCTAAGAAAATCGACACTATTTCTATTGAGATCTGTTTGAAAACTAAAACCAATTGTATGAATCCTGCAACAAAACAAAACGCAATTAACCTTAATACAAACAAAAATACAGCTGAAAATAAAAACAGGAGTTAAAATATTCACTTTTTTTTCAAAGATTGACAAACGCAAAGTCAGAATTTGAAAGTAAATAGAATTCAATATCTTTGCTATTCTAACGACGGTTTTCAATTCGTCCTCCAGTCACGAGTACTTGCGTTAATAGCATCCCGAAAAACTTTTACAAAAATGTAAAATTATAGTACTCCCTAAAGCCGAATATATTTATCATTCACGTCGAGGAAACCAAACTGGCAAATATTCAATAATTTTCAACTGTTATACAAGATTCTGGTGAAGGAAAATTCGCATCCACCATTACAATAAATTGCATTCGGATGCATTTATTGGTACTTCCTCAATTCAACGACTAATAAATCTTTGTGATTACAACAATAATTAAAAGGAAAGAAAACCGTGCTATCAATTAATGGGGTACGACAAAACAAGACCGGAGTTTTAAGTTGTGTACTTTATACTAAGTTCATCAATCAATAAAAACTTTTGCGCCAAGTTGAACCAAGTTGTAGCCGGCGTGATATGTGCAACGAAATTATCAATAAGCGCAAGTGTTAGCATGGAGTATCGCCGATTTTGAACTAAAAACTAATCTGTTACATTCTTGTAAGCGATTAATCAAATGTCAATACAAGGTTTTTAAACCTACCGGTGGAAACTCAAAACCGTACCCCAAAAACGTGCACACTGCCGAGGAAAACACTAATTCCACGCCATTTGTAAAGATACACTGCGCATGCGTCACAAATATTTCATAAACAATAATCCACCAATAATCCAGCATAAAAAAATCGACAAATTTTATTGTCTATGCATTTGTATTTGAAAACGGAAATCTGCGGAAATCTTAGAGTTAAGAGAATACTATAGAGAATACTTACTCTGACGGAAATACTTTATAGTTTTTACGAAAAAATCGAGTAATTTTCTTACAAGAATGTTAAAAACACATAATTTTCTCACTCAAAGTCTGTTCTCTCTCACAAATACATTCTTTGACTCTTTCACAGTAAGCTACTAAAAAATTTTATCGTGAAAGATCGAATCCACGACCTCCGGTAAAAAATGACGACGGATCCACCAGGCTACCAATCGCTTTTATTTTTTTAAGACGTCTCTGTAAAAAAAGAATATTTAAAATACACTCTTTCACAGTAAGCTATTTAAAGCTTGTGTCGTGAAAGAGGAAGATGGTCGGCACCTGGGATCGAACCCACGACCTCCGCATGATACAGTATGAAAGTCGGCGTCGTAACCGCTAGTCTACCAACCACAGACTATTGTGCCTTAGCCTTTATCAAGTTAGCCAGTCCCAATTCCCTTAGACTTACACCACTCTTCCACATCAGTTTTTGTCTTCTCACACTCCACATCCTTTAAACTTTATTTTCTACCATTTCTCCGACCATGGAAGCTGATACGGAATCGTATTGTAATTTTTTGGTTGTATTGAAGTAGGTATTTTTCAAATTGTAAAAGGCCTTTTGGCCATTGAACCAAAATAAAATGAATAGGTACCTTGTAAAGGTTCTTCAATTCATGATTCTCACAGATGATAATATTTGGACATGTCTTGAAGAAATTTGAATTGTAATTATTTCTCCAACCTACATAAATATTAATAATAAATGAACCACTACTTTGTCAATTTCTTCATATTTTTTTATTTATTATCTTTGCCAGATGTACTAATACTTAGCTACTTTATGTCTTTCCATTGATTTACCAAATATTTTATTGCTCTGTACCTTTATGTTTATATTTTTACATTTTGTGTAGTGACTTGTCTATTGTACATAAATAATTGCACACTGTATGTGTTAAGTATTATGTAATATTATTGACCCTATCAAGTGCTTGTAAGAGCCAACAAATGAAGAAGAAAATAAATAAAAAATATGTAAAATAAAGTAAAAAACATGAATGTATAAAATTGTAGCCTTATATTTTGCATTAAAAAGTTGTTAACATACATAATTCTATGTAAATTATTATAATCATTACATTCTACTTGGAATGCTTTCGTTTATTTTCTTGTTGCTTCGCTGCCTTCTTCTTCATGATTTGCAGGCGCTTGTCAGCCGATATGATATTGATGTTGGGAGTCACCACAACCCCTTTGCTAGATGAGGAAGAACTGGAAGTTGTGGAGTTGCCGCTACTGGTACCGCTTGATATTTTGAGTGACGAGGACGAACTCTGTTTACTTGGAGAGTTTTTCATAGGAGTAGAGGAAGATTTGCTGCTGGAAGAGCCACTTCCCAGGTTAAATCCGTGTGTGGTTATGAGACAGTTGGCGCACTGCCAGCAATGTTCCACATCACTTTCTGATATAGGAGGTTTGTGACAATCCTAAAATAAAACAAAGGTGTAAAATTTCAAATGAGAATTGGGAAAAGTCCGAGGGTAGAATAATGGAGACTCAATGTACAAAAATATAACTTTGTGGTGAGGTAATTGATAAGCAAAAAATAATGGTAATTACCTGGTGATATAAATCATGACAGGCATCACACTCTACGAGTCTGTTGCCAGCTTGTACAGCAAACTGTCTGCAGACGGCACAAGTCAAGTCTTCTTCCAACAGGTTGAAACTTTCCATCACATCTTCACCATCTCTTTCTGGTATTTGAATTTGAGGAGGGGCAGGCGGAGGACTGATTGTTTTCGATGACATTTTGGATGTTTCGCTCTTATGACGCTTTTGATAACTTCCGCCATCTGCACTCCGCTCTTCTTGTAGATATTTTTTCGGCAAAACGTTTGACATTGTTTTTGATGGACCGTATGTATGACTTAAAATTTCATCAAATATTAACCTCACTTGTTCAGTAGAATCCCTCTCACTTGAATGCAAAAAGCGAAGAGCCGACTTGATAGGCGGATCTAACTCAATGGAAGCCATTTCAAAATATTTATATAGAGGTTATCAGTAATAAATACAAAGTTTTGTGGCTTGATCACAATTTCAACAGCCGCTTGATATTCAGATAAATTGATGTAGAGAAATGACAGCTGACATCAACAAAACAAAAAGATTCAGGAACGGATCGCGACAGTAATGCACACCTTTGAGTAATAATAATTATTACTACTCGAAGATGCACACGGCTGCCATAGTGTCAGAACACGTAGAAGGCATTGTACTGTCACTGTCAAATGGCTGTCATTTGTTGATAACTGACGTGATCTCGTTATTTACTAATATTATTTATTTTTCATTTCGGGTGAACTGTCCATTAATAAATTAAATATAAGTACCGATTTCCTATTTTTGAAAGGTGAGCAAGGTTTTCAAATTTCACGGGTGAATAATAACATTTTTATATTGGTAATTATTTACTTTGCGGGCTTCTACGTTCCAACCTTAACCTAACCTATTCAAATCGTAGTGTTATCATCCGAGGATGTTATCAAATTGACTAACTAAACGACAATTACCAACAATGTCTTCATTTTTTAGACAAAAACACCAATTTTAGAAACAAAAAATAAAATGTCACTCCATGAAGAAAAAGTTTGTATGAGAAAATAGGCATCTTAATTTTATTCCTGCAGCTATGTATTTCTTCTTCTTCTCTATATCCTTTAGGCGTCCGCTGATGAATATTGGTACCTGCCGAGGTTGATAATGCTGAAATGCTCATACGACTGGACGAGACCGGTTGATAGAAGAAAGTTCTAATGGGATTAAGTTCGGCCGTACTAACGAATTGGAGCAGGAAAAATTATAAAAATTCACTCCAATGAACTAGGTTCCTAGATTCTAATAAGTTTCTAACCAGAAAATATTAAGTATTTTATTTAAAAATAACTTGAATTTAACTGTTTTTAGGTAGTGAACTCACAAACTGACATAAATAAACTACATAATATATATTTTAGATGTATATAATATATAGATTATTGTTTCTTTCACATGAATTCTTTGTCCAACTTCAAGTTATTTTGAAACACCCCCACCCTTCCTCCCTCCCCATTGAAATCACGTGTATTTTTTACCTACAAGGAATTAATGAAGTTGGTCCTTTTCTTATGTCAATTTTTTTAAATTTTAAAAGTGGAACTGTTTCTTTAAATACATCAGAAAAAAATATGCATGCAATTTTATTACTAACCCTCCCTACCCTACGTGATTTTTTCCAGATGCCCCCTCACCCTTTTGAGCTCACATGATTAATGGACGGCCCCTTAGGGGAAATAATTTTCCTAAAATTTTCAGTATACAGTGTAAAGGTTCCAAACAATGTACAAAATAAAACAAAAATAAGATACTATATAATAGTTATTTTAATAACAGAAAAACAATTTGTACAAAAATAATAAAATCATTGAACACTAACATTTTATTGTGTTCAATTATTTTAATTTTTTATTTAAACTTATGGAAATATTAAACTAAACATTTACAATAATTTTACACAATCACCCTTAACAGCTATTGTTTCAATTTATTTACATTGTTATTGAGAATTAAATGCATAATATTGTAAAATAATAACAGTGTTAATACTATTTTTAAGCGACTTGTTGCATTGGTTTGAGATCGGGTGCAACGGCAAATTCGCATCCGGTACTCATGAGAATTTCTTCCACAGTCACTCCTTCAGCTATTTCGATGAGGGTCAATCCGTTTTCTGGATGAACGTTAAATACGCCCTGTAAAAATTATATTTTGTATTACTTGCAACTTGTTTGATAAAATTTACATCTAAATAGCGATACAGTTAAGGTATTGAAAGCCAATGCAGTTAACCCTTTGAATGCCAACTACGAAATTTTACCTAAGGTGCGTTGAAGTAAGCTGGTTTATGAAAATTTTCATGGAATTTGGCAAAATTTTAAAATTTGTAAACATTTTTTTTCTTTGTCAATGTATTAGCCATTCAGAAGCTGCTTTTTAGAATATAGTTAAAAAAACAAGTTTCAGAAAAACGAGGAACAAAGTGGGCTCGGGAAAATCAATAGCGATAGTATAATACAGTCTGTTGCATGCGGCATCCTTCAAATCCCAACACATAATTTTTCACTTCATCTTTTAACAAAATTCGTATGGAAAATTTTGTGTATAACGCCCCTATATAACTGCAGAAAGATCCGCAGCCCATACAAAATTCCCGTGAGTTTCTCACTTACGTGAGTAAAATTCAGAATAGGGGTACGGGAGTGAAGTAATTTTTGCATGGTTAATAGACAAAACACCTATTTTACCAACTCCTGTGAACTACTTGTGGAATTTATAGTCATTCTCAACTACAGGAAGGGATGACATCCCAAGATTGGGAAACATGGAGAAGTCCTATATCCAGCTGTAGCTGTCTATGGTTAAATGAGGATGACAGTGAAATAAAAATGCATACAAACCTTTTCAGTAATAATCATATCTACACAATTTTTTCCCGTTAAAGGCAAATCGCATTGGGGTAGTATCTTGTGAGAGCCATCTTTAGACGAGTGTTCCATGGTGACGACCACCTTAGTACCAGGGGCAGCAACCAGGTCCATTGCTCCTCCCATTCCCTTCACCAATTTTCCCTAGAAGTTTTTTTTTTAGTATATATAGTAAGTATCGTAAGATTTTATGTATATGACAGTAGACACGTAGGGTAAGTTTCCCTATCATTGCCACTTAAAGTAAAGTTTTCAAACCAAATGATCATATTTTCAGATTGTTAATATTCCGAAATTTCTTAAATGTATTTTTGTGACGGTGTGTATTCTTTTTACTATAAAATTAAAACGAAACTGTTTCAAAAATATTTGTTTTTTTTTTTTTAAATCCGTAGTAACTTTCCTATTATTGCCACCTTTAAGTCTAATTCAATAATAATTGGTGGAGTGTCAAAAAAGGGCAGCTTACTCTAGATAGTTTTTTTATTATTATTATATACTAAGAACTACTATTGTGTAGAATGTCTAGTACGATATTGGGCATATTCGGCATTATGCTATAGTAAAAAGTTTGAAATATGCCAAGAAGTTTGCCGACATCTATACTAAAAATGTAATAAATATTATTGAACATAATTTATAATTACAGGTATCATCCAATTGGCTAAATCTCCATATTGTGACACCTCCATGCCTCCGAGAATAGTTAAATCAATGTGACCACCACGGATCATTGCAAAACTGTCTTCTGAACTGAAAAAGGAAGCCCCTGAAACATAGAAACAACATAATAAATTGTCAAGCTTTTCTACCATATATAAAATGTAAAGTAAGCCACTGCTTAAGCCACGGCTAGACTATGGGCCATATTGGCCAAATAGAGGCTCTGGCCCATCATGGGCAAATAGTGTGGCCGCTCCACCAATGACCAATATCGCCAAATATTTCACATTGGCCGTTACTTGTTTACTTGTCGATCGAGTTCGCAAGTATTCACCAATATTGGAACAATGTTGACAGCTGTCATGTCTTCCATGTTGTTATTTTCATAGTGTTTTGTACATTTTTTTTTATAATCCTGATAAAATAATGGAAGTTGACAATGATAATATCATATTATGGCATTAATTGCAGCATCCTATACAGTGATACATACGGCATCTGCTTTTCTGTTATTAAAAATAATGAAAAACGCAAACGGCAAAGACGGTGGTTGATGCTTTCTTTAAACCACTCGAGTATGTATGTAATGTAGGAGTATACAGTGATTAATTGGAGATTAGAATGTAAAATGATGCATAAAAGCAAGAATTAATCAATAAATCAGTGATAGAAACATTGTGTAGCAGTCTAGCCTCGTGCCAGCTGTCAGAGTTGTGCCAATAGTGAAGCCAGATGTACAAGTATATTTGCCAAATGTTGCTACTTGCCAATGCTTGGCCAGAGCCACTATTTGGCCATCCTGGACCATCATGGGCCATAGTGTAGCCGTAGCTTTAGGGCAGTGTTGCCAATTTATAAATTGAATTAGACTACGTAGGATGTAAATATAATACCTGGTAACACTGTGACAGTTTCTTTGCCTGCATTGATCAAATCTGCATCAACATTTTCCTTAAGGGGATACGGTCCTAGGCCCAATATTCCATTTTCTGATTGAAGGAAAACGTTCATACCGCTCGGTATAAAGTTACTAGCTAACATGGGCATACCTGAAAGTAGAGTGTATGTTGTTATATCTATGGTAATAAAATTGATTGTACCTACTTAGTGATACTTTTAACATCTCCACATGAGACTTGGCTCATAACTTATTTAATCAATTTACAGGGGCACGACAAAAGGATTAATTACATTAATTATATTTGACCACAATTTCATTTCCTCTCCTAATACCATTAACTCTATAAAGCTTGGACTGGATAGAAACATAACTTAGCTGGGACTTGGATCAAAACAGAAAGCTGCTTATCCAATAAGAATAACATTAAAGTAGAAATGTTCTTCATACCAATGCCTAGATTAACGAACATCCCGTCTTTAAATTCAATTGCTGCTCTTTTAACAATGCGTTCTCTTAATTTCATGATGGGTGTTTGGGCCGGGGCAGTTTTTTCTTTGAAAATTGTAGTTTTTTCAATTCTTTTTTCATAGCATTCACCTGTAGGAATCAGATATATTTCATAATGAGTATATAACAAAAACAAGAAATAATGTTAAATTATTCTATGGCTTTTCAAACAAAGTTCACAAATACCTTTGACTAGTCTATGCACATAAATTCCAGGGATATGAACCTGATCTGGATCAATAGAATCAACAATTTCTTCCACTTCTGCAATAGTCACGCTAGCTGCTTTGCAGATTGCGGGATTGAAATTTCTTGCACTAAGTCTGAACACCAAGTTCCCATGTTTGTCGGCTCTCCAAGCCTTGACGAAAGCAAAGTCTCCAGTAATGGCTTCTTCCATAATATAGCTTTTACCATTAAACAGTTGAGCCTGTCGTGGTTTACTAGCAATCTCTACCTGCACATTTTAAATTCAACATTATTAATACTATGAAAACATTAGACTTCAGTCAATTCATCAGTAAACTTTTAATGGAAAATATACACAGAGAATAAAAGAAGCATCACTTATTTGTTCAAATGTTATCAACCATTTTGAAATTTTCACTACTGTTCATCTATTCACTATTTATCTCAGATACCTAGAGGCAAAATAACAAAAATATATAAGTAGGTACTCAATATTAACTCTAAAACAACTTGTTTCTTAGAAAATGAATCTAGGCTCACCCAAATACAAATACACTTTCACATAAAGAAAAGCTTTTGTTGTGAAAGGGAAATGGTCGGCACCGGGATTCGGGCCCACGACCTTCAATACGCTGTACGTACAAAATCCCTTGACTGATGCCACTGGTCTACCAACCTAATTAGCTAACAACACAAACACCAGTTGAAATAACGGCTTTCACATGCTGTTAATGGATTTAAATGTTTGCAATTGCAATAAAATAAAATAATCCTCATGTTTGCTACTTTTTGACAGATGATATCAGTAGACAATCAAGTACAGAGGTCAAGTAGCACTGAACAAAATTTGCAAGATTTTCGATTTTACAATTGTCACATATGGGATTCAAAAACAGTGTTTTCAAGAAATCGTAAAATGTTGTGTGATTTTGTGTGGAGTAGACATGAGACAATAGGGTCTTATAAATAATTTGTACCTCTCCATCTTTTCCATATTTGACTGGGGCGCCTCCTTCATGAATAAGAGTCCCAAATGCCGTTGGGGTGAAAAATGCTGGAATACCTGCTCCTCCCGCTCTGATACGTTCAGCTAATGTTCCTTGAGGAGTCAATTCCAACTAAAATAAGTTATAGCATCTTAGTATCAATAAACAGTTGTTTTTGAGTGGATTAACATGAATTTGAAACACAGTGGGCTTTAGACCGTTTTCTATTGTTATTGTTAAAAAAACAGAAGGAAAATAATGGTCTTTATTCAGGCACTAGTTAGAAAATGAAATTGTCAGATTAAACACCAACTTTAGACAATGTTAGTCATCTAAAGAAAAGCTTGCTGTGGAGTAATGAGGAAATGGGGAGTCCTATGTTCTGCAGTGGACGAGCATGGGCTAATTATAATGTAAATGTCTTAAAAATATTAAAGTTGTTATAGTTCTAAAAATGAGTTTACATTTTTCAAACACAAATTATTTCAAAAGCCAATTCTTATAGTCATCAATAAAATACCATTTAGGTTTCCTTCGAAGGCCCTTTTTCCTGAATTTGGTGTACTTATAACTCAGACATACAGTAATAAAAAATAATGATTTTACACTACATCAAGCAAAAATATTTAGAAATGGAAATAAAGTATGAACTGAAATCAAGATGCAGAAATAAACATAAATTTGATGTACCAAAGATGAGGACAAGATTTGCACAAAGACATTTTACATTTGTGGAATCTAGAGTATTGAATAAAATATGAGAATGAAAAATAAAAAAAAATGATGATAAGCTTCATTTATATAGAAATTGATCATAATATTTTTCTTGATAATGTTGCCATTAGGTTGGGCCAATTGCAGATACTTATAATATAAAACAAAAATAATATAATAATAACTTTTCCTATTTGTGGTTAGATAAACAAATGATAACTTTCGATTTGAAAACTTGTTATTTGTTTATCAATATAACTTGGCACTTGAAATCACAACCTATATATTTTTATTTATTTTATTTCCCATACCAATAACATGAGTACAATAATAAGCACAAGTACTTACAATCTATATATATTTATTTATTTTGGGATTTATTATCTCACTAGGCAGACGCCTGTGCCGAGATAATACTTTTTTTTTTTTAGAAATACTGGAATATTACTATAATATTGAATAATAATATTACTATAATATTTAATATCTCTATTAAAGTACCAAATGTCACATTTCAGTTTTTATTTTAACCAAAGCACAACCAATAATTCCACTTCAAATTTAAGATGATGACGTAGATTACCGAAGAATTTTTTGAAAAAGAATTCCTATGAAAATTTTGGTTCAAAACAATTATTGGGATTTCATTGAATTATAACAAAACTATTTCTTTAATAACCAATATAAGATAAAGAAATATTTTCGAGTCATATACCTCTAGTTCTCCAGATAGATATTGTTTCTCAAATTCCGCATTTTCACCAACGTAAGATGATATCATTCTTTTTATTTGTTTCTGTTTTAGCCACAAACCTAATCCAAATTTTTCAACACCTGGGGAAAATCATTAGATTGTTTGGTTAATTCAAAAGATCCAAATCAATTTTTACTCATAGTATATGGAATATACACGAGTCTTGTGATCGGATTTCAAAAAAAAAAATAGATTTCGCTGAAATTAATTTTCTCGACGTTTTCGAGGGTGTAGATTCCTAAAATAGAAAAAAAATTTTTTTAATTTCCGCGTACCCGTACGCCAAAAATGTGTGCGCACCCATAACTCATAGTAATTCTTATCCGATTTGATTGAAATTTGGTAGAATGGTTAGCCCCTCGATGTAGATGAGTCAGTAAAATGTTGAGATATGTACCTTCAGGGGAACCCTCTTAAAGCATCCAAAGAAAATTTCACTTGTTCTAGAAAAAGGGCTAAAAAAGAAAAAAAAAATTCTTCGATTTTCATAAAATTTGGTATACGGGTTGGTCTTATGCTCCTACACAAGCACGTAAAATTTGAGGTCCGTAACTTCAGTGGGTCCCCCTTAAAGTACCGATTAATATTGAATATGTAGTTCTAAAGCAGATAATAAAAAGCTCCAATAGTCGATATCATTTTAAAGTTTCTATAATAATTCCAAGGATAAATTCATTTTAATCGTAAAATTATTAATTTTTATTCAAAGATATGTTTTACACGAAAAGGCTGTTATAATATACTATGAGTTCTGGGCTACCCTAAGTTAGCAGCTTTTTTTTCTTATCCTTAATTGTATTCTAAGATTTTTTCTGTAGGTTTATCTTAGCACGGGCTCTGCCTATTTAGGCAACATTATTATAATATATTCAAGTGTTTAAAAATAAATTCAGATATAACATTAAGGATACAATATTTGTGCAAACTAAATATATTATTTCTGATAAAATTAAATTAATCAGTATAAATTATTCAGATCATGCATATTATTCATTATCAAATCATATTCGCGAGTGAATAATTTCATAATAACATTTGTTTTAAACTTTGATATATTTAGACAATTGCTGATATACCTACATAAGATAAACAATATGTCATTGATAATGCAAAACACAAAACAAGATAACCTTGAAAAGCATTCAATGTACCTATGTGTGTATTATGTAAAAAAACACACCCACTAATTTGAATACAGTATTTTAATTAGGACTTTTTTGATATTTTTAAATACCCGTTTTTGAATTAGATTCACAAATGAATAATAGATTAGTGAAAATCATGACGTATTATTATTTAAAACTTACCGGCATTATTAGATACCACAGTTAAATCTTTAGCACCATGTTCGAGCATAGCACCTATTAATTTTTCGGGTATTCCACATAATCCAAAGCCTCCAACCAATACTTTAGCGCCATTGGGGACATCTGCAATGGCATCCAAAGCCGAGCAGTATATTTTACCAGTTTTCTTTGCTGTGCTGTAGTATTTGCATCCCAATAACTATAAAAATATTACAAAATACTTAAAAAAAACAGGATACTTAAATATAAGATTTTTTAGGGGTAATAATCTGAATGTTTGGATAGGAAATCTGTGCAAAATCAATTTTATTTATAGTCAATATCAATGTTAAAAAAAATCATTTGATATGTAATTAATTCAATATAAAATCAACTTAACCTCAAATATGGTCAAAATCAAAATAATATTTGCTCTTACTTTTATGAATCTATCTTGATTTCTTTCCCATTTCAATAATCGTACAGCGACACGCCGCCCATAAAACGCAGCCATCTCAAACGAGTTGACGAAAACACTCGGAAAATACTATTGAAACTATAATAATTTAGTATTTTTCACAAGTTTTCCTTGAGCTGTCAAACTAAACGACAGATATTCACATCATTGTACCATAGACAAAAATATTTTTATAATCTCTATGTACATAGTAATGAGTAGGTACCTCAAATCACTCTTTGCTCTTTCTAAATCCCAAATCCTATTTGCACACCATTTCTTTATCATAATATTGGAGTTGTTTTAATAACGGAGTATGCCTGTTTTCATTCTTTCGTCTTTTCTATTCTACACTCCCTTTAAGATCACACTCAGGGGCATAGAGAGGCAAACAAGGATTTTCTCTCGTTTCTGCTTTGAAGGAACGGAAGACAGTGTGAGAAGGTATTCTCGTCACGGGACCCTGATGGGAGAAATATCCATTGCCATCATTGAAACTCCAATTCGACATCCACATGACCTAGCCATTTGATGCTATATGCCACAATCGTAAAAGTGATGGCATATAGCATCGTTCGTGATGTGGTGGTGCAATCTTATAACCAAAATTGTCGTAAGGTTCTTTGTTTTAAACAGAGAGACTTTGTGCCTGGATTTCTGTCGGGAACTACCAAACCTACTCTCCCTTTTACACCCCACTTAGGGGTATAAGGAAGCAACAAGAGCTCTCCATTGCGCTTGATCTTGCGCAATGTTTATGACCTCCTCCCACACCATTTCCAAATCCCTCAGCTCTGCTTCGAAGGAGTAGAATATAGTGTGAGAGGGGTCTATTTCATCTACTCTTTTAGCACCTTAATATTCAGAATGGGTGGTGAGCAGTGTTGCCACCCGTCTGGGTTTGGTTTTGCAACATGCGTCCGGCTGAAACCTAAAAATATCTGGGTTGTATCTTTACTTAATGACCTTTATTTTTTTTTATTACAAAATTATTGGAATGACTTTTTTGCTCATCAATCTTATTTTTTAAAGTTTGCGTCCAGTCAAACATTTTCCACCAGTGGTTAGATCAACAGGTTTCTCCTTTCTCTGCACTCATATTGCATGGAAGTTTTTCTGTTCTTTTTCATATAAAGCTGCACATTACTCAGGTGTTTATTCACCAATATCTATAAAGGTATTTTTTGTTCTTTCATTAAATATCAGTGGCGAAGCTTCCATACAAGCGGATTCTTTATTATAGCTATACCCACTGCCTTCTATATTACTAATGGGGGCTATTATGAACATCCGACCTGATCGAGTTGCATCGGATACGATACAATAGCGTGGACAAAAATAATAATTTTGTAATACTAATTTAAAATATTCCACTATATTTTTTCATAAAAAACGCACCTTTTTTAATAACAATAGTAATATTTTTGTTATTTCTATCAATGATTATTTTTTCTTATACTTAATTATTTTTTTTAAGCACAAAATGTAAGCAATCTTTTACATGATATCTATACTCTTAGATAGAACTTTTCTAAACAAATTTTTATTAAAATTCTTCCAAATTTTTACCAAATAATTAATTTTTGTGCCATTTTTTACACTTAAATTAAAATAAGATGCTACCAATATAGGTGCAGTGGCTATACCAATTGATGCATCATATGGAAAAACTTTGAATATGCATAGTAGCAGTATGTAATATTCGATGTTATTCCATGCGATGGGTCAATTATGTTTCACCTTTTCATAAACAGTATTTTTAAGTACAAAGGACAGTGATAAACTGCTTTGAAACCTTGTAAAACTTGCTTAATTTTTCATCATACCTTTACCATAAAAAATTTTCATCATACTTCGCCACTGATAAGGTAAATAAGGTACTTAATTAGTCAATTAAAAAAATGAATATTTTGGTAAAATATTTGTATTTTAAATTATCATATTTTTATTTCTACCATAAATAAGCATTTCTAGTTTTCCACATAAATATAACTTTTTTAAGGCAATATAATATTATTATAATTGCATGATTCATTTTTTTTATTAATTAATTCATTAGTGAAAAAATCCAACATAATCTTTATAAATTTTTTACATAACAATAATACATTATAATCTTCCAGCTTTTACATCTGTAAAAACGCCCCACAATTCTACGATGAATTCATCTGTAAAACCAAAGACACCAAGTTCGCTATCATCTATGGCCTCTGCAAGTTGCATGGAATTTTTCTTATCTTTTCCTAAATCCCACATTTGTGTGGCTAAATCTATGTCACTAATTCCCATAAAGCTTTCCAAAAGGCTGTTGATTTTATCTAGTCCCGCTTTCACATTATCATCATGCTGAAACACAAACAACAATATTAACACTAGAATATTGAGTTTTGTTATAAATTATGAATGATTTGGCGAAAAACTGCAGGAAAATTAATACAACCATGATTAAAAAGTATACATATAATTTTGACAATTTTGTAAAGAAAAAAGAAAGTACCTAATTCTTTTACAAAATTAATGATTTTTAAAGTAATTTATTAGACATGATATGAAAGGAATTTTCTCGAATTCATAACACAGACCTTCAATGCAATTTCATTATGATTTATCTAGGAAAAATTTTCATTGGAATTTCGTTTGAATCGTCATTTCATCATCACCAATAGACATTGGTATGAAGAGTATTAACTGTTGCAACAAATACGAGAGTTAAGATAGTTTAAACATGTCAAAAAAATGATTTCCATAGAGAAAGGAAAATAAGGTATAATACATAAAGGATAATAAGATATGTGAAGATGTGGTCAACTGCAAATGACATTGAACAATTCTATCGATTTCGATCTCGAGGAGGGCAAAGTTAATTTATTAAAAGACACGGGTGAAATCGGAGAAATGATGTGTCACTGTAAGAATGAAAGATCTTTAAGGATGAAAAAAAGAAAAAACTGACAGAATTGAGTCAACAATCAAGGAGGTATTATTGAAATATTTAAGTTGCAAAATACCTACAAGAAAATTTGAAAAGTTATTTCTAAATAACTTTTATTTGAAAATAGCATATCATGATTATTTAAACACACTTCACATTAATGTTTCTGTTATTTTATATTTTTTATCAGTAAGAAGGTATCAACAATCTTTCGGTAGTTCAAATAAAGATAAGATTGTGTTTCTCCGTATTTGTTATCAGCAGTATTCACTTCTAAATAAATTCTTTCCAGTCTAATAACAAGCAAATGTACAAAGTACATTAAAAAAGATTTAAATTTAAAACATTACTTTTTTTAAATTGAGCTGGTTTAAAGTCTAGTGAATTTGATTTTGAAATGAAAAATTATCAGACTTACGTCATTTTCTATTGCTACTTGTCCATTCGCCTTAAATCTCAATGTTTCTTTCCCTGATCCGTATCCTTTCTTCCCAGATTTCAACGTACTGCTCTTTGGTCCAATATTTCCAAATCCACTTCTCAATGGTTCGACTAGTCTAATTGTAAACACACTACCCTTTGGTATCTCTTTTAATATTTTGGCTACTTCGTAATGTCTCTTGCCGACAACATTGATTCCATCTAGTTTCTCTATGTGATCTCCAACCTAAAATAAAAAAAATAAATTCATTATTATTTTTAAGAATTTGTGCGTCATGGATTGCTTCATGGAGAAAAGAACACACTATGCTCTTGAAACAATAGAAGATCACATCTGTCATTCAAACTCGCCTTAAACTATCAATGAGTTTTGCTTGCATAGCTTCAGATACATTTTTTATTGCTTTTTAAAAGACACAACATGAGGGAATTTTTTTTAATCAGGGTTAATAAATTAATGTTTTTAAGGGGTCAGGACTGTCGCATGGGTGGGGCGACAGAGGCGGTCGCCTTGGGCGCCGCCGTGGGTAAAACAAATTCTATTTTGTTTGTAGTACAGTCTAGTAGGCCTAATCTATAATAATAAAGTGTCTGACTGACTGACTGACTGACATACTCACTCATCAACGCACAGCCCAAACGGCTAATCGTAGACAAGTGAAATTTGGAAATCAGGTAGGTTTCAATACAAAACCTTCCACTAATAAAGGATTTTTGGAATATCCACCCCTAAGGGGGTGAAAAATAGGGTTGAATGTTTTTCAAAGTATGTGAATATCTCGGGAACTAGACATGGTACGAACTTGAGATTTGGCATATGAATTCTCCTATATGTCCTATATATCTACTTCCGACCTGTAGGCCTAGACAAATTCAAATTGGCGATAGACTACAAACGAATTCTTCGTCAATGTAGAGTAGGAAGAAAATTAACCGTCCACTTTTTACATTTTTATATAAGTGAAATTGTTGGGTTTAAATAATTGTTTATATGTTCCAGTGGACAGTTAATTTTTTCGCACTAGGTATACATTGGCGAAATCTTCGTTTGTAGTTGAACGCCAATTTGAATTTGTCTACGGGCACAGGGACTCACATACGAACTCAAAGCTGAGAAAAGCCAAAGGAATGCAACAATTGCAATAAAAAGTTTAATCAATTTTTAAATTCAAATCTTAAAAAAAACTCTAACTAAATTTTATTTTCATTTCAACCGAGCAAGCAATAGGAAAATTTTGGCAAAGAGACGTCTGTTAATATTGAAAATGACAAAAATTTCCCGTCTATATTGCAGTGATATTCTTATTTATTCTTTTTTATGTCTATATCTTATTTATTATTTTTTCATGAATTATGAATGTGACATACTGTGTTTTCAATTTCTGTATGTGTGTGTGACATGTATAATCTACTCAAGCCTCTTTTTCATCTTGCTCTGTTGAACAACGGGAAGCTAGACTAGAATCTGTTCAAATGATCAAGCCTGACTATCCGAAACAATGACGAAAAGCAAGACGGGTATCAGCTAGTATAAAATATGTAGTGGAGAGTGGGTGGTCCGTGATGCTGTTATTTATTATAGCTGCCGGTTTTTTCAACCCGAAAAACGACGGGTCCATAGGTGGTGGATAATGAACAGGAGCTAGGGTATCATCCTCCCGAACCAAAACTGGAATGAACCAAATTACAAGTTTAAAGGGGGGGGGGGCGCTGATTAAAGTCTCGCCTTGGGGTAAAAGGTTGAGGTCTGCCGCATAATTTGATCAATCTCTAATGATTTGTTTTCCTATGACCATGGTGCTGCTACAAACAGTGGTGAATGTGTCAGTATAAAAAATTGTCTATGTGGTTACAGTGTGACAAAAAATAATTTCTTGATACCATAATATAACCTCCATAGACAAGAATTATTCCCAATCGGATAAATTTTTGATCTATGTGCAAAGAACTACATATTATTATTTTTTTTTAATTTTTGTTTAAATACCTCCACCTGAGCTAGAGTGATTTTGTATTACATATTAAAATAGGAGATAGAAAAAAATAATTAGATAAGTACCTGTATGTGCTGTATGTTAGAAATGACAGATCCTTCTTTTATCCGTTTTATGAAGGCATATCCAGCACCATTGTCCGTTATAGTGAGTCCCAGTGAGTCTTCAGTTTTTTCTATGTCGATTTCTTTGGGTCTTCCTTTTCTATGGGCAAAAATAAAATCTTCTAATCCTATTTGGCCACCCAGTAATTTACTCATATCTACTTTGTGTGTGTTGAGGGTGCAGAACAGGATCTGTAAGAAAAAAAATTACACTATTAAATCAAACTGGTATTACTAACCCCTATATTTAATTGGGAAGATTGTCCATAACTCATCCATCTTGTCGAAATGACATATTTAAATTATATGACAATATAAGCAACCTTTGCAATATCAGCTAGTTATGAAAATAAAGACGTAGAGACGAAATGTAAACTGTTTGATGCGTGTGTGTTGCCCATTCTCCTGCATGGGTGTGAGTCCTGGCACCTTACTATAAAGTCCAGTCACAAAAAGTCTCCCCTTCGAAATAAGTGCCTCAGGAGAATTTTGGGTATAAGGTATTTCCACCGCATCACGAACGGCGCTGAATTCCTCGTTTTCGGGAGAAGACGAGGAAGACCCTCTCATAGCGTGTTCCGCTCCTTCGACGGAGAGCTGAGGGATTTGGACACAGTGTGGTGGGAGGACAAAAACTTTACGCAAGATCGAGCGCAATGGAGAGCTCTTGTTGCCTTCTCTGAGTGGGGCGCAAAGGGAGTTTGGATTTATAGATATTAAAATTTATTTTCAAGAAAATGAGTTGCTGGCACCCTACCCTCTAGATTTGTTTTACTTTAAAATTGAACTAAATGGTTAAAGTTGAAAATAGAAAAAGTATAAAAATATCATGCCGATAATACAGTCATTTACTTTACCGACACATTTTTAAAGAAAATAAACAACTATATTATAAAAGGATGACAAAATTGACCTATTGTTTTTCTCCGCGATTATGAAGAGCATTGTTATTGTTGATACAATGTTATTAGTAGTGACAATGCTATTTTTTATTTTTACCTATAAATTAAAATTATCTAGAATAGATTCTACGAGTTAAAACGAAATAAAACTTTTAAGAAATTTATAAACAAAATGAATTTAAAATTATAATTAAGAAATTAATAATAAAGTGATGGAAAGTACATGCTACAGATTTTTTAACCAACTATCCGCATGCATAAGAATATTTACTTCTGTGTACATTGTTACGCAATCAGCGATTATTCTCATTATATTATTATAGTGGCCGTCTCACTTTTATGATTTCATTATCATTCTCCATTATTCAGCTTGTTGTAATAAAAGTTGGTAAAATTAACATTAAAAGTGAAATGTTACAGGTACAGACTGCGTCGACATTTTTTACGAGACCATGTAAGTTATCTACCTGTAAACTATAAGACGTGCTATATGAAATACTCGTATTTTATAATGTTCGAACCGAATGATAAGATTTTTAAAATTCGAACAATAAGTTGAATCATAGAACATAGAACGGTCGTGTAATAATATGATCTGTCAAATGATATCAGCTGTTGATATATCGGCCATTTTTATTTGGCGCGATTCACAGATGATTCAATATTTTGACATTAGCATAATAACGCTGCACCTTCCAATTTCACGATAACGATTTTTCTAAACTATCAGAAAGGTGGGTTAAAGCAACACCACCTATATAAGAAGGCCTTAGTGCTGGCGGCCATTTTTGGCCTCTCGCGTCACGGCTGCCTGCGTGTAGACAGATATCATAGCGTACAGGTAAGTACATACAGATATAGAAGAGTGAATGCTGGGCCTCCCGCTGTGACGTAGCGCTAAGGCCTTCTTATATAGGTGGTGTTGGGTTAAACACCAAAAAAGGAGCAAATTAATGTTCATTTTTACCGGTTTTCGTTGCTCTACATTAATAATTGTACGTCAAGATTCTACGGAATGTTCTCGTAGAACATTCTCACTCTTTGATGCTCGTGATATATGCAATAATTAATTTCAGTCTGAGAGTCAGACGTAATGTACAGCTTGTATATCTAATAAAAGAACATCCCGAAAAATCCAATTTTGTTATAAATAAGTAGGTATACGTAATTATGGACCGAAAAAAAAATATGTTAAAAACATCCAAACTGCATTTTTTTTTACTTTATTATGTCAATCTTCCTCGGTATAATGGGAGAATCTCCTACTGACAAATTTTCCTGATAATTAAGTACAATTGAAATGTAATGGGATTTCCACGTACCACCGTTTTAATAAGGTTTTAAGCTAATCCAACTGCAAAAGATAGACAGAAGCTTATTATTTAAATTTCGGTGAAAATAAACGTAAAAATTAAATTTAAAAAGTTAACTTTTAAGATAAGCTTTTAAGATAATTATAGATGTTCGGGATGTTCCAGGGGTTAGCCAATTATTTGTCAAATAGGGATGTCCCTGCATGTGCTAGGGATCAACTTCGTGAAATTTACTTATTACTGAGGGTCTGCCCTATGTTCTTTCTCTGATTCCTGCAACACTAGAAATGTGTTTAAAAGAAAAGAAAGATCCGCTTGAAGCATAATATGGGCCTTTTAAATATTGTTGATAAAAGTCGATTTTTCTAAAAATAATATTCAAGATATCAACCGGCGCCATGTTATATCTAATATATTTTTGGTGACACAATGTTATATCCATAAAAATATTTTTGTCACTGTGTCAAATCATTTCTTCGCGCCGTTTTAACACATACAAAAGGCTTGTTGGAACATATTGTTCATATTTTCGTTTTCAATGGGAAGTTTTTCTTCCCTTGTGTGCCGCTAGGGGCGCCCTAGCTAATCCGGGTAGTGAGTACGTAACTTTTGCTATAGCACGACTAACCACACATCAATCTAACTACTCATAACCACGGCTTAACTACATAATAACCACGCTGAAACGCACAACTAACTACATTTGTAACGTTACGTACTCGCGCTAACTACACTAGGAAGTAGTTAGTCGTGCTATAGCCCTTACGTACTCACCCCCCCGGTCTATTGTCAAATTCAGTATGGCCAACGGGGCCGATTTACGGCCATTTGGTAGGTAGCAGCATAGATAATATAATAATATTATACTGGGTAGCAGCGCTTCTCATCTAAATATTATAATAATATGACAGCTGGTTATTAAAACATAAATACGTTCGGAGATTTGTCAGTTTGAGACTGTATTTTTGTTATTTTTACCATTGCTTTTTCCTTCACGTATTAATATTATATATGTAGATATTGAAATTACAAACGTTAATTTGACATTTACCATAGACCGGGTTAGCGAGGGCGCCTCTAGTGGCAGAAAAAGGAATAAAAACATCTCTACGTTGGCAGCACTGAATTTGACAATAGACCTGATTAGAAGTTCTGCCACCTAGTGTGTATTATCGGAAGCTCCCCAGAAAACTTCCCATTATTATTTGTGTCACCGCACTAAACAATGGATACTTAATTTAAACTTTATTTTTATTGCCATTACGAAAAATTGTTGAATAATAGAAGAAAATTTCAACAACAATTTATATAATATATTTCCGTGCACTGAAATGGAATGGTCTATGAATTTAAAGCAAAATAAATATATGCCTATTTTTAACCTTATCTCAGATTGGTCGAGACCAATTGCCAGAAACAATTGATTTTGTAGTAGGTACCTACATAATAAAAATTAAATCGATATTTTTTTTTAATTTTTTTTTTATGTGAGCTGCAGTAGAAGTAGGTAAATAAAAATAAATGTAACATTATTTTCATGTTGAGAAAATACTATTGTGTATTGTTTTGATATAGTCAGAAATTAGGAATAGAACCAGAGTGGTAGACATCATGGATCGCATAGCAAGACTAAAGTGGCAATGGACAGGACATGTTGCAAGACAAGATCCCACAAGATGGACTCCAAAGATTTTGAGATGGAGACCCTGGGAGAATAAGAGAGGCGTCGGAAGACCTCAAAAAAGATGGTGCGACGACATAGCCGCTGTGGGGGGGGGGGGGGGGGGGGGACTGGCTGCAAATAGGAAGATATGGAAGAATATGGAAGAGGCCTATGTCCAGCACTGGATAAATGAAGGCTAAAAGAAGAAGAAGTCCGACTTATTCAAATAAGGCCCCATCCGCACTGCGATATTTCACCGCACGGATTTTTTTCCGCAATTCTGTAACACATTGAGTCTTATGGGAGTGTTCGCACTTGCGGTAAATAATTGTGCGGAAAAAATTCTGTGATTTGTTGCAAATTGAACGCGATTATTAATTTCAATCACGGAATATATTTAGGGTTGCCAGATGTCCGGTTTTTGTTATGCTTGTCCAGTCAAGAAAATCTCGAGAAACCGGACAGAAGATTGTCCGGTCAGGGAAATAATAGTACCTATATTATGTATATGTCAGGTAATATTAGCCGAATGAAATAGTTATGTGTATGAAACTGAGAAAGCGACATTTTTTGATACCAAATTTTGGATTTTTTTTTTTTGTTGAAAAGTTAAGTTTCAAGATACCAACCCCCCCCCCCCCCCCGGTCCTGTCCGGTTTTTTTTTCAACACATCTGGCAACCCTAAATATATTACGCAAGAATAAAATGCGGAAGAGTTGAAAGAAGGCTACATAGAGATTACAAGAGATTTTTGGATCCCAAACCACCTCCTTCGTTCTTAAGGAATCATATGCTTTTATTTTATGATACATGATCAATTGATGTAATCCCATGTGAATTTAGCAACGATTTACGGATTGGTTCATACTCAATACAGTGATAAACGAACCAAGTTTGCAGAGCTATGATGCTGATTGTAAAATGTAGGTAAACTGATATTGTAGTGATGACATCAAATGACAGATGGCACTGCAGTCGAGTCGGTGATACAACAAAAGACCAGCGTTTATAAACCTTTTATAACTATACAGTTATGTGACTAATTCAACTCTATTACAACAAAGTAGGTCAGATAATCATTCGATTATGAAAATAACAAACTTTTCCGTTATTTATATAAAAATTGATCCCTAGAATATGTGATAAAAAGTCAAAATATTGAACCGGCTTTGATGATGGTGGTATATGGATCGAACGTGACCGTTGCCCTTTCCTGATCACAGAGGTCACTGGTCCGTATATCCTGGGAGACAGACTACGCATGGCGAGTCACAAAGCACGGGAAAACGTCAAGTAGGTACCGTGTTTAGAATAAATTAACCATCATTTTAGTTGTTCTTATCAGATGAGTAGTTACATTGGAATACATATAGGTTTAGGAAGCGTCTATCTGTCATTGTCTGTCAATAAGTTTTGGCGCCTACTAGGACCTTACATCGAATAATATTATGTCATACCTAACTATACATAGTATATTAAGTACAGAAATATTTTGTTACATTTTTGAAATTTGCTTCAATGCTCATGGCGATCGAATTCAATTTTGAAAATATTTGAAATTCGAATTTCCTTTAAGCGACCAATCATGTTTCGGGTAAATCTAGCAGTGTTTACGACGTGAGGTGAGAGTTTCCGAAACTTTTGAATTAAGCAAATGAAAATTTTCTTCTAATACCTATGTATACCTAGTACACTTTGGACACTTAATTTTACTATCTAAAACATACCAGAAATGAAGGATGATCTAATGGATCTACTTAGGTAATAAGCTTCTGGAATCCAAGATAAGTTATTGGAATGTAGTTCTTACCAAGCGCGGATCCAGGTGGGAGGATCAAAAGTTCCATATAACAAATTTAGGAAATGACCTTTTTTTTTAGGAAAAGTTAAGTTTCTAGATACCAAATTTTGGAAATGACCTTTTTTACTTTGTGACCACCCCCTGGCGCCAAAGCTGGATCCGCCCTTGGTTCTTACAGTAGTAGGTACCTATAGGATTTGATTTTTTTTCCACCGATGAAAAATGAGCTAAGCTATTAATTGAAATGACAGCTTGAAAATGATGGAATACGTAGTAGGTTCTTATTGAAATAGCAAACGCACTATAGCCAGTGCATTATATGTATCTAGTCAACTTTATTACTTACAAAAACTGGTTTTGGTATGCGGATTCATCATTCTTTACTGGCCAATGTTTGCGTAGTCATTATGGCAACCTGCCCTGATTTGGATCGCTTGGCAGGATCAATAAAGAACCAGTTTTTATTTCCAATTTAATTTAAGTTCGTCCTCACTTAGGTACACTTAATAAATAATAATAAAGCGAATTTTAAGGTAAAGAAACAGGTAAAATCATTGACATCTAAAGAAATGCGACTGGAATGCGCTAAAAAAATATTGAAAACGACAAAACTTTTTTCTAGATATACATTTTGAATTTCGAACCTTATTAATAATCAAAGAGAAATTCCATTTTATCTATAATTGATTTACAGAGTTAAAGTAGACCAACGATAAAGATAGATGTTGAAGCGATGGACCAAAGTTAACGAAATAAAACTATTTAACCCTACTGGTCAAATCATTCACGATGGCTGAAAAGCCAACCTCTAAAAAGAAGGAGAAAACTAATTGATGGCAGGGACAGACTAGCACATGTTACCCCTGATGCTATAGTAAATTAAGACTCCTTTGCTCATCACAAGGTTAGAGGTTAATTATATGATTGTATGCATCCCGCTTCAATAAGTCTCGCGATGTTAATTTCTCTTTTCCATAATGATGAGCTTATACTATTCGACGGTGAGACGCATAAGAGTACCTATTCTGGAGAACTGGAGTTCTCTGTTCAAATTTCGGATTTTTTAAAGGAAATTCAAAAATGCTTAGATTGTTAAACAAAAACATCGAGTTTATTTGTTTTTTTTTTGTGTGTATTTCTACCTCCATATACCTAATGGAGTCCTACGGAGAAAATTTGAATATGAGCCACTTTATACTGCTATTATTTTGTAGTCTATTAATAAAAATATTGTCTTGTAGACCTTCTAAAATATGGGACTGAGTGGGTTGAGAAAGAACAGTATAGGCAATGTAGAGTAGGAAGAAAATTAACTGTCCACTTTTTATGTGTCAATGTTTGGTTTAAATAATTGTTTATATGTTCCAGTGGACAGTCAATTTTTTCGCACTAGGTATACTTTGGCGAAATCTTCGTTTGTAGTCGAACGCCAATTTGAATTTGTCTACGGGGGCTGGGACCCTATTATCGAATGTCAATCGGTGGGTTCTCTAATAGAATTTTTATGACTTTCGTGTGAGTTCTTTAAGAAAACATACGAAAGTCATATAAATTCTATTAGAAAATCCATCGGTTGACATTCGAGAAGAAGCTCCCAGATAACAGGAAGTAGAAGAGGAATAAGATTCAATCAGGCGACAGATTTGTGAGCAAGCGACGGTCTCGAGTTTGATTCTCGCTCGGGTCAGAATTTTTTAAATTTCTATCCGGGATTGAAGTCATGTGAACATTAATACACTATTTTTTTAGTTAGGTAATTTGCAATAATTAATTAGCATTGTTTATCTTTTCATGTTTTGTGCATGTGTTACAGAAAACTAATGGTGACACATTTTGTTGTATAATGTCTAGACCAGAAACTACATGTACTTTACTTATTATATAATGACAGCTATAGACATTATGAGACGGTATCAATTATTGTTTATTGGCTAGGGAAGCCTCAGGCCTCAGTTCGTGCCTCACGCGAGTGCGGCGAATGCACATTATATTGCCTTTTAATATCAAATTAATTCATTACCTAACACTCAACTACACAAAAATGTCAATAATTTTCAATTCAATCGGTAGAACTCAATGAGATTTATACTAGAGATGCAATCGAGTCTAAAAAATGGCATGTAAAAAAGTGTGCCACCACCGAAAATGTGCCACGCTCGTGTTTTAGTCGTTGACAACAGCTCGAGCTTGACAGTTGTGTCCGCGGTAATACGGTGTTCTTGAAAATGGTGGATTTTGTGGTGAAAAAAAGTCGTTGCTCAACAGAAATCAATATAGGAAAATCCTTTTATCAAAAAGGACGTATTTTATATATTTTAAGTGCATATTATTGTGATAAAATGTTTAAAATATAAAAATATATTTGACAATTATTTTTGTTTTATTAGTAAGGCCCACATCACACTACGGGTGCAAACCGAGGGGGGTTAAAAAAAACCGCGTCTGTATGAAACGCGTAGATACATTTTTATTTGAATTTGTAACCCAGCGGTTCAGTCGACGGCTTTCTTACTACAGCATACGTCATGGGCTCGAATCCCTGTGCCGACTATTTCCACATTCACAACACAACTCTTCCATAGTGTGTGCAAGTTTCCAAATGTATTTGTGTTCACTTTTAATTAGCCAAAATTCATTTAAAAAGATACACCCGTACGCGACGTATGCAACAGTGTATATATGTACAAATAGGTATATATTTCTAGAATTTTTTTTTTATTATATCAAGGTTTTTTTATCAATTTATTTAGAAAAAAGAATACAACTTATATTTAAAGAGAGTGCTCCCTAATTAAAATTATATATGGAATTTAAGGATGTTCTGCAAACAGAGGTTTTCCACTTTCAATGAATTTTTTTACGAAATCCATCATACAACTGAGAAATCGCCAGCGGTTTTTCTCACAGTGCCGTATTTCTGACGGTTCTCGTTTAAGCTGTGTGTATGAGCCCTTACCTAGCCGGACGAAATTTAGAAGAAAGTACACTATAACTAGTGTTCTCGAGATCGGGTGCATTGCCGGAAAAAAAGAAGAAGAAGAAGAACTAGTGTTTTTATAAAAAGGGTCATTTTTGATTCGAATAAATAAATCATGTTTTCCTTTTTAAAAAATATTTTTATGAATGTGCTTTTAAACTGTTCGTTGTCTGCCTCGCATTAATAAAGACGAGAGATATTTTTCAAAAGGTTCTTAGACAATTATGACAAATACATTCAAATCTCACGGACAAAAAGAAATTTCTATTAATGTGTACCGGTAGAAGGTGACAGCACTTAGCCGTTTGGCGTATTATGTGCGACAAAGACAAAAATATTCGTCAGTAATGCTTGATTGCATATTTTTATTTAAGTTCAACTTCAAATTTACTCGTGATGCTACTTTCAAACTAAAAATTGTATGGAATTGCATCTCCAGTATAATATCTCATTGGGTAGAACTAATCAAATTTGGACAGTTTTTTTAAATCAATCAATCTTTCTCATTCAATCTCAGGCAGAATGCACTTGAATAAAGCTCCAAACTTTCGCGAAAAATCATCCGGAATTGCTCACCGCGCAGTTTGGTCGGAAATTTTCCAGGCATTTTCCCCCTTGAAATTTCTACCCAGATTTGTCATCCCTAACCCAGGACACGTTATACGAAACAAAGGTCTCCCTACATACCATCATTGAGGGGATGAGCGAGGGGGCAGACTCCCGTGGACGACCACGCCAGGAATACCTGCAAGACGTGTATTCAGATATGTAGACAGCAAAGAAAGAAAACAGCAGACACGAACAAGATAATGTGGTGTGATGTTAGTTAAAAAGTCCCCACATTTGTGGATAAAGCTCGAGGAAAGACACTTGAGGAGCACATAATAATAAACCATCATGTGATAAACATATGGATGTTCCACGTCAGATTAACATCAGAGGCAGGCATAAAAATGAACGAATGGTCCTGAAGCCACTTCTTTGGAATTTCTGTTTATGGTGGATGATAACGAGTCAAGACACGATATTTTTTTCTGTTGTTCTATTGTTTTCAATTTATAAGACCATAGATATAAAAATATAAACCACAGAATTCTATTCAAAACCTAGAACTCCTATACTCGCATTCAAAATAGAAGCCCAAATATTTAAGCGGTCAACAGAGAGAACTTTAAAGATATCCTTTTAGATTTTTAAGAAATATGAACTAAATGTACCTATCCCCTTTTTCCATAAATGAAATCAAAATATCTTAATTGAGAAAAAAAAAACGCGTATCTACATATTATTATATACAACTACATTCCTTTTTGCCAACCAATCTGTCAATGGCGGTTAATGAGACTTCATTTTTTTACATAATGGAGTCCCTACATCGTATAGGTAATCTCTAATATAAATGAAAGTCGGGTTAGTGCGAACACTTATAACTCGAGATCGGCTGAACAGATTCTTTCAATTTTTGATTTATTGGATTCTTCTCCGCTCCGGATAACAGAATAACTAATAAAAAGTTGAAAAAAAATGGGTAATAAATTATATAATATTTAAGTTAGTATGGAACAGATCACCTGCGACGCGCAAACGCCATCGTGGGTAGTTCGCTCTCATTCTCGCATACGTGATTGCCCCTCTTACAGTAGCCCATCCCACTTACTCCACCGCACCGTTTCAAGCGTTTTAGAAAATTTTCATACAAAGTCAACAAAATTATCGGGCACATTCGTCTCGGTACCTACTTCATAGGTGAGGTAGAATGTGTGCGTTCGCATATATTCTCACGTTGTTCCCGCCTGAGTTTTGAATACGAATGAAATAGGGATGTTTTAGAAATATTTTAACATTATTTTTTTATTAGTAACTTAATCGGATTATTTTGTATTTTTGTTTCTGGGGGCGCAGTGCACATATGAACGGGCCGCCTCTGGTTAGGACTGCAGTACAACGTCTGTTGGGAAAGCTAGTTATATATAAAAATCTATGCTATAATAAACACAGCTATCTTTTGACAATTAACTGTCTACCATAAACAATATAACCATCGGGTTTTTATTTGAAAAATAAAAAACCTTGAAGAGACCGATGACTCATTTTGACATCGCCACGATTATAATGCATGCTACCCACAATGGCAGGTGGTCTATGCAGGTGTCGATAATGTTAGAGGGGTTTCTTGGACTGCAAAGAGCGCATAGGGGTTGCTTCGCAAAGTGTTATTGATACTACGATACTACAAACTACAAGCATTGATTCAACTTTAAAAGGTATTAAATATAGTATTTTGTAGAAAGTACGATATTTTTTTAATAAAAGAAGTTGCTTAGCTTCATTTCTGAAAACTTTTTAGTTTTGTTAACACGACATAATTCAAACTACGTAAAAATATATATGTACTTATGTATATCAGACGATGATAATAATGAAGTATATTTTGTAAAAAAAAACAGTATTCAGAAAATGAAAATTTCAAGATTGACGACTAAACTGAATAAAACAAGCATGATGATCTTATTGAGATGCGACTTCTTCATGTAAGATAACTGAAAGGTCACGTGGTTCCAAATTCTATCGATGAAAAAATCTAAAATCGAGCATAATATTTTGTATAACTGTTAGCAGTAGGTAAATATAAAATACCTATAAGATTTTGATCAGAATCTAACATGAATGATATGAGAATCTAGTTAAAAGATACATAATAAATCGCTATTTTCCCTCGTGTAAAGCTCTTTACTAATAGTATGTAGGAAACATTTTATTTGACTCGTGAACAGAAAAATACAAATGACAGGTACCTATAGTTTGTAAATTTACCATAAGTATTGCAATGCAATAACGTAGGTAGGTACCAATGCCAGAAAAAATGAAAAACAAAGTAGGTACTTTTGAAAGTCATAATATCAAGAGACTATTAATTAATAATTATTGTCGTCGGATATTTTGAGATTGGCTTTAAATTCACATCGGATGTTTGACGATGGGTTCACTGACATATAATTATTAGGTACATGTATTATATAATAATATGTAATGTGATGGATTGGAAAGTGAAACCAAATAATTGCTCTCGTTAAATTTAACGCATGTAGTATCAAATAACAAGTAGTGTTTATTTAAAATAAGAGTTGGTCGCTGTAAAACCAGTTTTTAAAACTTTGCACATTACAGATACCTTAATGAAAGTTTGGAAAGAACAGTGAACAGTGTTTATATATTACCTAAATGAATCTCGTAATCTAATCACAAGACATCTTTCACAGTAAGATTAGTTAAAGAGGAAGTTACAAATAAGTGTGGAATATTTTTTTTTGGATTTAGCGGCGTTTGTTCCAATTTTTAGTATCGACTTATAGTGAGTTCCAGAAATATGAAATGTGTTTTTACTGCTTCAAACACCAAATCAAACTCTAATCTGAAAGATATGGTGTTTTTTCACTTGAATTTTTTTACTCGGGGTTGGAATCCTTTCTCAGATTGGACAGGGCCGGTTGACTGGTAGAGAATGGTTCACGCAAGTTTTTTTTAAAACTCGTTTTCAACATGCCCAAGGACCAAAACACACAGAGCGCTGATTCCGACCCGCGCCAAGAATGTTGTATCAAGTTTCAATGTATTTAAATGTTTATACAACTTTTTGTTTATACAAGTGATTTAAAATAGTTTTAGACTTTCTATAAAATAAATAACTAATGTTGCCAGAAACAGGTCAGAAAAGATTCAAGAAATTATCCTCGCAATTATTATTGAATATTTCAAAATGCACCTCTTAATAATAGCCTTACAATCTTTCGGGTAGCAATTCAAAGGTTGTCATCATTGGAGGATAGGTTCACAGTGATCATAGAAAAAATAAGATGTAGGTTAAGGTAGGTACCAAGCTTTTTCAAGAGTGTAACTAGAATAATTATTTATTACACTTGAACGCTGTATTTTTTTATCTAGTAAGTGTTCGAGGTTACGGTAAGTACCTACCTTGTAATTGATAAGCAAATTCATTAGCATTCATTGTTCTTATTACACATCACTGTGTACCTAATGCTGTCGTGGTTGATTTGATTTACAGAAAAATTTTAATTGTATAGATTCTAATCAAATAAGGAACTACGCAGCAGGCTATATGAGAAAACTAAAACGAACAAAGCTGTTTTTCTTTTTGTAATATTCACGATAATATACCTTTTAACTTCTGAAATTAGAGCTGGAAAATGTATTTTTGGACTAAAAAAAATGTTTTAATAAATCGTGACAATTGTTTAATTGATTGGTAGTCTTTGGTCCATCTGATTTATTTTTTAAAGCGAATCTCGATTCTTCACTCTTCAATCTTCCCCCCTTAGATTCGACTTTTTCTTCGACATATTCTTTTCAAAAACATAAAAAAACACTGTTTTCTAAAACCTACCTGTTCTTAACCAGTTTTAAAATACATAAATAAATTCTAAGAACCTTAAATTATTGCTAGCATTATCATCAAACATAAGATGTCTATTTTCACCACTTGATCAAAGGAATAAATCTATATAAGTGGAATAATATTGTTATTTTTAAGTTATAAAATATGTAATTTTTGTAACTTCATAATCTAAATAAATAAATAAATAAATGTGGGAAGATTAGAAGAAAATTAATTATCAATTCATTTTATTTTTGAAAAGTTCTTATTATCCTAAAATAGGGGTGCTTTAGTATTTTGTAATTGAAAAATATGTAGGTAGATTAAATTAGCTATGAAATTTTATGTAGGTACTTAATGGGTAAAAAATTATGTGACTTTATTTTAAAGATAAAGACAAAACAAAAATTTAATAGTAACAAATTACTAAAGCACCCCTAATAATATTTTTTTTCTTTCATGGCTAGGTATACTTTCTGGCATTCAAATGGGGTAAATTTAAAATTTAAATAAAATATGCCCGTTATTTAATGAGAAAAAAGAATGAATATTTCAATAACAATAAACTTTTCCTAAAAATCTCCTTTACATCGATATTCTTTATTCTAATAACTGCAGATTTCGTTTGATATAGTAGTGAAAATACAGATGTATCAATCAATTAATGAAATCTCCCTTTACACACCACTCAGGAGCATAGGGAGGCAACAAGAGATCTCCATTGCACTCGATTTTGCGCAATGCTTATATACAATGACATGTTTTTTTAAACACCGTATATATGTTCTTATTGTGTAGCTGGAATCTCTTTGTCACTAAGTGAATGATATAAATTAAACATTATTTAAAAAGATAAGAAGCAATGAACAATTTTTTGCTGATAACAATAGTGGATTATTTGACACAGATACCCGCATAATGCGTGATGAGTAGCTGTTCCTAGGAAGACGCTGAAGTGCAGACAAGTGGGCTTATCGACCAAAGAACCCTAGGGTTCAGCAAGGTGGCACTGTTTTGTCACGTCAGACATGCAACTTAAGCATATGATCACTCAAGACTTCTTTTAATACGGTGAAAATATCTACATATTATTATGGTAAAAATAATAACTCTTAAATGCATACATGAATACTTGTATATACGTCAAGAAAAAATGGTATTACCAAATTAAGGAGTATTGTTGATAACAAATAATTAATCAATCAATTCTGCTTTCGTGCGGCATTTGATATACGAGCTAATAAGTTTTCCATTTCAAGCCATTTAAGATACGAGTTTCAAAGTTCATAGAAATGTTTCAAAGAAATGGGCAAGATACATATAGGTTATCAAAGGATTGCAGTGGATGATTTTAGTCCTGTTTTGCAGTGTTATAAATGCATGGAATATGGACATATACGTAAGCACTGCGAGAATGAAACAAAATGTTCTTTCTGTGGAGAGAACCATGAGTTGGATGCATGTGATAAAATGTACAAAAACTTGAGCCCAGTTTGTGCCAATTGTCATGGCAAGAATTCCAATTCTGATCATCGTGCCACTAGTCATGACTGTCCTATTTGGAAGGGTATAGATAGGAGATTAAGAATGCAGACAGATTATGGAGCTTGTCTGGAGCAGAAATGTTGAAATAGGTGACCAAGAATTCTACTCTGAATTAGACGTTATGTTGAGTGTTGACACTAAGGAGTATGAAGACCCTAAAAATTGTGGACAGTATATGCATGCAGGCCTAACCCCCAAAGTGTTGAACATTAATATTAGAAGCATAAATAAAAACTTTAGTATGCTTGAAGTATTGTTACAAAGCCTAGCGGTCAATTTTGATGTAATAATATTAACGGAATGCTGGTTAAATGAAGCCAGTATCCCAAAAGCGCTCGATGGATACGTGAGCTTTAAAACGGGCAATCACCATAACCAAAATGATGGGATTGTTTTGTACATAAGAAGTTGTTTTGCTGTAAAAGTGGAAGAACCTCGTGAGATAAGGGATTGCAATTGTCTGATAGCAACATTAGATAACAATATCAGAGTAATTGCTGTATATAGACCTCCATCTTTTCAGAATCCGTTCCCATTTATAAACTCCCTACTACCGTTTCTTGAGATAGGAACACATACAACAACAATTTTTGCAGGAGACATAAATATAGACATACTGAACCATGACTCGAATGCGTCACATGAATACCTAAACATGATGTCAATGATGGGCTTCATTTCAGCTATTGCCAAGCCGACTAGAGGGAACGCTTGTCTAGACCATATAATGATTAAAACAAAGCAGGAAATCCTTGCGGCGGTGTGTCAAACCGCTATTACAGATCACTATCCAGTAATGGCGGGTATTGTAAGCATTGACCCAATGGTTGACGAAGAGAGGAAGCAATTTACAAGATTTGACAATGACCAATTTACTCGAAGGATCAACGATGAGACTTGGAGGTGCGTGTATGAGGAGAGAGATGTGAACATGGCTTTTGATGCATTTAACTTAGTTTTTCAAAATCACATAAGTGAATGCAGATCAGTACGGGTCGGCAGGGGAGGGGGAGGGAAGAAACTTAAAGAATGGATTACCTTTGGAATTATGAAGTGTCTTAAGAAGAGAGACAAATTACATAGAAAAGCACTAAGGCAACCCTTTAACGAAGCGCTGAATATATACTACAGACAGTATAGAAACCACTGCACAATGTTAGTGAAGAAGACAAAGGAAGATTTTTATAGGGATAAAATACAGAACTGCAAACAGAGTCCGAGGCAGTGTTGGAAGACAATAAAAGAGTACTTGAATACACAAAAGGCTACAAAGGGGATACGTAACATTATTAAGATGGATGGCTTGGACACAAAGAAAAGTCTCAAGAGAATCAATGACCATTTTGGAAGTTTGGGACAGAATTTGGCTAATGAGAGATTGAAAAGAATGGACACGAATGTGGAGGAAATCGTGAGGCGGGTGAAGTTGTGTAACGGTCCCGCTTCGTCTTTCTTCGCAACACCGGTGGAGCCGGAGGAGGTTGAGAGGGTCATTATAAAATTAAAGGGGTCTACCTCACCAGGTTTTGATGGTATCTCAACGGAAATTTTCCAAATGGCTAAAAAAAGCGTATCGCTTCCTGTTTCATATATATTTAATCTGAGTTTGGAGCAAGGAATTTTCCCAGATAAAACTAAGATTGCAACCTTGATGCCAATATATAAAAAGGGAGATTCAAGTGATATATCTAACTACAGACCAATATCCTTATTGACTACTATATCAAAAATATTGGAAAAACTAATGAAATCACGATTACTGGCCTTTCTTGAAGAATTTAAAATTCTCTCAACGAATCAGTATGGCTTTCGATATAAGAGAAACACTGAGGAGGCGATTTTAAGGTTAACGGAATTTGTTTCATCGAACTTGGATGAGGGTCGTAAGTGTGTTGGAGTTTTTATGGACTTGGCTAAAGCCTTTGATACGGTTCCTCACTTTACTTCTTAAAATGTATCAAATAGGCGTGAGAGGATCGATGAATTCGTGGTTTGAAAGCTATCTTGTGGGTAGGAGACAGATTGTTGGTTACGAGGGCATATATAGTGAACCAATTACAACAAGCTACGGGGTTCCACAGGGAAGTGTGCTCGGACCAATACTGTTTCTGATATATATGAACGACCTGTGCGACATGATACTACCGAGTGGGCAGATTCTAAGTTTTGCTGATGACACTGTTGTGTTATTTCGAGACAAGGATTGGAACGAAGTTTTTCAGGTGTGTCAGTTGGGTCTTGATCGGGTGGTTCACTGGTTGAATATGAACCTACTAACATTAATACCGAAAAGACGAATTATATGTGTTTCTCAATTTATAAGAATGGTGGACCAAAACCTGGGACAGCTAATTTGGTTTGCCACGAATGTTTCAACATTGAATTGCCTAAAAACACACCTCGTATAATATGTAAATGTGAACCATTGGAAAGATGCAGTACAACCAAGTACCTGGGCGTGCATGTGGATGAGAATTTATCATGGCGTGAACATATGGTGCATCTCACTAGCAGAGTTAGAAAGCTTACATATATTTTCGGACAGCTGAGAGACGTTACCACTGCGGAACATCTTAAAGTTGTTTATTACGCTCTTTGTCACTCCCTTATCAACTATGGTCAGTTAGCTTGGGGCGGCGTAGCCACGTCAATTTTGGACCCTGTGTACAGGGCCCAAAAAATCGTCATAAAGACCATGTACAATCTGAAATATACGTATCCGACCATCGAACTGTTTAAGAATAACCGTTACCTGAGTGTAAGACAGATGTATGTTTTAAGGGTTGTGATAAGAGTTATGAAGGAGGGGACTGCTGAGAGATGTCGGGGTAATGGGATGACTAGAGGAGGTAGGATGAATGTACCACGCTGCAACACTAGCTTCCAACAACGGTTTTTGGCCTACCTCGGCCCTAAATTATGCAATATTATTATGCCGCAGATAAATAATGGCGAGGGAGCACATAAAGGTAAGATTGTTGAATTGCTGGTTGACAGAGGTGTGGTTGAGATTGAGAAGTATGTGAGTGAACGGTTGGTGTGATTGTGTAGAGCCTGTGCGCAAGTTTGCATGCAAGATGTTGTATCCTGTGCCTGATCAAATTTGTAATATTCTGGATCTTTTTCTTCTGATGAGCTTCTTGTGATTTATATTGTTGGCTTATTTACATATTTATTTAGTTGTTTATTTTATGATTGCTTACATCTTATCACCATGACTTGAGCTTATGAAGTGGCGAACATATATTAAACTTGTAATTGAGGACTTCATCAAATTCCAATTTATTTTAATTTTAATTAATATTTGGGACTCGTTTGCATAGTTCATATTCTTTTTTATTCTTTTGGGCGAATGCTGTATAATGTTATTTTTATTACCGAAACTGTCGTTTATCTGTGTGACTTTCTTGTTTGTTTGTTTTGGTGTGTGTATAGCGTCTGTTGGCAAATTCTTTTTCTGTATATTGACTTCTGGCTTCTTATTGATTTATGTACCTATAATTAATATTTGTTTATCTGACTTTTGATTATATTTTATGTTTTTGTTACCACTTGATTGAATGTTTTTCATTCTTTAGACTTTTGATTATATGTTATGTGTTTGTTACCACTTGATTGAATGTTTTTCATTCTTTATTCAATATTTTATGTTTTAATGTTTTTAATTAGTTTATTTAATTGCCAACCTCGATACAGGCTATGCCTAGTGAGGTGGCAAAACAAAACCACTTTTGTATATTCTTTGTATGCTTTTATTTTGTTTCATTGTAAATGTTATAAAATGAATAAACTTATTATTATATTATTATTTCAAATCATTTATTCATTAAATCACAATATATCATATGAAGTATACATCATTGTAAAAAATAATTAATAAAAATAAATTAAAATTAAATACAATGCTATATACTAAATATAAAAATATCGGTATTATCTCTCATGATACATCACGATGTAATGTAATCATGAGAGATCTTCGAACTACAGAGAAAGGAACCTTCTTAACATCCTACATGAGGACAACAGAACTGCCTTTTGGATGGCATATCTGAGACCACAACAGATGCCAAGTTTCCCTAGATTGTCTTTAAGAGACTTACGAATAACTCCATTCGTCGATATCACTATAGGTATTATGTGCGTGGTTGGTGTATGCCACATATCCTTGATTTCGTGAGCAAGATCAAGATATTTAATTATCTTATCTTGCTCGGCTTTTTTCAAATTTTCGTCATACGGTATAGTGATATCCACGAGATACGTTATCCCGTTCCTACGATCAACCAATACAATGTCCGGACGATTTGCGTTAATCGTTCGGTCAGTTTGTATTGGTATATCCCAATACAACTTTGTATTACTGTTTTGCATTACCGAAATTGGGGTGTACCTATAATAAGGTACTTCAAGATCGAGCAAACCATATTTCAAGGCAAGTTTTTGATGAACTATTTTAGCCACATCGTTATGTCTGTGCAGATACTCAGAACCACACAGGAGAGAACACCCAGACAAAATATGTCTGAGTGTTTCTCCAGTTTGGCCACATGCACGACATTTATCAATTATATCAGGTGCTTTAATAATATATTTTTTATAATTATTAGTGACGATGACCTGGTCTTGTATTGCACAGACAAAACCTTCTGTTTCGCTAAATAGTTCACCAAACCTCAACCATCCAGTCGAATCTTCAAGACTTACATGTGATGAATTTAAAGTTTCGAAGAATCGACCGTGGAGAGACTTGCCTTTCCATATATCAACCCGATCTTGTACCCCAATTATCGGTGGTGAAACAGGATTTGATAAATTTAAGGGCGTGTACTTCAAATCACACGCAATGAGATCTTCATAACCCAATTTATTCCTTGATGAGATAAAGTAAGATTGGAGGAGGTTTATCTCTTTGTTATTCATGTTTTTGATGTTTAACATGCCTCTACCACCAATCTTCCTTGGTAAATATAATCTCATCAAGGAACATCTTGGATGATGCATCCTATATTGTGTGAGCAAACCACGTACCCTTAAATCCATCTTGTCTAGTTCCGTTTGGTTCCACTTAATGATTCCAAAAGAATACAAAATTTTCGGTACAACCCATGAATTAATGGCCATAATTTTATTTCTCCCGGAGAGAAAACTTTTCAAAACTTTTTTTAATCGTTTAATAAATTCATTTTTAATGTTATTTTTAATAATTTTGTGGTCAAAAACTAGATTTTGTGAAAGCCAAGATATTTGTAATTTTGATTATCTAAAAGAGGAATGTTTGTAACAGATGAAGAACTATTTTGAAGATTGTTTCGGATTATTCCTTTTTGAACATTAATTTTTGCACATTTTTCTAAGCCAAATTCCATTTTTATATCATCACTAAATTTTTTTGTAATTTTGATTAATTTTTCTAATTCAACTAAATTTTTACCAAATAATTTTAAATCATCCATATAAAGTAAATGACTAAATTTAATACCAGACCTTTTTAATTCATAGCCACAATTTGAGGATTCCAATAATTTACTCAGTGGATTTAGAGCTAAGCAGAACCAAAGCGGACTTAGACTATCTCCTTGAAAAATACCTCTATTGATATGGATTGAATCGGTAACATATTTTCCAGAAGGTTGAGAAACAGAAATTTTTGTTCTCCATTTTGACATCAAAAATTTTAGAAATTCTACGAGTTCGTTGTTAATTTTATATATTTCCAAAACTTTTATTAGCCAAGAATGTGGGACTGAATCATATGCTTTTTTGTAATCAATCCATGCCATAGAGATATTTTTCTTTTTGTGTTTCACCTGCTCACAAATAATACTGTCTATTAAGAGCAATTCCTTTGTCCCACGAGATCCCATTTTACATCCATTTTGTCTGACAGATAAAATATCATTTTCAATTAAGTATGAATGAATTTTGTTTGAAATTATAGATGTCAAAAGTTTATAAATTGTTGGTAGGCATGTAATTGGTCTAAAGTTATTTGGAGTTGAAGCATTATTGATTTTTGGGATCACGTGGGTTAATCCTTCTGTTAAGAATTCTGGAAAGTTCAAATTTTCAATTGCAGATTGAAACTGTCTTGCCAATATTATATGTGAATTTGTAAATTTTTTAATCCAAAAGTTTTGTAGCCCATCTTTTCCCGGAGATTTCCAATTTTGTATTTTTTTTAATGCAGTTTTAACGTCAATCAAATTTATACTAAAATTTTGCATTTCTGGATGTTCAGAATTAATTTCTTCTAACCAATCACTATTAGTGTTATGGGATATAGAATTCGACCAAAGATTTTTCCAAAAAGTTTCCATATCATCTTTATTAGGTAAATTATCTGTTTTGAAATTTGAATCTTCCAGATTGGTAAAACATTTTTTTTGATTAAAGGAGAAGAGATGGTTCTGTTTTTTCCTTTGAACCCTTTCTTTAAATCTTCTAATCCGTTTAGCTAACGCCAAGACTCGTTGTTTAAAAAAGTCAATTTTTTCTATTATTTTTAAATTAAAGTTATCAATTGAATATATATTTTCGATATCAAAAATTTTCTCAACAAATAATTTTAATCTTGGTCTATGGTTTCCAGAATTAAATGATGTAAGTTTTCCAATTAATTATTGAACGAAATTTAGTAATTCTATTTTCTATTCTTTTTTGCCAACGGGGGGTACTTGAATGCTCAATGATGTTTTGATTTCGATTAAATTTAATTTTTGCCATAGTTACGCAAGTAGCCGCTGCACAATAAAGAATAGAATGAACATCTTGTAAATTTTGACAGGAGTTTAAATCATCTAAAATAATATTATTAACCCGACAAATAATTTTTTCAATAATTGGAAAACTTTTAAATTTTGGCAATAAAGGTCGAAGAAAGGGTTCTTGATTACGAAACAACAGAAGCATCTCTTCATATTTGCTCTTAATAGCGTCATAATCAGGGATATTAAAATATTCAAAGTTCTCGTTTGAAGCATCATTAGAATTATTTGTAACATTTGTATGGTTATCATCTGAACTTTCCAAAATTGTGTTATGATGATTCATCGGAGAACTTAAATATTCCGATCTAAGAACGTCTAGTTCAGATTCCGATAATAATTTGTTTCTAATTATTACCCGAACCTGATCGGACAATCTTTGGGTACTTACGTCTATCAGACGTCTTATTATTATTATTATTATAGAATAGAAACACTATAAAATTTTGCCTCTTTGAGATTTAACTATTTTACCTTTACAAAAACTGCAATAGTATGGAAATTTTGGTGCTGGAAGAAAGAAATGCCATTTAAATTCGAGAAATTTCATTTAGATACAACATACTAGCTTTCCATTTTAAGCGTTGAGATAGGAGCATTCGAATCGGCGAGATTATTTAGGATAAAGGGATAAAAGCATCACAAAATTTGCATCAAACCGTAACGAATCCAACTGGTGTGGCGTTTAAATAAGGATTTTGTCTTTCAGATACCAGAAATGTTACGGGTGGAATACAACTTGTATCTAGCTAAGAGACATCCCTATAATATTTTTACCATAATGATGGACGTGGGTTTAATATTTCAACAATGACAATAGTTGAAAAACGATTATTATATGCACAGGTTGTAAACCTTTTAGAGTAAAAAGATTAATATATTCTAATAGGCAACCGTAATTCAATTATGTATTGTATTTTTTCATAGTCTATAATACAGATAGGTAGTACCTATCGCTAGTATCTAATGCGGTGTTCACACGAGGCGAATTTCGCCACGACACCAAAATATCGCCAGCCAATTTAACCGTGTGAACATAATATTGTCGATAAATCTGAAGCGATAAAAATGATTGAAAGCGATATCGCCTCAAGTTGACCGCCTTTCAACTTTTGCTTCTGGTGGAACGATGCACGCATGCGCAGACACGCGCGGCTTCCGTATCTATGGTAAAATTCTGTTTCTTGACAGATGACAGCAGTGCTCCAAAATTTTTTCTCTTTAAAATCCAATAGGGTATTTGACACTATGAAAAATAAGATACAGATTGTGGTCATCCTGTTTGAAAATGGCCCAAGAAAGCTTATTTCTTTTATTTTACAACTTAAATAGGCTTATTTTTTATAAAAACACGTAATAAAAATCCAAGTATTTCTATGGAACTAGTCACCGATGAAAACGCCTTGTGATTAGTTGTGGTCCCCGTGACGTCAAGGTGACGTCACCCCATGGTAAATGATAGTCATCAACCTCATACCAATACAGAAGTGTGACGTAAAATGCACCACGTGACCAGCGCCATTATACAAGACAGCGTTTTTGGATATTTAAACTTTAAACATGATTTTCATATAAAATATGGCATATCTTCAGAAAATATAAAGAGAATGTGCTTATAATGTATCGTAGAATAATTTAAAACGGTTTCTGGAAATTAGTCAAATACCCTATTCCGCATCTGCATTTTTTCTTGATTTTTCCTTTATTAGGAGTCTCCTTATATCGTCTAAAACAACATTTTCAACTAACCACAAACACTCCGAGACTTCTACCTCGCCGTCCGCCATTTTTAAAACTACGTCAAAATCAGCGCACCTGACAGATTGAATGTATGTATGTATGTATGTGAACACATCACACGATCAATGGGCGACCGAGCGAATTTTTTTTATGCAAGCGAAATCGTCTGGCCTTATATCGCCTCACGTGAACACTGCATAACATAACATACGTACGTGGTGTACAAACCATGTCGTTCACTAGTCCCCAGCTGACGTTTACTTATTGTTTGTGGTCATCTGCACTGGCAGCAAACAACTTGTAGTACGATAATGTGAACAGTTCACCGACCTTAATACTAAAACCATAATATTGTAACCTATATGGGATTGATCTAATACCGTATTGGTATAGGTACAAAAAAATGACAAAAATAAGAGTTTGATGTTTCGTATGTCGGAGACGACTTTTAATCGCATGTCGTCGCCCCTAAATTGTTGTCAGGACGGCATAAAATCGTTGTCAAATTGATTTGAATAGCTCCATAAAAAATGTTCACCGTTCAGCCACAAAGCACCCGACATTTTGTCGGATCCAACAAACGACAAGGTGGGAACGGGCTGTAAGGCTATCATAATAAAAGTGAGTATAAATGACAGCTTTCACCATAAGCAAAGCTTGTGTCGTGAAAGAGGAAGATTTTCTGCACCGGAGATGGAACTCACGACCTTCAGTACGAAAGTCGGCGACTGAATCGTTAATCTACCAACCACTTGAACAAGGTAACTTTCTTAAATAATGGGACAAAGTTCGATCGATTGCGTATTATGAGTAGAGATGGGCATTATAACGACAGCTGATAATAATAATAGCTAAATAAAAATAACGTATCTAACGTTATTAATATTAAACGTTATTTATAAATAATAGTTGAATAAAAATAATAGTCAGGGAAATAATAGCCTACCCCTATTATATATATGTCACGTAATATTATGAAACTGAGAAAAGGACCTTTTTTTTAGGAAAAGTAATGTTTCCAGATACCAAATTGTGGAAACGACCCTTTTTTTTAGGAGAAGTTAAGTTTCCAGATACCGAATTTTGGAAACGACCTTTTTTTTAGGAAAAAGTTAAGATCCCATAGATAGATAATTTTTTAAAATAGCTTTCAACTCTTAATATTAACGTTATTTTCAATTAACGAAATGGCTATAACGTTTTTGAATTTAAGCCGTTAGTCCCATCTCTAATTAATATGAGTAATAATGTTTTTAACATATCAATCGCACTTTTGATTTCATAAGCAAGGACCCCATAATATAGAACAGCATATTATAATATTCACATGAGCAACATTATAAATAAACATTGTCCATTAGAAGTACCGTGAGATGTTCAACATGGGTATCTCTGTTCAGGAACAATGGTGAGCAACTACGTAGGTATATATTGTGATAATATAAATTGTTATTGTACCTACAGCACAAACTATGAGACATGTTTAAATTTTACTGCACGCAGAATTGAGGCTTTGATGCAAATTTTATGTCACACACAGCGTTCAGTGGGGCCGTTTTAGTGAGTCGAACTAAATTTTGTTAAAATTTGCACTTTATGCACTGTAGCGTACACATAACTCATATTTAAAATAGCATGCTACAAGGATAAAAGATAAAATATTGTATTGTTATAAATACCTACTCACCTAACACATTATTTTTTTGATCAAACATGACAATTGACCAAACGAAATATTGAATCAAAGTAAAAAATTATCGATAAAAATGCTAATGTTTTTGGAGAAGATATTCTTCTTTTTTTATAGGGGCTTTATTTTTTTTGTACTAAAACGAAAAATTCTTACTCTGCGTTTAGGTATATTATTTTTTCTTAGGTAAGCAAGTTATTTTATTGAAATTAAACTCATTTCAAATGCTTTACAGTCAACATATTATGTATCTATGATGAACATAAATAAAAGTTACGTGTCGAAAAAAAAATGAATAAAAATGTGTATATTGTATTTTTTTTATAAATTTGTGAAAAGTAAATATTTAGATATTATTTTGTTTTTGGATGGATGAGGTGGACTTTTCGTATTCTTACTTTATTAAATTTCATAAGTTATTCTGCAAATTCTTAAAAAAATTATGTGATTAGGTATGTATCTTTTTTGCTGTCGCTTACCCTATGATAAAAAAAACACTAATAATGAATTTTTAACCAAGTACAAAAAATAAAAGTGTCTCTTTAAAAGAAGAAAGATATTTTCAACAAAAAAAAATACTCACAATTTCATTAAAAATTTTCGTCTTTTACTCGCACCGTTTTATCAAGTGTCGACAATACAATGACATGTATCATATAATACGTGATGCCGCAGTGAAGTTGGCACTTTCAATGTTGCAGAATTGCTGGTATTTCAATAAAGGTCAACAGACTTTTTACCTTTTTCATGGTGATATTATTACGTATTTTTTTTTACTTTGTAGCCATTATGATATTTTTCATTATTATACACCCCTTTGTTTGAATAGGTTCGTTGCGACTAAAATAATTCTACGATAAAAGGTAGGTACTCCAGGTCAGTGTTCCGCAAACTTTTTGTGTTCTACCAAATCAAGAAAACCAGAGGTACACCCATGATTTTTTAAGACCTCCCCCCCCCCCTCCAACGAAACGCACTGTAACATTCCCCCTCTCCCTTCCCTTAATCCCATGCGGATATTGTATATATTTATCGCATTTCGCATAAGTAGGTTGTGGCAAGTGGAATTAATAACAGTTTTCTGCTAATAAGTAGCTCCAAGAGTTTCATTATCAATACCGGCACTTTTTCTGAATCGGTGGGCATGAGGTTTGATGGAAACACTTCATAAGGAACCTAACACCCACCATTAAGAGCGTGCCTGATCTACACCAACTTAGCGCGAAAGCTTTCAATTTTGTCTAGAGACGTAAAAACATTAGAATTTTATTCCTGTCTTGCATTTTCTGTTGAGCTCATTTAAATGAGCGAATATGTCCGGCAGTATATGCAAGTTTCACTACCCATTCTTTTCTTTTGAACACAGAAGCCAAATCTGAACCATGAGCTTCTAACAACACTTGGGTCTCATTTTTTCGCGGCACACCAACTGTTGACCACGGTACACCAGGGTGCCGCGGCACACCGTTTGCGGAACACTGCTCTAGGTACTCTATATTCTATGGTAATATTATTCCTGTTATTTACGATAACTCTTTCAAATCTTCGTAAACATACTTACAGTTTTTTATATATATATATATATATATATATATATATATATATTATAAAATACATTAGAAATATTTTACTACTAGCTGACCCGTCGAACTTCGTATCGAAATAAATAATATGGGTACTCTAGGTTTTATGCAACAGAGCTCAAATTCGTTTTTTTAGTTATTTAACACGAATGACTATTTACTGGCATTAGAAAAACCTGCATACCACGCTGCATTCATTGGGTCTGAGTTTATTTTTACATCAAAAACTTATAACTTATGTTAATATGACGTGGGAAGAGGTCATCATTGCGCAAGATCGAGTGCAATGGAGAGCTCTTATTGTCTCACTTTGCTCCTGAGTGGAGTTCAAAGGGAGTTTTAATTTTGATTGATTTGATGTTAATACCTTTGTAAAAAAAAAGAATTTAGGTATGTCATTATATTCGATATTTTAATAGTTATTTTGCTCAGTTAAAATAATATTGATTGATTAATCAATGTACGATAAGGAACATCTCCGTACCGATTCAAAATACACATTGAGGTGTCAATACTTTTTTTGCCCATCATCGCTAGGCAGAGAGTATGGACTTCCATTCTTTCCAATCCAAACTCATTCGCTTCCTCCAAACGCATAACATTCCGCATACATGCTCTTCCTCCAAACGCATAACATTCCGCATACATGCTCTTCCTTTTGCTCCTGACTTGGCCCTCCCGTAAGACGGCACCGATATGGTCGGTCTATGTCATTCCAGGTCGGCCTCGTCTGCGTGCACCTATTCTTTCAGATTTATATATCCTTTTAGTCATTCTCTTTTCGTTCATTTTCTTTACATGTCCAAACCTTCTTTCTTTATTCACTTTCATTCTAGTCACTACACTAACATCCACTCCACATGCCTTTCATATATTATCATTCCTCACCTTATCAATAAGTCTCTTTCCGCATATCCTACGCAGTGATCTCATTTCCACAGCATTTATTCCAACCTCCAAATTTTTCGTCCATGTCCAAGTTTCACTCCCATAAATCATGGATGGTATCAGGATTGCATTGTGCATCAACTATCGATTTCAGAGATATCTTCTTAGAGGTCTAATTGCACCGCCAACCCTTCTCCCAGCCAATTTCCTTCTTTCAATCTCTTTTCACACCTTGCATCTCTTCTAAATAAATTACCTATATAGACATACTTCCAAGTTCTCGACATTCACTTTCACACAACATTGCGTTCTTAAATCTTCTCTTTCAAAACAGTGGAAATAATATTTAAAAGCTCATTTAATGCAGTATCTGTGATTTTTTTCTAGCTTCTATTACAACATGGTGAAAGTGTAGCAATTTTTATTTTCAAAAAAGAAACAAATGCTAGGTTATTAGCAAATAATATTCAGCTTTTTTTAATATTAACGATGCAGATTATATTTACGTTATATGTATGTACTCATCCTCTCTAAAAATCAGCCCGTAAACGAAGAATTGATTTTCAAACAAAAAAATATTCTACTTGTTCTTCAATATAATCATGTATTCCTTGTGTTAAAACTTATCAAAACTCCTTATAAAATGAACTTCAATTAAGTATAACTCCTTAATAGCAACGTTATATATACGATTCTGTTTGCTTGCGGTTTTAAAAATCTCTGTAAATAAATAAAGTTTTCAAAATTCCTTACACTTCATTATAATAATGTATTCCTTGTATTAAAACTTACCAAAACTCCTTATAAAAATTAACTGCAATGAATATTATATGACTTATCCAATCAATCTATTTCATACGATATATTTTACATTCGCATTCTATCAACAACAATCAATCCACTGACAGTTCTTTCAAATGTCGATTAATAAGAATTCAAAAGTAGAACAAAATTATATTGTAAAAAGTACTAAAAAGATTACCTACTCTCTATGTTTTCTTAAATTTCCTAATTTTTCTTAATTTTTTTCTTCTAATACAACCTTATTCTGATAAGAGCCTACACGCCAAAAAAAGAATTAGCGAAATCGGTCCAGCCATTTAGGCGCGATGCGATAACACCGGGAAATAGCTCTCCATTTTTATAATGTTCTTAAATTTTCTAATTTTCCATACATTTTGCTTAATTTTTTTCTTCTAAATCAACCTTTTCCCGATAAAAGCCTACACGACAAAAAAGAATTAGCGAAATCGGTCCAGCCGTTCAGGCGTGATGCGATGATATCGGGAAATAAATCTCCATTTTTATAGTTTTCTTAAATTTTCTAATTTCCTATGCATTTTTCTTAATTTTTATGTTCTAAAAGGACACTCTCCAGATAAAAGCCTACACGACAAAAAAGAATTAGCGAAATCAGTCCAGCCGTTTAGGCGTGATGCGATGATATCGAGAAATAAATCTCCATTTTTATAGTTTTCTTAAATTTTCTAATTTCCTATGCATTTTTCTTAATTTTTTTGTTCTAAAAGTACACTCTCCTGATAAAAGCCTACTCGACAAAAAAGAATTAGCGAAATCAGTCCAGCCGTTTAGGCGTGATGCGATGATATCTGGAAATAAATCTCCATTTTTATAGTTTTCTTAAATTTTCTAATTATCTATGCATTTTTCTTAATTTTTTGTTCTAAAAGGACACTCTCCTGATAAAAGCCTACACGACACAAAAAGAATTAGCGAAATCAGTCCAGCCGTTTAGGCGTGATGCGATGATATCGGGAAATAAATCTCCATTTTTATAGTTTTCTTAAATTTTCTAATTTCCTATGCATTTTTCTTAATTTTTTTGTTCTAAAAGTACACTCTCCTGATAAAAGCCTACTCGACAAAAAAGAATTAGCGAAATCAGTCCAGCCGTTTAGGCGTGATGCGATGATATCGGGAAATAAATCTCCATTTTTATAGTTTTCTTAAATTTTCTAATTTCCTATGAATTTTTCTTAATTTTTTTGTTCTAAAAGGACACTCTCCTGATAAAAGCCTACACGACAAAAAAAGAATTAGCGAAATCGGTCCAGCCGTTTAGGCGCCATCCGATGACAACGCGAAATAGCTCTCCATTTTTATATATAAGATTTGTGGGCTGCTTCACCCTTGATTTGGGTGCTTGCCAAAATAAAATTAAATAAATAATAATAACACATTAGAAACATAAAATTGATAACATTGATGTATAAAGGTTGTTGAAGTTGAATTCATTTTTACCTTTTGTACGTATTGGGAATTTTATAATTTTACAATAAAATTTTCTTACTAGGTATAATTATTTACGGTAACAAAGGTGCTATAAAAACTGGAGAACAAAAATAATACAATACCTATCACAAAATGAATTGTTAAACAAAATTCTGATTGAATTAAAATGTGACAAATTGCACTCAGATACGAAAAAAACGCAACTTCAGCTTTCGAGGAATTTGCAGTTGTTTTACTTTAACGACTGAATGAGAATATGTTTTGGTATGGCTTTGTTAGAAGTGTCGGAGATATTTCAATCTGATCTTTTATTTTTTTATTTTAAAGTTTGAAGAAAGTCTTTGTTTATTGTTGTTAAGATAATATCATTTGTCTGATTAATGAATAAAGTGAGATTTTACCACAAAAAAGCAAAGTAAAGATCTACCAGAAATGCTTTAAAGTAGTAAAAATATTCAGTTGAACACGAATAAATGTTTTCACTTGTATGAATGATGGCAGATGTTGGAATGAGTCTTCAACATGGTAAGTCTTCTTTTGAAAGTGATATCCCATCGGGTTTTACCTTTTAACTTTCCACTGGCTGATACATCTACTTCGAAGAACAGGTTTATAAGGAAAACCTATAACTATATATACCATACAAATTTATTACATCAACACTGATGAAGATTTCTGCAATCTTCTTCATACACTACCACCCTTTTTGTAGGTTGGAAACCACATGAGAGAACTATACTCTCAATCCTGGACCAATTTAAAAAATCCTATATATTATAATCTAACATTCTGAACTCCTGCCTTATATTTTTAAGCCAAAAGAAGTTCTTTTGAGTAGAATAATTAGCCCGTCTTCAATTTTCTCTTGAGACTTATTTTGATCGCGGTAGATCTGGCAAAATTTTTTGACAGTGATGAGCAGCCGGTCTAGACAAATTCAAATTGGTGTTGGACTACTCGTACAAACGAAGATTTCGCCAAATAGTGCGAAAAATTAACTGTCCACTGGAACATAATATCAACAATAATTATTATTATTTAATCCAAATAAAGACACAATATAAAAAGTAAGTAAAAAGTGGAAAGTTAATATTCACCTACTCTACATTGTCAAAGAATTCGTTTGTAGTCAATCGCCAACTGCAGTTTGTCTAGGCCTACTGGTGTTCTATCTTTATCCTTGTTATAACCAGAGATCGAAAGCTTTGACTATATATTATTGTTATTTTTGGGTCGATTCTCTACTCTGAAGTTAGAGATAATAAACAAGGCAATCAATCAATTGGTGTGGTTGGTAGCCTAGCTGTTACGACGCCGGCTTTCGTACTGTTTCGCGCCGACCATCTTCCTCTTTCACGACACAATCGTTCATTAGCTTACTGTGAAAGAGTCAAATCATTAAAAAATAACTGACCGTTGGGTAACCCTGTGGCATGGGCTCAACCACGCAATTTCAAAGACTTCTTCCCATATTATGTCCATAAAAAGTGGTGGGTACATTTGCATAATGAAAGACAGTGTTGTGACAAAGATGCAAGCTAAAATGTTGAGATGGTTTGGGCACGTGGAAAGAAAGGATGCTGAAAGGCTAAAAGGAATTGTGTAAGAAGGCGCCGTGGCCAACCGAGAATGACGTAGATCGAACACCATATCGTCCTAAAGGAATGCCAGGTATGTCTGTGGAAGAAGCGAAAGAAGTGCGCTTGGATAGAAGAGAGTGGAGGTCCGTTCTCTCTGCCTACCCGTAAAAACGCTTTACGTTTTGTAGCGAGACCACCGTGATTGCTGCTTGGAGGAGAATTAATAATACTAGAGAAATGATGTGATACTGCGCATGGTCCCAACATATACCACGTGACTGCTGTTAAACTCATACAAGCTGTGACGTTTGTCGGTAGGAGTGTGAGACATTCGATTTTTAATATTTTAACGTTAACATAATATACGAATTTTATGTTTTAATCGTACCTATGGGTTTTGTTGGGTTGCTTGTGCTTGTGGATGAAAGTAAAATGAATTAATATTGATAATTTATCTTTAGTCACGTGACTGTTGAATACATCAGGAACCAATTTTCGGTTCTGATGCGTATCCAAAAAAGTTCTCCAATAACATTTGTACTCAGTGGATTGCTGTCTATTTCGAATAGTCAATACGAATGAGAGAGAGAGACAGCAATTACGATGGTCTCGGTATAGATAGACCCATTCATAAGTCCATCACATTGGTGTTAAGGATGTCTAATCGCAGTTGGCCGAGAAGACTCTCATAATCGCGTTCCTTCGAAGCCATGCTGGAGGTTTGGACTTTGTGAACAATGTAAATGGAGACATATAACATAATATTTATACTAAAGAGATGTTTGTTGATTTTTTATGTAAATATTATGCCGTTTGAAACAAGAGTGATGGCGTATCTTGATGATAAATGCATGCGCACTGCTAAAATATTATTAATTTAGAAGCGAAAGTTACTTTTATGATATTAACTACTGGTTTGTAATTTATTATTAATACTCTGCACATACTTCGTATTATATCTTATCTTATAATATAAAAGAAAGTCGGGTTAGTGCGAACACTTATAACTCCAGATCGGCTGAACAGATTCTTCCAATGTTTAATTTATTGGATTCTTCTCCGCTCCGGGTAACAGAATAACTAATAAAAAATAGAAAAAAAATAAATGGATAAGAAATAATATAATATTAAGATAGCATTAAAGTTAGAATGGGACGGATTTTTTGCGACGCCAACGCCATCTATAATAATTCCATAACAACACAACTTTTTTTTACTAGAGTTTAACCAACTATGTATTGTGTTTCAAAACATTTGATAGAATTTCTTTCAAGCTATCAGAGACATTTTTTGATCATTCAAACATACTTTAAACGTATTTTTGTATAAATTACACTTGTGAAATCAATATTCATAGTAAGGACTAGATGCCAACGTCTGTCAGGAAGGCTAGTTTATTATACCTACATCTACGTTAGTTGTCATTGTGATATACCTATTGTGTTATAACATTACTTATACATACTTCGGTAATCCAATTTTAATTTCGTTTTATAGAATCTATCTAAATCTAACAGTCGAAAAAACAGTCGCCAATTGGCGATGTGACTTTCAACTGAAGGTCGTAGGTTCTGTTTCTGATCATCTTCCTATTTCACGACACGACCACACGACCTATGATTACTGTTAAAGATGCCAAAAGCAAAAGTGTAAGAAGGTATACCTATATGGATTTGTGGGCACTTATTGGAGTGGATAGAGATTTATTTACGTAAAAAAAATCGTCAAAGCATACATTGAACATATGAGTATATTTACGTAATTGCATTTAAAAGAATCATGCATACATTTTTCTCGATATTATCAATACGAATTAGTTTTCAGAAAATAGTGATTGTGGTTTGTTTTAAACACGATTCAAAAACAAATATTTCAAGCTGGAAGTTAAAATCTTATGTTATTTTGTATTTTACAAAAATATTTTCATATTTTTTATACCTATGAGGCAAAAATGATTGTCTTGCAACTAATCGTAAAGTAATGCACACCTGATTAACCATCATTGCATATTATTATTTAAGTGCTCCTATATACGAGTATCTATACTATACGTTAGAAGGATTCAAATAATATTAATCAATTCGATAAGAGGGGATTGGCCTGATACGATACTCCAACATTGTTCCATTACGTAGGATTTGTTTTAATCCTATTAGGGAAATATTTATCACTAGCTTATACCCGTCTTGCTTTACGTTTTTGATTCCGATTGTCAGGCTTGATCGGTTGGTAATTAAACAGGTTCTAGTTTAGCTTCCCATTGCTTTGCCGACCTCTATTACTGACATAAGCACAGAAAAAGAAGAATTAAACTTTCACAATTCATAAAAAGAGAGAAGATTGACTTTTTTGATGTTTATTAAAATTTTGAATGAAGATCCTAAAAAATAGTTTTTTAAATAGCTCTAAATATATTAAAGTTAATGCAGCAAATTGTATTTTAGAACCTTCTCCGGCATTTTGCACGGCTCTGTGCAGATTCATATCTGACGTAGCATTTGTATTTTGAGCGTGATGCTATGACATACGGTAAAAAACAAATAAAAAAACATTTCTGAATTATTATGTAGATAGAGAAGGAGGGGCTAATGCGAGTTTTATTTAATTTCCCAATTTACTACGCAACTTTCTTAATTTTTTCTTTCATAAGAACCTTCTACTGATAAAAGCCAACACGAAAAAAAAAGAATTAGTGAAATCGGTTCAGCCGTTTAGGCGTGATGCTCTGACATACGATAAAAAGCAAATATACAAACATTTCTCAATTATTATGTAGATTATTAATCCACTAAAGATAAAAGTGGGTGAAAAGGATAGTATGTTGACATACCATACCAATCAAATTACGTGATAATGTAGGCATATCATGTCTTCTGTCTGTACATGTGAGGTTTTTCGGGCCATTTTTCAAGATTGAGGAAAGATTTGGTTTATAGGTATACCTTGATATTTAACTATACAATAGTAAACATGATATTCTAGACCATCACTACTTAGGGGGCCACTATCCTATAGTTGTACATTTGAGCATATCTCTGAATGAAATTCAGGTATTCATACAAACCAGCTTTTGGAGATATTGGAAAAAACAGTCATAAGCTCGTATCTGGTATATATTTCGAATTAAGGTTAGGAAAATTATAAATACCCATCCATTTTCAGGAGGAACAATATGCTTTTATATGTACCGTTTTTCCTTGACAAAATAGCTTGAAATACTTACCTATTCTCAATTATCTATTCAGTTCGTTACTACTATGAGCAATAAAAATTATAGTATTATGTAGGTAGGTATACACCAAAATATACACATCTTGAATTTTGTAGAAACAGATAATGTTTGAAGAAAATAAAATGTCATCTCATTTTATAATTTGTCAACAAGTCATTTTTTAAAAGCACAGATTTACCGGGATTTTCATTCGATATGGAATGGAAAAAATTGAGACGTGTTAATTATTACAGATAAGTAAACAAGATAACATAAGTATACCTAAATATTTAAACCTACCAAAAATTCTACCTATAAAAGTTCCATCTAATTACTGTATTTTTTCCAAATAATATAGGATTCTCATTTCACTGAAATACCTACAGGTAAAACTTCAAAATTTCCTGAACCTCAGAAGTAAAAGAAGGTAAAGGTCACACTAAGGTGCGTCCCATAGACAAAACAAAATTGTAAATAGTAAAATTTACGGCGGCGTTTATTTGAATTACAAAATCGTTTTTCAATAGTTAATCTAACTTTCGGAGTCAATCACAGCTGAAAGAAACACACATATAGAAGACGCGCGAAAAGTTAAGAAAATAAACTTACATCATCCGCCGCGAAATCGTAGCATTCCGAAATTTTTTGATAAAGTTCCTTAACGTTGGAGAAACCGGAGATGCGTCCTAAAGGACTCCCATGAGCTTGCTGACAGTTGAACACCAACTGGGGCTTCTGGACTTTCGGCTCTTGGTGCCTACCGTTGTTATTCTCCACTTTATTCCGATAATTTTCATCCAACTCTTCCAATTTGGGGGCACTTGGGGGTGGGACGCGGGGAGCTCTCTTTTTGAAAAGCGACATCACTGCAGTTCACGGAATAAATCACTTAAAAAACGTGTGATGACGACACAAAATAAGTTCACAATAAAATGCGACAGCGATCATAATCCTATTAGCGCATTTTTTTTTTATCTCAATCTAGATTTTTTTCTATAGATAACACTTAAAACAGTTTTTTTTTTCAAATTTCTTATAAGATAAGTAACACTTTTTTATCTTTTAAACACAGCGTAATTGTTTTTTTTATTATTATGTAGTTGAATCGTATTGTTTTTATTTTACTATCGCCCCGATAGCGGATACAACGTCCAACAACGTCAACACACCACAAACAGCGATGGCCACAGAACACATATACTCTCTAACGCGATGGCACACTGGCAATATTATAGGCCTCTCACTCGCACATCCGACACAATAATTTTTACAGTACAATACATATACTTTATTATTATTGTAGTGTGTACTTCTTGGTTTTTACTGTCATATTATAATATTGCGTATTCACTCATATGACAGTAAACTACGAAGAGGTTGAAAATTACCACTATAGTTTGCGGCATTTTCATAGATAATATTATAATACCTACTGGGCATATTAACAAGAGAACAGTCAAGGGCGGATCCAGGGGGGGTCATGACCCCCCCCCTGGATCATGGAAATGACAGATACAAAATTTTGGAAATGACCTTTTTTTACTATGTCGTGACCCCCCCCCTCCCTGGCGCCAATGCTGGATCCGCCCTTGAGAACAGTAGGGTTGCCAGATCCAGATGTACGGTTTTCGACCGAACCGTCCGGTTTTCGTAATGCTTGTCCAGTCAAGAAAATTTCGATAAACAGGACAGAAGATTATCCGGTTTCCGCAGTGGCGGATTTAACGGTACGCGGACTAAGCGGCCGCGGGGGGCCCCCAAATCAAATGAGCAAAAAAATCATTAAAATTCTCAAAATTGATAAAATAACCTGATTGTAAAAAAAACTTTTTCTTTCTCTGCGTAAGTTAGAACTCTGCAATTTTCGTTCCATGTGATTATCATGTCTAATTTTTTACTTAGAAACTCCGCTGCATAAGAAAATGATTCTGCAATGAAATATTTTGTTTGTACGAAACTTATTTATGTTTCTTTCATCTGCTATCAGTCAGTGGCATATTTTAAATAAAATATTAGAATAAAGTGAACATCCCTCACAGTTAAAAGTGGGAGCATAGCATATAGGAGGACCGTCAGTGTTTCGCCTGTCATCTAGAAGGACGCACTCATCAGGCGATCAGAAACAGGTTCCCAACCAAGAAGGCATACTCACGTTATACATATCTATTCCATAATCTCCCGTAAAATTTGCAGCAACAAGCTCCCCGCCCGCCCTCAAAGTGTGGACATTTAGAGTCCCGATTTTTAAGCTCTTTTTCCTAGAGCGAGCCGTGGTTGACATAGGGGGAACACCAGCTGCCTGGAACCCCCCCTGGTGTCAGAGGCTTAATCCTGTTACCTTTTCTGACAGATGTGGGTTTAAGGTCGTTAGGTGGTTAATCCCACAGATTTTCTATTACCTGCCTCTTACAAAATGCTAAAAAAAACAGGAAAAAGAGCAGAGGTGTTATTCTAAGCCGGAAGCCCAAAGCCTTCAAAATCAAAATAGTAGATACTTTAAAATCTAGCAAACCATATTTCAAAGCAAATTTTTGATCAACTATCTCAGCCACATCGTTATGTCTGTGGAGATACTCAGAACCATAATACATGAGATAACATTATTATTAATACGGATAAAGTTATAAGTAAATGAATTTGCAAGAATAAAGCAAGAAGAATGTTTATTGTCATTTAATTTATTTATTTCCCAGTTTCTTTAGTTGAGCTCTCCAATGCTGTTCTACGTTTCCACCGTAAATCAAACGGAATTTATAAATTATTGGTTTACTGAGTATTTGTATGAGTGTTACATAATAAAGATTTTAATAATACTACTTGCGTGTAAACATGAGATCCAACTGTCGATGGCCTGGGTCGGTATGTATTTATTTTTTATAGAAAATTAAATTACCTAGTTGATGTGTTTTGGCGTTTTTTGATATTTTTATTAAATTCTGAAATGTAGGCACTGAAACTCGTAAATTTGTCATAAAAAAATATTTATCTTTGATTGTGACAATTCTACTGTCAGTGAAAACTGTTCTGTGCTGTCTGTCCTGAGAAAATTCAGTTTTGAAGCTATCTAACTTGAATTGTTCATCATGCAACAATGTGAAAAGTGTAGAGTAGCCCTTAAGGCAGCAGAAAAGGTGAAATGCGTATACTGCACCACGGATTTGTGTGTGAAATGTGCGGGTGTTACTGCAACAGACATGAGGGTGCTAGACCTCAAGGGTAAAACTGCACTTAAATTTGTGTGCAATGAATGTGACACAAATATGAAACAAATACCTACATTGAAAGACTTATTTCTGACCTCCAGGAAGAAATTAAGGATTTAAAACACAGGAAATCTGTAACAGAAAAGGAGGAAATTTTCAAGGAATGGGCTGACAGGAAAAGAAGAAGTAAAAATCTGATTGTCTTTGATTTTCCTGAGTCAACAGAAGCAGACAAAGACAGGAATGAAATACAAGAGATCATAAAAACTGTATCAGCATCAAAGATAGTGTCATTGAGGAGAGTTGGTAAGAGTAATGACAAACCTAGGCCCATTATTATAACCATGGAGAATAAACACAGTGTCGTGCAAGTGTTGAAAAACAAGAAAAAGATAAAATTGAAAGTGAAAAGTGATGATACACCCCTGCAAAGGGAATATTTCAAACTTCTTAAGACCGAGATAGAGGAGAGGAAAGCGAATGGGGAAACAGATTTAACCATTAAATTTGTTAGTGGCTCCCCTATGATAACCAAGGCAAAAAACACAATGTAGTTAATAATAGTCCAACTGTATAAAAATTTCCATTCCTATATACGGATTTGGCATCATTAGCGGCAAAATATGATTTGTTTGTCTTGGAAGTGAAAAAGTACAACCCTGCATTCATTGTTGTTACGGAGACGAATTTACAGAAATCAAATGGGGTGTAGCCATATATGTGAAAAATACCCATAATGGAATATGTATCATGTCAGAAATGCAGGACATAACTGTGAACTGTAATGGAGTCACTGTGGATTAAAATTAAGATAGAGAATGTTGAAATCGTATTGGTTGGAATTTATAGACCCCCGGTTCATCTTTAAATGACTATGAAAGGATAAAGGAATTAAGCTTCACTTCTACGGTGATAGTGTGTGGTGACTTCAACTTCCCACACATACAGTGGGATCAAACAAGTGTGCAACTGAGATTATCCCCAGCGGAAAGATTATTTGTGGATATGTACCAGGACAGTAACATGAACCAGCTAGAATGTAATACAGGCACCAACGGTAAATGCTTTCAAGAACGGATTGGATGTGTTTCTCAAAGCGAAAGACATTGATTTGGGCCCATCAGCCTAGGCTGCTTGCCCAAAACTAATAATCTTTATAAAAAAAGTTTGAGAAAAACTAGACAATAGATTTTGAGGTTGGCTCAGTGTTGAAGGTATGTTCTGCTAAATTAGTCTGATAAGCTCCAAAGTGACGATCTACAATAAAATGACTACAACCCTCAATTACTCTTTACTTAAGGAAAAATAAAAATAAGTAGAAATCTCTATTTCTTTAAGTGGGTTGTCATCAAAGATCTTTGTTGGTAGCTGTGATGAATTGGAGCCTCTTGATCTTCTCCTAAAGGGTGGTAAAGTTTTATAATTTCAGCACTACTGAAAGTACATCTCATCCAGGGAAGACATCAGATAGCTGCTTCTTAGATTGACCAATTGATAACTCTCTTGCATCCTAAGAAAGTGCTAAAATTTCCCAACATTAAAGAAAAATGTTTAATTCTCTTTACATACGGTAGGACCTTTTCCAAACTCTGGATACTACTTAGCCAGTTTATTCATATCATTTAGAGTCGGTATAAGTTTTGCTGGATCAGTTTTATAATTTTATTTATCATGAGAGCTCTAAGAATTGTGAGTCTTTTGGATGTGGTATGTAAGTTAGCGTCGTATCAAAAATGAAAGTAAACAAATTGAGGTTTGGCCATGTGAAAAGAACGGATGCAAATAGGATTTCAAAAAAGAATACATAAGGCTGAAGGTAAAAGAGCCATCGACGGATAATGATGTGGACCTTTCACATTGCTTCCTCTTCAATGGATGCCGAGTCAGTAATCAAAGAAATAGGAGTTTGTACGAGAATTGGGATGGTAGTGGAAGAAGCAAAAGAAGTTAAAAATATATTTCTTTTACTGGCTTCAAACATTCCCAAGCCATAATCACCTATTACATACTTCTATCTAACCTGTGCTTCAGAGCTATATGTTGTCAATTCTAGAATCTTTTATGGAACAAACACCCCAGCTACACAAATACCAGTGGAAAAATTCTTCCAACTTGATTTTATTATTTTGACTTTGCACCTTTTAACCATACAACTATATATCTATATCTCTTTATAATCCACTTTACCACGAGTTTTTTCTTTTTAGAAAAGTTAAGAATTCAAACTAAATTTACGACTAAACTTGATTGAATGTGTGTTCAAATAGAGTTAAATCAAAAGGAACTGGAAATGGGTTAACCTTGTGACGAATATAAATATAAAGAAGTCAATGGTTGTGTTAAAAGTAATTTATTTCCTTACAAAAAATATTTACGTGGCTGCTTTGACCTTCTGTTTGCCTCCTTTGGGTGCGGCGGCTCCGGCTTGTCCAGGTGCGGGGGCCTTGCGGGGTACAGCTGGGAGTCCAACTCTGAATCCGTTACGGAACCTCCTGCGCACAACCTTCAGGTAGCGCATGCGACCTGTTCCAGTGGTCTTCCTCCTCTTGGCTTTTACAGACCAGTTATCTGGAACCAAACAGTTACAATTTAGACAGTGGTATATAAACAAAAGTAATAATAAAGATAAACAAAAACTTATCTTCTGTGTAAAAAAACAGGACATGCTACTGTGTTACACCCCTAAACCCGTGAAATTAACACATTCGATTTTTCAAGGAATCGATTTTCTTTTTTAATGGTCCACAAATACTATGTTATATTTACACTAATTGATTCATTAACTTTAGAAATTTCGCCCTTTTTTTTTTTTTCAATATAAATGAAAGACTGGTTAGTGCGAACACTTATAACTCGAGATCGGCTGAACAGATTTTTACTTTGCTTGGTTTATTGGATTCTTCTCTGCTCCAGATAAAAGAATAATTATTTAAAAATTCGAAAAAATGGATAACAAATAATATAAAATATGATATTAAAGTTAGTATGGAATGGATTTACTGACAACAACGCCATCATTGAAAAATTCCATAAGAACACAATTTTTATTTAAATTAATATTCATAAGTAAGGACTACAGGACGTCTGTCGGGAGAGCCAGTATCAAATAAAAACAATAAAGGCAGATAAACAGATACATGAATCTATCTTATACACAGACTTTTCTTTGAATCTTTTCTGGGCACAAAAGTGGTTAACCAACAGGCCTATGAAGTGCTCTATAGGGGTTGTTTAGGTATTATGTAATGCTATAGGGGAGAGAGGTTATTCTTGTAAATCGTTACTGTTGTATTACCAGCGCCGCAACAAAGGTATAAAGGTATTTAGTGACTTTCCAGTAATAATTGTGATTTTAGTCATACAAATGCATAGCAAAAAATGTTATGGAGCATCTCGGGGGAGGGGGGGTTAATAATGTTAAAAAAATGTGTTACGTAATACTTGAATGGTCCCTCAAGCCCATAAAAAGTTACACAGAGAAAATTATTCATTATAACTGAAAAGCATGATCGTGGTTTCAAAAAGATTACTCAGATTTAAACAAAGAAGATTTCAGTGCCACGCTAGACACAAACAAGCAGCAGAGGAAACACTAGACTAGAATTGATACACTTCTTCCGCTAGTCCAGCTTATAATTTAAGAATCGAATTTGATGTTCTTCAGCCATTCTTAAAGTTCAATGGTTTGAATTCAGTTAAGGGAAATATTAATGCTGGATATTTTAGGTCATAGAAACACATGTAAACATGAACGAGGCGGTTAGTTGACATTAAGAATAACAGAACACTAGGGACACAGGTTGCCAAGGGCAGATATGAAATTTATAAATTATTGGTTGGTCACACGTTGATCTTATTTAAAAGTACAATAAATTTTATGGGTAAACTTGAGTTTTAGCGTCGTGAACATTTCTATTCGAATTATCCACAACTGTCATTTCTTATGACGTTTGTCGTTTCCATAGATTTTTTATTGTATTAGTGTTCAATTTTATGTTAGCGTTAGCAAGCTTTGTATTCTTTTATATAATTGGGTTAGGTTAGGTTAGGTTATAATTATTAGCGGGGTTTGCATACCTCATCACGTTTTCCCCCGAATTTATTCAAAGTAATACAATATTATATTAAAAATGCCTTTATATAAAAATCCATAGAAACGCCAAACGTCATAAGAAATGACAGTTGTGGATAATTCGAATAGAAATGTTCACGACGCTAAAACTCATTTTTACCATTTTATGAATGAAAATTTGCTCTAAATACCTAAAACAGATAACTTGGCTATTAAGAATCATTTAGGTACTTGGGAAGATTCACCTATTGAAGCAGCTAGGTACCATTATTTTGTTTCTCATTGTGATGATGGAATAAGTTCAAGTGTAATACCCTTCAATTAAAGCAAAAATAGTAATGCAATAAAAATTGATGGATATGTCAATATCCCTGCTTATACATAATATCTGTAAATGGTTGATACACTATTACAAACGAAGCAGGTAGGTAGGTACACTATTTTTTGGAGATCAACTAGGAAATACACTTTGTCAATATTATTTATTTTTATAGAGTGAAATAAAAGTCTTGCACGATGAAACTATGCCATGCAATGAGGTTTTTATAATGAATATAACTGAAAATCATCCGGTACTTGAATGAAAGTGACGTGACTTACATGATCTGAGTTTTGCCGCTGGATATCCACATTGTGCACACTGAGACTTTTGAATGTGGTATGAAGATCTTCCGCACCTTCTGCACAAAGTGTGCGTCTTATTACGACGCTTACCAAAGCTGGACGTACCTTTCGTCTGAAATATACAACATAAAGATAAACATTTTGGTCATGACACTTCTAGGTTAGAACACATAACATAATAATTCACACAATGGCACCATTAATAAGTTAAAAGAAATGTAACTTATTGACTTTTTACACCAAGAAAGCTATTAGTTAAACATTTAATTATCCGATTTATGAAATATTTAAAGATTTTAACAACGGATGACACCGAGACCTACCATTGTGAAAAACCAGCCTCGAAAAAAGAACTGTGTATTGCTATAACAAAAAAATATGATAAATATTTATGTGCAAAAAAAAACTTTCCAATCATGACTTTATTTTAAATTATAGGTAATGAGATAATATAAAAAAATATATAACAGAGGGAGAAACATAATTCAATGTATGAAAGTGTACGAAATAAGAATAACACTTATAAATTTACTAAAAAATAAATTATTTAATTATCAGATTAACGTAGTATTGTCTATGAATAATATTATCTATGACATAACCCATACACATACATACATAACCTATCTTTTGTATATTTTAAGTCAATAGTGTATTTTGAGTACTGTTTTTATATTTCCAAAAAAGATAGCGCAATCTAAGTAAGAATAGCTAATTACTAAACCTGTTATTAATACTTTTGATAAAAAGTTCTTATGTTCTGTTTTTGTTTCAGCAATGGTGTTCACTACTGCGGTGTCTCTGATTCGTTCGAAGGGACCCGATAAATTTTGGAAGCGAAGGAGAGTTTTTCGTATGACAGCACATTTCTACGGTAAAGCTCGAAATTGCTACAGTATAGCTATCCGGTCATGTCATAGGGCTCTTGCTTATGCAACTAAAGCTAGAGTTCTGAAAAAACTTGATACTTCAGATTTATGGAAATTGAGGGTAAAGGCAGGTTGCGATGAAAACAACATTTCTCATTATGCGTTCGTGGAAGGGTTGGAAAGGATGGGCATCATGTTAAATAATAAATCTTTAGCAGATTTAGCAATATGGGAACCTAGAACTTTCTCTAGTCTTGTGGCAATCGCACAACAAAAAGCTATTACAGATACTTTTAAAATTTATGATCATGAACCTACGCCTACTGGAAAAGATTTGGATGACCAGCCAATTCTCAGATCTCAATTAAAAGAAATAGAGAAAAAGTGACAGTGTTGTTATTAATTTTAAAAATTTATGTTTAGTCTAACTAGAAAATACATTAAATATAAAAGTTTTTCCATGTAGCCTTCTTTTGAATATATTGTGCCCTATGATAAAAACTTGATACAAATGTATATTTTTCTTCTTCTGGGGGTGTTTCGACCTGTAGTGGTCTATTGTGCTTCCCCTCCTGCCAATTGGAGCTTCCCCACCTATCCTGGACGCTTTAGGAAGTCCAGTGGTGAGGTGTTTCTACCCCTTCTCATAAAAAGATTTTTGCATTATTTAAATACATACTGAAGCTACACATTTCACTTGTAACAAAAAAAGAGACTTCCGAAACCCTTCAAATACATTTTTGCTGTTACATTTGGGTGCGTTTGGTTAACAAGAGTCCTTAGATCATCGTCAATTAAATTATCTCGAGATGAAAGTTTAATTACATATTAAACCGACATCTTTGAAAGAGGACAACATCCGATTCATAAATTAAACTAACAATAAGATTTGTAATATTACCTTAGGAGTAGAGATGAAACGGATAGCAGTTTAGCCGGATGCCGGATATTCGGCCAACTAAGCAGTGGAATACCGGATATCCGGCGTATGTTTCTAGTTGGTTGGTGCATCCATATGGGATCATTGTCGCAAAAACCATCAACCGCATTAGTGCAGAAGTTCCCAATCCAATCCAAACTCCCTTTACGCTCCACTTAGGGGCATAGGGAGGCAACAAGACTTATCTCTCGGTATGAGAGGGTCTTCATCGTCTTCGGGACCCTGATGGGAGGAAGAACAGCGCTCCCCATAAAATATCAGTGGCTTTTTTTCTAATTTAATATAACGCTGAATGCTATACATAGAAGTCATGACTCATGAGTAGAGCCCGGGCAGTGCATGAATTACGCTTACGTAGGCGGCATATATACCAATTGAACTGACTCCGTTGCCGGAACGTTATTGTTCCAAAAATCGCGGAATCTAACTGCATCTTCCAGCTGGATGATAATATATGACGAAACATATTTTTATTAAACTTTCCTTATTTACGAATAAGCGTAGCTGCTTGCTACCTCTATATTAAGCATTCATTCTCTATAATATACCCTTATTGCTGTATGTTTGCTAATCAATTTTCTAAGTTGTAGATTTTTTCTTGTGATTACAAGGTGTATTTCTTAAGGATACTTGCTAAATAAATCAATTACTTATCCAAAAATGTTTTTTTTTTTAACCATCCGGTATCCGGCCGGATAGGTGCTAGTTATCCGGTATTCGGCCGGATACCGGATAGTTGCCGGATATCCGTTTCATCTCGACTTAGGAGCAATATTTCATTGTGGCCTTCAAAGAGCAATACTTTGATGTAATAAATAGCTTTTTCTTAAGACAGCAAGTAAGTCTAAGTAAGCATCAGAGTATATAACTGCTGATTGGCACAGCAATGATACCTAGATATTGGTTAGTACAGATTTTTTCAACTCTATTTTGAAATAGTCGGGACAACAAACCAGAATATTTTTTTCAAATTATTTGTAACAGACATCCCTGAAAAGCTTGTTAAAGCAAAAAAAAACATGGTTGCTGATCCGCTCGGTCGAGGAATCTATGAGATTTAAGGGGTAATCTTCTGTTATTGATGTTCCTCATAAAATAGCCATACATGGAGGAAGACCATCCAATATGTGAAAGTAGGTAGCCACCATCTTCGGTCTTAAGGAACTGGATATAGAATACAGGTGTGATATGTATTAGAAAAACCTTATATAAAGAATTATTTGTAGTATTATTCTACTCTCTCTCGGGACCTAAAAGAATGCGAAGTGGAGCCAGAGATTGTGTTGGATAGGCAATCTTGGCGCAACAGGATAAGGACAGCCGACCCCAAATAATGGGACAAAGGCGAGGGCGAAAGAGAAGATTTTTCTACTCTCTCATAGCAACATATTGCAAGTTATTGATTTACCACAAGATCTTGCACAGAAAATAATGTTCATGCACCCCAATGAAAAGGACTGTGTTTTTTCATTGTATTTGCTAATTAACAAGAAATCTTCTCACAATTCTCATCCCATATTTATTGTCAATTTTCAATATTTCATTTTCGAAGTATTTTATTTAATCAATTTCTTACAATAGTTAAAATTTAAGTTTTATTTAATTATAATATAATATTCATATTATTATAACAGTTTCTTCCTCTTTCATAAAACTCAGAAAGTTTGTGTAGAGAGAGGTTATATTCCATTCTTTTGAAGCAAAGCCGAGGGATTTGGACATGGTGTGGGATAAGGTCAGCACAGTTTTGCAGGATCCAGCGCTGTAGAGAGCTCTTGTTGACTCCCTTTGTCCCATGAGTGGGATCTTAAGGGAGTATTGATTGATTGATATTTAAAAAAAAAATTTAGTAATCCTTTGAAAGGCACTCCCTGCTAGCTTTGAGTACTTCAAGAATTCACAGAATTAAGAACAGATTCTATAATATTTTTCAATTCAGTGAAGTTGTACATTATATTATACAGCCTGTGAATATAACCATTCCTAATGTGCCCTGAAGAAATTAAAGAGCTCAACGCCAACAAAATCCTCCACTTTTTCCAGGAGGCTGGACTGAGCGATGAGCTCTAATGCAGGCTAGTCACAAAAGTTCCACTATGGGACGCAGTGACAGCAACCTCCAGGGGGCAGCGAGCCTATCGATAAAAATAATAACATCGCCTATCAAGGAACCAAATCGACGCAAAATTTTTGGTTCATGAACCTGATTAAAAATACACCTAATTGCCAGGGTTTCAGTAAGAACTTCTCAAAGAAGACAGATCCATTAACCAAGAGCCTTCTGCCAAACAAATCATGTGAAATGGTTACACACAGGGTTGTAGCGCCACGGATGTATATATGTTTACACCAAACAAACATTGAGCCGAATCTAGAAACAGAGTATACATTCTTTTATGGTTGATACTGGACACCGCGGAAGCAATCAATAACTAATTAGTAGGCGATGACGGTTCTTTTTCATTGTTATTTCCTTTGGTGACCATACCAACTATCGAGAAAATATACTCCATTTTCCAACCCTGACTATGTTTGCATGGCTTAAATGCACCCTTATTTTGAAATTTGACCTGAAAGCCAAGCTTGACTTGGAATGGAATTTGCCCACCACTTTAAAAACATAACCCCTTTTTTGAAATAATTGGGTATTGTATTTTGGAATGTGAATGAATATTATTATTATGATAAATTCATCAACATATATTTTCTATAAATAATATTTTACACTTTCTAAAATAATCATGATATTTAAGTCATACTACTATATTTTGGGTTAACTTAAAGTATTGGTATTAATTTTATTTTCCTTTTCTATAGATTTAAGATGTTGAGTTAAATCATCTTGTTGTTGCAATCTGTAAATATTTTCAATTTTACGCATTTGTTGTCTTTCTATGTCTTTGATTACCCCTAAGTGTAGTTTTTGCCTGCAAATATAAAATACATACAGGTAATTTTAATATCATTCATTCATTAAAAAACTATGCAAAACTATCAGTTTCTTCACCTGTCATCGTGTTGTTTATAGTGGACATAACCTATAACTCCGGCTGAAACTATGCATGATCCAACTAACGCAACTTTTGATGTAAGAGACATTTTCAAGATAAAATTTGTATTTTATAAAAATATGAACACCACGATATTTTACTATTTTTCAACTCATTTCATTCAAGCAAATAGACTTGACACTATCCTGTCATTAGTGTAATTATTCATCCATAAACAATATTATTTTCATTAAATGTCAATGTCAAAAATCAATAACTCATAGAGATAAAATTTCCTATATTTTTTTATCTTTATCCTCCGGAGAGGATAGGCAAATAGTATGGGGTTCCATTCTTCTCTATCCTGACAATACTCTTTCGCTTCATTCAACAATGGGGTAGGAAGTTTGTGGGGTAGGAAGTTTGTCGACCTCCATGTGGTCTACCCCGGGCTTAAGCAAACAGACAAACAGATGGTGCTGCAACACAGCAAAAAGGCGCAAAACAAAAGAAAAACAAGCATGAAGAAGTCAAATCAGAGGAAACGAAGTAACAGAAACAATGTCCACAACAGTCCTTCTCAGGACTATTTGACGCGCAACCTAGAAAGTTGTTTAAATATCTGCCATTTTAACATAGAGGGGATATCCCTTTCTAAATGTGAAATTTTAGCACGCCTGCTGACCGAATATAATGTAGATATAGTAGCGTTACAAGAGACTCACACAAAGGACGATGAGGACCTTACTAGGAGAGGAATTATACCCGGATTCTCCCTCGTGGCAGCCGTACACAGTGATGTGTATGGTGTGGCTACATATGCTCGGTCCGACTTAGATGAAATAACCGTCCTCAACTGCAGCACCCATAACAACATATCCTCCATCACCATAGAAGTGAGCAAGATCAAAATCACCAACATTTACAAACCTCCCAACGATATATGGCCTACGCCTCCCCTGCACTGCTACGAACACCCAGCAATATATGTGGGAGACTTTAACAGTCATCATGAATCATGGGGCTACGATAGAGCGGATCAAAATGGGGATATCATTAGTGAATGGGCACAACTGAATGCAATAGATCTACTGTACTGTGCTAAAAGTAGAGGCACCTTCCATTCAGCTCGATGGAGGAAGGACTACACCCCTGACCTCAGCTTTGTAACGTGCCCAAATACAAACATCAACGATAAAGCTACACGCATTGTGCTGGGTGATTTTCCCCACTCTCAACACCGCCCTGTTATAATTAAGTACGGCATCCGTGTCCCTCTGACAAATACAGTACCCCTGCCGCGGTGGAATTTTAAAAAAGCAGACTGGCAGTCATTCTCAAAAGACCTAGACAATATAATCCAGCACATACCATGCCAAACCGACTGTTATAATAGATTTACAGGAGCAATCATATCAACAGCTAAGAAATATGTCCCTCGAGGTTTCCGTAAGGAATACATCCCAGCCTGGAACACAACGTGTGAACAACTCTACAGGAGATATCAGGAAACCCACGAGACAACTGTTGCTGAGGAGCTCTTGCAGGCTTTGAATCATGGCCGCCAGGAACGATGGAATGAGACTGTAAAAGATATGGATTTCCGCCATTCCAGTCGAAAAGGTTATCTATGGGTTGGATGGAAGAGATCTTTTGGGATAAGTCCACCATTTTACTCTTCATGGTTATTTCAAAGGAAGTGCCTCTAAAGCCGTAGCCGGATCCCGTACCCGCGTCCGTAGATTTGTGTGTTGCCATTTTATTACAGTTCATACTATGGTAACACTCAAATGACAGCTTATGTCAAAGCGCGAATTGGCGCGAATTTCGAATTAGTACCAAAGGAAAGTTTGAATTTTCGTGCGAATCTCATTGGGGATACATGGGATACTACTATTAGTATCCGGAAATAATAATTAAACATCAACATAAAATTTGAATTTTTATTTGCATGTCTTAACAGAAAGTTTAAAGTTTTTTTTTTACTAATTGTTAATTTTATTTCTTTGTGACTTTTTTTTAATAATTTTAAATTTTGTTTCTTTGTGACTGTCCTTGTTTTTATTTATTTATTTTTATTTTTTTAGTCTTTACAAAAAGTTTAATTTGAGTGTTATTGTTAATGAATCTGTTTGATCATTTATATTATTTTGTGGTATTTTTTTGTATACATGAAAAAAATTGTGTTTAAAGGCGATATTCGTTTATATTATGTAAAATAAAATAAAAAATTATCAAAAATGTGGTGGATTACCTAATTCTAGATCTCAAAATTATGTTTCAATACGTGGCAATTTCGCGTTTGTGCGTGGTTAATATTAATCAATTATTCAAAAATGAAAGTTGGTGATATATAGATTTCCAAAATGTGTTAGGTGATATAAAAAGCTAATAAAAAAAATATAAGAGACGCAAGGAGTATTGAAAATCAAAGGAAGTGGCATCCTGATACAGTAAAAGATGCTAAGGAGTCTTTAAAATACCATTATGCAACATTAAGTTGTAGGTATAAGAGGTGGCAAAAAATAACACTCAAAAAGTAAGAGAGTAGAATATAGTATCATTCAAACTGACTATATGGAAAGATAGAAAATATAGCTTTAAGACAGAAAGTAATGAGATTGTTCCGAAAATGTAAAGACAATCAAACTACATCACTATCAAGTGATGATGTTGATGAAATGGAAATGACTGTGATTGATTGCCAGCATTCACAGAGAAGACTAGTCTCAAGAGAAGAAAAACAACGCTTTCAAAGTTATCAAACATTTCGGTAATTATGAAGTTCGCGGGCTGATTGGATTTTTTTATATGAAACACATTAATAAGTATTTTATTGTTACTATAGCTGACAGTTGTAATTTTGTTATACGATTATATTATTGTTCAACAATATTATTAATTATCAAATCCGTGCTCAGCGACAATTTAATATCATCTGTCAATGTCAATCGTCGGCTAAGCAAGTGTCAATTTTTAGTTATCTATGATAAAATATTGTCTATGGAGATCTACGGACGCCGTACCAAATTTTTAATGTTTCCGTCTACGGCTCTAGAGGCACTTCCTATTTCAAAACTTGGATGATATTTTGCAATAAAGCTTTAGGTATTCATTATTATATTATCCATCATTTTTGTCATTCTCTCAAGATGGACAAATCACCTCATTTTAAACACCTTAATTCTAATCACTACGCAAATGTTTCTAATATTATCATTTTTTTCTGATGGGACAGGACCAATAATTATTTCTGAATGATGAAATGTTTCTAATATTATAATTTTTTTCTAATGGGACAAATGATTTCCAAAAATTTCCACTACTCGATATCTATAGGATAGGTATGCTGTTGAAAAGCAAATATTTGAAAGGCAAATATAACCTAAACTGAGACAGCATGTAGTGTGGGAGTATTGGTCTCATATTCGTAAACTGACCCGATCCATAGCTAATAGGATAATGGTTTGTAAATAAGGGAAAATAAAAATACATGGTTAAAAATGTAATTTACAGATCCAGTATATTATTTTTTAATTGGAATATAACAATAAATTTTGTAATGTTATAATATTTTATTAATGAAATAATTTTATACAAGAAGTCGTTTTAATAATTATCATACTTTATGATATGAAAAAAAAATTTCTTGGCATTTTCATAACAGTAAACTTAACAAAAATTATGGCTAGCGATATCTACTTCACAAAGTAAAGTAGCTCCTAATATAACTTAAGTAATTAATTTCTAGAAAATAAACTAAATTATGGAAATCCTAATAGTCTTTATTTCCTACACAGTAGGAATAATAATCACAGAACTATAATAATAATTAGCATTTTAAAGCAGTCAAATTTGTTGAGGAAAGTTGAGGAAAACATCCTTAGATTTTGGAGAAAAAATTTACACTTTTTTTTCACTCAGGTACTATTATTATCTATAGGTACAAGTTTTTGTGGTTTAATAATATATCAGATTTATTTTATGGTCAAGATCTTTTAACATTTGGTCACACGCAGTGCATTCTTGATAAACATTTGAAGAACCTATCAACCATACATTTTATGACATCCTTCAGGACAATTGCAGCATTAGCAAAAATAGAGAATTTGTCTCTTACCTGCGGCCTGCGGGAAGGCCCATATATAAATAGAACCATGCTGCCTTAGTAGACAACATGGGATCAGTCTGATGATTTAATTGCACAAATTGGTTGCGTAATATTTTTGAAATTACATTTAATCATAGACAAATACACTTAATTCTTGAATTTTATTTTGGAATAGTCATTTTATGGGACAAACTGTTATAAAATACTTATGTATGCTGTAAAACAAAAATATTCAATAAAAGGAACGATGAAAAAGTCAAGAATAATAATTATTCACTGACATCGCTGTGACTGCAGAAATTTCTAAACGTGTGTGATCAAGTGTTAACAGATTTTATATAATATCAAAGAATGTAGTTAATTATTAATAATTAGGTACATAGTATTATTAAATTAAATAAAACAAGTTTTTTCTACAATCACTCACTTCTTCGAGAAACAGTAAAACTTTCTTTCACTTTAAACCAGTAGATAAACATTATATGTACCTTATTTTAGCTATTGGTTCATAGTTGTAAGCAAGTAAAATATAGAAACGAAAACCATGTACAGTCTGGCTAAAAAGAGTAGACATTAATTATTATTGATGAACTAAAATGTTATCACTCTGGCAACACTAAACATAGGTTGTTGACTGACATTACAAAATAAACGTTTACGAATGGACGGCAATTCTAACTGGTAAATACAACATCCAATTCATTTTAAAAATTATTAAGTACCTTTTACTAATTTGGATATTTTTCCGACATTTTTTTTTTGTATATTCCTATAATATTCACTTACAAATAGGTTATGTTTAAACATTTTGACATTTATATGATTGAAATTCGGCCATAGAATAGTAAGCAGTTGTAAGCACCATTTTATGGATTACAGCACCCATTATATTATCTTATTATCTCTTGTTTTTTTGACTCGTTTTGCGTAGATTTTTTTCCATCTCGTTTTTAATGCCATGGCTGGTACAGTTAGTTATTAAATTCTTTTTAATAACCTTTACAAAGCATTTCATATGATACCACATTGAATAGTATAATATTTTTTTTAATATTTTGGCGGTTACAATACTTTACTTTATAAATGTAGAGTACTTATTAAATATTGCCATACAAACGACTGCAGCGCCCTCAATTATTTTCTACTCTTTTTAGCCAGACAGTAGGTAGGTATATATATTTAATTTTGAAATATGATTCTTCGGTTGATGTGTTATTGATCCACAATCAGACGGGCCTCAACAAACTATATAATGCTTCTATCAGTCCAGCAACGCTATCGGTTTGAATTGTTATTTACACAATTGTTGTCATAAAAATTGGCTGATCCTCTATTTGGTATTTCAGCAAATTCTCTTTTCGGAGAGCACAATTTGTTTTTATGATCTATATTTCTTTTGCTGAAACAAAAAGAGAATATATTTTATTTTAAAGCTCAGGACACGTGATTTGCTAGATTGTTTAAGATCCATATTATTTAAGATGATTTATCCTTTCGACCACAACTACTTGGTGAAAGATAATTTGAACCTTATTAAAATTGAGGTCAGTTGAAGTGAATTTCAACTAGCCTGAAGAAGATGTTCGGTCTTCGAGAACTGGTTAGCTTGATAAAAAAACCCAAATATTTTGTACCTATTACTTATTTTGATATGTTTCATATTATTTGCTGATTCAGATACAGGTATAATGAAGTATTAGTGTCTAAGATCAGTGAATATGGATATAGATCAAACCAGCAAAATAACTAAAATCTACTGACATTATTTTTGCAGATCTAATATGAAAATCTTTTACATGGCAACAAATCCGTGCCAAAATTCAGAATAGCTGGCCATAAGCTTCTAAAAGGCCAACATTTCTATAAAAAATTCACACATCATGATTGTAATAAGATATTGCAATACAGTTAAACTTCGAGACTCGTAGATTTGTACGGCTAAAGGTTCACACCAAGCTCAGCCGTGACAAATGGCTTGTTGTGAGCCCAAGCCATACAGATATCTCTTGTAAATTGGGTTGCCATTATTAAAAAAAAAATCGTCACACAGCTTGTATTAAGTGAAAGAACGATATTGCAATAATAGCATAGATTAATAATTAAAAAGTAAAATAGATTACAGAAACTAAAAGGAAGATGGTGCTAGCTACGGTGAGATAATGAAATTATTGTAATTTGTGTTTTATGTACTTGTATAACTGAGAGAAAGTGTGAATATACCCTCTACTAGGCATCTCCATCTCGTCTACCTCTACTGACTTCACATAGAGATGGTCGTTACACCAAAACAAACAGAGAGATCTTGGCTCCAGGACATTCATGTCATATTCCCATGACAGTTCCACCTGAAAAACATAGATAAAACAGTAAAATTATTGAAAGATTATGATTTTTTTTTACAAAGCTGGCAACTTCTATGGTTACCAAGTGAAAGAACTGAATATTGGCACATACTATAAACATCATTTTTACTTTATCGTCAGGAAGGGCGGAGCAGAGGAGTTATAAAAATTCCATGGTCCATGGGGGTTCCATGGAGGGGGGGGGGGGGGGTCACATAGTTGTGGTCAAGTCACAATAAATTATAATTTAATTTTGATAATAATAGATACAAGTAAAAAGCAGGTAGGTATGTTATTAATAAATGTATGTACTGTACTGAAAATACAAAAAAAAATATATATAAAAACATTATGTTTAACAATTTTAATAAGTGGTTCACCTAGGGCCTGAACCCAGCCTAGGTGGGGGGGGGGGGGACCTGGCCCATTCCATTGTTTAATAATTTTGAAACCCAAAAAAAACACAGGCCAAATAAGAAACCCATAGCAGTGGATAGGCGATAAAAATATCCTTTTGGTAAGTACTTATATTATTTAATGTATTTGTCAATATAAAATATAACAACCTTCATATTTAGAAGAATTTTTTTATAAAAGTGAATGATTTAGATTTTACCTTTCTAATTTTTCCGCCTAGGTCCATGGGATGAGTAACAACAACAGTATGCGTTGTTCCATGTTCTAACCTAAAAAGAAGTTGAAAATAAATCTTAGGAACTTTATTTGAATATCTAACTATTTTATGTAAGTCATTATTTAAATCAAAAAGAGATAATGTACTTGACATAGTTTTCTGGAGTTAAATCCAATCCTCTAATGACGCCTTTGTCAGAATGAAGAGTTGCTTTTAGGAATCCCTAGAAATATCACAAAATGTTAATTCATATAAATTATGATTTTCATTCAATCTCTATAATGGAGCCCTTTTCTCTTAGTCATCATATCACGCCAGAATGGCTGGACTAATTTCGCCAATTATTCTTTTTTGTTATTTTGCTATTGTCAAGAGAAGGTTCTTATGAAAGAAAAAAAAAAACAAGAAATTAGCGCAAAAAAGAAAATTTAAGAAAACTGTTAATCGCCTTCTTAGTACATTTGACAATACAAACATTTCCATTTTTGAATTTTCATTGGCGTTTGACATAACTCTGTCAGCTGTTTGATAGTTGGTGGGATTGACAGAATTTGGGTGGAAAATATAGGTATGGTTTAAAACAGATGCATCAGTCGGAATTACATTGGTTAAAAGGTAATAATTAATCTATCATTATACAAATTCGAATTCGATATTTAGAGTTAGAAGTAGTAATAATACATGTAATAGTGTTAGTAGCAAATTTATACCTGAACCCAAGATTCGGCTCCTTTGGGATTCGCCAACTGAATTGTTAGCCTGTAGTGTCTTTCTGAAATTATTTAATAAAATTTATAATTTCACATTAAGTATATAACTAAGTAAAAAAATAAATAAAATTATACATAAATTAGTAATTTTCATATGAAAATTTTATTTTTGGATGACAAATACTTCTAAATCTATTTCTGGAGAGAATGACCAAAAAAAAAATTTAACGAATTTGTAACTTTTGGAGCAACGAAAGATGGTTCACACTCGCTTATCATACTCCCATCATTGACGTCTGTTTGACAAGCTTTTTTATTGGACGAAAGTGTAAAGGCCTAAATTGCGTTATTTACTCCAGAAACATAGACAATATATTTTTTTAATCATGCGAAAGATAAGAGTAATGGAGGAAAAGTTTCAAGAACTCACGACAATACGGATAATCCTTGCCAGTCATCATGAAGAATTTGGCTCCTCGTGACTCCATTATGGTTGAAGGAGCTATCTCGTTCTCCGATTGATTACTTCTCTGAGATATCACCCCAGGAGAGGAGTCAGAATGGAAACTAAAGAAGATAAATTATATTTCAGTTTATTTAATTTAAAGATTGCACAGTTTGAAATATTTGATGAAATTCGTACCCCATAATTGCACACCCGTGGGCACAATTGAAACATCGTCCGGCCATGAAATGTTGATAGGTAGGACATTGGTGCGCTGGAAATTTAAATTGAATATCAATATTTTTCTGAAATGACAAACAAATAATCATTTTAATTGTCTTGGTAGTTCAAGAGCTGTTACAGACATTTTTGGGTAGATTTTTGACGCAGGCTGAAAACTTATACAATCCTTTTCTTAAAATATCTAAACAGAGAACTATAGATTTGGCTGGGGAAGAGAGGTGTAAAACTTTATGTTTTTCAAAACTTTCTTTCTATCACCTGGGTAAGACCCGACTTAATTACCAATGCAACTTAAAATGCGCCGAGAGCTTCAGTAATAAAAACTCTCAGAAACAGAATAAGAAATGCAAGAATATAGTAAGATCGGGAAAGCAACCAAGAAGATCTGGAATGCCCATGTTACGAGAATAGATTTAACCCGACATGCCTTTCACGGTCAGACCCTTACAAGGCGCCTCCCAGGTAGACCAAGATTGAGGTGGAAAAATAAGCGGGAATCGACCTCGCAGTCGTTTAAATTTAGAATAAGAAGTAAAACATACATATAAGTGGTCATACCTATATACGGGCATTTCCCATTTATAGAGTCTGTGAAGAGTTTGATGGCTCTGACATGATTACAGGCAACAAGCACTCTTGAGGCCTCTTCCAGTCCTTCCCTGATAAGAGTCAAAGGCACCAGTGGACCAGACGTCACCTCGCATCCAGGCTGTTCCTTTCCATCATTGGGGTAGAAGTCCAAATGTCCGACGGGTTGTGACATGCCGTAACCTGATAAAGGAACAAAATCTGTGCCTATGTCTATCAGAATTTTATTTTAAAGCATACACATTTGATTTGATGTAGAAACAACATTAAAACAATAGAAAATTTATTAAGAAATATTCTATCAGGTTAAAAAAGGGTGAAATATCTAGAAGACAAAACAATAAATTATAAAAAATGCCGTTTGACCTTTTTTCAGACTTTTCAGAGATCGAGTTTTGTAACAACCAGCCGTTGAACTTTCCTGTACTATAAAGGTTGCATATAATTCAGGAGTAACTGAACTATCTGAGTAAAATAATTGAAAACCTGAAAAGTTTAATTGTTATCGCGTGGTCATAAGCACGATTTCAATTTCTAAAATTTCTTCTCAACAACGATATTTCGGTTGACTAGTTTTAGGTAACACTAATGGGAGGTTGTTAGGTCAAATAATGTTGAAATAGATTCTGAGTATACCAATGTATTGCAAATTAGAGAAGAGTGTGCATGTGTTTGAATGAATGTATTTGACAGAATGGAAAGAGAGGGATTGATGGTGGAAGTGTTTTTGATTGATATGTGTCTGTTCGTTATGTAGACGAACGGTGGGGTGAATGGGTCCTATTGACAAGCCGTTTAAATGGCTTAATGGGGCCCATTTCACTTGCTGCAATTGTTGTTCTCTATGTATAGTTGTATATTTCTTTATTTTGTGTGTATTATGTATCTTATTGTTTATTATGTTTTATTATTTTATTATTAACAAAAAACTATAATGAGTACCTATTTTGCATTGTGGCCAATATAAGAGCGACGAATACAATGAGGGGTTAATTTCAACAAAATATCACAATAATAGAAGTACTTCTATTGTATTTAAATAATAATTTGAATTATTCTAGAATTCAATATTTATAAAAAAATAATTATAGTTAGATAAAAATATTGTCACATTTTATAACACAACTAGCAACATTTGAAATTTTATTTACCCAACAAAAAAATGCTTTTTCCATCCGTGTGAATTATGTCAACGAAATTGGCATCAGTTGGGTCCAACCTCACATGAGCCGCCATCCCTTGAAAGTAGGGCTCGGCGGGATCCAAACCAGTTATTCTTCCTAGACCCTGAACACATTTCAACAACTTTAATAAATGGAATAGGTATGATTACTATAGTCTCTAAGTAGGGTCAAACTCGCTAAAATAAATACTGAAATAATGAAGTTCTCAGTACCTATAGCAAAATATCTTATAAGAAATCGTCCCAGTGATAGTAATAAATAGCATGTTAATGAGAGATTTTTTACTCCTCTTATAAATTTACGGCGTGCGTAGGTATATTAATATTCGATTCGAGGCGTATTAAATGGCTGTAGGTCCTCAGGTTCTCGTTTACGCAACTATGGTGCGAATTTATTTGAAAGAACTCTTAATTCAAAATTCCTGGATTAGTTCATTTTTCTACCACCGGGGTATTTGTTGTATGTACGTATCCTCTCCTATCAAACAACGGAACTCATGCACACACGTTATTTTTTTCTTTTAAGGTACCTAACTATCATAATTTGACCTGTATTTTTAATAGGATGTTTTTTTTCCTTTTTGTGCCGCTAGAGGCGCCCTTGCTAATCCGGTCTATTGTCAAATTCAGTGCTGCCAACGGGGGCGATTTACTTCTTCTTCTTCTTATGGTCGCTCACAATCTAACCTCCAAAATATCATTCTAGTTTATTTCAAATTAAACAACTTATATATTATTATACATGATAACTTACAATAGGTTTAGAGTAATCATTGTACATTTTTTACATACTATTACAAATAAAATTGTTCATCTTTTTTTATATACCTACCTAAATACAAATTAAAAAATACAGAACAGCACCCCTGAGATTTATTCTCAAATTTATGCGCAACAAAATCAACAACTTCTTAGCAACGCAATCAACAACTTCTTAGCAACGCAATGGAAAACAAACTTCCCAACGTTGGCATCACTGAAAAAAACATCTCTACGTTGGCAGCACTGAATTTGACAATAGACCTGATTAGAAGTTCTGCCACCTAGTGTGTATTGTCGGAAGCTCCCCGGAAAACTTCCCATTGGAAGAGAAAAAAACGTACCTAACCACGTGATGTAATTGCTAGAAATGTATAGATCATTAACGGCCACGTGGATTTTGACATTAGCCGGGAGGCATAAACATAAACAAAAAGTTTAAGAGTTGGTATGAGTGTGTTTATACATAAACCCATCACTATGGTTTGTGTATGTGTGGTGTGTGTGTGTGTGTGTCGCCATGGCTGCCATTTTGCATCCAGCCTAATGTCAGATGACGTCATCCTTTAATAGTCTATTGGCTTTGCTTATCTTCGAACGGAGCTGAATATTGTTAAGTGTAAAAAAAAGAATAAGTTATTGATAGATATGTGTTTATTTTTTGTGTGGCAACTCTCTATATTAATAGTTTTGTCACATATTATTTTTTCACTGGAAAAATTAAATAAAAGAAAGGTTGTCTGTGTGTCTGGACTCCGAGTTTTTTATTTTAAAAACATAATCCTGTCTTCAACAAATATTAATAATTAGGTATTGTTGCCACCCTAAAAAAGGGAAATATGATTGAATTATTTTCGCATGGTTCTAACCTCTATTTTCTCTCCCGCATATCCTGCAGTGTGCGCCCCTAGGGAGTGGCCGATTATGTGAACATCGCCTGGTTCCAACCCGTGGTATTTCTGTAGCTGCATTATGAAATACGCCACTTCTAAACCGACTAGTCTGGTATTTGCCGTAGCCTGGGTGTACAGAGGAAGACTCCCTCCGGCCCAATCCACAACGAAGACGTTGAAATCGTCGTATCTTAGGAGTTCATCTTTCATGTCATTCACCTGAAATCATTATTAAACCATAAAATTACGTTTATGCATTGAATAAATAAACGGTTGCTCTAGTTGTTCTAAAAAATTTCCAACAGATGGCTCTATATCTCATTACAATCTAGACCAGTGTTCCGCAAAAGGTGTGCTGCGGCACACTGGGTGTATTTGGGGATATATATTGATTTGATATTATAATAAAATATACAAAATGAGACCCAAGTGTTGTTAGAGGTTCATGGTTCAGATTTGGATTCTGTGTTCAAAAGAAAAGAATGGGTAAAACTTATAATAGGCAGATAATGCCGGATATATTTGCTCATTTAAATGAGCTCAATAGAAAATGCACGACAGGAATTTTAATATTTGAACGTCTCTATACAAAATGGGATGTTTTTTTTTCCATTTTGTGCCACCAGAGACGCCCTTGCTAATCCGGTCTATTGTCAAATTCAGTGTTGCCAAAGGGGGCGATTTAATGCCATTACGGCTATTTGGAACGAGAATATGCGACGAAAAAATCTAAAAGGCGACAGGTAGCCACTTGGGTTACTTCCCTTTTAGCGAATTTTCACCTTTCGGATACTAAATGACCTTTTTTAGTAAACTCCCACCTCTCTTCGGATACTAAAATTTTCGGAATGACCGCATTCCAAATTTTCAGTTGGGCTACTTTGCGTTTGAAAAACGGCGTTGGCAACACTGGTCAAATTTACGTTTACAACCTCAAATTTACGTTTACAACCTCAAATTTACGTTTACAACCTCAAGTTTATAATAATCATTGTACATTTCTTTTTACATACCATATTATATTACAAAAATAAAATAATTGTTTAAGTATATCTTATTTTATTTTTTATATACCTACCTACCTAAATACAAATGAAAAAATACCGTAACAGAAAACAATAAAACAAGAAGATACAGAACAGTACTGCAAATCCACCCTTGAAGACAAATACATACCTAGTGCTTTTGTTTGTGTGTAGTGTAAAAGGACACACTATGGTTTACCTCCTAGAAAAAGCCACTTTAGCAAGCATCAATAATTAAAACGTTAAATTGTTTAATGGAGAAAACAAAAAAGAGAGGAGATATATTAGCATAATATTCATCAGTCAATGCTAGATGGTATGTTTGACAGCTGTCATAATTTGACAAAAGACCTGATTAGAAGCGCTGCCACCTAGTGTGTCTTGTCGGAAGCTCCCCAGAAAACCTCCCACAACCTACTTATGCGAATTGCGGTAGGTATATACAATAGCCATATGGGTGTTTAGGGAGGGGGAATGTTACGGTGCGTTTCTTTGAGGGGAAGGGGATCTAAAAAAAATCATTGGTGTAACTCTGAAATTTTCTGCTTTGGTAGGTGTACCTTGAACACAAAAAGCTTGCGGAACACTGATCTAGACACTTCTTATAAACACGTATGAAGGAATCAGCGTCGGGGCAGGTGGCCCAGATGGTTACCGTCTCTGCATGGGACGACGAGCAGAACTGAAGGAACTAGACATGGAATGGGAGGAGGTCATTGAAGCCGCGCAAGATCGAGCGCGATCGAGGGATCTTGTTGCCCCCCTATGCCCCTGAGTGGGTTCAAAAGGAAAGTAGTTAGTAACTCAGTTTTAATAACAATGTCAAACTTGCACTTACCCAATTGGAGAGAGGCGTGTCTATGAATCCATGAATTATGAACTTGGTTAATTTGTTAGAATTAAAATTTGATTTGACTATAGTTTTGTTGATATTAGGGTTTAATATCTGTCCTTCTTGAGGATTTTTATTTGTGTATAAAATAAACCTGAAACAGATAAAATATATTAGTAGGTACACATAAGCTGAATACGCAGTAACGTGATACATGATTTTTAGAGAAATAGTATAAATCGCCAAAGATGTCGGTTCTGACAAAAATTCATGTTCATTTGAAACATTATTCAAACATTAGATAGCAATTATAAACCAAAAAAAGTAACAAAAATACAGAAAATTGTTTGTTTTAAAGACGGCTTGGATTCCGAAAAAAACGTAAAAAATTACATGGGTATAACACAATCTTTTATATAGACAAAACGTTATGGGATGTAGTTTTAGTTTTTTAACCATGGTGCCAGTTTTACATTTCAAAAGCTTTGAATGGGAAAGAATAAAATGTTGATTACTACAGTCTGGCTAAAAAGAGTAGAAAATAATTGAGGGCGCTGCAGTCGTTTTTTTTTTTTTTATATAAATATGGCATTACGTCACGTAAAGGACGATTTGTGCCAACTGGCAGCAAAGTAAGACTTACTCACAGACGGAAAATAGACATGGAGAGAAAAAAAAAAAAAAAAAAAAAATTACTAAACAAAAAAATAGCTATCTATAATAAAATCATATTTTTCTCTATGTACACCAAAATATGTTTGTATATGCTCTTCGAAGGAGTGGACAAGAGATGGGTCATATTGATAGGGAGTTGAATATTCATTCTATTGTACAATTCGTATCTGTCTCTTAAAGGACAGTCAAAGAACACATGGTCCAAGTTCTCCAGATCCAGCTCGCACTCGCAATATGGACTGTCGACTAGATTAATTTTGAACAAATGACTGTTCAGTCTATGGTGACCAAAACGCATTCGGCAAATGTTAACGATTTGAGGTCGGGTCAACTTCAAATTATGATACCAGGGTTTTTTGGAGATACTATTTTTGATAGCTTTGTATAGAGATCCCTTGGTAAGGCTCTCTCTATCCCAGAAGATTTCCCATCTTTTAAAGGCTGCCTCCTCCATAATGCGCCTCCGGTCACTTATAGGAAGAACAAATCCCCCAAGAATGGTCCCAGAAATAGATGCTGATCTCGCTAGAGAATCAACTTGTTCATTATATTGTATACCCTTGTGTGATGGGATCCACGTGATGACTGTCTCCTGGTGGTTATTCATTTGATCAAATAGTTCCTTCTTAATTTGTAATAATATCTCATTATCCATACGAAATGGGTCTGAGAAAGAGAGTGATTGGACCAATGAGAGGGAATCTGTGAATATAACCGTTTTATCGAATTTAAGATCACTGATGATGTCAAGAGCCTTCAGCAACGCAACACACTCCGCCGTGAAAATCGATGCTTCTGGAGGTAGCTTGATTAGAACTTTTATGTCGAGAGAGGGAATAAGGACTGCTGCACCCACGCATTCCTCGGAAGTAGTTTTGGAGCCATCAGTGTAAACTTGAATATGCTTTGGCCATTTAGACTCAATTTGAAACTGAAATTCACTGTTTATTTGTTGGGCAGACATCAAACAAGATTTGTCTAAACCCATGTGTGGAACGGTATCAGGTCTAAAGATTAAAGCTTCGAATGGGAGGTTGTATATAGGGGAGGGAAATGGGTATTTTTGTACATGGAAGTTGATGCTCGAAAAACTTTCACACAGATTAGGTGGTTGTCGTTTCAACCAAAATCTATCATTTCTTACGATGTTATTGAGTACAGCAATTCTGCTGGTTAAAGGATGTCCTTCGTACATTATCTTTTTCGAGTAATAACAATCCGACAAATACCGACGTCGAATTCTCAACGGCATATCAGCACATTCGACCTGAAGGGCGTTATTTGGAGTAGATTGCATAGCTCCTAGAATCAACCTCAGGGACTTTGTCTGAATCCTGTCCAATTTAGACTCCAAAGTTTTTGGGAGAGGGTCAAATAGGAAACTCGCGTAATCCAAATGACTTCGGATTAAGGCATTATAAAGTAGCTTTAATGTGGAAGGGTGTGATCCCCAGGATATGTTGCACAGAGCTCTCAACATATTGATACCTATTTCACATTTTTGAGATATATGATTAATTTGGGAATGCCATGATAGCTTCCTGTTTATGAAAAGGCCTAAAAATTTGACTTCCTCCACTTGAGGAATTGGAAGACCTTCAGATTTTAGTACGATTGAAGGGTTGTTATGTTTTCTAGAGAATACTATTGATTGTGATTTATGGGCCGAAAGTTTCAAGGAATTATCAAACATCCATTTGTTGATTTTATCAATAGCAGAAGATATGCACTCCTCAGCAAGGGAGAGATTTTTGTTTGACGTATATATTGCGATGTCATCAGCATATTGGACAATAGAGCAGTTAGGTGGAATAAGAGGTTCCAGATCAGAACAGTACAGGTTAAATAAAGTTGGGCTCAAAACGGATCCCTGAGGAAGTCCCTTCCACACGCTTCTACTCACATTTTTCTCACCATGATTGACGACGATGGTTCTTTCAGAAAATATGTTGAAAATTAATTTGGCAAAGGGTTCCGGAAAGGAAAGATTTATCATTTTTTTATAAAGAGTGGAAAGACAAACATTATCATATGCGGAATCGATATCGAGGAATACTGCGATAGTAAACTCTTTTTTGGAAAGAGCTATATGTACGTCGGAGATAAGTAAGCTAAGATTATCAATACAAGAAAGGGATTTACGAAAACCGTATTGGGATTTGGGAAGGATTGACTTATGTTCAATTAACCATTCAATTCTATTTTTTAGGAGGTGTTCCAGAATTTTCAAAATGCAGGACGAGAGGGCGATAGGTCTGTACGAGGAGCCTAAAGAAGGGTCTTTTTTTGGTTTAGGTATTGGAATGATAAGTTGTTTTTTCCAACTTTCAGGAACAGAAGAAGATATGAGGATTTTATTTACAAAAGACAAAAAATATTCTAGGAAAGATGGTGGGGCCTTTTGGAAAAATGTATATGGGATCAAATCTAAACCTGGAGCAGAGTCTTTTACACGCTGCAGACAGCATATTAGTTCCCCCATTACGAAGGGTGAAATAAGAAAAGAGAATGTTTCTGAGCTGGAGTAATTTAAACAAGGAGGAGAAATTTGATCAATACGTGGCGCATATGGGGGAGCCAAGAGATTCACAAATTCAGGTAACCAGGTCTCTACTCCTTCCTTAGGGAAGGAAGGAGAGAAAGAACCCTTAAATCTCTTAATCATGCTCCACACGTATGACGAATGAGAATGAGGAGACAGCGAAGAGCAGAATTTCTGCCATCCCTGTCTCTTTTTTTGTCTCAATCTTCTTTTGACTTTAGCCTGGATAGACTTAGCCGTTAAGAAGGCATCCAAACTAAAATTTTTCCGAACTTTGCGCATAGCCTCCTTTCGATCTCTGATGAGCTCAGAACATTCTTCATCCCACCAAGGGGCATTTCTTCTAGGGCGATTATTACATGCCTTTTTAGGGATGCTTTCATCCGCAGCTGAGTAAATAAACTCTAATAATACAGTATTTTCTTCATCCACATTTGAACATTCGTTTCCTTTTGAAATTAATGATGGAACGTTATTATCTAGATGTCTAGAGAAGGCATTCCAATCTGCTTTGTTCAAATTGTATAATTGTCTTCCGTGAGGAGAATTTTTGATAGGTTTAGTATGAAATTGAATCACAATTGGATAATGGTCACTGGATCGAGGGTCATCCATAATCGACCAGTGGAGGGAAGCCATTAAGTTATTGGTACAAATAGATAAATCTACTGCGCTTTTGTTCTGGCCTGGAGGGGTCATTCTAGTTGGAGAACCATCGTTGACAATACATAAGTTATGAGAATCTAAAAATGAAAGGACAGAATTCCCTGCTCTATCTGAGATAGAGCTTCCCCAAACGTTGGAGTGACAGTTCAGGTCTCCTAAGATAACGAAAGATGAAGGAAGAAGTGCGACAACAGCGTCAAAGAATCCGACGTCGAAGCCGGTGTTGGGAGGAATATAAACTGATACATATGCGATCCCATCGACAAGGATCGCCACTATTTCCAAGTACGGGTTTTGTGGTAAATTAATAACAGAGTGAGGTATTCTATGATCAACTAATATGGCAGCTCCGCCACCTCTTCCATATAGTCTATCTGAACGCGAGCATACATAACCTGGTACATTAAAATTGAAATGAGGAAGGAGCCATGTCTCTTGGATCAATGCGATATCAATGTCCAAGTCATGGAGGAGTTGAATTATTTCGTGTTTATTTGATACGGCACTTCTGCTGTTCCACTGTAATAAATTTAAATGATCTCTTTTGTTTTCATTGTTATCTTGTAAATTTGCCATGATTATTATTTTATTGAAATATAAATGTATAAAACGATCGATTAATGCGTTGTACTAAGGTTGTACAACACATCATTCTCGCTCTCAGACATCTTTTCAAATACTTTTGTAAGCATAGGGAGAATCAAAGGAATAACATCATCTTTAGGACTAGAAATAACTAGTGAGAGAATCTGGGAAAGCATTTTAAATAGTTGGTTTTTTTCTGAGCGCAGCGCAGCCATTTTGGAGATTTGTGGATTGCCCATTGGAATATGAAAGAAGGGCCTCTGTGGCTCTTTTATCTAGATTTGGTTTTACCACAGGACGTGTAACAGGGGTGGTAGGTTTATTTTTTGTAGATGAACCATACTGTTTTTGTGAGGACGAAACCACCTCACTGTAAAATTTTTTTGAAGGGGGAGTTTGTTTGACGGCTTCAACAAAAGAAATATTTTCAGATGCCATAATGTATTTTATTTTCTTTTGCCTGATGAATTCAGGGCAAGAAACATCTGTCGTCAAGTGTTCTCCCTTGCAATGGGAACACTTTGGAGGGAGTTCTTTATCTGGGCAAGATTCACCAAGGTGATTTTCACCACAACGGAAGCATTTAGGGGAAGAGGTACAGTTCTTTTTAGTATGTCCAAATCTAAGGCAACGATGACAAATATAACATGGACGAGCGTACAACTCCACTTTGATGGAGTTATAGAACAAATATATATGCTCAGGTAGGGATTGGCCCTCAAATGATAACAAAATAGTGGTAGATGGTTTCCATATAGTAGTCCCATCTGGAGCTGTAATCCTTCTGTTTAGCCTTCGAAGTTTATTGAGCTTTCCACAAGAAGAGGGAACCTCAATATTCTCAAAGATTTCTTCGTCTTTAAGCTCTGTTGGTATTCCGCGAATGATTCCATGTTTATACAATTTATAGCTTGGAATGAATGCATTCAAATTGTATGTAGATAAAATATCATTAGAAATGAATGAGTTCGCTGAATTTGCAGATGAAAAAGTCACAGCTATTTTATTTCTACCGTCTGAACGCACGCCACCACTTACGATGCCTTTAACGCCATTCTTAACCACTAGACCTCCAAATACCATTGGGTGAAGATGTTTGTCAGGGTTTTTATTTTCTACTATGACCAAAAATGGAGCATGAGAAGATTGAGGGTACCTGGCCGGAGCCTTTCCTTCTGGGTTAGGTTGGGCCTCGGTACTCGGAGAAGGTACTGATGAAGGAAATTGAGCATCCATGATTGTCCCAGAAGCGGACATCAGAGAAGAATCATCCGTTCTTCTTCTCTTGGTGCTAGAGTTTACATCGTCTAATCTGATTTTATCGGGGTCGGGAGGATCTCCCATGATGCTACATTAGTATTGAAAAAAAAAAAAAAAAAAAAAAAATCTAATTTTAGAAAGAAAAAGAGAAAAAAATAAATGGGTACTTATACCTACTTAACACTAATAAGTGAAAAAAAAAAACTGCAGTCGTTTGTATGGCAACATTTATAAAGTAAAGTATTGTAACCGCCAAAATATTAAAAAAAATACTATTCAATGTGGTATCCTATGAAATGCTTTGTAGAGGTTATTTAAAAGAATTTAATAACGAACTGTACCAGCCATGGCATTAAAAACGAGATGGAAAAAAAATCTACGCAAAACGAGTCAAAAAACAAGAGATAATAAGATAATAACGGGTGCTGTAATCCACAAAATGGTGCTTACAACTGCTTATTATTCTATGGCCGAATTTCAATAATACAAATGTCAAAATGTTTAAACATAACCTATAATTTATTTGTAAGTGAATATATTAGGAATATACAAAGAAAAATATGTCGGAAAAATATGCAAATTAGTAAAAGGTAGTTAATATTTTTTTAAATGAATTGGATGTTGTATTTACAAGTTAGAATTGCTGTCAATTCGAAAACATTTGTAATGTCAGACAATAATCTATGTTCAATGTTGCCAGAGTGATAACATTTTAGTTCATCAATAATTAATTTCTACTCTTTTTAGCCAGACTGTATCTTAAACCTACTATCTTAAACTTAGTATTACCTAAACTAAAAAGTATCGGTACCAAAAAGTAGGTACCTAATGATACTTGGCAGCAACACATTTGACAGGCAGATAAAATTTTACATACAAAAAACTAAATTGTTGTTTTTTCCTATTCTTCTCTCAAAAACTCCATGTTTTTTTTTACAGTTACAAACTACTCACACAAATATTCAAAACTTAAATTAGCAAAATCGGTTGAGCCGTTCTCGATTTTTAGCGCATAACTAATCATTTGAATATTATAAGGTACAATATATTATAAGAAGATGGTTAGTTCATGTCTACTAACCTAGTGTTGACGACTGATCTGGGTAAAGGAAAAATATTAATGGGTCTGTGGATCAAGTGATACCAGCTCCTTGTGATGTTGAGACAGCCCAGCTCATCGTAACATCTCGATTCATTTTCAACTGAAAGAAACAATCCAAATGTATTATTAAACACTAGCTGACTTGCCCGTCGACCTTCGACCTAACCTAGAATAAAAAAATAATTTTGACTTATTACATGAATAAAATGTGATTTACGACATCAAAACTTAAAATTAAATTTAGCTAATAATTTATTGCACTGTGTAATAGTAATCGTTGATTCGGATGCGGGATGAAGTTCGATGGATCATAAGTTTGAAATCAAAACAATTCTTCTATAATTTTTTTACTTTAAAAAAAATCCAAGATGGCGTTGTAGTAGAAATTTAATTGCATGTGTAACCTGTTAACTTATTGTATAGAAATAATAGACCCCGTTTAAACCAAAATTTAACTAAATTATTACATGGTAAGATTATAATCGTTATTCTTTGCTAGGGAGAGATGGAAAAGTATGTAAGTATAAGGAGTCGTTAAGGCAAAAATATACTTTATAGAGAGTTATCTATAGTCTAATCAAACTTTGCGCGAAACCATTGAGAAGAATGTCTTAGATTCCGCGCAAAGCTCAATAAAATAAATAAAAAACACGACATTTTCTGGAGAGTAAGAACAGCGAAGCTTAAAGGACCGATTTGACTCGCATTTGGTACAAAAAAAACGTAAAAATAACAAAATAAATACCTAAGCAGTTAACCATGTAGAAAAACCTACTTGTAGGAAGTGTGAATAAATTAAGACACAATTCATCAGGTCGTTAGATACACCCCGCCCATTACTTATCGAGGTAACTTAAATAAGGACGACTTTCCCCACTGCAGAGTCCGTGAAAAAGTTTCCACTGTGAAAAGGGGTCCGTTAAAGCCAAAATAGTTTGAGAATCATTGTTCTAAGTAGATCAACTATTGCTTAAAAATGTACAGTGTTATTTAGTCTTTACTCACATGGTAACCACGGAAGGTTGACTTCAATACGATCGGCTCTGCCCCACGACAAAGAATCAAAGATCCCAGCGATGGAAGGTCTGATGACTACAACCACCAGGACGAGACACGCTAGAAGATTTTGACCCTGAAGCGTTTCCACCCGGAACTTGTAGCTCATTATATATCTGGAAATAAACAAAAACACCTATCATTAAAATCAATAAATTTAATATTAGTAAAGAGTCAGATTTTTAATGGAATGTAAATAATCTCTGATATGTCAAAGATGGACAACATAAACTACTAACAGTTTAACGTAATTTTCTTAGAAAATCTTATTTATTTCCTGTTTCGCCTATTAAAAGATTACACGCCAACGTACAATTCAGGCATTTTATGTTCCTCAAGGCCCAATTTAAACGAACCCATCTATAACCCTTTTTATATTTATAATATCATTAATTAAGGGTCTTTTTGTTTAGCTTTTTGAACCGAGTGAAGTTTTCCTGGCTTCGTAATATCAGGGATTGGGTTGGAATTAGAACAGTCGGCGCACTTTGAGCAGCTGCCCAAGACAGGGACAGTTACTCCCGAGTGATAAAACAAAAACTGGATATACTGGAAAACCAGATTTTCCCCCATAGGCATACTCTTTCAGGATTAGGTTTTGTGTTAACCACCCGTTGAACTCTTCGGACTAGACATTAAGGATAATAATATTATGTAGTTCGTAGCTAAAATTCGCTCAGTTACTTAATGTACCTATCGTGGTGGTTAATATTGGCGAACGACTTTTTTAAAGCCGCCTCCCCTATTTAATCATCACAATACCAGAGAGAAAAAGTATGCCATTAGGATCTTTTGCTAGACAGTGTATGGTCCCACACGAGGAATTCGAAGTAGTAAAGATCTTTGTTACCCTTTTTGAATCAAACTCAATATACTTCTGGGAATTACTTGGTGTAAAAGTCTTCAAAGTTGAGGTATCTAGGCTGTGAGGATACTTAATATCCTGTAAGACTCAGAAATAAAACAGGAAGATAAAAAATATATATACCAAGATGATCGCAAAAAGGTTGCTAAAAAGGAATAATACTAAAACTATCTACTCGGACACCCAAAGTATTACGTAAAATCCATATGTTTTTCTAGGTAAGAATTCTACCTTCTGAAAGTGTAGACAAACTCGTGATCGTTTTTCATACAAACTTTTCTGTGATCGGGTTTTGTGTCAACCGGCCGTTGAACTCTCCGGACCAGACTTCACTATCGTACACCTGAGCAGTGGTGTAGGTATATTATATTTTTTAAATTTTAAAGTCAGATGTTTTCTTCTACCGCGTGGTGATAAGAACTTTTTTTAAATACAGATTAAGTTGACAGATCGAAAAAGTGAAACACGTTGGTCAGTTTATGCATAAATTAGAAAATATGGTAGATCTGATCTGATCCAAACAACTTGTGTGTTTTGGCAGAGGTGTGTCAATAACTCTCAGAAATGTCTAATTAATGTGTTTGCATGAAATGTAATGGAGGCGTGCGTAAGTCGGTAGCTGGATATGTCAGATAAAAACTGCTTACCGTATTAATTATTAATATTATGGACATAATACTAGCTTATGTTGTCCATCACAATAAACTTTGATCTTTTATTTTTTTTCTTTTATTTTTTTTCTTTTATTTAAATACAAAAACTATATATTATTATACAAACTAAGGCGTTCTATAATGTTTTCAATGCCCTATTATTTTATTCAAAAACTTTCTTTCGCCATGGAGAGACACAATGTTGATTAATATATTTTGACATAGAACTCGGTATTCTATTTTCTTGAGGCGACTATTATTATTTTAAGTATATCCTTACGGTTCGCTTACACTGAATCCGATATTTGCCCGTCCGTTAACGTACGTTGCCGTATTTACTTACCAAGCAACCAATATTGAGTTTCAAAACAATATATTGTAGGTACGCTCTATTTTTGACAGAATTTGCTTTGAATGGCATATAGACGTGTATAAATCTCTAATATAAATTAAAGTCGGGTTAGTGCGAACAATTATAACTCGAGATCGGCTGAACAGATTTTTGTCGTCTTTAGTTTATTAGATTCTTCTCCGCTCCGGATAACAGAATGACAACTATTAAAAAATCGAAAAAATGGATGGAAAATAGTATGAAATAATATAATATTAAAGATAGTATGGAACGGGCGAGTTTTTGTGCTTTTGATAACTGATTGATAATAACCACATAACTTTTGATTTTTTAGTAGTCATGTGTGTTATGTTACCCAGCAATATTTTATTGACATTAAGGCGAGACGAAGTTCGATGGGTCAGCTAGTAAATAAATAAATAGTATTTGTACGAGAGCCGTCGTTTACGTAGATACGTAACAACAAAATGAAACTATAGGTACCTAAATAAAAGCAATTTGCACTGTACACGCGCGTACGTGCGACTTCCGATAAATCCGAACAAATTCGGATTCCACGGTTGGACGTCCGGCCAGTGTAGCCGCCCACCCGTACGTCAACGTACGTTGCCGGACAATGACTGACGTGTTTGTGTTCTAGGTATCTTTATTTAAAAGTGTTCGATCTTTCGTATGTTTCCGTAGGTTGCCGTACGGCAACGTTCGTTAACGTACGTGGCACGGGACGGGACGGGCAAATATCGGATTCAGTATAAGCAAGCCCTTAGGCTTTCACGGCCGGGTTTGAATATGATGAAATTGATTCTTCCGGGCTATTAGGCCGTGGTCTAGATGGGTTTGTATTGCCCAACGTTTCGTCTCCTAGTTTGGGGCCTGTGGGAGTCATCTTGTTCTGCGCACGCGTGGAGATGTAGAGTGCGCCGGCTGGAGGTGTTATTATTTTCACAAATACCTATGTAGGTCTCGGATTTGGTTCGCGATGGGATGAGTTTTGGAATGTGTTTTTCAATACAGATTTTTACTCGGAATTTCCCATTTTTTAATTGATAGGGATCGGTTAGCTAGAAAAAATTGTCTCAATAAAATTTCTCGTTTTGAAAGTTTTTTTGAACACTGTTCTTATTTTTTAATATGACAAGGCTTTTGTGAGATATTACAAATTAACCCAAGCCAGCATACCCAAAATGTTTACCTTTACCTCCTTAACCTTTAATGGAGTGCATTTAGAATAAAATAAATATATTAATTAACTAGTCAAACATACCTACTTTCGACGAACCATTAATACAATAATTTCTTTTTAGGTATATTGTCCCGACTAATAATTTCTCTCTCAACAGCCAAAAATATCATATTTTTAAGATCGCTTATCTTTACACTTTGATGCGGTGTGCCTCAAGGCTTTCTCTTCTCCTAGGGCCACTCCCAAGTATTAATATCTTATCGATTTACTGTAGATATTTATTATTAGCTTAACCACTTATCTCTACATGTGTATAAAGCATTGTATATTGACGTAAGGTGGATTCAATTCGTCTTAATGATACTGGGAGAAAGGTTGGATGCATTTTAAATATGGTTTACTGTCGGAGGAGTTATCAAAATTTCTCCATCTTGTTTTTTTTTACTCTCTATTTCATATTTAGCTTTTATTCAACAAAATGGGAGTAAAAATGTTATGCAGAATGATGATATTTTTTAGTTATATAGTTAAAATAGCGAGGATGAGGAAGACCCTCTCATACTGTGTTCCGCTCTTTCGAAGCAGAGCTGAGGAATCTGGACATGGTGTGGGAGGAGGTCATAAACGTTGCGCAAGTTCGAGCGCAATGGAGAGCTCTTGTTGCCTCCCTATGCCCCTATGTGGGGTCTTAAGGGAGTTTGGATTTGGATAGTTAAAATGAACATATAACCGACCTCGGTAGCCTAGTTGTACTGGCGTGGACTTTAGATTCGAGGTCCCGGGTTCGATTCCCGGTCGGGTCAGAGTTTTTCTGAGTGTTTTTTCACTTGAAAAATTCTACCCGGGGTTGGCCTGTCTCAGATGGACGGGACCGGTTGACTGGAAAAAATTGCCTCAGGCAATAAGTTCCGCCGGCTATACTGACACCTTTGTATAGAAAAGTGTTATATTTATTTATCTATATAAATGTCAGAAAAAGAGTAAATATATCGGTCACGCAGATACGTCGAGTCATTGGTGGAAGATTCTGTTCTAGAAACATCACTACGCATATGCTAACCAATGTTTGAGCAATTATAAAATAGGCGACTTTGGGTATTGAACATTTTTTCATGTTCACAAATGCAAATTTCACTACTGGATTAAAATGACAACCAGAATCATAACTCAACATATAAAGTAAGTCAATGGACAACTATTAGCAATGGCTCATAGTTGTAAAACCATACACTACTGAAATATTTAAAACAGGATAGGGTAAAATTGTTGGACAAACCAGAGTTTTTGTTGCAAGATTACGGTGGTGACACAAAACTTAATAGGACCCTCTTTCACGACACAAGCTTTTCTTAGTATGAAAAAAAATCTAAAAGTGTATTTTTATTGTGTTTACTTTGATTGCACCCAGGCTATCTACATATTTTTATAATTTTACTTTTTTATTTCATGTCCCTATATAGAAATAACGGACCTCCGCTCTTTTCATTTCAGAAAAAAAAACTTACTTCGCTTCTACAATGACTTATAATTTCTTCCTGTTCGTTCTCTAACCCTTATATTTGCTATGGTACCATTATTGTCTATGTTGCTTCTTCCTGTTCGTTCTCTGTATAGTGAAATACGTATGATTTTGTGGTCCTATAATAAACTGAGAATCAACAAAGAAAGTGTTCATCGCCATTCATCAAGATTTACAAAACACTCCTTCTGCTTCATATAGGACTGAGTCCTGTTTTTTCTCGGATATTATTCTTGGGATGCGGACGTCCAGCTGTCCCTCCATCTTTAGGTGGGCGTCCAGGGGACGTTAGCTTAGCGTTCTAGGGTTAGGTTAGCTACCTGTCATAGCTAAAAAGGATCCTAGCTCACAGACCGGATAACCAAGCATTGGAACACGGCAGATCCCCACTTATATTTCTGTACCAGCTTTTCCCCATTCCTTTAATTATGTCACAGAATTGATGCACCTTTTTCTCGTTCGACCAAGCTTTCTCTGAACTTTAATATCTACTCTTTCTTTTTCAATATAATATGTAGGTAGTTTATCCTTATTCACAACCATAGACAGTCATTGTAAGTACACATATTTTGCCTTATTTTATAAATGTAGGTTCTATGACTTTATTGTGACACCCAAAAACGGAAACTTTTGTCTTTCATCTATTGTTCTTTATTTAAAACACGAGTGGTTCGAGTAGAGAGGTCAACAGATAGATTAATTATAATAGCTGTGACATATAGAAAAATAATATTGGTGAGTTTGATTCGTAGTGTCCGATGGATGTGAAACAGTCCAGCCATTGTGCAGGTTCTTGTCCGACTACTTTCATAAACAATGAGACCTCAAGCATTAAGATCACTCACACTGCACTCCAACAGATCACAAGAGACCAAGTGGCAGCGTCCACTTTCTCGTCTAGCGACTGATTTATTCTATCAACAACACAGCTACTATTATATTGCTTTGTTACTATTATTGTCAATGGTCAGTAGAAACTAAGCGGTTTAGTCCATGTGAGCTGGAATTTTTGAAATTGGAAGGTTTAGCGTAGTTCAGTACTGAATTTTTCATATGAGAGTTTTAATTCCTTTTTTATTATTTTTATACATATATTTTCAACACTAATCTAATATGGTTGTGAAACTTGGGTCAACTCGCGCGCAAAAACTCATAAGAAAAGCTCCTGTAACGTCACCTATTTCGTACAAGCCTTTGAGAAGAAATAATGGTTCCAACAAGTGCCACGTGACTGCCGTTAAACTTTAAAAAAATATATAATTAGACACTGTAAAAACACGTGCTCACTTGCGATGGTCCGGTCACATACTTCGAATGGATTACCGTATACTTCCCTTTCTCGAATTCCCAAAAGTATCCTTTATAGCGAAAGAAAGACGAAAGTCAACGTAAGAGGTACAAGGAAGGAAAAAAAACAGGTCATAACTGCCGAAGGTAAAGAATCGCTGTTGTTCATGGATCAGCAGTTTTTTATTAGGTACTTACTTACATGAAAATAATAATTAATCCGAAGTGACCGCATTTTTTCGATACAAAAACAAATCGGGCGATGTTTACCTACGTGCATTACTCTGTGTTGCCATACGTCATATGCCAATTAGGTGGGTAGGTGTATAATTGTTGTATAATATTTTGACGTTTACACCCCCAACATGTGATACCTACAGCGTATATCGACTTATCTGGAAAATTTTGAAATTAGAACATGCATGTATTTACTATCTCCGAAAACCGGTTCATGTTTGAACAATAAATTTTGTGATGGAACAATAATTTATACAAGACTATTTAACTTGTATTTTTTAAGTTATTTCTTCTTTTTTTAACATCGCTTGGTTTTTTGTTAATTTTCTTTTATACCTAAACTTTTTAGGAGAGTGTTAAACAGGGTAGCTTCTCAGACTTTCTCAGTTTGGATTTGAATATTATTTCACGTAAATTGAAATGTGACTGAGATTTGTTAAGTAAATAGGTGTCATTAGGTATAGCCGGCGGAACTTATTGTCTGTAGCAGTGTTTTCCAGTCAACCGGTCCCGTCCAATCTGAGACAGGCCAACCCCTGGTAGAAATTTCCAGTGAAAAAACACTTTGAAAATTTCTAACCCGACCGGGAATAGAGCCCGGGACCTCGTGTTACCTATACCACTAGGCTACCGAGGTCGGTATATATTATAAAATACTTAAGAATGATGGGGTTCATACTAAATAAGAGAAACATTAGTTTACAATATGAAAAATGTTTAGAAAAATATTTTGTACCGACTAATTGTATGATTCTCACTGGTTGACTTTTCTTTGGTTTTTTATTGTGTGTATGCTGATTTAGCCTTTTTTTAGGTGTTTTTTTTTTGCTCCTTATGTTGTATATTATGTAATATAATGTTAATGGCCTATGGCCGTGTATGATTGATTAAATAAATGAAAAATAAAATAAAATTGGAGTATGGAGATTGTAAACTAATATATACCTACCTACTATTATTAGAGAGCTATGCCGAAATTCGGATACGAGTCAACTAGATACTATATGTAGAAAAAAATCGGCGAGTTGGTATGTCGATACACGTACACCCTGCATGCTTGATTGTTCTTAATTGCAGGTTATTATCAACAATGGTGCAACCAATGGATAAAATCACAGGTTGTGGTGATAATTTCACCATTTCTAAGAATGTCAGTGATGTCACTCAAGGCGGGGTTGTCAGCGAGAATAACAAATTATCTTATTACCGTGTAGGTATCGTATTTACATGCATAAATGACGTAATGGCAACACTGGTAATTATTAATAGACATAATGCTTCGGTTGGTATAATAAGTCAAAGTTGATGCTAATAATAATTATGTCACACGATTATTACGGGCTTACGACACCCTATAATATAATATATCAATTGGAACGTAAACAAAAACAATGTATCATATTTTATGTCTTACTATGAATATTGATTTAGAATTTTTAATTTATACAAAAATACGTTTGAATGTTAAAAAATGATCTCTGAAAGCTCGAAAGAAATTCTAACAGAAAATCGGCGTAGGTACCAATGTTTTAAAACTCAATGTTTGTCAAGTAAATAAACATTTTGTTGTTATGGATTTTTTTCACAGATGGCGTTGTTGTCAGTTAGTCCGTTTCATACTAAAATTAATATATCATATATTATTTGCTGACAATTTTTCGAATTTTTAATGATTATTCTGTTATACGGAGCGGAGAAGAATCCAATAAACCAAGCATAATAAAAATCCTTTCAGATGATCTCGAGTTATAAGTGTTCGCACTAACCCGACTTTCTTTTATATTATAGAAGATAATCAAAGACTGCTTAAAATGAATATAAAAAAAACTTTGTAATCCTCTAGGTATACGCAATTAATTGAACTCAACTTATCACAGCGAAGCTTATAATTATATACCTACACTTTCAAACATGACAACTAGTGATGCTCGTTCGAATCCTTCCGGGAACATGGGATTTTTCGACATAGTGGACAAGTCGAAAATTCCCATGACGGAAAATTCTGAAGCAGATTTCGTCGATCCCGAAAGCTTCTTGAAGACTCGCGGAATGATTAAGTGAAAATCGATGAAGAAAAGTGCCAAAAACGGATGTTTTCGAGGGGTCTAGCAAAATTCATCGCGAACAATTCATCGTCAGCAGGTACAATTCATCGCGATTACAATTAATTGTCACTCCTATAAATTATCACCGTGTTATCACTCAAGGAGGTGTCCAAAAAGGTATGGGGGCTTCCACCCCCTCAATCCCCCTTTTTAACTACGTTCCAACCTTAACCAAACCTATTCAAATCGTATATAACATAACCTCGAAACCATTAGGAGTGACTAAACTGAAGATTTACCAAAAATAATTTCAGAGTTATGTACAAAAACCCAGAACCCGGATTCGAATTGCATTCTAAAAGTAGGGGAGAGGTGTGTCAATTGTTACAATTTTTGTTTACATCGTCATAACTTTTTTATTAAAGATAATAATATGAAATTATTTTTTACAGTTATTAGATACATTCTTTGGCTATAACTATAAATGTTATAAATATTAAAAAACGCATTGGTCTTTCTGATAATTGCACTTATGTGATGCAGGTCGGATTGTAACAATTGTCCCACTGGGTGGTACAATTGTTACAGTGCCTTGAGTCAATTGTTACAATTTCAACTCATCGTATTTTTCAGACTATTGATGCATTTTTTACAGATAAAAAATAAAGACAGATGATAGCTCAAGTAATTGTGTATTTAATGGAATAGTAAAAAAATAAAATAATACAAAAAGTTTAAAAAAATACGAAAAAAATAATATCAAAAAAATATTACTAAATATAAAAATTAATTAACATAAAAAACAATACAAAACGCTCAACACATTTGATAATATTATTATTAAATTAAAGAAAAAGCATAAACCGAACATATATGATACATTTTTTATTCGAATAAGCAATGAAGACAAATAATATTCGGATCATTATTTGCACAAGTACTATGAGCCCATTTGTGGCAATCGGTGCACTGTAACCAATCTTCTATACTTTGATTGTATGGTTTACAACACACAAGGCAAGTATCACCATTTTCAGACCAATTGCCAGAACAATCGCTCTCTTCAGATTTCTTCTGCTTCTTCTTTTTTTGGAATGTAGGCTTGCCATTTTGGTATTTTTTTTTTTGCCTCCTTTCTATGTCTCTCTCGGATATGTTACCTCTAGTTGTTCTACGAACCCTTATGTAAACCATATTCCTGAATCTATAATATTAATATAAAATATGTAGATACATATTCAAATAAATCCTAGTTCAAAAAATATATCCTTTTAAAGGGGGTGTCAATTGTTACATGTAACAATTGACACCCTGAGTTTTGTAACAATCGTACCACCACCAGTTTTTTTTTCCACAAATACGGTTATATGAACTACTACTAAAATATTTATCAAAATACTTACATTAATATGAAGCCTGATTCTTAATAAGCTTTTTTATACCACTCTCATTTTCCTGCGTTATTTATATTTAGAGTAATTAAAAAAATTTGACGCACGCCTCAAAAATCAAATACATCCCAAAACCATATAAACTGCGATTGCCAAAATAACAGCAGGCCAACCTGACCGGCGGCTACGTCGGTAAAACAGTTAATTGTTTGGCAATTATCTAAGTATTTATGTTATACCATTTGAGGTTTGGTAGGCGCTATATTTGCGATGTAACAATTGACACCCTGTAACAATTGACACACCTCTCCCCTACTCGCGATGAATTGTACCTGCGATGAATTATTGTTCGCGATGAATTGTTGGCGATGAATTTACTCGTACCGGCTACCGTTTTCGAGCAAAGCCACTTTTGTTCTAAATTAAAACATTAAATTGAATTTAATTTAACTTGCAGTTTTTGACTTGTGCAACAAAATTGAGTTTTAATTTAGCTTATCTCACTAATTAAATTTTGTGTGCATGCAAGAACGATATGCAGCTGTAAAATTTTGTGATGTTCACGGCATTCGATTTAATGTTGAAGGCCAAAATTGTCGTATTCTACAGTTCACTTCTTGTAAATAACCTCGCTTAATGCATTTCACTTTCCTTGGTCCTATAAGATCGTCTCAAGGAAATACTGTTTATGCAATGTGTACCATCGACTTCAATACTTAAATGCATTTTAAAAACAGCTCGTTTAAGGACGCGGCTTTTAAAATGATAGGTTAATCATTAATTTTGAGATTCAATAAACTTAGGTAGAATTTCTTGGAAAAGTGATGGATTTCATAAGTTCAAATTGTAAAGATAACAGGATTAAAAAAAAAAAGAAAATTCTTGATAGCAGACACTTATACATACATATGTACATAGACGTAGGTACCATATAATACCTTTGCACACCTAGCGTAGGCCCATTACTTCTACCATTATGGAGAGGAGATGGACTTGGCTGGGACATGTGTTACGGATGGCGATTTTCGCTGAGGAGAGCGCTGTACTACCTCCCATCAGGGTTCTGAAGATGAGGAAGACCCTCTCACACCGTGTTCGGTTCCTTCAAAGCAGAGCTGAGGAATTTGTATATGGTGTGGGAGAAGGTCATTAAAGCCGCGCAATATCGAGCGCAGTGGAGGACTCTTGTTGCCTCCCTATGCCCCTAAGTGGGGTCTAAAAGGGAATATTGTTGTTTGTATTATAGTAAAAATGCAGTAGAGATAAGAGCTTTACAGCTTTGAATGAAAGACTTTTACAAGCATTAAGTCAGCGAATTGAAAGACATGAAAATCAACAAGTTGATTAACTTGGTAAGTTAATAAATAGGGGTGGTGTGGAAATGTGGAAATAATGGATGCAAATAGAACTATAAAAAATACTTATCTATAAGTCAGAAAAAAAGTTGCAAGAATACGTGGTCGACCAAGAAGGATGAACTGGATCGAATAGATTAATTCTGTCCTCAAGGAAAGCCAGGTCAGAAGAAAAAGAAATAGAAGTTATATGAGAAACGCTATATTTGTGGAAGAAACGAAAGAAGTGTGGATAGAAAAGAGTGGAGGTCCGTACTCGCTGCCTACCTCTTAAGAGACACGGCGTGATGGGTGAAAGAAAGTTTGGATAGAAAATTTTAATGGTCCATTTTCTCATTTACCTTTTCACGTACACAAAGAGGTATGTAGGTAATAAACTAAATATTTTATTAGAAATCTAGAGCAACAAACAATAACAAAAAAAATATATAGATTTAATCAGATACATAAAGATTGAAAAACATTATGAGAGTAACAAGAAGTAATGAATTGTTATGTAGGATGTAAACATGACATAAAAGAGTTTAATGAACATAAAAATAAAATAAAGATAGAGTGTTACGTTCGAGATGTGTACAGTATAGTATAGAGAGTAACACATTTTGGAGCGTGTGCTTATTTTCGTAGTCATAATCAATGTCGTTATATAAGTTGAGATAATCGCTCTAATCAGGGTTGCCACAACTAAGATATTTTTTTTCGTCATTGGTATATAAATACGACGATGTGGCAGATAGCTACCGGGTGACGGCATCGTGTGGAAGTGTTATTGGTGGATGATATCGTCATACGGAACATGGCCGCTACAAAGAAATGTACGTTTTTGCAGCAATTAATTTATTATTTAGGCACAGTAGGTATATCTGCGGGAGTCTAATCAAAACTCATATAGCATTTTCCAATGGGCGTGGTAGAAAATTGTAGATTACGTACGTAATGGAAAATCCACGGCGAGCATGTCATTGTTATTATTCACACAAAGGACGACCATCTTCTTCTTTCACGACACAAGCTTTAAGTAGCTTACCTACTGTGAAAGAGTCAAGGAGTGTATTTGTGTTCACAGATTCAAGTTTTTTGATTTTCTGTCTTTTAAGAATTCGATTGGACGCAAATTCCATTATCCAATCAAACAGCGGTTGGAACAATCCATTACTTCAATAAATAACTTAAAAGATTGTAATATAATCGTCTTTCATTTTACCAAGCACTACTAAAATATACACGAAATTGTTCCAGCCGTTCACTCTTTTTCTTTATGTTTGCTATAGTCAGGAGAAGATTCTTATCATAGAAAAAAAAAAAGAAAATTGCGCGGAGCATTTAAGAAAACTTAAAGTAGGTGACTTTCTTTGTACGTTTGACAAATTAAACTTATCTATGTTTTAATTTTAATTGGCGCTTGACAAGTCTCAGTTGTTTAATAGTTGGTGCAATTGTCAGAATGTAAGTGACCTGTAAACATTGTTAAAAATTATTTCAGTCGTTATGAAATTGGTAATTATTAATTTATTATTATACAAAATTGAAATCAATATTCATAAGCATTCCCTAGCACAGACTGAGCCTATTGTTTTATTTATTTATTTTTTTCCAATTTTTACATAGGTACATAGATATTTTTGGTAAGTAGTAACATATTTGGAATTCATCACCTCACTAGACGACAGCCTGTGTTGGGCAACATTGTTGTTCTTTATTGCATGTGTTTTGTAATAAATAAATTGAATAAAAAAAATTAAAACGTCGTCTATCTGGAAAGCTAAAAGGTATCTAATAAAAGTGAAGGTGGCAACCCTGTCTGTACGACCTAGAGGCAAGGACGCGTTGGGGGCGCTAGCCGCATTTCATGTCGGCGCCCAGATATCATCTATATACAGCATATTATATACAGGTATACATCAACACTGTTAGACCATATACACAACACGACACAACACAACATAACGTAAACAAACAATTGTTATGTAAAGGCCTCTCTCTTATGAGCAATAACTTGCACATTCACATCGGACATACCACCAATTATTCGCCATCTTCGATTTTTAATACTCAGTACAAACAAAAAAATTGGATCAGTACCCCTATTCTCAGTTTTATCGGAAGGTAGTCACGGTAGCAAAGTGAGTATTACACGATACATTTTGTATGAAAAACGTATATAGGTACGTATCGAATGTGAGAATCGCTTTTGTTTCTAGAGATGTCCTTGTGGCGGCGCTAATGTATCGACTATTACTCACTTTACTTGCGTGACTTTCTTCCGATAAAATTTAGAATAGGGGTACAGTACCCGTATTCTTAGTTTTATCGGAAGGTAGTCACGGAAATAATGTGAGTATTACACGATATAATTTGTATGGGAAACGTGTATAGCGCCGCCACAGAGATATTTCTAGAAACAAAAGCGATTCTCGCATTCGATACGTATAGACGTTTTTCATACAAAATGCATCGTGTAATACTCACTTTACTTCCGTGACAACTTTCCGATAAAATTTAGAATACGGGTAGGTACAGAAGGGTATTCATGATAAACGGTCTAAATTGATCTGATGGTTGCAATCTAATAATAATTCAAGACACAGCCCTTTCAGACCTAATTAAAATATTGACCTCTGGCTATCTCTAAGTCTGGCATACAAATTAAAACGAAACAACGTAGAATGACATGTTTTTGTGACTCTTGTAAAAATATTTTGTCGGTTTCAGATAAGGCTAAGATTTGAATTAGATCGCATTAAGACAGTTTCGTGAATAACCTTCCAGAGCAGTAATATTTTTAATTTTACCCTTCTTCATTAGGAAATCCTTGCAGACTTTTGGTTCTGTCCATAATAATGATTAAGTCTGCCTAGAGGTAGAACTCGTTACTTTAGGGTAAAAATTAGTTAATTATATACAAAATGATACATACAATATAGTTAACTTGAATCTTTAAGAGTTACGCTAAAATTTATCAAACACTAGGAACCTCCTTTTAAAAATGGCGTCGTATATCTTAAAGATAGGTGATATCTACACATTAATGCGGCAAATATCTCAAAGAAAGGCTTTTCTGTAAGATAAATTATTTATCTATCCACTGATTGATGCGTTGGGCCTAATTGACATTCGACAGTACAATATACAACTAATTAGGATTTTTTATCATTATTTGAAAACAAAAAATAATGCTTTATAAATAAAATTTCTTTCCCCACTATGTATGTATGTAGCTGACACATTATTTAACAAGAATTTATTTCAGAGTCTCGTCAGATTATATAACTCTAAAGTAGACAAAATAAGTAACGTTATTCGTACAAAATATTTATAATAATAATGTTTATATTATAATATATAGGAAACTATCTGTTATATGTACATACATAATCAGCACTGTATACGCAGGTGCATACTTTCCATCTTACTTAGTAAACACACTCAAACTCCAACTTACGGTCAATCGAACTACTTAAAGTTATTACTGCAAGTCTATCCTTTAATTTTTAAGGTCCTAAACATTCATTGGCCGTTGAGCTGCCAGCTTAGAATAGCACTGTAAGAGGCAGGAAATCGAAAAATCAAATCGGGATCATGATGTTGATCACCTCACGTCCTTAAGCCTCAACTGGTGAGAAAAGGCACAATGAGCCTCGACTTTTTGGTTTGGTTGCTTCGATAGCTAGAGGGTTGGTTTCTTGCGGGCCGGGTTTGCTGCGGATTGGTCGCCTTCGTGCTGGCTTGCGGTGTGCGTGGGGCCTTAAAGGAAGAATGTGTATAATGTGCGTGTAAAAGTGAGTTTTACGTGCAATTCCGTTTAAAATTTTAATTTCCATTTGATCAATTTAAGCCGTAGTCTAGTAAGGTACAATATTTAAAAATTGCACACCTTCCGCTATAGATAAAGTAGATTGATTATTTAGATTAAAAGCGCCGGGGAGGGGGCGTTTTCATTGCAATACTGAGCCAACGTTGCTATGCATGAATATAGTTTCACGTAGCGATTTGAGGGGTTAAATAAAACTTTGCAGTATTACGATATTAATATCGTAATACTGCAAAGTTTTATTTAACCCCTCAAATCGGTATAATGGCTAAGTATTACAAAGTTTCAAGTAACGTTTTTGAAGAATTTAGTTTCACGTAGGTTTATTTTGAATACGAAATAGCATTAGCGTAACTGCCCTGGTTATGATTTATTTCAATCAAACTTGTTTAATTGAAAAGGGTGTCAGCGTCAAAACTATAGTCACAATTAGAAATAATGATCATGCTAGGGGAATGCGTTTTTGGGCGGAGCCAAATTTATTTGAATGGTTTCATGCATTATCTTTCGTCTGTCTCTATCTATCTCGTTATTTTGAATGATTGTCGGCAGAGAGATAGCAATAAAGCAATTGAATCAGTGCTAGTATCTAGTAGTTTCATATGCAATCGATATATTATGAATTTAAAATAAGAGAATGAGTACCTACGCACATTTGAAATGACATCGACCTTTTATCGAACGAAGACCATTGCAAGGGCCATGAGGACTATGAGGAGATGTCAATTATAGTATCTACTTAGAACGTTATAATAGTTCGAATGGGAAGCAACGCACAAATCGAAGTTTGATTGTGGCTTGAAGACAATCTCAATAGTCGAGTGTTCTAGCGCAGACACCAGTGGCTATGTGGGACACGAGGTAGACGCAACTGAATTGATTTTGAACGTATTGTATTGTATGTTTATTAGAACGGACTTGTTTACATCAAAATAACGCATTAGAAATGATATACTATCGTCGTATCACACAAATTAGACTCATGTGAAAATTTTGGTGCACGCAAATATGGCATTATAAAATAATAATTGTACTTAACAAAATTCAGAGTTATACAGCAAATTAAATGAATGAAATTTTAACATAACAAAATTACAATATGTACCTACGTAAAATCTAGAGATAAAAGATCTTCAGTGCTTCAATAACAAGCATCTATTATTTATTTATTTGAATTCTACGCAACCAATGGCTGCTTTTACATACAATTTAAAAAACAGAAGGGAAAAAAATACAATAGTTATGCATCACAGTAAAGAAAAAAAGTTATCTCAAAGAATTTAATGAGCTAAGCGGTACCTATCCTTTAGCATTTTTTTGAATCTGTACAAGGTGTAGAAAATATATCAATTTCGCCAAGATCGTAACCGTTATTTAATCATTTTCTCAAAAGCGTGGATAGAACACATCGATTCCGTCCTCAAGGAAGGACAGGTAAGAAGTAAGAGATATTTCTCTGAGAGTGTGAATGAGAAATGGTATGTCGGTGGAAGAAGCGAAAGAAATATGCTTGGATAGAAAAGAGTGGAGGTCCGTTCTCTCTGCCTACCCGTTACGGGACACGGCATGATGGGTAAAAAAGTGACCTAAGTTTTAGGACAAACCAGTGCTCGGCAACCACTTCCAGAGTTCTTTCTTATCTACGGTACTTCGAAATAGCTACGCAAAATCTTACAACGAAAATAATTGTTATTGTGAAGAAGTATATAAAAATATTTTAACTATTTACAATGAAATCACATTGGCAGGTTATTTGGAAACGAATGAAATAATTGTTTAGGAAAACAATTATCCTATTAACCCGTGCTTAAGATGATTGTCTCAGCTCAAATATTCAAAATCAGACTCATTGTTTTTGTTTCCAAATATTCTTTCAACTAATAATATGGCAACATTCAGTCAGTCTCAATAAAATATTTTTTTTTTTTTTTTTTATCATCCTAACCATATCGCCGTATATATATTTTTTCAAATATATAAATACATACAAGCCAGCCCGGAGGAGACAAATCCGCAGCAAACCCGACCCGCATGAAACCAACCCTCTAGCCCGATCGAAGCAATCAAATCCAAAAGCCGGCTCCACACAAATCAAGCCCGCCGCAGATCCCCCCAAACCAACCCACAATGCGGGAGGCCTGAACCCCACTTAGGGGCATAGGGAGGCATCAAGAGCTCTCCATTGCGCTTGAAGGCGACTGAGGCCTATGGTGCCTTTTCTGACCGGTTGAGGTTTAAGGACGTGAGGTGGTCAACCTCACTCATAATTTAAGGTAGAAACACACTATTGGGGTGTGTTGTGTTGTGACGCATTCTGGCGTGGAAGGCGAGTGTGCACACTATTCTCGTGTGTTGGGGCGCACTCTGACGTTTTTTCTGAACAGTACTAATCCAACCTTTGCAGCGTTCTAACCAACACAATGTTTTCTTCGGATTCAGATAGTGATTTTGAAGAAGACCTTCAATTCCTTATAATGGTGAAACTAATTTAAAACAAAAAAGAGAAAAGAAGGTACTGGATTCATCCTGTGAATAGACGGAGACAGGTGATAGGTGAATTTCACTGTCTCGTTAAAGAACTAGAGAGTGATTTCATCTGTACTTCAGAATGAATTTTGCTTATTTCCTTTCAAGCAGCATTTCTAATCGATTGATCCTTGTATTCTCTACACATAATGTCATACAAAACCTAATGTTGAATGACATTATGTGAAAAAAACCTTATGTTGTCTTATAAGTTCAATTGGGTCGTCAGCTTTTAAAAATAAGCGCACATCCGTCCTCTAGCTATTCACTGAGTATCTGACGCGTGCGATTAGAAACACACTTGTGTGTTGTGTCGTGGCGCGTCAGAGCGGTGGTGGGGGTTCTGGCGCTATCGAAGGCGAGCAGTCTGCGACACAACACAACGGTCCACAACACAACACTCCACATTAGTGTGTCTCTAATCATACTAAATGTATGGAACCGATGTGCTTCTGACGCGTCACGACACGCCACACCCCAATAGTGTGTTTCTAGCTTTACGTAGTACCTATCTACCTGAACTTAACCTACATACCTTCGTCTTTCTATGCAAAACGTAGTAAAATTTGACTTTTCGACTTGTTCGTTCTGTTTTGGGCACTGTAAACTACACTCATATGAATCTATGGAAAACTCGCTAGTAATCTAGGCTAAGAAAAATGGAAAAGTTTTTTCCAAATAAGTATTTTTCTATGGTATAAATGTCAAGGTCAAACGGGTTTTAAATTTAAAACATCGAATAAAAATGTGTTACGTGCAATATACAGAACGTTTAAATCTTTATGAATAAATTTAAACGTGTAATAAGTACATTTAACTACAACTTCATAACCTAAACAGTTTATTTTCGTTACGCAATATATAAATACGCTATTTTGATTGAAGCAACTTAAATACCGCAAAGAAGATGTCTACGGCGGAACCGGAAGTGACAACAAATGTCAAGATGGCGGTTGTATTAATAATGTTCGTAATTTACGTGCTTTGTGTTGAGGAATATCATAATGGCGTGGCATCTTGGTCGTGAAACGGTTGTGTAAACCATTACAACTCTTTGTCATATTGTTTTTGATGGAACCATAGATAATGTTGGGTAATACTTAGGAAATAAACTAAAAAAAAACGGCTGTATAAAATTCCTACTAAGATAATCCAAAAAATCGCATGACTTCCAAGCTACATCTTTAGCCTATATTAAGTCTTCCAAACGCTGACATCACCGTGTGTGTAGGTAGGTAGGTACATCACGCATCCCAGTTTTAAGCAGTAGAAACATTTTTGTAACACTCTTGATCACTGCCAACTTAGGATCATACATATCCCGGTTCGATTTCTGGCCGGGTTAGAATCATTCCATACGAAGCTATTTAAAATTTCCATTGCATATCGAATTTGACACCCTGCCTCTTAAATTTTAAACTGTCAAACGCATTAGATTACACCCGCTATATCGATCCCTATGTACTTTTCAGAAAGTAGAATTTTGAGAATCACTGTATACTTACTCATTTTATTCGATTTGATTGGAAGGAAGTCATTAACTCGCTTTCTTATTCAGTGTAATTTTAGAAAGACACGACGTTTCTCAATGTTTACAGCCGGTTTCATAAAAAGCCTCAAAAGAACACTTTAGTTAAAGTTCCTTTTATAATTTAAAGACTCCTTTGAGTTGACGCGTTTCATAAAAAATACTCCAGCTAAAATTTGAAATGTCAAAAAAATATTTTAAAGTTGGCAGCAGTTGGTAGTGTTACTATGGAAATCTATGGAAAACATAGGTTGTTTACTAATATTTTCGCGGAATTTCTGTTGATCTGTCAATTTCATTTCTCAATAGAGCATCAAAGTGCCGTTTTTGTGTTAATTTATTATTATGGTTTATGAATTAGTAAACGAAATCTGTAAACAATTATGTTCTTCCCGTTTTGCTGTTTCCCGCCTTATTTTAGTAATTTTTGTCCACAGTGTCACCGCATACAAAATGATTATATTTGTGACAGAGAAAGAGCCACGAAATTTTCTATGAACTCCGGTTGTAAAAATTTGAACTCACTAAAGTCGACTTTAACTAAAAATAATAATCAATAACGGTACCTACTTTATATAAAAGTCGGTTTAAAATGTCGTTTTGTTGTTATGAAACCCGTTATATTTTAAAGGGAGTTTAAAGTCTCCTTTATTTTTTATGAAACCGGCCATTAATGATACTTAGGTACCGATACATTTGTTTTGTCCACTGACGCGGCAGTAATAAAATTTCAAATTTCCTTTCTTTAAAAAGTGGACTTGGTGGTGTTTTTTTTTAATTGAAAGTATAATATAACCGACCTCGGTAGCCTAGTTGTACTAGCGTGGACTTCAGATCCGGGGTCCCGGGTTCGATTCCCAGTCGGGTCAGAGTTTTTCTAAGTGTTTTTTCACTAGAAATTTCTACCCGGGGTTGGCCTGTCTCAGATTGGACGGGACCGGTTAACTGGAAAAAATTGCCTCAGGCAATAAGTTCCGCCGGCTATACTTACACCTTTGTATAGAAAAGTGTTATATTATTATTATTAATATATCTAAATTTTCATCTTATATTGCTAAATTCTCTACTATACATAAACATTCTTTCATTCATATGAACCTTACCCCCAAAGAACAAATAATGTCACTTTAAAAGGCATGAAATTTAGCAAAAACGTAAAAATAAAACTATACTACCTATACCTTAAAAAATCAATAATAATTAAAATGAGATAATTTAACTGGAATGTTTTTATTATTTTCGGCATTTTCAATTTGGATGAGAAAGGTTCAACATGCGTGGGCGAGATATAGCAAAGTGTAGGGTTGTTTTGCTTCTCTACAACCCTTGGTAGGGTCACAAAAGGGAAAAGATCAATTATTAAAAAATAAATTTTATATATAAGTACACTGTGTGTGTAATCAAGTTTATTGAAAGTATACGCGCAACTCACACATGTCACTGTCATAATATCAATAGTAAGTTGCCTTATTTACATAACTGCAACATTACAATAATTATTGTCCACAGAGTGTTGTCAGCACTTCAAAGAGTTTATATAGCAGTTTAGCAGACATCATAACATCTTAAATATTATTCAATTATCGTCTTCATGCACCGCGATTGAAGCGGATAAGCGTATTTTGTAATCCATTGCAATTATTTAGTTACTCAATAAAAGTGTCCCTACACATAAATCTATTATATAAAAATGGAGAGCCATTTCCCGATGCCATCGCCTAAACGGCTGGAGCGTTTCGCTAATTATTTTTTTGTCGTATAGGCTTTTATCAGAAGCTTGTGAAAAAAATTAAGAAAGTTGAGTAGAAAATTAAAGAAAACTCTACGTAGGCAACCTTATTAGTACTCTTTACCATAATATAATATTATTTCAATTTTGAAATTTTGACAGGAACTATCAGTTGTTAGATAGTTTGTGCGATTGACAGAATGCGGATGCAATATAATATATATAAAGTTAATAAAGTAAGGTGGTTTGGGCATGTAGAGAGAATGAACGAGGAGAGAATGACGTAAAGGATATACAAATCTGAAAGAATGGGTGCACGCAAACGAGGTCGACCTCGAATGACATGGTCCGATCATATCGGTTCAGTCTTAGAGAAGGGCCAAGTCAGGAGCAAAAAGAACAGAAGAGCATGTATGCGGAATGTTACGCGTTTGGAAGAAGCGAAAGAGGTTTGTTTGGATAGGAAAGAATGGAAATCCGTACTCTCTGCCTACCCCCTTCGGGAAACGGTATGATGGGTAAAAAATGGTTTAAAACAGACGCATCGGTCGGAATCACATTGGTCAAATGATAATTATTTTTTTATTATTTTTTTATTTTATTTATTCTTTGTACAGAAATAATAGAAATCACGTCATTATAAACATTAAAAGTAACAATAGAAAAAATAAACGTTGTTTCTCTCCCGATAGAGTCGAAGACTCGTGTTCGTGTTGGTGGGTTCACTCTTGGTGGCGCCACAGTCAGATTTTGATTCCATGGATAACGGAAAGAATACTTTTAAACATCGTAAGTAGAATGTTTTAAAATAATTTATTATTGATATCACGTTTTAGCCATAGATTAAAACTTTCTGTTGTATAAGTCAGAGACAAAATAAAAATAAAACGTCTGGAGATTGCGGTATAAGCTATACAAAATGTACGGACGATCAATATACCTAATAATAATAATTAAATGTTAATATGTAAAACGATTCATTATTATTTCACAATAAGGTAATGTTGTACCTAAATAATTTTATACCCGTAGTGATATTCAAATTATGTAATTCTATACAAAAACGTTAAAATAAGTATTTTAAGAGTTCATTCCCTTTATTGAGACGTCTACCTTGACCAGCATTTTAACGAACTTCTTATAGTTTATGGTACCTACATAATAATCATAGGCTATCAAAATACCGATTGGGGACGAGTGTTTTCATTGAATATAAATTGTTTATTCTATTAGGTATTTCTAATTGACGATATTTTTAATCGTCTCTTCATAATTGATGGGTACCTTCATTTAAATTACTTACCTTCATTTAAATATTACCTATTTCCATCACCTATTTTCTCAACCGTCTACGATAGATACGACTTAAAAGCAGATGTATAATAAAGTTCACATGAACTACATCGCATATTCGGTTACATCCATTTTATAAATGGATAAAATCTACCCATTTACATCATAAAGGATGTCGATGGTAGGTACAAATATGTATTTACATTTATGTGCGTAAGAAATTAGACCTAATTGTAATAATTTCTCAATTCGTACCTTTTGTTTTTTAAATGAATCTGTGTTCACTCAAAGTGAACACAAATACACTCTTTGATTCTTTCACAGTAAGCTACTTAAAGGTTGTGTCGTGAAAGAGGAAGATGGTCGGCACCTGGGATCGAACCACAACGTCCGCACCAAACAGTAGGTACGAAAGCCGGCGTTGTAACGGCTAGTCTACCTCTTTCCTCTCCTCTTTCTATTTTTTAGGCAATGGAATTCGATTCCCTGTTTTAACGGGTTACAATTGAAATTTCTACCCAGAATTGGCATCCTTTATCACAGTACAAACTTCTTCTCTTCTCCACAAACTTCTCTCACCTGTGACACACCATAATTCTCCTCTTCCTAAAACCTTCTCTATCTAAAATTCCGCGGCACATCAAAAGCTACAAGATACCAAACCAATAGGAATTATTCTATATAACTTTTTGAAAAATAGACAATATGATGAAATATCGGTTGCGGATGTACAAAAATTAACTCAGACCATAAAATTACATGATTTTAATTTTCTCACCTTATTTATATCATATTTTTTCGTAAAGCAATGCCGGGTATTAAATAGAACTACGTGGAACTACGTTTTTTATGCATATGATCCAAAATCTGTTTGTGATAATGATATCGTTATTAAGATTGAAATTGGATCGGTATTGTGATTGAAATGCGGAGTAATCCCCCTGCCCACTCACGAATAGAAATAGAAAAAAGCAGTAGGTATTAGTTTTTGTCTCAACTGGTACCTAATCGAACCCAGGACCTCGCAATAATAAGTCTACAATTGGGCTACCGATATTATTCATCTGGCTCATAATAATATTATGACTTAGGGCGTTTAGTGTCATCACTCTATGTTAACAAGGTTCGAAGTTTTTTTCAATCCCCTAGTACATAAATCTGGATATTATTACCTAACTATTATATAGTTATATCATGCTTTTATGTTTGGATCAATGGCGATCTGTTCTTTGGGTTATCCACCCGGGCAATGGAACCGATGACAGCGTTCATTGGGTCAATGCGGTGACGGGTGAGTTGCAGAAGACACAAAGTTAAACAGGTTTGTATGTTTACCTTCTTACACGCCGGTAAATCACGCGACACTATAGATAGATACACATACTGTGCCATTGGGTTAGAATATAAGGTGACCAATATTTCTGCAATAAAAAGAGGGACGTCAAACACAAAGTAGATATATAAAAGGTAAATAAATATAAGAATATTAATATATATGAACAATAAATTAATTAACACTTTTCTACACAAAGGTATACCTATCAGTATAGCCGGCGGAACTTATTACATGAGGAATTTTTTTTATAGCCAACCGGTCCCGTCCAATCTGAGACAAATTTCAAGTGAATAAACACTTAAGAAAAACACTGACCCGACCGGGAATCGAACCCGGGTCCTCGTGATTCGTAAAGTCCACGCATATACTTACCACTAGGCTACCGAGGTCGAATATAATCTTATATATAAAAATGGAGAGCTATTTCCCGATGTCATCGCATCACGCCTAAACGGCTGGACTGATTTCGCTAATTTTTTTTTGTCGTGTAGGCTTTTATCAGGAGAATGTCCTTTTAGAAGAAAAAAAATAAGAAAATGCATGGAAAATTAGAAAATTAAAGAAAACTCTACGTAGACAACCTTATTAGTACTTTTTACCTTTTAATTGTTATTACAATTTTGAAATTTTGTCAGAAATTGTCGTATGGTGCGATTAATAGAATGCGGATGGATTATGGTTTAAAACAGACGCATCGGTCGGAATTTCATTGGTTAAATGATAACTAATTCATCACCATAAAAATTCGAATTCAATATTCATAGTTAGGAACACAGGACAACGTCTGTCGGGAAAGCTTGTTATTAAATTTTCTCGAAAAATACATTTTTTTTTTAAAATTCCGCGTACCCGTACGCGTACGCCAAAAATGTGTGCGCACCCATAACTCATAGTAATTCTTATCCGATTTGATTGAAATTTGGTAGAACGGTTAGCCCTTAAAGTATCTAAAGAAAATTTCACTTGTTCTAGAAAAAGGGCTAAAAAAGAAAAAAAAATCTTCGATTTTTCATAAAATTTGGTATACCTACGGGTTGGTCTCATGCTCCTACACAAGCACGTAAAATTTGAGGTCCGTAACTTCAGTGGGTCCCCCTTAAAGTACCGATTAATATTGAATAATATGTAGTTCTAAAGCAGATAATAAAAAGCTCCAACAGTCGATATCATTTTAAAGTTTCTATAATAGTTCCAAGGATAAATTCAGTTTAATCGTAAAATTATGAATTTTTATGCAAAGATATGTTTTACACGAAAAGGCTGTTATAATATACTATGAGTTCTGGGCTACCCTAGGTTAGCAGCTTTTTTATGATTTTGAGAGAACAATCATTTTCAGAGAATGAAAAAAAATTGGTCGCCTCATTATTATAGAGTTTTCTAGAACTTCAGCGTATTGAAGCAACTCGTATCTGCCATCTATAACAAAGCTTATAGCTGGGCACACACGTAAAGATAAATCTTTACGATAATCGTTCCAAATTATCGGCCGATAATTTCGTACGATTTATCGTTAAGATTTATCGGTCATTTGACACTAACGTGCAAATTTTTCTGAGCGATTTCTCGTATCAAAATTATGAACGATATATCTTTCAAATTCAAACGATTATCGTACGATCGCTATTCTTTCGGAGTTTTATAAAATTTGAACGATAATGATGACGTATGTATCACTTCGATATGACAGTTCGATGTAAACATCATCATAGTTCTCACCGTTTTTACTACTCCTGAACTTTTGACGTTAATTTTATTATGAACTTAGACGTACGTAACAGTGATCTTGGTTACCTGCTTTCCCTTGGGATGATGGGTTACACCATCATAAACGGCTCAGAAGAAGTAAAAGTAGAACAAAGTGGGTGAAAACGTGGTTATTGAAGCAAGATCTGCATCACATGCAGCTTTTGAAAGTGATACAAGAAGATGATCCTGATGATTTTAAGAACTATTTGCGCATGGATGAAAATACTTTTAACTTTTTATTGTCTTTAGTAAAGGGTGCCTTGACCAAAAAGGACACTGTGATGAGAAAAGCTATTCCACCAGAAGAGCGTCAAGTAATACGGTGTTATTGAAAATGGTGACTTGTGCTGTGTAAAATAGTCGTTCCTCAACAGAACTCAAAGGAAAATCATTTTATCAAAAAGGATGTATTTAATGTATTATTATAAGTGCATATTTTTGTGATATAAAATGTTCAAAATATCAAAAAAAAATTGACAATTGATTTTGTTTTATTACTTAGGGCCACATCACACTACGGGTGCAGACCTAGCGCGGTTAAAAAAACCGCGTCTGTTTGAAACGCGTAGGTACATTTTTATTTGAAGAGGAAACCCAGCGGTTCAGTCGGCGGCTTTCTTACTACAACATACGTCGTGGGTTCGAATCCCTGTGCATTTCCACTTTCACAACACAACTCTTTCTTAGTGTGTGTGTTTTGTTTTTGCGCCTTCGCGGAGGACTGGAGAGAGCAATGGGATAACCTGATGCAGCCCGTCAGCGAGGCACCACTCACGTAGTCTCGTTGAGATGCGTGTTTCAAAATTCATTACCACTGTAACTTTTATTGTGGGTGCATTTTTTTTTGCGGTATGGGCTTAATCTAGTAAAAAACGGTGATGGGTTTATTTTTGGTTTGAGTATATGTTGTAGCTTGTTTCTTTTTATTATTTGGTGGGATTTGGTTATGGTGTAGTTGTTGGGAGGAATCATTAACGGTTGTTAAAATTCAAATTAAACTAAAAATTTCCGCAATTTAATTGAATTATAATTGTCAACTCAATCTGAAGTTTTTCTTTAATTTACACTTAAATGAATTATTTGTTGCAAGGATCTTTTTCTTTGTTTTCTTCTTTGCGCGTCAGATGAAGTCCTTCCGACTTTATTCTGAAACCTTGCACTTTTTGTCTACTTTTTTTTTGGCTTATAAACTCTGGATGAAATGAGAACTTAGGTTCCTGAAACATCCAGGGGTAAGGGAGGGCGCAACCCTTAATGATGATGATGATGATAGTGTGTGTGAATGTTTCCAAATGTATTTGCGTTCACTTTTAATTAGCCCAAATTCATTTAAAAACATACACCCGTACGTGGCGTATGCAATAGTGCGTATATTTCCTAGAGAAATTTTTATTTTATCAAAGTTTTTTTTTATCAATTTATTAAGAAAAAAGAAAACAACTTATATTTAAACAGAGTGCTCCCTAATCAAAATTATATATGAAATTTAAGGAATTTCTGCAAACTGAGGTTTTCCACTTTCCATGAAAATTTTGACGAAATCCATGATACCACTGAGAAATCGCCAGCGGTTTTTCCCACAGTGCCGAATTTCAGACGGTTCTTGTTTAGGCCGTGTGTATGAGCCCTTATCTAGCCCGACGAAACTAATTCATATATTTTCTAGAATGACAGATAAGAATTAAACAGAAGTCATAACACTATTATAGAATATTTTTTTTAAATAGACAAAAATAAACTATACGTTAATAGGTACCTACTTAAAGTGGGCAAGATCTTCATATCGGTAAAATAAAATACCTACTCTGACTTCATGTTCCTGTAAGGGAGTGGATCGGCATCCGAACTATAAAGGAGCTGTTCCGGGCAGCGCTGGACAGGGGAAAATTCTCCAAAGTGACATCCAACGTTGGTGGGACCCGACAAGGCTCATAAGAGAAGTACTTTTATAAATCTTGATTTATCAATTAATCCATCAAACTCCCTTTGAACTCCACTCAGGAGCATAGGGAGGCAACAAGAGCTCTCCATTGCGCTCGATCTTGCGCAATGCTTATGACCTCCTCCCACACCATGTCCAACCCTTTCAGCTCTGCTTCGAAGGAGCGGAACACAGTATGAGAGGATCTTCCTCGTCTTCGGGACCCTGATGGGAGGAAGATCAGCACTCTCCTCGGCCAACTGTCATTCGGCATCCTTAACACATGTCCCAGCCAAGTCCATCTCCTCTCCGTAATGGTGGAAGTGATGGGCCTGCGCTGAGTGCGCTGGCGTATAGCGTCGTTTGTGATGCGGTAGTACCATCTTATACCCAAGATTCTCCTGAGGCACTTCGTTGATATTGACAATGTTCTAAACTGACACATTTATCGCTGTACCGTATTCCGAGGAAAACACACCATAACATGAGAGCCAGCAAAATGTCAACTGACATCTTTAATGGTCTATTGAATATGCCTGGCGATCTAAAAATGCATATAGGCCCCAGGTCAAGTGGTTTCCGATGTATGTATATTGTATATACACGGCTCAACTGTGTGGTGTAAAAGATTTAGCTGGAATAAATAACGATAAACCCCAGCTTTTGAAATGAAGTGCCTCAGGAGACTTCTAGGCGTAGGATGGTAACACCGCATCACGAACGACGCTATACGCTGGCGCGCCCAGGGTGAGCCCATTGTGGGGAGGAGATGGACTTGTCTGGGACATGTGTTAAGGATGCCGAATGACAGTTGGCCGAGGAGACCGCAGTTATTCCTCCCATCAGGGTCCCAAAGAAGAGGGAGAACAGTATACCGTTACATAGGTACGTTAATTTAACGTAATTTCAGGTGGAGTAAATATAATGAGAACTATGATGATGTTTATATCCAACTGAAAAAATATACGTCATCATTATCGCTCAAATTTTATGAATTTCCGAAAGATCAGCGATCGAACGATAATCTTTTGAATTGGAAAGATAAATCGTTCGTCCAGCACACACGTACCAAATTAACTGAACGATTATTTTGTTATGAGAAATTGCTCAGAAAATATCTTAACGATAATCGTTCCAAATTATCGGCCGATAATTTGGAACGATTATCGTTAATATTTGTATTAACTTTTGAATCAATCTTCTCGTGTGTGTTGCACAGCAGATAAATTGTACCAATTTATCGGTGAACGATTTGACCAATTTATCGTTGATCTTTCAGACACCACTAACGTGCCGATTTATCGCTAAGATTTGAGCGATTGAACGATTATCGTTCAAATCTTAAAGAGAAATCGCTACGTGTGTACCCAGCTTATGAGTAACTGCATTCATATCGGTCATGCACCACATAACCATAAATGAAGTATCCGCACATATGCAATTAAAATTAAATAGCTATTATAGTAAAATAGATCTTCATAAAAGAATACTATTAAAAAATGGGTCATCTTTCGAAACAATTGAAACCCTGAATTCTATTCCAATTTTTTTAATTTTCAAACTCAATTGGTTGTATAAAACGAACTGAAATTTAGAAAATCTCAAACTCGATTGGTTATGTTAAACAAACTAATTCAAATATCGAATACTTATTTCATAACTTTATTGATTCTTCTTAACTCTGATTTTAAAAAGAAATGCCCAAACTCTATTGCTCGTATTGAATAATATGTGTTACTAGGTAATACTCTCGCCACTCCTTCTCTAGATAAATAATTATAATAAGTGTACGAAATTTCATACTCCTTCGTCCGCGCAATTTTCGTAAAAATGTACATAAAGTTTTTCCATCACCTATTACATCTACATAATAATTCAGTAATGTATGTATATTTATTTATTTATTTATTTGTTTCACTCCAACTGTATGTCAGAGCATCACGCTAAAACCGTAGGTTCTGCGTTGAATATTTTTTTTCGCAGTTTTTCGCAAATACAATTGTGGTAATCTGAGATACAAATATTTATATTTCATTAAATATATTTTAAATTATTTACAAATTTCTAAAAATTTAAAAACTTCATACAAAAATGAGAAAGTCATGTTTTAAAAGTAAAATTATACGTCTAAATTTTGTGTAGAACTGTAGCATTACGGTATGAAAATGTACAAAATCAATCGAAGTTTGATTTGAAATACAAAAAATATAAGTAGAAGTCTTTTAATTCTTATTTTATAAAGATTTTCACCGAAACTTCTTATAAAATATGTACGCCATGACAGATGACTAAAGCCGGTAAAGCAGTGTTCGCTTGCACCCTCTGTCTCCTAAGGTACCTCATTAAATGTATCACTACAGTCATAAGTAGGTCAAACTAACTATACATAATATAATACTAGGTAGGTAGGTACCTATATCTACACACAGGTTTTCATTAGGAACAACTACACGTATTATAATACTAGGTAGGTAGGTACCTATTGTCATGGCCGTTAATTTTATTGAAATATTGTAGTTTATTTTATAAACTTAAATACTATTTTATGTTAGTCTAATATTAGTAGTGACATATTTTACTTAATTAGGGATCGAAGTCTTCCAATTTATATGTGGAGAAATGATTCGAACACTTCACATATAATCTTGATTGTTTGGAACGCTTTTGGATAGAGTCATGAAACATTGACTGTAGATGGGATACGAAGGATTTTGTATTAGATAAATTATGCGCCTGAGTTCATCTCGGTACAGTTCGGTTTGCATCGTCGACGGGGATGTCGGGGGCTCGTTCTCGTACGAAATCCTTTGGATAGCCCTGTTTTCAGTTAGTGATTTTTATTGATTATTTTATTGAACATTTTATAACATATTAATTTTGTGTGCTCCTGGGTGGTGAAATCTATTTGTAGTAAATTCCTTTTAGATTCAAGCATAAATTTAAATTCAGTGTTGCATTTTTAATTAGTATTTTACATAATTAAGTGTTATCTGGGAACCGATTTGAATTAGAATCTTTTAAAACATAGAGTCAGTGTATTCAAGAAAGAAATAGCAACTCTGGATCATTGATAAGTCTTACTTTATTTTATTATTTTATTTAATTTGTTTGCTTAGTTTGGGGAGGGCTTTGTGTTTTATCAAGAAGAACCATTCACTGCGAAAGTGTAATGGCGAACGTTGTTAACATAAAGCGCGCATAAGCCAGCCTTCGAAACCAAGTAGAAGACGGTCGTAAGCCCGTAATGGTTCTATCTTGATTTCAGGGGGGGAGGGGGTTGGTAAAGTTTTATGATATCATGGTATGCTAGGATTGATTGCATGCTTATCTACTAATATTTCAACTATCGACGACCACCATTTGTGAAAACTTTCAATCATGTTATAAATTGTCGAATATTTTGTTTCATTTTGTTTTGAATATTTCTCATGTCATTTCACAGAACTGAGGCTTTAAGGTAGGACTCTTTCATTTCATTATTACTAACCTCACAAATGGTGGAGCATCCTGCGATTTGTTTGGTTATATAAATGTGTTCTATTATCACCTTTATTATTTTAGGGCTGATCAAATGTTTACAGGTTTATATAGTTGAATGATTGTTATAATTAATTTCGTACACAACGTATTGGGTCCTTAAATTTAGGTTACTAGACGATCACAATATCATCATGGCCATTAGATTCCACGTAGCGATCAGAAAGTCTTCTTGAAAGCACATACGATTTCCTTAACCGTGATTTCAGGTGCGTATCATGAAGGTTGTTAACCCCTTCATCTTGGGTTCGTAGGTATTCGTCTTAGAGTCATCTACCTATTATATAGGTACATTGATGCATTCTTTCAGTCGATTCGGTTTACACGGTTTTGTTAAACGTTGATTTAGCCAGAGGAGGTGTAGTTTCGAGGTTCGGTAGATTTGTTTAGTGAAAATCTAAGTAGTAATAGCTTTCGATAGGGAGATCCCATCACAGAATGGTGCCGTGACCAGGATTCTTGTCTTTACTCCTGTAAAGACAAACCTGATTTACTACGTTTTTTTTTCTTTCTCTTGTTTATCGTTATTATGGAGTTGTCATCTAGGGGAGGTTCAGGAAATTTTGGTCAGAAAATTGATTAGCAGAGCAGGGGAGGTAGAAAAAATTCTATGGTTGGTTGAATAAATGGTTGAAAGTTCTAAACAGTTTATTGGAAGAAGTTTTAGTCTCAAGAGTTAGAATTAGAAAGATCGTCTTATTAAACTGTATAACATTAATCTTAAAGAGTAGGGGAGGTCTTGTTTTATTTAGGTATTTTATGATTTCGTTGTTTGATTTATATTTAATAATAATTTTAAATATTTTGTTAACGTCGAGGGGAGGTCTTGTTTTACTTAGGTATTTTAGGATTTTTGTTGCTGTTGTTTTGGATTCAATAATAATATTAAATATTTTGTTAACGTCGAGGGGAGGTCTTGTTTTACTTAGGTATTTTAGGATTTTTGTTGCTGTTGTTTTGGATTCAATAATAATATTAAATATTTTGTTAACGTCGAGGGGAGGTCTTGTTTTACTTAGGTATTTTAGGATTTTTGTTGCTGTTGTTTTGGATTTAATAATAATATTAATATTAAATATTTTGTTAACGTCGAGGGGAGGTCTTGTTTTACTTAGGTATTTTAGGATTTTTGTTGCTGTTGTTTTGGATTTAATAATAATATTAAATATTTTGTTAACGTCGAGGGGAGGTCTCTTTTGGTAATTTTGTAGGATTGAAGTAAATTATTTTCTAGATAAGGAAAGTTTTATTTATTATTTTGTTCAGCAAGGAAAGGTGTTAATGAAAGAATTTCGAATGTGCGATGTTGAAAAATAAGCGTGAATGATGAGGTAAGTTTAGGTGTTTTGTTTTAAATAATTCAGGTTAAATTTTCAATAATATTCTTAGGTTATTTGTGAGATACAAATAATATTTGTTTTTGTTTCGAACTCTAAAAATGTATTAATTGTCTCTAGGTGTGAAATGATGAGGGTTTAAACGTCCGAGGTACTTTTGGTCCTAGATTAGGGTATAGCCACTTGACGCTTGATGCATCGACCTTTTACCTAACTTTGTAGAGTGGATACATGTCGCTGGAGATATTATGTATGTATGTAGGTACCTGAATAAGGCCACATGTTTCTATACAGGGTGTTCTTTGTCGTTAGGATTTGATCTTCTGAACAGTTTTTACTGTTTAAGAAATTCTTTTGCTTTTAGTTTGTGATAATATTGTTTGGTAGTGTGTAGGGCAATAATTGTAGCGAATTATATGTAGGTTTGTTAGGTGTTGTTTCGGTAATTTTAATTCGAATATATTTATTCTCATTTTGGGGTCCCGGGTTCGATTCATGGTCGGTTCACATTTTCGACTTTCTATCTTTATTTATTTTTTCCTTCCCTCTATCAGGTCCTTTTGATTCACACGAAATTCCTGACCATGGTTGCATTGTTTCAGATTAGACGAAACCGGTTGACTAGAAAAAATTGCCTCAGGCGATAAGTTCTGCCGGTTTAACTCATAACTTGTTATGAAAGGGATATATTTATAAAATCATTAGGTATTTTAGGGTAGTTTAGCTTTAGGTAGGTACTTTTCTTTCTATTGTGTTTGGAGACAAAGTCGGTTGATTGGAAGACATCAGTTAATTGATAATATCATCCGACTAACATATTTATATTATTTTAATTTTCTGCAAGACGAGACACGGTTGTGTGTTCGTGTGTACCCTGTATATTTTTTTCTTCAGGTGGTACCTACTCGATGTTTTTTTTTTCTGGTATTATTTTGTTTGGTCCTAGAGGTTGATTAACTATCTTTGGAAAGTATTGTGTTAGGAATTGAGACTAATAAAGATGTTAAATTTATGGTCACATTTCAGGAATGCGTGAAGTGGTTGTCTAGAGTAAGGATATTAACTTATTTGTGTGTGCACCAGAGTCAAGATGTTAAATATTATTGGTTTGTCAGGAATAATAATAAATAGAGTCACATTTTTTGTTGAATCGAATGTAGGTACCTACCTAGAGTTTTGTATGTTGAGGTTTGATAATATTTAACTAATTCAGCTGTTACTTGGGTGTCACGTAGTTTTTTTTTATTTCTTGTAATAATAGCAATATAATTATTTTGTTAACGAACATGGTAGTTCAGTGGCATAGACGCTGACTTCCGACTTCTGATCAGAAGCTCCCGGGTTCGATTCCCGGTCGTGATCAGAAGCTCTTTAAGGGTTTTTTTTTCTATATTTTGAAATTTCAATTCGGGGTTTGAATCCTGTCTTAGTTTGGATGGGACCGGCTGACTGGTAGAAAATGCTTCAAGCGTTAAGTCTCGCCGGCTATTTTATTGGAGAGTGTGGAAATTAAATATAGATCAGGTTAATGAGTTTATTTTGTTTTGTTAAAATAACTTTTAACGTTCTCGATTATTATGGTTAGGTACTTGTTGACCGAGTGGGTTGGTTTGTAGTAATATTGAGAAAAAGAGTTGTAAGGGTGAATGATGGGCATATTATAAAGTGGACTTTGGTGGGTTTTGTTTATAAATAAGAGTTTTACAAGGTATGATGGAATATGAATTGTAAGTTATTAGAATTTTAGATTAAAAATATGGTTGGTATCCGCTCAGGAGGTCGTACCATATTATGCTGGTCGTGGGTTCGATTCCCGATGCCGACATTTTTTTTTTCTCTTCTCCTTTTACACCAATTCAGGTCAGTGGGGTGTTATGTTTTTTTTTTTGTTCACTTTGTGTGAACCCAGATTCATTATTTTTTGTAAAAGAGATACTTGGTGCTTTTGCAAGGTATGTGTTTTCTATGATTTATCATTTCTTATAAATATTTGGGACTGAAGTTTAAAGGTTGGGTTCTTTTCTGCTTGCTGAAGTTTAAAATCCCAAAAGGGTAGGCTGTTCTGTGTGAAGATACTTTATAATAATTAGTTCTGTCCGACTTTAATAAGTAGGTATATTTCTTCTTCAAACACTTCATTCCTTGGAAAGGTCTTTCATAATAATTCTTCAAAATTTCTAAAATGTATAGAAATACATATTTACGTATTTCTATCCATCTTTCAAATAGAATCATTGTTTCTTTGCAGTTGCAAAAGGTACTTCCTCTTTGTCCGTGGTCCTCATCGTATTTGTATTAAGTAGATAGATGTATTTCAGAGTTCAATAATAATAATAATATTTAGGTCTCACTGTGTTTTTCGAACAGACACATTAATTTATTATTATGGGCTTTCATTATTGAACTGTGAAATATTATTATTAAATTTATGAAATGTTAAGTGTGTCTTCTAGGTCCTAGGGTATCTTATGGTTGAGAGAGATATTTTTTTTGTCTGTTTGTATTTATAGGTATATTTTTGTTTTTGTTTATTATGGTGTTTTTTTTTTTTGTCAAGCACTATGTCACTACAGTATTTTATTATTGAATGTTCGGTCGAGCTTTACCTCGGTTTGGTGAGGTACCTACTTCAGGATTTGAGTCGTAATTGTGTCTTTGGTTTGTTTCTATAATCTTAGTCGACAGGGCCATATTTAGGGAGCTTTATATTTATTAAAGTATTTTTTTTTATATTTTTTTATAATTTAGTATGAGTTTGGGTGAATGAATTGTGATCTGTGTCCCTGGTTATAGACTTTGGTTTTAAAATCAGGACTACATAATTAAAGTTTTAGTTATTTTAAGATAATCATTCTCAATTCGATTAAATTGAACAAGTTGCAGTTACCAAATCATTGTAGCAGGACCGAATTCAGCTAAGACTTGAATTTAACATAATTTATCTTTATATATTTTTTTATTATTCTGTATTTTGAAGGAACTGAATACTTTATCAAGCTTTGTGATACTTCAATAATTTATAAAATGTGTTGACTATCGTAATTTACTAACGACTCCCTTGCATAATTTATCGTATTTATGTATTTATCCTTATTTTATTGTATCTTAACAAACTCCTTTTCCTTTCTTTTCGTAACTTTAGGCGAAAATGACTCACAACCTTATATTTATTATGATTTATTCTACAATACTGCATGAATTTATTATATACAAAATATTATACATATTTTTAACAACTCCAGTCCTTGCCTCAAAGCTTTATCCGGGGAAAAGTTTCCATTCTTCGTTCTTGATCCTAGGAAAGGCTAAAGTGGAGTACCCTGGCCATTTGCCGAAGGTCCTAATATGGGTCATTGCTTAACACCATAAATTGAATCTGTCATTATGAGAGGGCGACCGAGGTGTGGTTAAAGTTGTGACCATATTTGGGTCGGTTTCGGGGGTGATTGATTCAATGCCTATTGTAAAACCTTAGTTTATGTATTTAAGCATGTTTTATATACGTATCTTAGTTTATTATATATCGCATTCGCGTTGAAGTTAGCCTAACCTGCCTAACCGCATGAGGGACTCAACACCCGAATTGGCCAGTTGAGACCAAGAGCAGCGGGACGTTACAAACGACCCGTTTGCGTGATTTATCGTATCTATGTATTTATCATTATTTTATTGTATCTTAACAAACTCCTTTTCCTTTCTTTTCGTAACTTAAGGCGAAAATGACTCACAACCTTGTATTTATTATGATTTATTTTACAATACTGCATGGCTTTATTATATACAAAATATTATACATATTTTAACAATTCCTGTCCTTGCCTCAAAGCTTTATCTGGGGAAAAGTTTCCATTCTTCGTTCTTGATCCTAGGAAAGGCTAAAGTGGAGTACCCTGGCCATTTGCCGAAGGTCCTAATATGGGTCATTGCTTAACACCATAAATTGAATCTGTCATTATGAGAGGGCGACCGAGGTGTGGTTAAAGTTGTGACCATATTTGGGTCGGTTTCGGGGGTGATTGATTCAATGCCTATTGTAAAACCTTAGTTTATGTATTTAAGCATGCTTTGTACTCGTATCTTAGTTTATATATTTCGCGTGCGCGTTGAAGGTTAGTCTAATCGCATGAGGGACTCGACATCCGAACAGGCCGGTCGAGATCTAAAAGCAGCGGGACGTGGGGGCTGCTATATAGCATGGAAAAAATATATATATATATATTTTTATACAATTTTAAAATCAAGTCAACAAAATGATTCAGAAAATAATTCTTTCTACAAAAATTTAAATTCCTTCACGATACAAATAACATTAGGTACTGGATACGGCCCTGGCACTAACATATTTTACATTGACTATTCATAGAAGGGACTTCGGCTGGTGGTTGTACCGAATGGTTGATTGGTAAGAGGGTAGGTACTTGTATGATTGAGAACCTATATCCATAGCGTTTTGAGGTAGGCTCACATGGTAGGTGCAAATAAGATAGGGTTGTACATAGAAATTATAAATTTATATTCATTTTGAATTAATATTTTATTTTTTTTGGTTTGTGAAAGAAAATCATGAATCTTTAGCAAGCCCATGATTGTTCTTTCAAGGGGAGGATTGTCATGGCCGTTAATTTTATTGAAATATTGTAGTTTATTTTATAAACTTAAATACTATTTTATGTTAGTCTAATATTAGTAGTGACATATTTTACTTAATTAGGGATCGAAGTCTTCCAATTTATATGTGGAGAAATGATTCGAACACTTCACATATAATCTTGATTGTTTGGAACGCTTTTGGATAGAGTCATGAAACATTGACTGTAGATGGGATACGAAGGATTTTGTATTAGATAAATTATGCGCCTGAGTTCATCTCGGTACAGTTCGGTTTGCATCGTCGACGGGGATGTCGGGGGCTCGTTCTCGTACGAAATCCTTTGGATAGCCCTGTTTTCAGTTAGTGATTTTTATTGATTATTTTATTGAACATTTTATAACATATTAATTTTGTGTGCTCCTGGGTGGTGAAATCTATTTGTAGTAAATTCCTTTTAGATTCAAGCATAAATTTAAATTCAGTGTTGCATTTTTAATTAGTATTTTACATAATTAAGTGTTATCTGGGAACCGATTTGAATTAGAATCTTTTAAAACATAGAGTCAGTGTATTCAAGAAAGAAATAGCAACTCTGGATCATTGATAAGTCTTACTTTATTTTATTATTTTATTTAATTTGTTTGCTTAGTTTGGGGAGGGCTTTGTGTTTTATCAAGAAGAACCATTCACTGCGAAAGTGTAATGGCGAACGTTGTTAACATAAAGCGCGCATAAGCCAGCCTTCGAAACCAAGTAGAAGACGGTCGTAAGCCCGTAATGGTTCTATCTTGATTTCAGGGGGGGAGGGGGTTGGTAAAGTTTTATGATATCATGGTATGCTAGGATTGATTGCATGCTTATCTACTAATATTTCAACTATCGACGACCACCATTTGTGAAAACTTTCAATCATGTTATAAATTGTCGAATATTTTGTTTCATTTTGTTTTGAATATTTCTCATGTCATTTCACAGAACTGAGGCTTTAAGGTAGGACTCTTTCATTTCATTATTACTAACCTCACAAATGGTGGAGCATCCTGCGATTTGTTTGGTTATATAAATGTGTTCTATTATCACCTTTATTATTTTAGGGCTGATCAAATGTTTACAGGTTTATATAGTTGAATGATTGTTATAATTAATTTCGTACACAACGTATTGGGTCCTTAAATTTAGGTTACTAGACGATCACAATATCATCATGGCCATTAGATTCCACGTAGCGATCAGAAAGTCTTCTTGAAAGCACATACGATTTCCTTAACCGTGATTTCAGGTGCGTATCATGAAGGTTGTTAACCCCTTCATCTTGGGTTCGTAGGTATTCGTCTTAGAGTCATCTACCTATTATATAGGTACATTGATGCATTCTTTCAGTCGATTCGGTTTACACGGTTTTGTTAAACGTTGATTTAGCCAGAGGAGGTGTAGTTTCGAGGTTCGGTAGATTTGTTTAGTGAAAATCTAAGTAGTAATAGCTTTCGATAGGGAGATCCCATCACACTATGTATAACTACATTCTTCTTTTAATTTTTTCGCGTATTCAACAGTGAGTATTAATTTTTCCTCATCTTCTATTTTTTTTATACTTAAATATTGAAAGTGACATTAGTTTTTCAAACTTTTCGCATATTTAGCAGTGACTCTTATTTTTTCCTTTTTTGAAACATTAGCTGGGTACACATTCTAAATCTTAGCGTGAAATGCCGCCGTAGACAAATTCAAATTGGCGTTCGACTACAAACAAAGATATCGCTAATGTATAGTGCGAAAAAATTAACTGTCCACTGGAACATATAAACATTTATTCAAACCAAACAATGATCCTTATAATATAAAATATAAAAAGTGGACAGTTAATTTTCTTCCTACTCTACATTGTCGAAGTAGTTTGTAGTCTATTGCCAAATGCATTTTGTCTAGGCCTACTGGTCCTGAGAAGGGGAAAGCTGCATACAAAACCTGTTCAATAACCTACGGCTCAAGTCTGACTAGCCAAATCAACAACGTAAAGCAAGACGGGTATCAGCTAGTAATATATAGATTACACGATTGTACAAAATGGCAGGATAAGCAAATATACAAAACAATTACCTATTGAACAAATCATAAAATTATATGTTTATAAAGTAGGTACACAGTAATTATGTTAAGTATATCAATCGAGGAAAGTTGTGTGCATTTATAATTACCATGTTTAGAATATTCTAATCACAGGAAACGAGTTTTTGCCGTGAAGGGAACCATTGAGATATTATATTGTTTACTACTTACAACAGGTACGATATATCTTCTTATATAATTATTTATTTATTTATTTACTTACATACGGCAGGGCCATTTACATGTTTATCAATTATACAGGTATATAAAATAAAATATGACAGACACAATAAAAGCACATAAAACAAACTTTAAACTCACATCCAAAGAATCACAGATAAATAAAAAATATCAAATTAAGACAATAAATTATAACAATTAAAATGCATGAAAAATGAACAATAATCAGAACTAAGCTAATTAAGTTAATTGTTAAGTTCGTTCGTAAATCGGTATTTTCTTTCAAACACGCTAACCTAACACAAAATATTTTTCAAACATAGGACAAAACCAATCCAGCTGAAGTGGTTGGTAAACCAGCAGAAGATCGTTAGTTCGAATCCCGGTGCCGACCATTTCAGTTTCACAACACAATCATTGCTTTATGTGGTTGTGTTCACTGGGGTGACCCCAGAATAATTTTTCTATCAATCAATCAAACTCCCTTTACGCCCCACTTAGGGGCATAGGGAGGCAACAAGAGTACTCCATTGCGCTCGATCTTGCGCAATGTTTATGACCTCCTCCCACACCATGTCCAGATCCCTCAGCTCCGCCTCGAAGGAGTGGAATACAGTATGAGAGGGTCTTCCTCGTCTTCGGGACCCTGATGGGTCTATGATTTTTCTATAAAACAAATAAAAAAACTATGGAAAACTTTTTTTTACTCAGTGTATTTTCTTTATCTTTAAATGTGTTAAGGATATCGAATGACAGTTGGCCGAGGAGAGCGCTGTTCTTCCTCCCATCAGGGTCCCGATGACGAGTAAGACCCTCTCATATTGTGTTCCGCTGTTTCGAAGCAGAGCTGAGGTATTCGGACATGGGAGTTCATAAACATTGCGCATCGAGATCAAGCGCAATGGAGAGCTCTTGTTGCCTCCCTATGCCCTTGAGTGAGGGGTAAAAGGAGCTTGGATTGGATTTATATCAATGTCGATAGTAGCTGTGATAATATTAATGTATCGAGAAAGTATGATAATTGGGAGGTTCCTACATAAAACTTTGCTACGGTAAGAAATGGCAAATCGCTCATAGTTCTCAACGCGGTACAGTAAAATTGGAACTCTTTAAGGGAGGATAATACGTACCTATCGTTTTATTATGTATATCGTCCAACAGGTTTTGCTGTTATCTATAATATAGTCGGGTTAGTGCGAACCAAACACATAACTCAAGATCGCCGGAACAGATTCTTCCGATGTTTGATTTATTGGATTCTTCTCCACTCCGGATAACAGAAAAATTATTAAGTTTTCGAAAAATGGATAGCAATTTATATGAAATATAATATTACTGTGAAATTATCTGTGAAAAATTCCATAACAACACAATAATTTATTTACTTGACAACCGTTGAGTTTCAAAACATAGGTAGGTACGCACATTTTTGATAGAATTTCTTTCAAGCTTTCAGGAATAATTTTTTAACATTCAAACATACTTTTGTACAAATAATAAATTTGAAATCAATATTCATAGTAAAGACTACAGGACAAAGAGTGTCGGGAAAGTTAGTCTTATATATAAAAATGTAGAGCTATTTTCCGTGGTCATCGATTCACGCCTAAACGGCTGGACCGATTTTGCTTATTCTTTTTTTGTCGTATTAGCTTTTATCAGGAGAAGGTTCTTAGAAAGTAAAAAATTAAGAAAGTTGCGTGGAAAATTAAAAAATTAAATAAAATACTACGTAGGCAACCTTATTAGTACTTCTTCCATGTAATTTCTATTCCAATTTTGAAATTTTGACAGAAACTGTCAATTGTTAGATATTTGGTGCGATTGACAGAATGCGGATGGAATATACATGGTTTATAACAGACGCATCGGTAAAAAGGTAACTAATTCATCACCATACAAATTCGAATTCAATATTTATAGTAAGAACTACAGGACAAAGATTGTCGGGGAAGATATTATATAATAAAAAATATATGAGAGTTATTAAAGTAGTATAAGGTACTAGACTACGAACGCATGATATTAAATATATACGCATACCTAGTTACAATAAAATATTAAAAAGTGATATAAAATCGTGGAACACTTTCTAACTAGATGTTTGAAAGCAAAAATACCAGGTAAGTAGTAATGTCTTGGTATAGCTAATTGGATTAATCGAGTATAGCTCTGAAAATTTACCCAAAGCATTTGAGTAAAATCATTCGTTGAAATCTCGTACGTTTCTCAATACAACGTTTTAAAATAAATTATCTACCGTTATTTAACTACTTTTGTTTATTTCAAACTGTTAACTTAATTTTATTTCTTATTTTATTATGCATTATAGCTTATAACCTTTTCAACAACAAAAATATGCCTATGAAGAACTTTAGTTAGTACATTAATAAATTTACACATAAAAATAATAGGCACCTAATCATTTTTCAAATTTACGAGTAGGTATTAAAAATAATATTTTCATTACCTGTATTGACTTAACGGGTTCCGCTCATTTGTTGCACTGTTTCTGTGTAAAATATTGTGTGAATAAGTTTCTTATTGTATCTTTCTGTTTGCTTGTGTATATTTATTTATTTAATAAAAGTTTAATTTCTATTAATTTCTATTCTATTTCTATTCTCTGTCATTTTCATTTTTTTTATATATATTCTGCCTGGACTTAAAAAAAGTCTTTTTCTTTGTATTTACACCAAACGAACATAGAACCAGAACCAGTATTAAAACAGTCTTTCTTACTACAACAAAGTTGCGGTCTCTAGCTATCCCAAGTTTAGTGTAAACGCACCCTTAGACTCTACTATTTTCTTGCACACTCTTTTTACTTTCACCTTCCATTGTCCTTTTCGGTTTTAGGCGTAGGTACTCTCGAAGTCAGCCGACCTCGGTAGCCTAGTTGTACTGGCGTGGACTTCAGATCACGAGGTCCCGGGTTCGATTCCCGGTCGGGTCAGAGTTTTTATAAGTGTTTTTTACTTGATATTTCTACCGGGGGTTGGCCTGTCTCAGATTAGACGGGACCGGTTGACTGGAAAAAATTGCCTCAGGCAATAAGTTCCGCCAGCTATACTGACACATTTATATAGAAAAGTGTTTATTTATTATAATTATTATTTATTAAGTCATTCAAAATTGCGGCGAAGAGATTTCATCCCTGCATTATTTAAAAAAAATATATAAAAATGCACTCACATCTACCATTACATCTGCCATAAAAAAAATGAGATTAACATGGTAGCGATATGTGTTAAGGATACCGAACGACAGTTGGTCGAGGAGAGTGCCACATCAGTGCCCCGGAAACGAACTAGATCTGTAATATTCTGCTCCATTTCTTCGAAGCAATCCAAAGGAATTTGAACATGGTTTGATAGGAGTTCTTTGACAATTCGTAATGGAAATCTCTTGTTGCCATGGATGGCTTTTGTTGTCTATGGATAACTAAGCATTAAAGTAAACTAAAATAACAAAAAAGAAAAAAATGCTAAAAAAATAGCCAAAGTTTGAGAAGCAAAGATTTGATGCAGTCAATTTAACATAGCCGTAAACATTGAATAGAATTAATAGCGGTTAAGATATCAATTACCATAGTTTAAAACGTTTTAGTAGTTTGTGTTATATAAGAACAAAAGTGAATAATATTGACCATAGACCACAGAGCGGATAACCACTTTATATTACAACAATTATTTATGTGAATATTTGACAAGGCCAATAACAGAATCATTGGTAGATTATATTGTCAACATGAACAAAAGTGTGATAGGTAAATATTCTAACGGTTTCTGATTATAATAATATTAAAATTCTTTGTGACTTTGTAATCAATCTCAAAGGGTGTATTTAAACCAAACTAATATAGAGATGCCAGAGCTGGAAAATAGATTGATTAGAGCAAAGAGTTCCATAAATAGAGCGGCTTACTTGCCTTGTATTTTATGTTCTCAATATGAGGCAGTTAACCGCTGCGTATTTTTTATGAATTCAGTCTGTCACAGACGTTGCTAGGTGACGCATCGTGTTGCTAACATAATAATTGCCCTCATGTGTAATGAGATACTGCACCAATTATGCAATAAGATAATAAAAGTGACAATATTGTGTCTTTTAATCCTTAAAAACAATTTATTATATGTTTTTTTCATTTAATAATTAATAATATTTTCTACTATATATTTCAATATTATTTGACACATCGATACCTCAATATGCAAATTGGGTAACTCCAAAAAATTAACTTTTTTGGATGAAAAAAACGACATAATTTTGATACATGACGATTCTATAATTTGAAAAAAAACCCCGCAAAGTGGAACCTGGAACGGGGCCCAGGTCTCGTAACCCTTAGGTTAGCAATCACAAGTGAAAGTAACAGAAAAAAATTCTTTTCTTCATATACATCTTCCTTCAAACTTATTAGATATGGAAAAACTCTTCAAGTCATAATTTAATGAAATCGTTGTTCATGTACCCTCATGCCCTTTTGTTTTTTTTATCATTTTAATTTGTGATCCAAGGTTTGCTTTATTTCTGTTTTAAGTATAATTTTCTGCCCAAGTATTTCATATTTCTCTTTTTTCTGGTTTAAATTTGAGGCCCATGAAAATTTATGTGCTACATATTTTCCTTCTTTTAATTTTACAAGATTGATATCTCTCAGTTTTCACCAGAATCTGAGTATTCTGTTGACCGTAATGTTCTTGCAATCTCTTACAACATTAAAATAAAAAAAACTTCCTTATTCTGTGCTTGTAATGATATTCAATCAAACGATTTTCTTAATCAATGTCATGAGTATACAGTTTCATCTTGAATTTATCCAAGACAATTCTCAATCTCAATCAATCAATCTCGGTCTGCATAGAGAATAGAGTTGCGCATTTTAAACGTTGTAATACTAACAAACTTTTCCCTATTTTTCTTAAGGTGTTATTAAGACATTTTATTATTATGTTGGATTTGCCGAAATCACCAAGAATGTGTATTTGAATACAGAACTTTTATACCATCATTAGGTAAATCGTTTTGTCAAAAATGCAGTTATCCATGTTGTATATCAATGTATCGACACCATAGCAACATAATAATATCACTGTTGCTTAGTGAACAGTTTGTTACTATAGTAAACAAATATCTACTGAAATATAAACAATGCACTAAGTAAAAAGGTTGAATTCCATTACATTCGCAGTATAAGTCATTTATATCGAAAATTAAAATTTTCTAAGTCATCGTTATGAATGTTTTCGGCGCATTATTTAAACACAATTGGAACATCACCCGCACACCTCCCGTCCCTCCCACCAAACTGGACACAAATTTAAAGTGAATTTTCTTCCTATAGCCCCTCTATTTATGGAACTCTTTGGATTAGAGTCACCAAGGAAATAACAACCATTATTGTTTATTGCTTGTTATAGTTTCCATGGTATCCAGTATCAACCACAAAAGCAAATAGGTATGTTCTAACGTCTATCAATTTTTTCTCGATCCATAGCTCAAAACAATACATAACTTATTGATTAAGTAAGTTTGGGAAAAATGTGATGACTAATCTCAATAATAATAGGAATTTATCTCATGTACCTAAACATGAATAATTTAGTAAAGTTGGAATTAAACTTTTTCGTGAATATAGTTAATCTACCGTTGGATATAGTTTATGAGATTATAGGTTTAAAACATAAAACGTTTGCAGTATTATAAGACATAATGAATTTATAGAATATGGTACCAATAATTAGATTGGACACACAAATATATATCTATTATTTCGGACACAATTCAGTTGTAAAACAGCTGTTGAAGAAAGTAAATTTTTGCAACACGCATTTGAAATATTACTAGTGGTCGACCAGTGCTCGAATTTTTTTATTACAAACTTTATGGCTCGTCGAACTTCATCCCGCATCCGAATCAATAATAATTATTACATAATAAAAGTTAAATTTAATTCAGTTTTATGTCATAAACTGTAATTAATTCCTGTAATTAGTCAAAATTATTATTTTTTTTATTCTGGGTTAGGTCAAAGTTCGACGGGCGAGTCTGCTAGTAAACTACAAGTGTGCGAAATTTCATACTCCTCCGTCCGCGTAATTTTCGTAAAAATGGTCTCAAAGTTTTTCCTTATTTATTTATTTATGATATACACGGCCTAGGCCTTTTACTTGTTATACATTACATAATATCGTACAAAATTAGATAGAAACTACATAATTTTATCACAATAACGGTTTTGTTAGAATATAAATTTTAGAGAATTGAATGAAATTGTAGTTCCAAAAATAGTCAAGATAAAAAACGTAACAGAATATCAAAGACAACAATTTTTTAGTTGTACAATAGAATTTTTGGAAAAATAATGAAATATAAATAATAAATATAAAAATTATATGTAGATTATAAGTCAAATTCACTTTCATAATGTGTTTTTCGTTTATTAGTGATACAATAAACGAACGATGTAATTATTTGTATGATTTTATAAACACGACATGTCGTATTGTAGGTATTTTATTTTACAACAACTTATCATGCGGTTTCGTTTTTTTTAAAAGAAAGTTTACAACGTGAATTGTTGGATTTATTGTTATTATGCGCCAAGTCCGTCAAGATTTTGTTACGTATTCGTAAGATTTGAATAAACAAAACGGTCAATAAAAATTTGGTCAGATAATAAAATATACATTATTTTAATAGCTTATGTTTATCACATTTAAGAATTTATTTATATTTACCGATATTTTTAATCTTTCGAAATCCACATTGATAATATTATTTAAATGAAAACATTATTTTCATTTAGCGGTTTTGTTTAAAGGTAAAACTTATTTTTACAGAAATCGTGTTTCTGATATAAAAAAAAAATGTTATTCGTTCATCATTTCCTTAATATTTAGCAACTGATTTCAATTAATATTTTGGTTTAAATAAGTACAATGTACATACAGAGTTTGTCTTTAGATCTGTGTAAGATTTAAAAATTTTTTTTACCAAGTTGGAAAATGGAAAAAATAATATTAGTTTTACCTACTTGCAAGTAATTTTTTTTTGTAATTAATGGGAAAACTTTGTGTCAAGAAGCAAACATTGCATAGTGTAATAAGAAGATTGGAAAGTTGGAAGGTATTATTGGTCAGTGTGTTGTATTGAATATTTTTCTTCTTCTTCTTTGCAACGCGGCAATCCACTCTCAGGAGAGTGATCAATGCCAATATCCAAATTTCCATTCAGTAAAAATTGAATATTTTTACATGTTTCATATACAACGGGTTTCGTGTTCACCTAACAGAGTAGTCGTTGATGTTTATTTTCAACTAGCTTTCCCAACAGACGTTGTCCTGTAGTCCTAACTAGAGGCGGTCCGTTCATATGTGCACTGCGCCCTCAGAAACAAAAATACATAATTAATCCGATTAAGTTACTAATAAAATAATAATGTTAAAATATTTCTAAAACATCCATATTTTATTCGTATTCAAAGCTCAGGCGGGAACAACGTGAAAATATAATATGCGCGCGCACACATTCTACCTCACCTATGAAAGTAGGTACCGAAACGAATGTGCCCGATAATTTTATTGACTTTGCGTTGGAGTAAGTGGGATGGGCTACTGTGAGAGTGGCAATCACGTATGCGAGAATGAGAAGGAACTACCCGCGATGGCGTTAGCGCGTCGCAGGTATATCATTTCTTACCCATTTTTTTCAACTTTTTATTAGTTATTCTGTTATCCGGAGCGGTTGGTTTCATGCGGGTTGGGTTTGCTGCGGATTTATCTCCTTCGGGCTGGCTTGCGGTGTGCGGGGGGCCTTAAAGGGAGAATGAATGAATGAAATGAATGAATATAAATTTGAACGTCTTTGCCCTGTAGAGCTCATTCATTAATGCGGGTTTTAGAGTCACGCTGACACTACCGTAGTCAAGGGCGCAGGTACATAAGGGCTGGGGTTATACCGGTCTATAGACTCCTCCCCTTAGCTATGATGTGGATAGAAAACGCAAAAAGCCTGAGGAAAATATTTTTTCAAATGAATAAGCAATTTGGCAGAATCATTGTTATCATCCTACGGCCTTGAATGCTGTGAAAGCTATTGCTATGGCCATGCTCGTAGCTATAAACATGGACGTCAACGTTAAGTTCATACTATTCAGCTGTCAGCGCCGACGGTCAGCGTTCATGAGATTCCAAGGCGAACGAGAGGAAAACATTAACGTAAATCTCAATAATTAGGTGCCGACCGTCTTCCTCTTTCACGACACAAGCTTTAAGTAGTTTACTTTGAAAGCGTCAATAAGGAATGTATTTGTGTTCACTTTGAGTGAGCACAGATTCCTTTTTATTAAAAATTTATAGTTTCAGAATAAGATAAAAATCACAAAACTTCATCGAGCTGTCAACTTTGGAAAAAGATAAAATGTCACGTTCTGATGACCTTGGATAAAAATTTGCAATCGATCACCGAACTTTTTATGAATAATGACAAAAAAATCTCGGTAAAGATGTTTTGTAAAGGACACGGTCATTTTGATTGAGATCAATGCTAACTTCATACCATTCGAATGTCATATATCATTCAGAACTACATTGATATACTGCGATAAGTATCCGCAAATATTTCACATGGATAGCTGATTTATTTTGGAGGTCAAGGTGAAAAAAATGCTTGTCCAATCGATAAAAACGTTGCATTTATTTATACTATTTATTTTTTATTAGATTTATTAATATATGCAAGTAGCTACCTTGTATCAAGTAAACAAAAAACATATTTTATATATAATTTTTTTGGTCCGTGTCTCTTAGTTTAAGATGGCTGGACTGATTTTTAGTAGGTACGTTTTCCGTTTTTCTACGTACCTACACTACTGTAATGTTATGTGTTTCATACTCACACATACTTCGATGTATTTGACATTATTTGACACGGATCTTTTGTTTATCTGTCGTCAAATTGAGAAAAGATTAATATTTTATAACCATATAAAAATCTTTAAACATATCAACATTTCAAATTTAACGTATCCATGTCATTATTTTTGAAAGAAAATTGTGGAATAGCGCTCACTCAGTCTTTGACACTTGACAAAGGAATCTTAATTATATTTAAACTTATAATCTGAATGACGAGATGGTTGATTATCCAGTGGTATCAATCGCCGGCTTTCATGCGCACAGCGTATTGGAAGTCGTATGTTCGAATCCCAGCCGTGGCGACCATTTCCGCTTTCACGACACAACCCTTTGGTTGGTGTGAAAGATGTCAATAGTGTATTTGTGTTCACTTAGAGTGAGCACAAATTCATTTTATTAAAAAAAATAGTTATGGTCGAATTTCAAGCACTGGCCGACAAGTAAATTTTACTAATATATGTCTAAATGACCCGTTTCGTTTTGTACAATCAATAATTAATCTATCTGTCAACACGATTTGTTTGTTTTAATGATAGATTTAATTTTTAATCAAATTTGGATTAAAAATTAAATCTCAAAGGCCCAACAGGCCGTAAATAAATAAAATAAAAAAATATATTGAATTTCAAAATAAGTACTTATATACTTAGTTGCAAGATTATTTTTTTATTTCATTTGTTTACTCGAAAGGGAAAGGGCCTAAATTATATAATTTATGAAAAAAAAGACTATTTATTTACCTTATGGGTATGGGACAGACCAAAGTTTGAGCAGTCGAACGCTGTCACACACGTGCATGCCCCTTTCTTGAGGGCCGACCTTCTTCCTATCTTCTTGTCTTTTCTGACAACAATTATTGACCTCTGAACCTGAAACAATCATTATTCCATTTTTAAGAGGGTCTACAATTATTTTTATACAAACAAATAGCCATTTACAAAACACAAATTTAAATTATAACGAAATAACTAGACTAATAAACAAACAAGGAAAATAAATTACACCTAATTTTATAAAAAAAACTTTTTAATTTAAACACATGATATTTCGTAATCCGACATTAATATTTCTTTAGGATATAGACAATAAACTGGTTTCAAAACTTACATTCGCAATATATTATCAACTAAAATATTTAAATATTATTGAATGCCGGAATACATTGAAAAATTCTGTACAAAAATCTTGACAGGTTTCATAAAACTACCCATATTAAGTAGGTAATTAAAGTTGAGAGCTACATATTATTATATTGTAGGTAATAGACGTGCACAAGAATTTGCCTATCAGAAGGCGCAGGATATATGTAGGAACATCAAAGGAATATCCTTCAAACAGGTAGGTACCTAGAATGTAAATTATTTCATGTTATCAAAGTATTTATATTGTTTTAACCCTTTCTACATATGATTCAACTGGCGCCAAGGTAAGTGTGGATAGTGTGTTTTACGTCAATATTGGCGTTGAAACTCACAAAAAGAGATCGCCTTCTTAATTTTGCAATTAAAACAAATTGAATAAGGCTCAAATGAGACATCAAATCTACTAAAGGTGGTTTTCCAGAAAAGCGGTGGCCTTATAGTTATATGATAGGCGAGGTATATTTTTTTTTCATTAATGAATCTGTGCTCACTCGAAGTGAACATAAATACACTTTTGACATCTTTCACACTAAGTAAAGGCTTGCGTCGTGAAAGCGAAAATAGTCGGCACGGCCGAGATTCGGACCTACGACCTCCAATACGCTGAACGTACGAAAGCCGTCGATTGATACCACTGGACTACCAACCACCACAAATATACCAGGCAATCTCAGGGCGACTATTTGCCTTACCCCCTACATCTGTGGGGGTGGACTTTTATTTCCCTAGATCTAGCTATATATACAGGTTGTACGTGGCACCTTTGTAAAGCCGACCTGATGTGGTGGATATAATGTGTACTTCTACATCAGTGGTCAAAAGAGACATCAGGTCACATGAACAAAAGCAATTGTTGCAACTGGGAGATAGGAATTCTGTTGGGACCTATAGGGGGCATCAAAGACATTTTTGCGGATAGCAGGAGCCAGAAAGAGGCACCGTCACTCTGCAAGAGACCTCACGAAGTAGACGAGGCACAATAAGAGGCAAAACTCCATGAATAAATTGAAGGATGTCACAAGGGGGCATAATATGGTCCCTCGACATTCTTTATAAAAAAAATGTCACTAAACATTTTCTCTGTAATCCAAATGTCATGGTTTCCTAGAGAGCGGACATTTGAGACCGTAATCGCTTATCATGAAGAATAGAAACATTCTAGAATATGCATTCGAACCCAGGAGCACTTTTGATCTTTAACTTGAACTAATTTGAACTACCGAGGTAATGATTGATTATCATTTCATATCACGTATAAGAACGAAATGTTCAGTCATGTTTCTAAATATTGCTATTCTATTCCGACAGACGTTGTGACAATGTCAAATAACTCAATACCTCACTAAATTAAATATCTCACGTGAAATTGCAATAGATAGACAAGCTGCCAATAATTGCAATATAAAGCCTTGTAACGAATTGCAAGAATTTTGCAAAAATGTTAAAAATATCACAGTATTGAAGAAACACATGAGTTTGATAACACATAAATAATTCAAATTACATATTCATTGGACAATGGCGTACCGAAAAGAATCTGTCCTGTGGTTTTAAAAGTTCCGACTACAGAAAAAAAGGAAAATGCACAAATTGTACTGGAGTACATGAGTTGCTTTAGCGTCCATAGTATTTTGCTAATTACTCATAGTATATGGAATATACATGAGTCTTGTAATCGGATTACAAAAAAAAAAAAAACGATGATGATGAGTTCTAAAGCAGATAATAAAAAGCTCCAATAGTCGATATCATTTTAAAGTTTCTATAATAATTCCAAGGATAAATTCATTTTAATCGAAAAATTATGAATTCTTATGCAAAGATATGTTTTACACGAAAAGGCTGTTATAATATACTATGAGTTCTTGGCTAGCCTAGGTTAGCAGCTTTTTTTAACAGTTATGATTTCTTTTAAACAAAAAGCGCATTATGAATCAGCTTAAAAAACACCACTACAATAACAAATAATGTTTGGATACAAGAGTCAAAATATGGATCACAAGCGACACAACAACATAGATCAAAATCATTGGATACACAGATCAAAAACACCAATCACAAATTAACGTCGGATACACGGAGGCTTGAAAATGTACTTAAGGACTAGAAAATGTACTCGAGTACTTCTTACGATTAAAAAATGCGCCAAAAAAACAGGTACACCTTACAAAATTTATGAGTAATGAAAAGGACTAAAGTACTTCGAGTATAATCTACAAGTTCTTGTACTAGACATCGCCCGAGCTCTGGTAGTCTTAATTTTCAATCCATAACAAATGGATCAAATTGTGTTTTTTTTTTTTGTAAATTGATAAACTTTTTTTAATTTAGATAAAAAAATATGGAATGATCGCTTGTGATCACACAAATTTTCAAACTTGTGTTCTGAAATTTTTCGTATTTTTGTGGGCAAAGTTAATTGAGAGTGATTAAAGTGAGTTAATTTCCAGGAAAAAAATCAAAAGAAGAGAAATCAAAATTGAATATTGAAAAAAAAAACCATGAGGTAATTTAAAAAGACGAGAACGCTAATTTAGTGTGTTAAATCAATGTTTTTTTTTCTACGATTTTTGCTCTCCTTAAGAAAAAATATTAGCATCTTTAAAACAAAATATTTTTATATCGATTAAATGCTTCGCATTGCGATCAAGATTCCGGAACGAACGTTGTACGAAATTCCAATGTATGATTTAAAATTTATGCGATCAACAATACATTTTTTAGATCAACAATACATACAATGTTCTCGTAAATGATGATTTTGCAAAGATTCATATCATTCAATTATTTATTTTGATTTCTAAATAGATTTTCGCAAGCTTTGTGTGATGTTTAAGTAAATAAACTCTTACCTAATGTATTCCTGCGTAATAAGTTTTAGCGCTTATTTAAATACATACATTAACACTTTTCTATACAAATGTGTCAGTATAGCCGGCGGAACTTATTGCCTGAAGCAATTTTTTTTCAGCCAGCCGGTCCCGTCCAATCTGAGACAGGCCATCCCCGGGTAGAATTTCATGTGAAAATACACTTAGAAAACCTCAAAAACCTCAAGAATACAACGTTTTAAAATCACAAATCAGTTTTTTTTCATTTTTAATTTCGATTTATATAAGGTAATTTAACCTAATTTTAATTTAATTTATCTTTATTGCGTCAAGGTAAGACGTTCTTGACGTACGAGATAGAGTAAAATTGCAATAATTTCCTTTTGCCATACATATTTACCAATCGCAAACGTCTATATTCGGCAATAGTAGAGGTGATTGGCCTTAAGCTGGTTTAGCTGTGATGTGTTCATTATATTAAGATGCTCATGTATTACATAAATATGTTTTATTATCCCTATAGCTATAAATATGTCCTTAAATAGATAAAATAAATCTACATAATAATTCAGTATAATAAATAATTTAAAGTCTTCTCATACTATAGATAAAAACTGCATGTGCAGTAAAGACCCAGTTTGCCTTGATCCTTTTTTTAATACGAAACTAAAAATAAAATAACATTTCACTTTAGTTTATTGTGTAGTTGACCTCAACTGATATTCGCATTCAATTTCCGGTGCATCTCAAATGCATCATTCCGGAAGATTTTAGACAAAGTATTTCCGCTTATAGTTAATAATTCAGCATTTCATCTTTTGTTTTTCGCATCCATGTTTTATATAGCATGTCATCATACGTTTGGCCCATATGCAATAAATAAGAATTATTTATGTTAGAAAAATATTAAGACCCGCAATGGCATATTATGGCTCTGAATGTTTGGCATGAAAACAAAAACACCAACAAAGCATGTACACTGCAGAGATGAAGATGCTCAGATGGGCTGGAGGGGTAACCAGACTTGATAGAGTTAGAAATGTCCATGTCTGAGGAAGTTTCATTATCCCACCCATAACCGAAAAGATAACGGAAAACAGGCTAAGAAGGTATGGGTATGTTATGAGACGATCACAGAACAACATGATCCAGAGAGCCATGGACATTGAAACTCCAGGCAGGAGACCACAATGGTTGTCGAGCATCAACAGGGACCTCAAGGAATGCAAAGTGACAATCTTGGCCGACCAGACCCCAAATAATAGGTCAAAGGCGAGGGCAAAGAAGAAGAGAACAAATTAAAACAGTCTTATATTAAGTTGATGTAAAAATGTGAATCATTTCAAAAATCAACAAGATTTCTCAATTTCGCAAATTGAAGGTCAATATTTACATAATATTTCCAACAATTAAATTATCGAAAGAGTTCTCTTATGAGATTTCAAACAGGTGAAAAAAAAACCAACCAGACGTACCTACTTGTTTTATACAAATAAAGAAAAGAGCATAATACTGTCTCAGGTGGAGGTGGATAAAAACAAGCATTATAACCATAGGAAAAAACTTATTTAAAATATCTTTTAAGTACCCACTTCAAAAGCCATAAACGTCGAATACCTAAGTGTTAGCAGGCACAATGACATATCTACGAAGAATCACATGATTATTCTGTTTATATTTTTAACTAGCTTTCCCGACAGACGTTGAGTCCTGACTTTGAATATACTGATTTTAAATTTGTAATTCAAACAAAAATACGTTTAAAATATGGTTGAATGTTTAACAATTATTTCTGAAAGCTCGAAAAATTCTATCAAAAATCTGCGTAAAAATATTTTCAATGAATGGTTGTAAGGTAAACAATAATTTTGTTGTTATAGATTTTTTCATGGATGGCGTTGGCGTCGCAGGAAATCCGTTCCATACTTACTTTAATATTATTTCTTATGCATTTTTCAACTTTTTGATAATTATTATGTTATCCGGAGCGGAAAAGAATCAAATAAACCAAGCACCATAAAAATCTGTCAAGCCGATCTCGAGTTATAAGTGTACGCACTGACCCGGATTTCTTTCATATAATAGATTCAATTGATATTATTTCAACAAAAAATAATGAGTATAGCTGATTTTTTGTCGGAACGGTATTTGAAGGTTATCTATGATAGCTCAAACATCAACACTTCCTCACATGATTCACGAATCGTGAAGTAGTGTTTCAATTAACTCCGATGGTGCGGTTAGATTTTGACTAACGCGGAGCAGTTTACGAATCAACGTTAACATGTCTTTTATAGTTTCATCCATTATCTTTAATTTCCTTTATTATGAGAAATCAGGAGAAAGGAAATGGGGGTTTTATTAACCTACTTGGTAATTTATTTATGTATTTATTCATACACAATTATTACAGTGATAACAGACAACAAATGGAAATGCTGCCCAAATAGGCCAAGATTATAATAAATAATAAGTATCAATAAAATATAAGAAGTCATCCTAGTAACCTCAAGATTGAATTATTAAATTACAAAAAAAAACGCAAGATTGAAATAAAATTTAATTTTAAAAGTAGGCAGGCATCATGATTCTACGAATATGTAACAACAAATAACTCCAACAGTTCATTACTGATAGAATAAATAGAACAAACCAATACTTGTCTTCTACTGTTATTACGAAGGCTGGCTTAGTGTGATCACTTTACGTTCGCCATTAGGTGGTAATGTTTATGTCTCCGAAACTTCTTAACATGAGAATTCTCGACATGTTAAAAAATGCCATGTATATAACAAGTAGATATTTAATAATTAATGAGATATAGAGATAAGAGTTGGAAATTATTCAGAAATAGCAACCAAATTTAAAGAATTTCAAGATGTATTTGGCGCCAGGATTTGACTATATCCATTTTTGTTAATGTTAATCTCTGTTACTTGTTGGTGCACAACGTTGTGCACCATCAAGATTCTAAATTATTTTCAGTAATACATTTTCGAAAGCACTATGTACTGTCAACTTTAGATTAGCTAATTGGACATTTTTAATGTTTGCAATAATTAAACCGACTTTACAGCACTATTAAATTTTTTACTACCGTAATATTTTCGGGCGGCTATGCGACCTTTATCAGCGGGGAGAATTTTAATACTAAATAAAAGTTCATCAGTAAATATTTTAATATTTTTTTGTACCTACGTTAAAATTTGTTTTTGTAATATAAAAAACAAGAAACTACGTAAGATATTATGTTTTCGAATGAGTAAAGTGCAAACCTATTTTTTAAACAACCAATATTCATGAGAACATTAGAATTTTTTTTCGAATGAAATGATCATGTTGCAAAGAAATTATTTTAAAATTCGAACTTCAAAATTATTTTTCATTAATTATCCAATATTTTTGTAAAAATCTAGTCCTGAAGATTGACACAAATTTCTATAAAATCGAATCCCCTGGCCTTCATGACCAGGGGGCTTACTCTTGAATCTTAATCCCGATCACAACGTCGACCGTCAATACTTTTAATACCATCCTTATTTATACATTTTTTTAATTTTTTTTGTAAAACAATCCCGGATTTAAAATAAACCTACGTGTAGGTAACTATTTTTATGCATGGCAACTAAAATGTAAGTGTGATAATGACATCGTTATTAAGATTGAAATTAGGTCGGTATTATGATTGTAATGCAATGTAACCCCCCTGAACCCGAAACCTGAACATTTTACTCTAGCTTGAGAGAAGTGGATATTTGGATGTTGTGTTGTTTGCAAGATAGATAATATTACTCCAATTATAATCTACCTATTAGTTTTTCACTAACTGATATAGTATCACCGAAATGAACAGGCAGTCGGGGTAATAAAACCAATACAAAAAGCTTAATAGACTAGTATTTTTTACATCCATTGAAAAAGGATCCCAACTTTTTTATGGCCCCGGCTGCCAGTTCATTCCGAGGATACTTATAGTATCATCAAAATATTATTATGGGAAATAAGGTTCTTGGACGGCACTGCTGAATGGGAAATAAATAATAATCATGTAAAACCACATGACAGTTGCTTGTTGCCGGTTGGGTACAAAAAGTATATTGCCATCATCATCTCTCGGAATGTGTATTTATATATTTTGACTGACTACGTTGCCACATGACAATAGTCATAATAACATGTCATCGTGATTATAAAGATACCTCTATGACCATTCGGTGGGACTGACCACGCACCGATCTGAATGTTACGCATGTTTACGTTTTTAGTTGGATTGGTTGAAATTTGTTACAATTTATACATGAAATATTGGGAAAAAAATACGAAAAGTTATTAAAAATCCGCCATATAACAATTAATTAGGTATATGTTAGATTTTTAAGGGTCTAATTGGATTTTAACCCATCACATACATCGAACTATTTGTAATAGGGTAATAAGTTCATATTGTATGTATCTCAAACCCCATGGCTCACCCCGATTTGCTAGCCTTAAAGCGTTCAAGCGTTAGCTTCAAGCCTTCAAGCGTTAGCCCAGGGGTTCCCCATCTTTTTCAGCCCACGGCGCACTTTCTAGTTTAGTATTTTGTCACGGCGCCCTACTTTATAGTAAGCTATTTGGAATATATATACTTAATCCATATTAATACAAATTGCTGGAAGCAATCTTGACCGCAGCCTTCGTTCAGGTTTTCATTCAAACTGCAGTTTCTTTCTATACGCCGTAATTCCCTTCGATAGTTTCAGAGTGTGCGTGTTGTTACCTTGTGTAGAAAGTTTCAGTTAATAAATATACCTATCGCAGAAGTACGGAAGTTTTAATGAAAAAATCTGGTTCAGCAAAATATTTGGTAAATGTGTCAATTTCTATGTGTAATTCGATCTCGATCAATGTTATTAATTGTTGCTTTATAGGTACTCGCGAATATTATTGGTTTCGAATAGTGATCAGTGGCTTCGAATAATGATAGAGGATCGACTCACGGCGCCCCTCTTCACTTTCTACGGCGCACCAGGGCGCCGCGGCGCACACTTTGGGAACCCCTGCGTTAGCCGATTTGGTAGCTATACCAGAAGAAGAATAACGCTTATAATTAGGCAATTATGTTAAGATTATTTTTAGTTATAGATCAAATCTTATATATAAGTCATCTGTTGGGTGTTGAAAGTTTTTTTTTACCCATCACGCCGTGTCCCGTAAGGGCCAAGGGGTAGGTAGAAAGAACGAACCTCCACTCCTTTCTATCCAAGCACACTTTTTTCGCTTCTTCCACCGACATACCAATATCTCATACAACCTTTCCTATTTCTTCATTCTTACTTCTGACCTGGCCTTCCTTGAGGACAGAATCGATGTATTCGATCTGCGTCATTCTGGGTTGACCTCGCTTTCTTACACCTTTCCTTTCAGTATTATAAATTCTCTTTGTCATTATATTTGCATCAATTCTTTACACATGTCCCAAACTATCTCAACTTATTGACTAATCTTTGTCACAACTTCACTTACTTTCATACCACATTCCTTCCTAATATTCTAATTCTTTTCCATACCTCACAGAGTCTTTCCATATTTTCTTTGTAGAGCTCTCGTCTCTACTGCATTTACGCAACATTCTTCTTTTTTCGTCCATTTCCACTTTTCACATTTATATAATGGTAATAGGATTGCGTTATGCATTAAGTATCAAAAAGTTGAAAGTTAACCACATTTCTAAATGTCATATATGATCTTGCGTCTGAAGAACTGCAGAACATCCAACCATTTGTAATAGGTTGATCTTCTCTACCTCTGGACCCTCTTAGAAATAGATGTTCTTATGGTCGAAGTACTGAGTTGACCTGATGACAGCTGCTCGGTTGACCTTTGATGATGGTGTTCTTACACATCTCTCTCTGCTCCGGCTTAGTCAGTAGAAATGAGCATTACTCTTAGAGTTCTCAAGGATTCGTTGAGTCGAGTGATTATGAAGACGGATATTTATAATTTTAAATGTTTATTGAATTCACCAGTTGCATTTTAAGGTTCACAAGGCAGGTACAATTATGGTTACACACTAAATATTCTTAAAGTTAATACACAATCTTGGTCAGTTAAAGGTAAACTGACCTGGTTTATTCACTATACTAATTAAGTTCGTGTCCTTATCTGAATTCAATTATTTTTTATGAATCACATATTTTACGAGATTAAATTACTGAAATATTATTACGTGAACTGTTTTATTACTATTTATTGAAATACTAACACCCTCACCACAGCCACAGACGGCTGGGTGAGGCGAACTGTCTTAAATGAGAAAGTTAAATATTCGATGTTTATTGAACGAATTGTCACGGTAATCTGCATGCGCGCTCTATGGGAAGCTCCCTTTTATACTGCCCCATCACGTGATGTTTTGGCCGTTAAGGCACAAACACACGTACAAACATGCATACACTATGATGGTATCGGGAGATGAGGGAAAGCCAATCAGGACACAGGGCTCCAATTATTACCATATATGGTCACGACACAGTATACGCATCTACCCGAAAAATCTTTGGAACCCGAAAGTTTAAGTAATAAGAATTTTTTTTTTTTTTTCTTTAATAATATTTGAAAGACTCTCTATCGTAACGTTAAAATTTATTTGAAACGTTACACATTCTTCCATCATACCATGAATAGAGTATAATCATATTTCACGATCGGGTTAATATTATTATGACAAGCGAGCCTAGCACAGGTGATGACGATAATTTAGATAACAAATTCATTCAGCGTACGCAATCACACCTAATCACCGGTCTATGAAATCCGCATGTGGTTACACTCGGAACGGGTGGCGAGTTGACACCGTAGTCCGTCGGGACCTTGTACCAGATAGATTATCGGCATACCATCACTCGCTCAAAAGTTGAATCGCAACTTTTTATGACACGTGACAAAAAATTGCAACATATAATTATGGACATTTTAAGGTATTTTATAATAATATGATCGCTGTACTGTTCGACTTCCGTTGATGGTCGTAATTCCTATAGTTGTATATTATGGTTGCCACCAGCTGGTGAAATACCACATTCTTATTCTATCAACTTTTTATAATCAACTTTTCGGGCTCACGGTCCGTTTTATTTCAACTACTGTACTTTAGGAGTGATTTCTCAACCGTTTAAACGTCCATTATAAAGTTAGGTAACTAGCGGACAAGTCATAAAAAAAGGTTATTAATTAGGTATTTAATTATTTGATTGTCATATAAGTCAGTTATATCGTCCCGTTGAAGGTATCAATTTTAATTTAACACGTTGGGTACTACGGATGGAAAATTTTTGACACCTATTTCCGTACAATAATTGTATGTAGATACCTCTGATCAAGTTATCACATATTATTTCGTCGATATAATAATATTTACCGCGGACACCTGTTACTAAAAATTATTGTCATAGCAACTATCAACTTACATATTAAAAACTCATCCCACGAAAAATATATCTATTATTAAAAAATTACTTTTAAACATTCGATTTTTTTTGTTTTAAATAAATCTGGACTCACTCAAAAAAAACACAAATGCAAGCAAGGCTATACAAAGAAGGCAAGTGGTCAGCACCGGGATTCGAACCCACGACTTTCAATAGATACACTTGCGAAAGCTTCTTCAGCTTTGCACTCAGCACTTCTTTCATTATTCAAGTTAATCAAAACCAGTAAAAAAAACCTTCCAGAATGAGAAAGAAGTCATTGCTTGTTACGATTATGAAGCCAGAACTTCACAACTTATTTGGTAACACGACAAGTTAAGGTATAGTTAATTATTCAATTAGTTTCACAAAAATAAAATGGTAAAATAATGCTTACGTGCAGTAAGTATGGGCACCAGGAAATTACACAAAATGACAATATAATACGTAGCAAGAATGCGAAATCAAATTAATATTATCTATTTACAAACAAAAACAAAATATTTTCTTTAGATTAATTACAAATTCTTTTGGCGTGTTTCATAGATTTCCTGTCCATTTGTCAATTCGAGCCACCATCAGTCTAAATACAGCAAATCCCATAACATAGAGGTGATATCATACTAAATAATTATTATTATCGTTACTCAATTAGGTACGAGTTGAGAAATGATTACAATTAGTTCTAATTTCTTACGTACATAAATGTAAATACAATATTTGTACCAATCATCGACATCCTTTATGTTGCAAATGGGTAGATTTTATCCATTTTTAAAATGGGTGTAACCGAATGTGCGATTTAGTTCATGTGAATTTTATCAAAATAACGCAATTCAATAATGTTTCGAATAACGACATACATAGATAAATCAACAGACATTTTAAAAATACCTACTCCTATTAAATATTGATTATAAATACTTTCCTAGACAAATTTCTAAAGTCTTAAGCAATTTCTCATGGTCAATCATTCACATGCAATTTGTTGAAAGATACCACCAGGGTGGCCAAGTTTTTTTTTTTTTTCAAGAAAAAAATACTGAACCAGTGTTGCCACTTGGTATCCGTAAAAATGAAAATTCACCAAAAAAAGGTCATTCTCAAAATTTTGGTATGCGGAAAGTTATGCATTCAATAAAAAATGAAAAAACATCATTCAGAAAATTTGGTATTAGGGAGGAAAATTAATCGAAAAAAAAAACCGAACAACCCATAGTTCGGTATTTTTGTCATACCGAACACCAAACACGGTTCTAAAATACCGAACGATTCGGTAAAATACCGAACACCTGGCAACCCTGGATACCACTCACCTGATTTAGTGAATAAACAAAATTGTTTAAATTATGACGCGACCAGGAATTGACCTCAGCACTTCTTGTTCAAATGTTGACGCCTTATCAATAATTAGGCCACTGAAGTGTTCAATCAATCAATCAATTCTCCCTTTTACACCCCATTCAGGGGCATAGGGAGGCAACAAGAGCATAAACATTGCGCTCGATCTTGCGCAATGTTTATGCTCTTTTTGCTGGTTTTTCGAGCATCCTGTAAGAGGCAGGAAATCGAAAAATCAGATCAGGACCGTGGGGTTGACCACCTCACGTCCTTAAAACAATCGGTCAGAAATGGCAACAAAGGCAACTGAAGTGTTAGCTGTTTAAATTATCATTTCCCTACAGGAAAGGATCAGGATAATCTCATTCGTAGGTTCAGCGTAGGTACTGAAGGTCGTGGATTCAAGTCTCGGTGCCGAACAGTTCCACTTTTACGACATGAGCTTTTGCGTAGTGTGAAAGAAATCAAAAGCGTAGGTATTTGTGTTCACTTCGAGTAAGCCTAGAACATTTAAAAATATGTAGGTAGGTACTTAGGTGTATAATAAAAGATAAATTCTATATTCCAGGTTACATTTTTTCAATGAGTATTTGAGTTGAGACATACCTACCGATTTATTAATGGACCCTCTGCACAATTTTCAAGCAAAACCCAACGGTGCGCGGTGGTTGGTAGCCTGGCGGTTACGCCCGCTTACGTACCTAATGTTTCGTGAGGAGGTCGTGGGTTCGATCCCAGGTGCCGACTATCTTCCTCTTTCACGACACAAGCTTTGAAATAGGCAAAAGAGTGTATTTATTGTGTTCACTTTGAGTGAGCACAGATTCATTTAAAAAAAAAAAAAGACTTTACTTTTAAAAAAATCCAAGAGATGGCGATGTAGTAAGAAATAAATTAGATGTGAAACCTGTTACCGTATTTTATATATCATTGAAAAAATAGACCCCATTAAAACCTTACTAACTAAAATTTTACTGAATTATTATGGTAAGATAATTCTACGAAGATTGTTCAATTGATTAATTGTAGAAAGAGGTTATCTCGATGACACAAATTTATTGGTAGGTATTGTTCTACGTAGATTTGAAATATAAACATGAATGTTTGTTTAGCCCAATAATAGTGATAATAATTATTTTGATTGTGATCTGTTATATGCTTCAAGAAGCTGATATAAAACTATTGCCGGTAAGTTATCTCTGACATTGACCCCGATATTGCCAGATATTAATTGCTTATTTTTTGTTAGGGTGAAGGTCACCTTGTGTTTTACGACGCAAGTTAGCATCTAGACACGAAGTTTTTCAATGTACCTTCCTGCACACATTTTTGTGAATGATAAAGAACGTATTAGTCTAACCTATTGACAATTTAGTAACCGTATGTTAGGTTCCTTTAATTAACAACATGACTGATATCGAAGGCGTCGGAGTTTAGTATCGAGTCGAGACGAAATGTTAACATCAGAGTCTCGAAGACGTGGAAGACCCTCTCATACGTGTTCCACTCCTTCGAGGCAGAGCTGAGGGAGTTGGACATGGTTTGAGAGGAGGTCATAAGCATTGCGCAAGATCGAGCGCAATCGATAGCTCTTATTTGCCACCCTTTGCTCCTGAGTGGAGTTCAAAGGGAGTTTTGATTTGATTTGATGTACTTAGATACTTATTTCAAAAATCTTTAGGCACAACAGTTTCAAGAGGCTTAGAATTTTCATACTGAGCTGCTATATGAAGATTATTCTAATACTCTCAAAACTGTTTCAGTCATCGTGCCGTGTTCTCAAATGATAAGCAGAGAGAGTTGATCCTCAGTGTTTTCTAGTAGACACATTTCTTTCTCTCTTCTACGGAAACACCATTTCTGATAAGGTTTTTATTTCTTCGCCTTCCGTCCTGGTGTTCTTTGAGAATCGATGTGTTTGTTCCACTTCTTTTTTGGTCGACTATTCCTACTCATATGAATCTTTCTTTTCAGCATGTTTTCTAGACACTTACATGAAATGTACAAATAATCAAAGAAAAAAATATATTCTTCTGATAAAGGGACGTTATTATCTTAAAAATTACATATAAATATTATGAGTCAGGAATAAACATTGAATTTATGCCTTTTGTTATTTTATTTGCACTCATTCTCATAAAAGTCAAAATATAATGAATTGAATTCAGTGAAAACGAAATGTTATAAAGTATATTCAAAATCTCTCCAAGACACATCCTATCAAATGCCTTTGATAGTCATTAGGTATCTCTATATAGGTACTTACGTCTTCAAATACGATTATACGCATTCACAGTTCAAGGGTACGCGGGTGTGAAATCACACACATTGTATAAAACCTTCGTTGCTAACTGAATGAATGTGAGCCGTGTTGTATGAGCCCATCACACAATGATCCATGTCGCAAGCAGAAACAATGTCACATTGTCATCATAGCACCTATATACCTGCCCGCATCCAGACGTGAGATGTACACACTGTCACATAGGCTGTTTTATGTACATAGGTACGTGAAATTAATCTTTAATGAAACTAGAGAAAGATCTAGAATCCTACATGGGGGGCAATACTGTTAGGTATAAATTATATTTAAGGGAAAACTAGAGAGTCAACGACGGCGGATATCCTGGCTCCGAAATATTAGTGAGTAGGCAGGGATCACGTCATGTACTTAGTGTTGAGTACCTACTATAAAAGAACTGTTTCTTGCCGCAACGGACTGGAGTGCTTCTTCAGAGTGATACTCGAGATGAGGGTGACCTGATAAGACAACATAGAAAGAAGAAGAAAGTTCGAACCATTGTGTTTTAGAGATTGTTGAGCACTTTGGATACAGACAAAAAAAAATACTTTGTACATTTTCTATTTTCTAAATATTTATGGATTCTAAGTTCTTTTTCTGGACTAGATATTTGAATATAGAACCAACTATTTTGTAGTTGTCATTCAATTAAAGGATGTTTGATTTTTAAAAATATTTTCTTTATCAAATATTACCAAAATTGACCGATCATCGTATCCTGCCGCAGTTTCGATCGTTGGCTAAAGCTTTGATTTGCTAGGAGACCAATACCGACATAAAACTGCCGGAAGACAGCGGTTAATTTTTTCACTGGATCTTTTTAAAATACCCATGTTGCGGCCCGCAGTGATAGATCACATTGTCCTATGTGGCCCTTGAACAGAAAAGTGTTCGAACTGACCCAACTTTCTTTTATATCATTAGATTATAGGTAAAACAAGTATGAGACGAAATATTTATGTACAGATTATGAAATTTACATTTTATACCTATCCTTTAAATTGGTGGTCAAGAATTGAGTAAGTTCATCAAATTAATTTTATTGCATTTTAATAGAGAAATACCGAAACGTTTCATCACTCAAATTAGTTTGTTACGTGATCCATTAACTCGACCGTTATTTTATTATCATTTCATATAAACCCAAAGAATTATAATGATGTGTACGTTATACTGTAGCTGTCCCCTGACCACATTAATTTCAGCTTCTTAAAAACGATTATGCTTACACAATAATCCAACTATTAACTAATCCCAATTGACTCTTTGTACCTTCATCTCTATGTATATTATAAATTTCCCGACAAAAGTTATAGTGCTCTCACTACGAATAATGAAATCGAATTTGTATACTCAATGATAAGTTAATTACCTATTTAACCAGCAATAAAATGCAATTTAAAGAAACAAAACCTAATTCTTCAAACACATTATTTGTAATATTGTAATACTTAGTCATTATAACAATTTATAAACAAAATAAACTTCTATATATTAAAAATAAAGATCAAATAAAAAAATTGTTACTTTTCCACAAATTTTTATTTCCCGACTAGTTTCGTAGGCTCACGTCCTACATGGTCACAGGAGAAACAGGTTTCTTAGTCTCAATTTTTTTTATTTGATCTTTATTTTCAAATAAACTCCACCAAGAAATGCATGTTCATCAGTTAGTGATTTTTATTTCTATACTTTTATTAATCCAAATCCAAACTCCCTTAAGGCCCCACTTAGGGGCATAGGAAGGCAACAAGAGCTCTCCATTGCGCTCGATCTTGCGCAATGTTTATGACCTTCTCCCACACCATGTCCAGATTCCTCAGCTCTGCTTCGAAGGAGCGGAACACAGTATGAGAGGGTCTTCCTCAGAACAGCGCTATATATTAATACGTGAAGTAAAAACTTTGTACATATCAACATTTCAAATGTGACGTATTCATGTCATTGTTTTTATAAGAAAGTTTTGAAATAGCGTTCGCTCAGTTTTTGACGATGGAATCTTAATAAACGTTCAAACTTATAATCTGTATAAGCAGAATAAGTTATGGTTGAATTTCGAGCACTGGTCGACCACTAGTATGATTTAAATATTGCATTTCGTTTGGGTCATCCTATATAGGTATAAGTACTTACAGATATCGGCTTTCTTTACCGCTTGATTTAAAAGAAATCTGCAAATGAACAAATGATCCATAACCGAATATGATATTAATATCTCTTGTTGTTGTTTGGAGATAATTGTAACTTAATTTAAAAATAATCCGTAACTATTGTACTTACAATAACTAGATGTTATTTCAAATTTCGGTAAGGCAATGGAATCAATCAGATTTAATAATAGGTAATTATTGTTCTTCAGTTCAACGATCTGCCACGGAGAATCATCACTCATTCCTCAGCGAAAAAAAGAATAGAGCTGGTTATGTAAGAATAAGTTCAATGATGCATGCAGGTAGCCGACAAATCTAAGAACATTTTTTTTTCAACAATACGTAGTTCTTTTATTTTCGTTCGCACGATGCTGCAGCCGCTGCATGAATGTCGTAATGGAGTCCGAAACTTCTCATCAAAACATTTAAATTGTTGCCGCATATTATTGAGGTAAAGACGAATCTATTAAAGAATCAACCATGAGGAAACTGCTGTTGAGTTCAATGGCATTAAGTCAATTATATTAATTTGGAAAATTACCGTATTTTGTTTCAACTTCTTTCTTTTCACCTTTATAATTTTACCAACTGTTTTGTAAACCACTTCGGATTTCTGACCATGTTCGAAGGCCGGCAGAGCGTCATTTTTATACTTATACAATCCAATGTCTCCGGCAGATTTAGAAACGCGCATGAATTAGAGATGCCGAAACCCAAGTCACCAACCTATGCTTAAGATCTACATATCTGCTAAATGCTTAAATGAAAGGGTAGAATGCATATTAAAAAAACTTTGATTTTTATGTGAATTGCAGAGTAATTCACGAAAATGTTTAAGTTTAGAATTACCTAGTCAAATATTTAGTAAACATAGGGGTGTAGTAAAATGAATGTAGAATGAATTTTAATTAAATAGTTTAGCTGGTTTAGGATGCTTTTGGAGTATTTTTTTGGAAAGTCCTTCAAATTTTCTCTATTATATATATATAATTATATATATATATAAATATATATATTATAAAAATGAATCTGTGCTCACTCAAAGTGAACACAAATACACCCTTTGACTCTTTCACAGTAAGCTACTTAAAGCTTGTGTCGTGAAAGAGGAAGATGGTCGGCACCTGGGATCGAACCCACGACCTCCGCACGAAACAGTACGAAAGCCGGCGTCGTAACCGCTGGGCTACCAACCACTTCTAATATATAAATGTTTCTAGAAACGTATCCAAATCCAAACTCCCTTTACGCCCCACTTAGGGGCATAGGCAGGCAACATGAGCTCTCCATTGCGCTCGATCTTGCGCAATGTTTATGACCTTCTCCCACACCATGTCCAGATTCCTCAGCTCTGCTTTGAAGGAGCGCAATACAGTATGAGAGGTCTAGAAACGTAAGATGTGAAGATTAATCATAACAAGAATTGGAATATGTCTCATTTACCAATATATTACCTATTTCTTTTCAGCGTTATAATGACCCTTAAGTAAAAGAATAAGTTTAGTTCAAACAAATCTTTTTCATGAACCCATGCTTGTTTTTAACAGGCCGTTACCAAGAATATGGCTAGTGTGCACTGGACATACTCGAATATACCTAATAAAAACTAATGATATAATTAAAATTTTTGAAATTAAAGACGTCAGAAGCAAAGAGTGTATTATGTTGAAAAAACAATAAAAATTAAAACTTTTGACAATAAAACAATCGAATCTCATAAATCATTGATTATTGCAGACAATTCAAGACGAAAAAGAAAATGAAACAATAAGATATTCAAAATGAAACAATTAACAAACAGTCAAAATAAATTACAATAATTACCCATTTTGTTCCCAATTTGTAGTTTTGAATATTATGCTGAAACAATAGGTACTCCCGAATTTTTGGGTCTTTAGGGGTTCAACGGTCTTAAGAAATGAATACCTGGGTTCACAGCCCCACTTCAGCAGGTACCTAATTTCTTTGACGTCAACACAATTGTACCTACTTTTTGTACACCAACAATATTTTTTAAAATTGACTTAGGTATGTGCAAATACGATTATATAGCATGATGGTAAAGAAACTATGACCGAGCTCGGTAGCCTAGTGGTATAGAAGTGGTTGGTAGACCAGTGGTATTAGTCGACGGCTTTCGTACGTACAACGTATTGAAAGTCGTGGGTTCGAGCCCCGGTGCCGACCATTTCCACTTTCACAGCACAAAGCTTTGCTTTATATGAGAAATGTTGAAAATATTGTATTTGTGTTCCCTTTGTGTGTTCCCAGAATCATTTAAAAAAAAATAGGCGTGGACTTCAGATCATGAGGTTTCGGGTTCGATTCTCGGTCGGGTCAGAGTTTTTCTTAGTTTTTTTCACTTGAATTTCTACCCGGGGTTGGCCTGTCTCAGATTGGACGGGAATGGTTGAATGGTAAAAATTGCCTCAGGCAATAACTTCCACCGGCTATACTGACACCTTTGTATAGAGAAGTGTTACTAAAAATTTATTTTATTAAACAATCAAAGAACCAGTAAAAAATTAGGCATTTGAACTTTGACTGTTCAAAAAAATGCTCCTATTTTCATGGAAAAAGCATGTGCACGTTCATAAGACCTGGTTTATACTTAAAGTAGAGAAAACCACTGACCAGTCACTGTTAATAGAATAAAAGGAAATGCTCCATATTGCGGCTACATTATCCGCGTGTGAGAAAAAAAATGAAAACAGATCTGCCCCTGTTGTAGACAGTTTGAAATTATTGGCGTTCGACTACAATCGAAGATTTCGTCAATGTAGAGTGCGCAAAAAATGAACTGTCCACTGGAACATACAAAACAATTATTATAACCAAACAAAGATACTTACATATAAAATGTGGACGGTAAATTTTCTTCCTACTTTACATTGTCGAAAAATTCGTTAGTAGTCGTTCGCAAAATTAAACGTGTCTAGGGATCCTGTACGTATTTTGATATCTTTGAAGTGTTTGTAGAATGCAAGCGAAAGAAATTTTCTAAGTAGGCATCCTGAGATAAATGAAGAGTTTTAAAAAGAGTACCTAAGTAATTAAATAATTCGTCTAGTCGTCTAGTGAGGTGATAAATTCCAAATATGTACCTATATAAATTTCAAATATGTACCTATGTAAAAGTTGGAATAAATAAAGAAATAAATAAATAAATTCAGTTTCTAGGAAATGCTTGAGAAATCTTTGATATTGTAAAGGATAGAACTAATAATCTTTATTGGTGGCTTTTTAGTTATTAACTAACCACCAAAGCCAAGATCAAGGGAGAAGTGGTGGGGTAGAAGATATATTATGTGTCATGGATCCGCATATCATTTTTTACCAAGTTCCTTTATATGTCCTATCTTTTACAAAAATTTTAAACAGGTAGATTTTCTGTATTTTGAATGACATAAATTTAAAGAAAATAATATAGTATGATTTTTTTTCAATTTCATAAAATTTAAGTGCCCCTATATTCCAAAAATTTTCACTTTTTCATCAATTTTTTTTTGTCTATTATTCGTACACTTCATTTGTACATATTGATGCGATACTTTTACACTGTATTTTACGAATTTGAGGTTGATAAACACAAGAAAAGGTGAACTTATTCGATAAGGTATATATACTTACATTGCATTAAGATAGGTTATGAATACGAAAGCAACCCATAATAGTTTGGATATTAACACTGTCGTTTGAACCATTAAGCTACCGGGGTTTGTTCAAGGCAGTCTCGTTAATATTCATCGCACATCCGACCTACGTGATACAACAAACTATCTTGATTACATAACGAACCGAAACCGATAAAATATTACTTAATATTATTGTTTATTTTGAACACAAAATATTGCGGAAAATGGTCAGCCACGGCCGTCACTCCAGCAAGGCTGTCTGCGGAAGATTGGATCAACTTTACACCATGGTTCATCAAATTAACTAAATATTTGAACTGCAAATCCAGTCGTTGCGATCATCTAATATACATATTAAACATGACCCGAATAATATTTGCAAGATTTGTCAATAAAATATTGTAAAGGATGATCAAGAAGTTTACTTTTTATTTCTTTACTAGTGGTCGACCAGTGCTCGAAATCGACCATAACTAATTTAGATTATAAATTTGAACATTATTAAGGTTCCATTGTGAAAGACAGAGCGAGCGCCATTTACTAATTTCTTTCAAAAACAATGACATGAATACGTCAAATTTCAAATGTTGAAAAGTTTTTTCTATTCTTATTAAAGACACAAACAATATTAATCTATTTCCAATCTGACCACGGATAAACAAAAGAATGTGTGTGTGTGTGAGTGTCAAATACATAACAATGACATTACAGTAGTTTTTGACTTCAAGTTAAAATAATTACTTTGTCTTCATCTGCTTTACATAAGTGTATTTACATAAGTGTCCTATTGCAGGTCCAACCATTTTGGATGGTTGTGGTTTAAGTGGAAAATATAGTGAAAACAAAAACTTATGAAACGAATAATTATTAAGGTTTCGTGTCTGACCTCTTCAGAAATGTTATTAAAGTGTATTTCTACATCTAGCTAGAGCCTATGTAGATAATAACTATATTAAAGTGTATTTCTACATCTAGCTAGAGCCTATGTAGATAATAACTATATTAAAGTGTATTTCTACATCTAGCTAGAGCCTATGTAGATAATAACTATATTAAATTGTTATTTTCGAATTTATAAGTGTGTATATATAAGTGAACACGCCGACAAGTCTTCTGTCGAGACTTGGCGTGACACAATAGTGTAATAGTATATTATATGATATTTTTTCTTCAATAAAAAAAAAAAAAAAAAGTGTATTTCTACATCTAGCTAGAGCCTATGTAGATAATAACTATATTAAAGTGTATTTCTACATCTAGCTAGAGCCTATGTAGATAATAACTATATTAAAGTGTATTTCTACATCTAGCTAGAGCCTATGTAGATAATAACTATATTAAAGTGTATTTCTACATCTAGCTAGAGCCTATGTAGATAATAACTATATTAAAGTGTATTTCTACATCTAGCTAGAGCCTATGTAGATAATAACTATATTAAAGTGTATTTCTACATCTAGCTAGAGCCTATGTAGATAATAACTATATTAAAGTGTATTTCTACATCTAGCTAGAGCCTATGTAGATAATAACTATATTAAAGTGTATTTCTACATCTAGCTAGAGCCTATGTAGATAATAACTATATAATTTATGCGCAGTTATATGTAGCGCTTTTGTATACACCAATAAAAACATTGTAACACTTCATTACGGGAGGAAACAAATGAGGTTATACAAATTTAATATAAATCATTTTTGAATTTTCCTCCATAGATAAATGTTATTCCACGTTGATATTTTGTCTATGGTTAAGGAACTTCAAGTTATATGGACCGAAGGTTACGTAAGACATTATGAATCAGTATTATGATCGATGTGCACCCGAGTAGTGGGCGTAGTAATTGCCCACCGGTGTATTGTCATTATATAAAACTACCAGTAAATGCAGTAGGTACTAACAACTGTGGGTATCTCCGATACAATAATGTTGTCAGTAAAATACTCCCGTATTATAGTTATACCTAGGTACACAATATTTATTTTGACTAATGTGAATTTTCACATTCTCAATCGGACCTTATAAAGCCCCCCGACTTGGTAAAAAAACAGACGAAGAAAAGAAAGAAAAAATACCGCAATGCTTTAAATTCAAATTCAAATATTTTTATTGAGCAAATAAAAAATACATATTCACAATGATAAATTTATACATTTTTTTAAATATATATTTTACCCCCAAAATTGAACAGAGCTCGTGCTTTGGGGGATTATAGGGTTAATAATAATATGACAATTTATATAGCGCCGTTTAGTGCATTGCACTTCAAGGGCGCTGTACATACAATATTTAATATACCCAGTAGGCTCGTCAAAGAATTTTAAAATTATAGTCAATAATCCCTTTACCAGTTCGTCAACAAAAAATAAAATAAATAAAAACATGCATCACAGTTGTGCTCATAGATAATTGTCCCGTTCCTATTTAGGGTTGTATTTATTTATTTAATAAGTAAGTTACTTCAAGCAAGAGAAAATACAAACATACCAACATACAATAAACAAGTATTACAAAGGACACATGCAAATAAAAAATAACAATTGCAATGATAATAACAATTACAAAACCATCAGAGACGGTAAAAAGTAAAAAATAGTCAAATTTAATATACATACATTCAAGACAGAATAATATAAATAAAATAATAAAATTAAACCATTATAACAAAGAAAAACGAAGTCATCGCAATACAGCAAAAAATCAATACACCCAAGAATAGCGGATTAAAATATAAAAACAATAGAGCCAACAATCAAACGAACAACTCCTACCGAATAGTTTTCTTTATATTTAGTTTGAATTTACCCAATTCGTCCAAATACTTAAATTTATTTTCTTTTTTTAAATTATTGTACCAACCCACCCCAAGATAAGAGTAGTGGTGCTGACTGCTGACCAGCAGCTGTCCTTTTCGTAGGCACTTTAATACGGCCTCCTAATCTTGGAGATTCACTGATACTTCCCACTGGATGTAGTTTTTGCAGAAAGTACTCTTTACATGTCTGGCATATTGCTTTTCTCTTATAAATAATTTCTAGGGTGGGAACCGAAAATTCTTCAAAAAGTTTCAGTTTATAAATATCCTATATTTTATTATCTTTTATTTATGAGCATTTAAAATATAATAATCCATCTTGAAAGCTAAAGGGTTCAAATTTAATTAAACCAAGTTAACGTAATTTAACGTTGATTAAGGAAAAATTTCATAGATAACTTTTAATTGTATTCATTTTGATAAGTAGTTATTTAAAAAAAAAAAAAAGAGAAAACCTATTTCAAAATTAGGAACTAAAGCTAAACGCAAAAAAGCAACTTAGTAACAAATCTACCTACCTTAACTGATGCGAGAAATTGTATTTTCTCATAACTATTTGTAATAAGTAAATGCAAAAAATACTTCCTGCAAATTTTATTTATAATGATAATTAATTAGTTTGTAGTTAAAAGCCAATAGTTTTGTGTCAAATCGTGCGTGTAATTATATTGTTGTTATGGGTAATGGAATATAATTCACAATAGACCGACCTCGGTAGCCTAGTTGTACTAGCGTGGACTTCAGATCCGGGGTCCCGGGTTCGATTCCCGGTCGGGTCAGAGTTTTTCTAAGTGTTTTTTCACTAGAAATTTCTAACCGGGGTTGGCCTGTCTCAGATTGGACGGGACCGGTTGACTGGAAAAAATTACCTCAGGCAATAAGTTCCGCCGGCTATACTTACACCTTTGTATAGAAAAGTGTTATATTATTATAATAATTGTGAGATAGATCGATAATATTATTATTGAAAAACATAGACAAAGATTTCCCCATTTTAAAATGTTTTGTCGGTATTTTACCTGTGATGCGCTGAATCTTTATATAAAAATGGAGCCATTTATTTTTTCGTGGTTATCGCAACCGGCGTGAACGGCTGGACCGATTACGCTAATTCTTTTTATATTGTGTTTGCTACCGTCAGAAAAAAATTCCAAATTTTGAATTCAAATTGTCGTTTGCAGTTGTTTGATAGTTGGTGCCGCGGTGCGAATGACAGAATACGGGTGGCAATTATATGGCTTCTGCCCAAAACGTCGAAGATCTCAAAACAGATACATCGGTCGGAATTACGGTTAAAAGGTAGGTATCAATTCAAAATAAAAAAAGCTGCTAACCTAGGGTAGTCCAGAAATCATAGTATATTATAACAGCCTTTTCGTGTAAAACATATCTTTGCATAAAAATTCATAATTTTACGATTAAAATGAATTTATCCTTGGAATTATTATAGAAACTTCAAAATGATATCGACTATTGGAGCTTTTTAGTATCTGCTTTAGAACTACATATTCAATATTAATCGGTACTTTAAGGGGGACCCACTGAAGTTACGGACCTCAAATTTTACGTGCTTGTGTAGGAGCATAAGACCAACCAGTATACCAAATTTATGAAAATCGAATAATTTTTTTTTTCATTTTAGCCCCTTTTCTAGAACAAGTGAAATTTTCTTTGGATACTTTAAGAGGGTTCCCCTGAAGGTACAGATCTCAACATTTTACTGACTCATCTACATCGAGGTGCTAACCGTTCTACCAAATTTCAATCAAATCGGATAAGAATTACTATGAGTTATGGGTGCGCACACATTTTTGGCGTACGCGTAAATTTAAAAATAAAAAAATGCATTCTTGGAATCTACACCCTCGAAAACGTCGAGAAAATAAATTAATTTCAGCGAAATCTATTTTTTTTTTTGAAATCCGATCACAAGACTGAGTATATATATAAAAAGGACAAAACGACAACGTCTGCCGGGAAGCTAGTTCTGCTGAACTGCATAAACTCTTTAAAACGAAGCCCTAATTCTCTCCTTCTTAATCTTTTGATAGGTATACCTCGTAACCATGCCTCCCAAATTCTAAAAATAATAATATGGGATGATTTGAATTCGACTGCCAATGAAAATTTTATGCTACCGTTAAACCACAACTTAACTTCTATCGATGCTAACACCAATGTGAAGACACCAATTAAACTTTTGAAATATTACGAAAACCACAAAACTAAAATTCCAATGCCGAAAAATGAAATGAATTTCCGAAGTGTACCTAGCGAAAATTTCCGAGACTTACCGAAACTCATTGATTTAACGTATTTAATCTACGATTTTTTTTTAAAAACCGAAGAGAAGTGAAGCGCGATAACTCTAGGGCTAATCTCGTAATCAATCGCTTTTAAAAATCACTTAACGATAAGATTTAGACACGATCGCAAGCAGTCGTATTCACAAAACTATCGAAATCTAATGTTAATCCTTTCTTTATCTTGATCATTTTCATACTGATATTTCAAACATAACGAATTTTTAAGATATCTACTAGATATCTTGTTTTGTGAATACCAATCCGCCATTTTATGATTGTCAATCAAGATAAGAGCGTATTAAGACCGTTACGAGAATAAGGGCACAGTGCCCTTTGAGTGTTTAAAGAAAAATATTCAGATGATCTACGAAAAGTTTCAGTAAAGCTATCACTAGGAACTTACCACTTTTTATTGCTTATTTCTACATTTATTGTCAAAATAATTTTGTTTATAATGATGTTGTCGAAAATCTTGGTGTTTTTATAATAGTAAATTAATGGTACAAAATAAAGTCGATATCTCTCTACTTTAGTTACACATTCGATAACAGAAGAGGGTTTTTTTTATTATTAATTAAAATGAATGGTTGGAGACCTGGCGGTACCATCGCCGACTTTCATATTGCTTCGTACTGGAGGACGTGGGTTCGATCCCAGATGCCGACCATCTTCCTCTTTCACGACACAAGCTTTAAGTAGCTTACTGCGAAAGAGTCAAAGAGTGTATTTGTGTTCACTTTGAATGAGCACAAAATCCGTTCACATTCAGTGTCTGTCATAGACAATGGTTCGGGGGTAACATCTCTTAGGCATTATTAACTTGAGAAGCTAAATTGGGGATCACTGGAGGCTGACTAGTCAGATCTTTTGAGTAGCACAATTTGCTTTTGACTAAGTCATCGCCAGCTTTGGTAGTTCTTGCAAAGGTGCTTACAACAACGTAACGTTAAATGAATACACACAGAGTGATAATTCATAAGCCTAGTAAAATCGTAAAAGTACTCAACCAAGAAATACCGTACTAAGAGAATGGTTAACTAACCTATAAAACCCAACGATCAGCTGATAGCAGTTTTGAAAGTATAATGTTGTTATGTTCAGATTTACATTGTTCTTTTTTTTTTAGTATTTTTTGTTTGTTTTATAACTGTTTTGACTACTAATAATACAAAATACTTATTGCATTTGTTAAACTTACCTATGTTATTTTATATCATTAAAGAGGTTATGTAAAACTTGTGATTTCCTTTCTAAACATAACAACAATACATAAGAGCGAAAATTCAATACAAAATCACAGTAGGTAATAATAGGCTGAATGCATGAAATTTGTTCTTACCTCGAATTATTAGTACTGAAAACTTCCGCAACACACAATAATAATTTTATTTTGTCACTCATAAAATTTGTGTTATCAATCAAAGAATTGAACAAAACACTAAAATTTCGAATTAAAACACCACAAAAAGATTTGATGAAATAAAATTGTAAAATAGTTAAACTATTGATGTATTGTGTAACCAAGTGTACTACTACAGTTCGATTGTAAACAACGATGCAGTGTAAGAAAATCGTTGTGTTATTTCACTACGTAATGCTTTAAAAAAAAAGAGAGAGTCGTTGGTCGACACCAAGAACGCGCACAAACTCGAGAACGGACAAACTAGTAATGGCTGATAATTCCATCGCAGTCTTGCTTTCTACTGCTTGTCGAGTATCATTCCAATGAACTGACAAGACAGTCGACCCTCCCATGTGAGGGCATGATGCTATCAACACTGTTCTGCAATGAACGCTGTCGACTAGGTACTTACCGTATTTGCGGGCAGAGCCTAACAAAAATGCATAATATCAGAGTTTGTCAAAGGTAATTTATTTAATGTGTTGACTGCTGCGATTTTGATTGTTATCGTGCGAGCATATCCGGCGATTGTATGTTTTTTTTTTGCTTTAAATTAGTTGTTGTACTCCAAAGATGGCGGATGAATTTGGGGTACCACAGTGCTATATTTTGGTACCTTTTCTTTTTCAATCAAAATATTTGTTCGTATTTCATTCCATACAGTTTACTTCTAATATGTTTTATTTCCATAAAAAAAATGTTTTTAATTGAAATACCTTATATTTTCGCCAAAAAGCACAATTTCAAGTCTGTTTGTTCATTTTTCAGAAATTATTTAAAAATTTGAGATTAATTTGATGCTTTTTATCCGTATCGACCCAATATGTAGGAAGTATTTACGCAAAATACCATCTTTCAAAATATGCCCTGTAACAAATTATTGATGTTTTTGGCGGAAACTTTGTGAAATCCCATATTGAATAGGTACTTATTTTAAATAAAACTTTGTTTATTTCACTTTTTATTTTATTGGCAGAGGCCTTTCGGTCACACGACCATCTTCAGTGCCACAAATACTATAACTTTATAGTATAGTTTAGTAGTGTAGTACCTATTAAATATGCCCTGTAATTGAACAAATGTCGAGAATTTCATTAAGTATATGCCATTAGGCTATCCAGTAGTCGAATCTAAGTTTAAGCAATCTACAATTATGTGATAAAACCTCTAACATGTATTTATCATATTATATTATATCTTACCATAAACCTGTTCTTACAATAATCTTCTTCTTCATCAGCTCGTCCACTGTTGAATAAAATACCTCCCTCCTAGTTTCCTACTTATCTCTGTCCTGCATGAGCATCCCTCATCTGCCTGCCTTCAACCTTGGCGATCTCATTCGTTCGTCTGGTGGACCTGCCGCCATTTTTCTCCTCCCTTCTGTTTTGATCCATCGTGGTCTGGCGTCTGGGTATTTGGCTACGTGACTCGTCCATCCCCATTTTTAGTACATTACCTATCTGAAATGGACTACAAAGCACAGCCTTCCATAAAAATCCAATATTAATAATAATAATAACTTTATTACAACAAATATGACATGTAAAAACAATATAAACACAATTAAAACACTCAAATTAAATTAATACATTCAAGTGCGACCTATTAGATATATTTTATCAGTTATGACTTGTGTATAATTCCATTTGGCTACACCTGATTTATGTTGCAAGGTAGATTATTGGAGAATGCAATATCATTATGAGAGGCATTCTCTCCTCTGCCCGCATAGCATTCATGGGCTAACCTCCCCATGTACCTATCGTGGAGTACATAGAAATTCTTCTATACTTACTCAAGAAAATTCTAGAAGATCGTTGATTTTATGTTCTCTAGGCTTGAAATGAAATTTATTTTCCAAGAAGAAGAACACACATACAGAAATATACCATAAATTCATCAATATCAAAACAAAATAAGATGCCTTGGAAACCATCTCAACAAACAATGAAATCGTCAGATCTCGATCAGTAGAAGTGAGCGCTGGAAAATCTCCTGACGGTTCCGTAAAAGATGAAAATCGACGGTACCTGGTATTGATTCCATGATCTTTTGTATGAAAGTCGCCGACCGAATCGTAAGTGCGCCATAAACAAAGTATCTATTCGTACCTATATTAATACGTTAAGGAAAAACTTGTGACTATTTTTACGAAAATCGCGCGGACGGAGGAGTATAAAATTTCGCACACTTATAGTTTATATAGAGGAGTGGCGAATGCTAATATTTTTTTTTAATTATGTATAAAAAAAGATTAAATCAATAAAAAAAAACACACGCACACTACTGTAATGTTATGTATTTCATACTCACACACACTTCGGTGTATTTGATATTATTTGACACAGATCTTTTGAATTGAGAATAGATTAATATTTTTGTGTATTAAATAACCATAGAAAAAACTTTGAATATATCAACATTTCAAATTTGACGTATCCAAATCATTATTTATGAAAGAAAATTGTAAATAGCGCTCGCTCAGTTTTTGACAAAGCAATCTTAATAATGTTCAAACTTATAATCTAAATTAGTTATGGTCGAATTTCGAGCACTGGACGACCACTAGTTTCCATAAAAAGATGAAGATTTAATATGAAATAGTGCGGTACATAATAAAATAAATTGTCACAATAAGGAGAATGAAGCAGTATTTATGTAGTGTGTATGTAAATATGTACCTACGTGTATCTTCCGGTATTGAGATCATACAGTGTATTTCCCCAGCTCCGTCTCACTAAATAGTACTAAATACTTATCATTTTATTGTTAATAAATGAACTTGGGTTTACCCAAAAAGAAGACATGGGTTTCGAAGACGAGGAAGACGTTCACATAAGTTTGAGCGCAATGGAGGGCTCGTGTTACATCTCTATGCACCTACGTGCGGGGTCATAAAGATAATGTAGAGTTGATTGATTAATATTGAAGTTTACTGTTTAGGTATTATCGGATTGAATCTTTCTTGGACGTGGATGTCCAACGACTGTCTCCCCGTATTTTTAATGGGCGTCCATCAGGGAGTTTTCCATAGTTTGATGGTATTTCTGTTTTTACCACTCACCGGATCTATTTTGCTGGCATGATCTCAATGACTCCAGTAAGGCCTTCGATTTCTACCCCGTCACACGACATCGCAAATTCCCCGTCTTTCAGAGTTTTTAGGAGACCTTTTATTCTCACGGTTTCAATGTGCGTTTGTTTCTCCATACAGTAGCTCGCAGGCATCCAGCTACAATGGCAGTTTTATTTTCTTGTTTCCTAACTTCTTCGAAAAGGTCACTATTGAGACTTCAACGCCTATGTAGGTTCTTATCGCATAACTTATTCTATTGTCTTCTATTCTACAAGCTTTTCCTTACAAGATTTGAAGTTACTACGCTCTTTTTGTCAGACAGGATGGAGACTACTTCAAAATGGAGATTTTCATGATGTTTCGCCGATTTATGGAATTTGTGCAAGAATCTTTGGAGGTCATCTTTACAATCAGCTATGAGTACCACGTCGTCTGCATATCATGCACCTTCGACGGTTACCTTACGTTTAAGAACGGTTTATGGTTGCGGTGATAAACCAAAAATTCAGTATCGCGACTAAGAATTGCTGTCTGTATGGACCGCATGAATTATAATAGTGTCATTGTGTTGGCCGCATCTTATGCAACTCATTGTGCATTTGTGTCACGTTGCTGTACATACACTTTATTGCCGGCATCTTACTATGAAAATTAGTGATTACTATAAATTTTGTTTATTGTTGATAGTGTTTCGAGTTAGCAACATGATTTTTTAAAATAAGATAATATGTATGCAATTAAAACAAAGTAGATACCTAAGTACCTACCTACACATTTTTGAAATCAAATTCGAAGGCTGACAACCCCCATTGGTTTGGTCAAAAAGATCCTTTACCTCATCGTTTCCTTTCTGTCAAATTCTTTTTCAGTGAATATTTAAACAAAAACATTACAAATTCATCCTGAAATTTTGAGTTTTGACTTTTTCTATAGGAAACATCGACTATTGGTGCGTGTATCCAACGTTATGAAGAGTGGTTATCTTTGGAAGACAATATTGATAAACTACTTGTATATCGATTGCATATGTTTGGAATACCATAAATACATTATAAAAATACTCTAAAATAAATATTAAGCAGATTTGTTTTGGTTTTCGTTGGATCCATTTCTAGACGACTACTAGGAACATTAAAAAATGTTTGATGCGATTTATTATTTATTCTCTTCCTTAGCAAGGAGTCCTCAAAGACAGAGGGGAAAAATCAATTATTTTAAAATTACAGTTAAATAAATTCAAAATTTATATATTTGCCGTGGGGTTGCCGGCTAAGGATAGCACCTCTTTTACTGGTTTTTCGAGCATCCTGTAAGAGGCAGGAAATCGAAAAATCGCAAAATCAGTCTTTAAAACCCAGAAGGTCAAGAAAAGGCGCAAGATATATAAAATAATTTAAATAAAACAATTGATTTGTTATTCCACAATATTTATTTACCTGTTTAGTTTCACAGGAACAGGTCCTGCATGGTCACAGGTGAGTGACAAACATATAACAAATCAATTGTTTTATTTAAATTATTTTATTTAAATAATTCCACCAAGAATGCACGTTCAATTCGTTAATTTTACAAGATATATAAGCCTTGGACCCCAACAAAGGGGGTTCAGGCGGCTGGTGTCCCTCCTTTGATAGCGCAATATCAGGCACAATGCACAATGGAGCTCTTGTTGTCTCCCTATGCTCTTAAATGAGGTTTAAAGGGTGAAAAAATATAAAGTGAGGAATGAATAACCAGGCGAAACTGAAAGCTATAAAGAGTACCTATGTATTTTAATTACCATGTGATGTCCGCAAATATTTTTTAAGCTAAAGAAGTAGGGACAGTCTGCTGGTCGTGTGACCAGACAAAAGACAGATGCCTACAGAAGACTACTGGGTGCTCGGCGGAATATTATTTGTACTATGGGTCACGACACTCAGCAATCAGGAAACGAAATAGAAGAAAGGTTTGCCGAAGCTCTATAGATCTTTGCTGATGTACAAAGTAAGTAGGTACCTATTTGTAAAGCAAGTGCTATGTGATAAACATCAGTGTTATATCTAGGTACATAATAATCCTCTTATGTATTTTTCTATTGAATCTAACGTAAAAAATTTTTCGTCGTAGAGCCGTGCAAAACTTCATTTTTTATGATCTCCCTTCATACTGAGTAAGTTTTCAGTCAACACAGAACAAAATTGGGACTAACAAAAGTTGCATGGAATCATGGAGAATTACGGTATGAACATTTATAAAAATTGCAATATATCTACCTATTAGTACCGACCTCGGTAGCCTAGTTGTACTGTCGTGGACTTCAGATCCGGGATCCCGGGTTCGATTCCCGGTCGGGTCAGAGTTTTGTGTGTGTTTTTCACTTGAAATTTCTACCTGCGGTTGGCCTGTCTCAGATTGGACGGGACCGGTTGACTGGAAAAAATTGCCTCAGGAAATAAGTTCCGCCGGCTATACTGCTACCTTTGTATAAAAGTGTTATATATTATTTTACCTCTCTCAACCAATAACATACGACCTACGGAGTTTTGGATAAACAAAAACCGGCAAAAGGTAGGTATAATAAATTAAAGACCTAATTTTGTATCTTCAATATATAAAAATGGAGCCCTATTTTCATCACGCGTGAATGGCTGCAACAATTTCATTTTGATGTGCTTGCTATTGTCAGGATAGAAGGTTCTTATGAAAGAAAAAATAAGCAAAGAGCGCGGAATATTAAAAAATTAACGTAGATCACCAAAATTATTTTTGAAAAACTCTGCGCATTTATTTTTTTCAAAGATATTTCATAAGCATATTATATTATATTAAGTATACACAGTCGTGCGGTGTAACTGCTTGTTTTGAATTTGAAGTTGTTATGCACACTGTCACACCTTTAATAATAATTTAAGAATAATATGTCATGTTATTATAAAATTTACAAAGAGAATAAATGATGCGGTAGTGAAACCAAAACAAATCCATTATTATTTGCTTTACACGACAATTGTACAAATGGCATTTTCTTATTAACATTAGCTCCATCTTTATTCTAATCATGCGCGTGTGAGATTTCATCGCAAAACAAAAGAATACCTATAGACGCGGCGTCCATTTCAAAACGCAGCGTCCAATAGATAAAATCAAAATGAACTTGATTGATGTTTTACTATCGTTTAGAGTTCAGTACCTAGGAAAAGCAAAGAGTATGTCCAGTGGCGTAACTATGGACGGTAGGGGTGGCAAAATGCGATGAGATGAGATGGCCCCGTACCGAGAGGTCACTATATCAGAAAATAATAATAGAAATCTATAATATGAAAGAAAGTCGGTTAAGTGCCAACTTACTCGAGTTTGGCTGAACAGATTTTTATAATATTTGGTTTATTGAATTTTTCTCCCCTACGGATATCAGAATAATGGATAGCAAACAATATATTATATCTATTATATGAAACGGTTTTACTGACAACAACGTAGGTAATGTTTATTTACTTGAGAACCATTGAGTTTCAAAACATCGGTACGCAGATTTTTGATAGAATTTCTTTCAAGCGTTCAGATTTTTTTTTAAGATTCAAACATAATATTTTAAAAGTATTTTTGTATAAATTACAAATTTGAATCAATATTCATAGGACTACAGGGCAACGTCTGTCGGGCAGGCCAGTAAATAAGAAAAATAACACATCTAAAACCATTTATACAAATTCAAATTAACTAACTAATCATTGAGATTTCAACACAATCAAAACAAAAAAATGACGATAAATTTCATAATTTCACGGGCATAGGGAGGCAACAAGAGCTCTCCATTGCGCTCGATCTTGCGCAACGTTAACGACCTCCTCCCACACCATGTCCAGATTCCTCAGCTCTGCTTCGAAGGAGCGGAACACAGTATGAGAGGGTCTTCCTCGTCCCCGGGACCCTGATGGGAGGAAGAACAGCGCTCTCCTCGGCCAACTGTCATTCGGCATCCTTAATACATGTCCCAGCCAAGTCCATCTCCTCCACATAATAGTAGAGGTGATGGGCTCACGCTGGGTGCGCCGGTACCTAATGAGAGGGTTCGAATTCTTTTCATTTTTTTTCCCAAGTCTGATATTCTTGTCAGTAATTGCTTTTTTACTCAGAACTCCATAAGGGATAGGCAGAGAGTACGGCGCTCATTAGCTTTCCATACAACGACCTATTGACAAGTTTGTTCTCATTGCATTACCTATACTCAACTTTGACACGACAGGATGGCAGGCGAGCCCCACCGTTTAAGCCTAGGTTTTGAAAATGAATTAGTTTTAAAAAGGTGATATTTATTACGGCTCAAATTTTTTTGGCAATTCGTCCATTTTTTTCTATAATATTGATCAGAAGTATGGCAAGGCATGATCTTGAATGCTAAAACTCAATATGTTTGCAAATATCTATACCACCTATCAACAACAGAACTAATGACTCACTTATATACCTACTGTTCGATTTTTTAAATGATACCTATAAACAAACCACTACGGGCTTACGACCGTCTTCTACTGTTATTTCGAAGGCTGCATGGCTTAGTGTGATCACGTTACGCAAACAACAGAAACAACAACGCCATTAGGTAGAAATGTTCAAATACCCGGCAATCCTAATAATTATGAAAATGTTCAACATGTGGAAAAATTCCATGCCCCGGGCATTCGAACCTGCGACCCTCGTCGTCCCGTGTGTTAACTCTGTTTAATTCAATGCTTTCTTCTCACTCACGTGATTCAGTTCGATATCTCAAGGGGGCCACTGAATCGCATTTTAGTGGACTCTTCTGTTCAGAATTGTCTCCTGGATCATCTCGTGCGGTAAGCACTTACGTAATTATTATTGTTCTTACTGTCAAAAATATTTTTTAGTTATTGCACCACTGAGCTCATGTATTATGTAAGCCTGCTATAAAATGACGCTTTCAAGCGATGTTTTTATGTCGTGCGATCTGTGTGATAATAATGTTGCAATACAAGAAAAACTGTAGGTACATAAAAAAATATTGCCGGAAGAACGGAAATAATTTATTCAAATTATGTAGGTAATGTTTGGAAGGTAGGTCGTAGGTAAATAATTATGCTGTTGTCTATGGTTGATTTCGAAACTTAAGTTAGGATGAAAACACGTAGAACGCTGATTCAGACCGACGGCGCAAAGAATGGTTCCATTCCATGCATTTGAATGGGGATACGCACAGCAAAGGTGAAAACACGTAGAACGCGCGCCGATTCCTATTTTGAATTTGCTGCTAGTTTACCATAAATTAGAAAAAGTTAGGTACATTCAAAATAATATGTCCCAAATCTGAGCCATCGTCACACAAAACATCGAGATTTGCAATCATTATAATTTATAGCTACCTAAATTACTAATTTTAAACAAACACTTTCACAAATTAAGTTAATTACCTAATATAAAATATCAAACTTAACTTATCCCCCTCCCCGTCGAATTGTTTCATTTATTTCTTTAGACAGCTAGTGTCCCCCCCTGAAATGATCATTTGAGCCGCGCATGATCGAACGCGGTGGAGGGCTCTTGTTGCCTCCCTGTGCTCCTATGGAGTCAGACAGGGAGTATTGATTGCAGCATTATTGAGCCTGGGGGAGATGGTAACATATGTAGTTGTTGTTAATTTGGCGGGTTCCCCCAACGTAAACTTATCTTGCTAACTAAGGCAAAATTTACCTGGTGAAATTGCTAGAAAAAAATATTTTTATTATAAGGTATCCATATTATGAAATCATTCTTTATTTTAATTTTATTTTCATAAATATATGGCACATCTTTGAGAGGAAAGTACTGCGCAGAATTCTGGGGCTCGTGCCGCTCGTGTATGATGGCGAAACCTGGAGAATGCGATGAAACAATGAGCTGTACAACATCTACCAAGCTCCCAGGCTCTCTGTGCATGCAAGATTGAATAGGCTATGATGGCCCGGACAATCCGGACATGTACAGAGGATGCCATCATCGCGGGCACTGAGGAGAATTATGGATGTACACCCAGGAGGTCAAAGAAGGATTGGCAGACCAAAGCTGCGATGGGAGGACGAAGTCAGGAAGGATGCCGAACAACTTCTTGACTCACAGAATTGCAGGACCGAGGCAGAGGACAGGGCTGTCTGGAGGCGACGAGTATTGGAGGCCAAGGCTCAAATTGGGCTGTAGAGCCATCGGAAAATGAAGAAATATATGGCATATGGCACAAGTACCTTTTACACAACAGCAAAAACATATAGGTACGTTGGTACGTATAAAAACCAAAAACGAAATAAGTTGCAGATAACAAATTAAATTTCATCAAGAATTTGCCCAGATTTTTATGTCTATTATGCATCATTTAGTAGGCATTCACACAGGAGGTGCATTGGGGTCTCGAGTGATTTCCCACACATCCTGCACATGCCTGAGTCCAGTATCCCTATGGTGCACATGTGCTTGTTCAGCCTGCAGTGCCCAGTTAGGGGACAAGCAGGCATACAAGCAACTAAATAAATTTATTAATCAGAATGTGGTGAATTAAAACAATCAATCAATCATCGTTATATTGATTAGGTACAAATATCATCGACTTTTTGATAAATTGTTCAATAGTACCTTTGTTACATTTTATTACTTTGGTATTAGATTAAACATTTATTTCATACTAGCTTTCCCGACAGACGTTGTCCTGTGGTTCTAGCCCGAAGTGGCCTGTTAATATGTACATAATGTGCACTGCGCCCCCGTTATACAATACAAAATTAATTCGATTGAGTTAGGCTAATAAAATAATAACATTAAACTATTTCTGAAACATCCCTATTTCATTCGTATTCAAAGCTCTGGCGGGAACAACTTGAGAAAAATTTCGCTCGGGCACACACCCTACCTCACCTATTACCAACACGAATATTCCCGATAATATTGTTGACTTTGTATGAAAAATTTCTAAAACTATCGAAACGGTGCGGTGGAGTAAGTGGGATGGGCTACTGTAAAAGCGTATGCGAGAATGAGAGGGAACTACCTGCGATGTCGTGGGCGCATCCCAGGTAACCTTTCCATACAAACTTAAATATTGTATTTTAGATCATTTCTTATCCATTTTTTTAACTTTTTATTAGTTATTCTGTTATCCGGAGCGGAGAAGAATCCAATAAATCAAACATCAGAAGAGTCTGTTGAGCCAATCTCGAGTTATAAGTGTTCGCACTAACCCGACTTTAATTTATATAGTAGATTATAAACTGTTACTTATACAGGGATTTGGTTGCTGATATGAAAAGCGAAACTCTTTTTAACCCAACTCTACTATCAAATAGAATAATTGGTTAAGTTCGTCCGTAACTCGTTATTATAATGTAAAAATCACTCTAACCCTGCACATAATATTTTTCATACTTAAATTTTTCGTCAGTGAGTTGATTATTCTTTCAATAATTAATGCATGTAATAAGTCAAAAATTATTTTTTTTAATACGTCACAAATTTAATTGTTTTCAATTGGTTCATTTCATTTCTCTTATTTTCCATAGGCCCCATCTGGGGCACTTATGGTACAATAATACTGTAAGTATAGTTAATAATAATGTAATATTCAATGCCATTCTATATGGAAATGGTCCAGAATGGCATCTCGTCAAGCATAAAAAAAAATAAGGATTACAAAATAAGGACATTTACAAACAATGTGTGGCCAAACAAATAATTATAATTGAATATTTAATGTTAAATGTTGCATATGGCTTCAGTTAACATCTCGTCAACAGTTTTACCCTGTATGGAAGAAGTTTTATAACAATCATTGCACATTGCACAGTTGTACAGCCAAGAAGATTACTCAATACTGTAACATAATATGCAGAACAGAGTGACACACATATGGCAAAAATATATTTTAATGTGATAATCAATATTTGTGAAGTGTACACGTAATTATGGCATAATTATTATGTTCAAGTAGATTGCATAATTTAGAGCATTCTGCAGGTCTGGCATTCTGATACTTAATGTATCGATTATTTTCTTTTGTTGTTATAAAACATTATAGAGGTCATAAGTCTTTATAACCAATACCAACATCACAAAATTTTCAGTATAATTCACCGTCAATCTATCCCAAAAATCTCTCATGAAAATTTACAGATATTTTGCTAAAGCAAAGACTAATTATGTAAGTATAACAAATACATATATGGCAAAAAATATAGAATATGTAAAGTGTATATAATTTTTGGCCAGCATTAGAAGATTTTTTGACTAGAGAAAAGAGAGGACCTGCATTTATGCCAAACGAACAAAGACCCAGAGTTTGATAATAGAATATATTTTCCTAATGGTTGATACTGGACACCATGGAAACAACAACTTATTAGTAGGCGATGACAGCTCTTTCTGGTTATTATTTCCTTGGTGATCATATCAACGATTAAGAAAATATACTCTATTTTCAAGCTCTGGGTCTTTGTTTGTTTGGTATAAATGCACCTTAATAGATACATTCAATTGCATTCAATATACCAAAATGATATTCTTGGTTCTATGAATTTCATTATAATGCAATTCGACATGTAATTCTATTATAGCTGCTATCAATGGTGTTGCCACAAAATAAATAATTTCAGAAATATCCTTTTAAATCTTATCTTCCAATGATGACTACATAATTTTATAGAAATTGAATGAAACTGACGGTTATGTCAAACGCTAATTCAATTTCAAAATTAGAATGAAATTAAATTATAAAAAGCACTTAGAAGGTTACCTACTTTAAGTTTTCTAATGTTCCGCGATACTTTCTTGAATTTTTCCCTTCATAAGAACTTCATACTCCTGACAATAATAAACACAACAAAAAAAAAAGAATTAGTTAAATTGGTAAAGCAGTTCACGCGTGATGCAATGACCATGGAAAATAGGGCTCCTTTTATATATAAGAATGACCAATTTCAAAAAATTCGACATCCTATATTTTGACAATAGAGGGATAGTTGTATTTCAATATTTCTAATGGATCATGAAATATTATGTATGGTTTAAAAAAAAACACATTATGTAGAGTCTTGGCTACCTCTTAGGTTAAAATAATTTGTTACAGAGAAAAAAAATCTGCACCCGACGACTATATGCATCCGATGCATATAATCAGTCAAATTCTTACGATAGTGTACTTAGGGATTTTTTGAAATTGGCCATTCATATGGAGATTGGTCTCATTCATTGAATATTATTTGTTTAATAAATTATATTCAATGAATTATTATTACTAGTTTTCTCAAAATATACATAGACAGTATAGAAGAAAAAGTCTGAAGTTAGAACATAAAAAAATACAATGATAGTTTAATATCATGGTCTATTTGCATTTAGACAGTCAGGTAGGAACTGTTATTTACGCGGATGAGACTGATAACTAGTACATTCAACCTTTGAGTAAATAAAAGACTCAATTATAAAATTATTGTGATATTTTAATTCAGTACGTAATAAATATTTATAAAATGATTTTAACCTAAGGTAATCATATTTTCGCTTATTTCCGAGTAGATCTGTGTGGCACCGTTAGTTCTAGCAGGTACTTTATGCTTTGGACCAACCAAACACAACTTCAGTGTACATTCCTGCTCAATGGTTGCTCCAGAATAAATAATACAATCTTGAATTGTGCACCTGTAAAGGCAAAATATTTTATGATGATAAGTATATTGGCATTCATCCTACTTCGTGGAAATTCACTTATCGCGGGATTTTCTGATTCCCATTAATTGCGATGGATGGATCGCTACATACATATTATAAAACAATAGGTATTTTTGAGTATGTCACAAATGCAAATAAAGTGATTAAGAAATAGTTCAGACTATGAACAATTTGGATAATGAACACTTTAAAGCAGTGATTCCCTAACTATGGTACAGTGGTATGCGACCATTATTAAGGTGGTACGCAAGCAGCTATGGCCATAGGACATATATAGTAAATAATTAGATAAAACTTTTTTTAAATTTCGCCCTCTGAATCGGTTTGCTTTCATTAATTAGCCGCTGTTGCTGGCCAACATCTTTCGGCTTTTCTTAACATAAGCCCCCAGTATTACTTACCACTTTGAATGTATTTTTAACGGTTACATTTCAGTGGTACGCTACTGATTTATAATTTCGTGTGTGGTACGCGAAATTAAAAGTTTGGGAACCAAAGCTAAGCAAGATTTTGAAATTTAGACAACAAATTACGTGTACCAATACTTGATTGGACTGTTCTTAGAGATTTTTCAAGTATAACGTAAGGCAATGTAGGGGGAGGTACAAAAATATGTTTGAATGTTAAAAAAATTATTTCTGAATGCTTGAAAAAAGTACCATCAAAAATCTTCGTACGTATGTATCAATATTTTTAATTTCAATGGTTGTCAGGTAAACAATAATTTTGTTGTTATATAATTTTCCATAGATGGCAGTGGCGTCGCAGAAAATCCGTTCCATACTAACTTTAATATTATATTTTATATCATTTCTTATCTATTTTTTTTTTCAACTTTTTATTAGTTAGGTATTCTGTTATCCGGAGTGGAGAAGAATCCAATAAACCAACCATCCTAAGAATCTGTTTAGCCGATCTTGAGTTAAAAGTGTTCGCACTAACCCGACTTTCATTTATATTACAGATAAAACATACAAAGTTAAATTATATTTAATACAAAGTCAAAGAAATAATTATTAAATATAACAATGAAATTGTTATATAATGGCTACCCAGTTATAAAGATTTTGTCTAGTGTTTTTAACTGTGGAGCATTATAATATTACATTTTTGGGGTGTTTTTTGGTTTTGTAATTATAGTGTTCTCTTACCCTTCTTTGATGGTGATGTTGTTCATAAGGATACAGTTACTGAGCCTCACTTTGTTCTCAATCTTACAATTATTGCCTATGATGGTAGCCTTCACGGACGTCTTCTCACTGATGTGAGTTTGGTCTCCCACAACGCTATCATCGTCCACTTGTTTTGACTTCACATCGCTATGAGGATGAAGTCGTGTCAGAGGCAAACCATTGGTTATGTCATCCCATCTTTTAATTATCTGTGGAGAAAAATACAAGAATTATTACTGACAAAAACCTTTCGTGACAAAACTATTTCACCCATAATAAAATTTTTACAAAATGTTAATCTGTGTAGCAGAATTTATTGCCTGAGGCGATTTTAAAATGAAAATGTAGTTAGATAAATTTTAACCCACTGAGTATTGAAGCATTCTTTCGTTGATAAGTCGAGACAACTAGGTTACCAAAGTTGTTTAGTGACGGGCCTACATGCACGCTGAAACTTCCATCTCTTTTGAAAAACATTATCAAATTCGAGAGCCAAGTTGACTTAGCTGTCAAAATTCTTTTATAAGGGTGCTGGGTCAAATTCAGAATTTTTCTTTGTATTTTTCACTTCGAAATTCAACCCAGGGCTGAATCCTATCTCAGGTTAAATATTTCCTTTTTTTACCCATCCTGTTTCCCGGAGAGAGTACAGACTTCCATTCTTTCCTATTTGGAGAAACATCTTTCACTTCATTCAACAAGATAATGTTCCGAATACATTTTCTTCTATTCCTTATGCCAATATGATCGGTTCACGTTATTCAAATTAGCCACCACACCACCATGCACCCATTCATTCAGATTTATAGATCCTTTTGTCGTTGTCTCTAAATGCCACCAAAGCACCTCAATTTTTTAAATTTGATTCTAGTCACTACGCAACACACGTCACACTATTCTATCAACATTCCTCTCTAATATTATCATAACTCACCTCATCAATCAGTCTTTTTCCGCATCTGCGTAGTGATCTCACTTCTACAGCATTTATATAGGTTAAATAAGTATGCAATTATATTAGAAATTACCTTGCTATTGATTAAGCAATATGCTGACAATGTGTTGACACGAATGGCGTAACTCTCCTTGGGTGGAATGTGAGCGTAGCATCTCACCAAGTCACTGTGATAGCACGCCTTCATGCCACTGGTGTGATCATTGTACGTGGACAACTGCCGGATCATCTCGTCAAATCCTTGCGGCTCCACGTACCTGAAGATGTCTTTGTTCACGTCCATGTGAGCCACTGATGCATTCTTATCTTCACTTTGTCCATAAGGAGATTTCGATAACTGTTTCTTAATAATGTACGGCAATAATTCTCCTTTCACGGTAGAAAAATTTGATGTGCTTAGTAAGAAATCTATGACCCATTTCTTTAAAATATAGACGTGCGAGTCTAAAAGTCTACTTTGCAAGCTAATAACAGGGTGTTTAGTCAAGAGAGCTCGAGGTAGCGTGACAATTTCTTCATAATCACTAGCGCTGGCTAGAAAAACCAGACGATTGGTTTCATTATCAATTCCTATCAAGTCTCTTTCTGGTTTTTCTTTTGATTTAGGTCCTGGCACTTGAATGTATTCGGCTGGACCATTATTAAAAAGAAGCGTAACAGCTGAAGCATTATGCTTTCGAAATACTTCTATAACACCATCCAAATTGACGTCAGATATGAAATCACATGAAATGACTATAACATCAGTAATAATTCTGTCGTGTATGTGACGTAAGGAATCAGCTGTTCCCCAATCTTTTTCAGATGGTATAGGTGCATACTCGATTTTAATTTTCAAACCGCATTTATCTAATGCGTTCTGTATTTCATTTTTTTCCACATCTAAAACGACTAGCATAACCTCTGAAATAACAAAAAAATATTTAAGCACTGAAATATGTGGCTTTAAGATGAAAATTTTCAAAATATTATGTCAAATTTTGTTTATGAAATGCAGAGGGGAAGGAGAAGTAGTTACAACATCAAAAAATCATTGCAGATAGTCTTAATAAGAAATAACGAATAAGCTACCTAAAGCTTGTGTCGTGATAGAGAAAGATGGTCCCACAACCTCCGCACAATACAGTGCAAAAGCCAACGTTATAACCGCTAGTCTACCAACCACTTCTACATTTATTTGAACAGTTTCATTATCATTTATGTGCCTCTTTCAATCAATATTTTTAAGAGAATAGCAATGAAAAATTAAGTAAGTGTTGGTATCTCGAGATTAATAAGTACATAACATTTCAATACATTTAAGGCTATTCATAATAAAATTAAATTTGTCATAATATTATAAAAAACGATTCTTCAAAGTTATTATCTCATGGAAAAATATAAAAATACATTACCTTGAAATCCCTGTTTTTCTAACATGGTGAGAGGATACCAAACTAAGGGATGAGGCCCAACAGGCAACAAACATTTAGGTAGAGAGCCAGGAATATCTGGAAAACGAGAACCACGACCCCCAGCCATCACTACAGCCTGGAATTCGAGCATTTTTGATTCAGGGGTAGGTTTCATTAAGGTAACCTAAAAAAAGAAACATTTTTATTCACTCATGTCTACTTCATGTATCGATTTGTCACCGATATAGTAAACAATGTCTCACTTGTATATAAATAAAATAAGCAACAATTATATAAACAAAACACGTAAATTAAGAAAGCATATGACAGCACTAATTTGACATAACAAAAATTTATTCAGTGAAAATCAGTAATGCCAGTTTTGTGCAACATATTTATTGCTACATGAAATAAATATTTTTCTTTATAATAAAAACTGGCAATAAAAGATTTATTTTAATAGCTGGCAACCAAAAAAAACTCCAACCAATCATATCTGGCCATTTGTATCTAAAGAACAAGTACTTTTCTTATTGGTATATTCAAACGCGTGGTTTATTCTTATTGGTAGAGTGAGTGAATATTATTTCCATTATGTACAAGTGAGTTGTCAATTGGAAGTGAATGGTTGCGGTGCATACACATTCGTAGGATTGTGACAATTTTTGTCGCCGGTTTAGTATATTTGAACAAATTCCAATAAGGTTTTTGTTTCAAAATGAAAAACAAAGTATTTTTCCTTTTAGGCGTATTTTTATTTATCGGTAAGTACTGGTATTCATACAAAATTAAGTGTTCTCGTTATTTTATTCAATATGCTTATCTTCGCAAATATAAATGAAAATATTTCAATATACAATAATTAATGTTGATATTTTAGGTGCCTGTCATGCGGATGAAGAATCCCTGCCTGTTGGAGAGGGTACAGTGGAAACGGTGGATGTAGATATCGGATCGTCCAGAGATGGTTCTAGAACAGGTTATTATGATTTACATAGTGTAATTTAATACTATACCTATTGCTTTCAATGAAGCTGTTGTAAATTTTCAGTCCTCAATTTAATATAATTTATTTTATACTCCTTACAACTTTCAAATCCTTATCACTCATAATGGTTATGGTAATTTTCATACCTGCATGAATTCCATGCAACGATAACTATATGTATGTGTCGGTTTAACAAAAGTGGAATACACGGATGCTTTATAGAAATCACTTTTTCATTGTTTGTTGCAATATTTTGTCATCAGCTATGATGGAAACCCTGTACCGAACCATCGTAGAGCTATTTATTCCGAAGTAGAACGTTTTCTTGTGAGGAATGCCTTCTGAAAAGTTGACATTGTGATACCATCCATACCTGTAACAGCAAACACATTGTTTTAATGCTACCTAGGTGGAGTACAGTAATACCTCTCATAACGAGTCTAAATTCGTTTTAGAATCTTACATTTTAAACACTTGCTAAGGCACATTATCACTTTGATAAGTGAAGGCGTTAAGTTGTTTGGACTTAACATGCGTGGACCGCAACTGATTAGTGTGAGTAATCACAAAACAGTGAGTAGAAGCGAGTTCTATTTTTTTGTTAGTAGCATGTGTGCCTTCATGTGTGCCATATACCGCAAGTGAAAGAGAAGGTATGCACCCTGTTTGTCAGTGCTGCTTCTGGTGGCGAATGAGTGAAAACAAAACCCATTGAACTTAACAGTACAATGTACAAAGCAAAACTAATCGCTAATCAAAATCACCTGCATTCGTGCTAATCAAATTGAAATGTTCATTTTGTACTGAAGGAAAATCAATTTTTATAAATGATTTAGATCTACTGTATATGGGCATTATATCAGCTGCTCTCGCACCTTGTTATTTCATTTCTTTATCTTGTAGCTTTTTACTTAGAGATTTTTTTTCTATTGTTATTAAACTTACAAACATATTCCTAATGGTGTCTGATGTAAGCTTGCTAAAACATGCAATACTTAAGTGCCAGTGATCAGAATTGTGCTAATCAGAAGTCATGGAGATAGTACTGCTTATTTTACACTAGAGACTGCCACACTGGTCTGGAAGTTTGCCTACAAATTTACTTGTTAATAGAGGTCGACCAGTGCTCGAAATTCTACCATAACTAATTTAGATTATAAGTTTAAACATTATTAAGATCGCTTTGTCAAAAACCGAGGGGGCGCCATTTCACAATTTTCTTTCAAAAGTATGTCAAATTTTAAAAAAATATTAGCTTAATGATAATTGTTATAAGATATATAAAAAGATTTTTATATAACTTTATAAAATTAATAAAATAAATAAATAAATTTACCACCCTTCCTCTATGTAAACTATGAGTGTGCGAATTTTCATACTCCTCTCCTTCCGCGCAATTTTTTATTTTTTTCCTTCACGTATTAATATGTAGATAAGCTACGCTTGTTGTAAGAGGTGATTAAGTTAAAAATTAGATAACGTGTGGATTAAGTGAAGTGTTTACCCACTCAGATTAAGATTATTTCACTCACTTTTGACTTTCTAGTTTGGGCAGTTTGAATTTCTGTCTGGGGCCCTGAGTGTACATTAGATCGATCTTGCTTTTTATTTGTTGTATTTTTTCATTCATCTCTTTGTCCGCTTCGACTTGGCATGCTTCCCGAGTATAAAATTTTGGTGTGATTATTGGCACTAGAAAATGTATTTAATTTTTAAAAAATTCACTACACTACTAAAGTAAACTAAACTTATAATATTAAAATTAGTTTATTCTTTTCTTTTTCACTTTCCATAATTTTTTAACTTGTCAGTGAATAATGAATTAGAGACAAACTTAGGATTGTTATTAGTCTAAACATACACAATCCCAAAGGTTTTATGGAGGATACGGCCGACCTTCCCGCGTCATGTTGTCTTCCGAACCTCAACTTGAAGGGTTTCCGATGTAGCTCTATATGCTGCAGTTCCTCTGGGTTGGTCAGCCTACTTTGCTCTCTTTGGAGAACACTAGACGGGCATGCTATCACCACTGCACTATGGGCTTCACTGCTGGCATCTGACTGCATTCAAAAAGTTTTGTTCCAAATTTAAAATATCCAACATGCATATTTTTTACGCCTATTTTGTTTTGATATTAATATACAAAAATGTAATCTATGCTTTAATAATTCATCCAAGTGGTTGGGAGCCAACGGCTTTAGTATAGCATGTTGAGGATTGTGGGTTCAGTCCCTGGTGCTGACCATTTTTTCAAAGGCTTTCACTACACAAACATTCTTGGCTTTTATTGTTTACAAAGTGTATTTATATTATCCAAATTTAATAAAGATAAAAAAATTTAAAGAACGGTAATACCTACTTTAGTCACTCCTAATGATTTTGAGGTTATTTTATATATGATTTGAATAGGTAAGGTTAAGGTTGGAACGTAGTTAAAAAGGGGTGTTTGGGGGGTAGAACCCCCCCTGGAGACCTCCCCGAGTGATAACACGGTAATACTCCAGCGTATGTCAAAATTGTCGCCATTTTTAATTTATAGGAGTGACTAAACTGGAGTTTTACCCTATTTTCAAATAAACATCTGTTTCAATACCATGTTAAAACTAAAATTAATTCATTAAAAATGTTAGACTTAAATCTAAAAATCATTATTTTATGAAAATTTTCTAACTAATATTTTTGCGCATCTAAATATCGAACCATCTAAATGTAAAATGATCACACTAAGCCAACTATCGAAACTGCAGTAAAAGACTGTTGTAAGCCCGTAATGGTTCGAATTAAAAAAAGATATACCTCATAAAATTGAACACTCATCGCATTTGTTTCATTGTAAATGTTATAAAAATGAATAAACTTAGTATTATTATTATTATATTAATAGTTGATTCTATATCAAAAAAAATGAGGTAATTTTTAGTTATCAAGTACAAAAAATATTTTTTAAATTTAACATAATTTTTATAATTTTTTTAACGTACCATTATATTTTTGTCTACAATTTAACTAACAAACACGTTAGATAGTTTCACCCTGTTAACTCCCAATATGGACTGGTGCATATTATTGACATGGTTATAATAATATCATATAAAATATGGAGTTTGTAAGTAGGTGATATAATATTAAATGTAAAGTAATATTGTTTGATCAATAATGTCACCCAACGTGATAGAAGCAGGTCACACTGAAGCTTGTTTCGGCTCCACCTGTTGCTGGTCTCATTATTTAGCCCCTTGTTAAGTAACCCCTTTCAGCAGTTACACCTACCTACCTATCCTTTTTATAATTAATTGTTTGTTGCACACAAAATTTGATTAATGTGAAATTTTATTGTACCTAAAATTGAACTAGACTGCCAATTTGAATAAAATTGAGTGTAGTATCTAGAAGAGTGAGAATTAAAATTCAGAACGACTTTGTTGAAATTTGTACTTAAGGGATTGTTTATTCATCATGTGAATTTGAAAGGGGGAGAGGGAGTTTGGATATTGAATATTTTCTAAAATTAGTAGCCTTCAATATGTACATGGGTTTTATATAAGTATGTATTTTAAAATGTAGTCTTCCTTCTAATACAAAGTTGTGTCCATTGGTGCAGATGCGGAGGCTGTTTCCAGAGAGGAGGAGGCCATCAAGTTGGACGGGCTGAATGTGGCACAAATGAAGGAGTTGAGAGAGAAGGCGGAGAAGTTTGCCTTCCAGGCTGAAGTCAACAGAATGATGAAACTCATCATCAATTCACTCTACAGGAATAAAGAGGTACGGACACAACATCGTTTACAGCTCGTTTCTTTGTTAGTCCGCATATTTTATTTATTTTTATGCAATCATTACTCAGTCAAAATCAATGCCCATTGCCCGTAGTACGGGCGTTAGGTGTACAAAACAGGAATTTAGCAGTTGTGTCTTCGGTGCCGCCCGATGAATGTCAGATCGATCCATCCTGTTTTGTGTTTGCTGCGTTAGTGTTACTGAACCGATCACGCTTTCGGTTTAGTGTGGACCATGATTCCATGGTGGTTGACCCTATGGCACATACTGGATGAGACGACAGGAACCGTCCACAGAGGTTAACTGGCCCGTGAGGATAATAGGAAATCAGGTGATTGTGGGATCCAGTTCCGCAAACGCTGATCCACTTTAACAGATTCACAGCCTCCACAAAACCGGACCCCGGTAGGGCAAGGTGGGAGAAGAGGATGGGATAGGAAAGGAAACCAGGTGGGTGGGTTGTGGGAAATCCCTCCTCCTTTATCCGGGCTTGGGACCGGCACCGTTGTTCGACTAAAGACGTTCATCTATTTACGGAGGCGGAGTTACTCAGTATAACAGGTACAAACCCTTTGCGCTGAACAATGAGAGACGCCAGGAATCTGCAGTTTGTCAAGTGGGAAGAGCCAAATTGTCATGGAAATAGGATCAAAGCCTCTTCTTCGTACATGAAATATTTATTTGACAGTGTCATTAGTTAATATAATAACGGGATATTTGTTCTCAAAATCAAAATTCAGAGTCCCTGGCCTCAGAAAAATCTAAATCCCTCTCCTCACTTGAATAAGCCATCTTTTAAACAAAAACAGCTTTAATTGTCGCTGTAGCAAAACCTTGGAAAAATTGGTAATTTATTTTGTAGTATTAATAACAAATTTCAGAAGCATAGATACAAAATTCGTTTAAAATTCAATCTTATGTTTGTTTATTGAAACACCAAAATGAAAAGATAGTTTTAACAAAACAGAGGAGATGGATAGGTTTTTGTATGTGTCATATCTTTCAAACTATGCTGTGAACAGTGGTTAATTATATCCCTTTTTTTTCAGATTTTCCTTCGTGAATTGATTTCCAACGCTTCAGACGCTCTGGATAAAATAAGACTTTTGTCTTTGACTATTGCCTCCGTTTTAGAATCAAATCCCGATATGAACATCAAAATTAAAGCCGATAAAGAATCCAAGACCCTTCATATTATTGATTCTGGTATCGGCATGACCAAACAGGATCTCATCAATAATCTTGGAACCATCGCCAAGTCTGGTACTGCGGACTTCTTGAGTAAAATGCAGGTAAAGAAGATAGTTGAATTTTCAGTTTTGTTTCAATCAATCAATTCTCCCTTTTAAATCAAATCAAAACTCCCTTTGAACTCCAATTAGGAGCATAGGGAGGCAACAAGAGCTCTCCATTGCGCAATGTTTATGACCTCCTCCCACACCATGTTCAAATTCCTCAGCTTTGCTTCGAAGGAGCGCAATACAGTGTGGGAGGGTCTTCCTCGTCTTCGTTTAGTTTTGTTTAGTGCGTAAAATATCTTTGACAAAATCTTCAAACCTAAAAATTTGATTCTCTGAATTTGAAGGATGCTGCAGATAAGAACGCGATGAACGACATGATTGGTCAGTTTGGTGTTGGATTTTATTCGGCTTTCTTAGTGGCGGACCGTGTCACAGTGACCACCAAACACAATGACGATATCCAGTACATTTGGGAATCTGACGCATCACAATTCTCGATCGTGGAAGATCCTAGAGGCAATACACTGAAGAGAGGAACCCAGATAAGGTAATATTACTTGAAAACCTTGAGGAACTTGAAATAGAGTGTACTTTCTTTTATGGTTGATATGAAACACCATGGAAACAAGCAAGAACTAATTAATTTGCGATGACAGATTAATCTCCATATCAATGATTAAGAAAATATACTCTATTTTAAATTCTGGCTCTATGTTCATTTGATGTAAATGCACCCCTATGCTTTTTTGTTTTGTTTTTCATACATCTCTTAAAACATAAAATTTTAGATAAACATAGAATTAAAAATCTTGAAGTGTTGATAGTTTCGGCTGAGGGCACTTAGTAGTAGTACATTTTTACATCTGTGAAGTATTGTCTGAAAAATGTGTTGAATTCAATAAAATAATCAAATTTAAATTACTTCCACCACAAAATGCACTTTCCACAACTTATAAATTGTATTGAATTCAATACAGCATTGGGCTAAAATAATTCTTTATGCCAAGATAAACGTCAACAAATAACTCTGGGAATTTCATTGTAGTGAGATTTGGCGCATGTGTGGGTAAAAACGAAAAGCAAAGCAACTATTAACATGTATGTTTTATTATTTCATCGTTCAGTCTCCATTTGAAAGACGAAGCGTTGGACTTCTTGGAAGAGGACACCGTACGTAACCTCATAAAGAAATATTCACAGTTCATCAACTTCCCCATCTACCTGTGGGCCTCTAAGACTGTGCAAGTGGAGGAGCCAGTCGAAGATGTTGTCAAACCCATCACGGAGAATCAGGAAGAGGATGAAGTGCAGGTAAAAATACATTATTAATATTATTCAAGATCAGTATCCCCTGAATCAGATACCTAAACAAAATGCGATGCAAGCTACAAAAATCAAGACTGATTCTTTTATTAGTCTTCTTCTCTCTTAGTCCGCATTTTTACCTCCGACATCCCACCCCTGTGTATTTCCCGGCAGTATTCTCTTTGAAACCCGAGTGTCTGTACATACCCAGCCCATCTCCTACATTTGCAGTCTTCTGTGTGGTGAGATACCGTACAGTTTGCTGTTGTGTAACATGCACTATTCTTCACCACCTCTCATAGGTCCACAAATCTGATGCAGCACCTTCTACTCAAATATGTCCAGCGTTTCAGCTGACCTTGCAGTCAGTGTTCGTCACATCCATATGCTAGCACTGTCTTAAGTATGGTTTAAAATTATGTACTTAATAAAAACCATTTGATCCCTAACCTCTCATGAAAAATTTTGTCATCGAGTGTTACTAATCCAATCGAAATCTTTTCGAGATATCATAGATTTTGTTACCATCTCAACTGGTACTAAATGATCAGTTGTCTAATAATTATTTTGTGACGTAGGTTGAAGAAGATACCTCTGATGATAAACCTAAGACCAAGAAGATTGACAAAACCGTGTGGGATTGGGAAGCTATCAATGACAACAAACCTATATGGACCAGAAAGTTAGTATTAATCCTTTAATATTTTTAATACTTGAATAATTTGATGTGGTGTGCTAAATATTTAATGTGCGTTGCAGACCAAATGAGATTGTAGATGAGGAATACAACTCGTTCTACAAATCATTGACCAAAGACAAGGATGAGCCTCTCTGCAAAGTGCACTTTGTTGCTGAAGGAGAAGTCACCTTCAAGAGTTTGTTGTTCGTGCCCAGGGTTCAGCCGTCCGAAGGATTCAACAGATATGGAACAAAGACTGATCACATTAAGGTACTGGCGTGCTTTTTATCACAATAGCTACACAATATTTAAATCATATAGCTAACAATGATCTGTTTTTTGGCTGTTGAAGTTATATAGAATTTCTTTTTCTTTTAGCTCTATGTAAGGCGCGTGTTTATCACTGATGAATTCAACGATATGATGCCTAACTACCTTGCCTTCATTCAAGGTGTGGTCGATTCCGACGATCTGCCTCTTAATGTCTCCAGAGAGACCCTACAGCAACACAAACTCATCAAGGTCATTAAGAAGAAATTGGTGAGGAAGGCGCTAGATATGCTGAAGAAGATGAGTCCCGAAGATTACGATAAGTTCTGGAAAGAATTCTCCACTAATATGAAATTGGGAATAATGGAAGACCCAGCCAATCGCACTCGTCTTGCTAAACTGTTGAAATTCTACTCGTCAAACAGCGATAATATGACTTTCTTGTCGGAGTACGTCGCTAGAATGAAACCAAAGCAAGATAAAATCTATTACATCGCTGGAGCTAACAGAGCTGAAGTAGCCAAATCGCCATTTGTTGAACGTTTGCTCAAGGCTGGTTATGAAGTGCTTTATTTAGTCGAAGCTGTAGATGAATACTCCATCTCTGCTCTCCCCGAGTTTGAGGGAAAGAAATTCCAAAATGTTGCCAAAGAAGGATTCACCATGGCTGAAAGTGAAGACCAGAAAGAAATGGTGGAAACATTCAAGAAGACGTACCAACCTTTGGTAGCTTGGCTGGGAGATGTCGCTCTTAAAGATCAAATCACACGCGCCCAAATCTCCGAAAGGTTAAGTTCGTCCCCTTGTGCCTTGGTTGCTGGAATGTTCGGCTGGACCGGTAACATGGAAAGATTGGCCATGTCCAATGCCCATCAGAAGAGTGACGATGCCCAGCGTACATATTATTTGAATCAAAAGAAAACATTGGAAATCAACCCTAGACATCCACTCATCAAAGAACTGCTCAGGAGAGTCAGTGACGATCCAGAGGATCCAAAAGCTAAAGAAATTGCCGTGATGATGTTCAAAACGGCAACTCTCAGGTAAATAGAAATTTAAAAAATATTAATTGAAGTATTTTTAGCACTTTTGTCAATTTTTCATTGAAATCCGACCACTACCTTAGCTTTTTCAATTCAGGGTTTTTCAAACCCAGGTTTACTGCTTCTGTGACATTTTGAATGTCGCATTTTTGAGATCCAAATTTTGACCATCTTCAATACGATGATGTTTTTAGCCTGATTTCAATCGCATACTAGGCACTTCGCCATATAAGATAAGCTTTTCCATCACTCATAGTAAAGAACACTACATTTCATTTGCAGATCTGGCTACATGCTTCAAGAGACTGCCGATTTTGCCCAATCTGTGGAACAAATGATGAGACAAACGCTGGGTATTCCGCTGGAGGAACAGCCCGATGAAGAGGAGTTCCCCAGCAGTCAAGAGAGCACTGAAAAGGATTCCAATCAAGAAGACGAGATTGAAGCGGAGGAACACGATGAGTTATAAGAAGCGGAGGGTTGGTCTACAGACTGAATAGGATAAGAGTGTGCATTGGGACATTGTATGAATGAACGATATTCCTACGAAGCAAACTATTTACTAAAGTCTGACGGAGAAATGTGAACATAATATTATTACTGTGGGTGTTTTGATTTCCATTAAATAATATCGTCAGTTAAATGGAAAAGGGACATAGGTATCTCAGAAGAACAAATCTTTCAGTCTGTGCATTTAAAGTTTTTCATTTTGATGAAATATTTTTGTCAATCCTTTCGTATAATCAAAATGTGATTATATAATTTAATAGGTAGTAGGGCGGGAGACAAGATGGTTTACTTATTTTGAAATTTTAATTGTTTCTCCCGTTAGTGTCATTTTTCTTTATAAATAGAAAACTTTATGAAAAATGGCGCAAACAAAGCTGCATCTGAATGAAAAACGTCATTTGTCTAAATAATATGTTTTTCCTTTAAAAATACTGAATGGCTTTTCAAATCATATTCAAGCACTATTTCGAGAGATCAGTCACTTTACTTGATAAGAATGTGTCCACTCCATTTTGCGTAAGGATCGCAAAGTGCCATCACAAAGTGTCAATATTCACTAGCTTTGTCGTTGACAGACGTTGTCCTGTGTACCTAACTATGAATATTGAATTCGAATTTGTATGGTAATGAATTAATTATCATTTGACCAATGTAATTCCGACCAATGCGTCTGTTTTAAACCATATTCCATCCGCATTCTGTCAATGGCACCAAATATCAATTTCTGTCAAAATTTCAAAATTGGAATAATAATTATAAGGTAAAAAGTACTAATAAGTTTGTCTACGTAGAGTTTTCTTTAATTTTCTTATTTTCCATGCATTTTTCATAATTTTTTTCTTCTAAAAGAACATTCTCCTGATAATAACCTATACGACAAAAAATTAATTAGCGAAATCGGTCCAGCCGCTTAGGCGTGATGTGATGACATCGGGAAATTGCTCTCCAATTTTATATATAAAATGTCCTTTTTCCATATAAAATAACATTGATTACAGACTCATTTTTACTAATAATCCCATTTTAGGAACATTTTGAAACATGTCACTTTTCCATTTAACCGACGAATGCCGTTTGATCACTTCCTTGCGTGAATTTAGAATGTAAGTGGTTGATTTTAAAATATTTTTTTAAGTTTTTCGGTTTTGCAGATACACTTCAAATCATGATCAATATTGTACTAATTTTTTATTATAGTTAAAAGAGTTTACGTTGTAATATTCCGAGATTTGATTTAATTTTATTATTTTGAATGTTCGTCCATAGTTTTGTTAACATCTAGTCTTTTAATGTATCGAAGTTTTCTAACGAGTGATGTTGGAAATGATATTGTTGATCACAATGAGAATTATACTTTTTTACTCGAGAAATCGATCAGCATTTAGATTTATCTTTAAGAGGGAAATAAGTTTTATTTATTTCTGATTTTACTCACAATGGCTGAGCATTGCAAAAGATTACACTTTTTATTTTGTTTGTATAAAGATGATTATAATACCTAGTAAATAATTTAATTTAATATATCTTTTCCATTAAATCCTGTGATTTAAATACTTTTATAAGAATGATTTCTGAGAAATGCTCTCCAATGTAAAACATAATAATTTTTTTTTCTGAATTAGAATGAAAATAATTAAATTGTCACAAGCTGTACATATATATAAATAATATAATTAAATAAATTTTATACATATTGCCAATATATGTGTATAAAATAAATGAGAAAATTATCCAGTATACAAATGGTTTTCTTTCAAATTTTCCTATTACAGGACAAATCTCGGTATAACAAACTTCACGGGACCATAAAAAATATTTTGTACTGGATATATAGGAAATGATACATTTTTAATTTTTCGCGTCGCCATCTTGAACCTACTGATGTCAAATAAACTATTATTGCTATTATTAAGTGAGAGAAAAAACAAATTTCAAGGATTTATCAATCACGTGAAGGAAATATGTCAGGCAAACAAGAACGAAGTCAGAGAAATTTTATTACCTAATAATTGTAACATAATTTTAAAACAAAAACGTTCGCTGTACTTGAGATCCACTTCGTTACGATGAATTTTGGTTCAGTACATTTTATGTGGAAGTTTTTCGCGGACAAATTGACGATTCGTTATACTGGAAATTGCGTTTCTTTGGTATTCGCTATAGTTGACCTGTACTCTAAACACCTTATATGAAAAATTGTAATATAGAATGAATAAATGTCCTACTTATGTCAGTTAGGCTATTTTAGTTGTGCACAAAATATTCATATTTTTCTTATTACAAGGATTCCTTTCCAGGATTGGCCTGCACAAGCATTTTAGCACCTCCTTGTCGCTGGCCAGCCTCTTTATGCCGCAGTGTATGTGTCTGATCACCTGAAATAGCTATGTGGTGGGTCTGTGGGTTTTGCCCTCAAAAAATTTTGAGGCAAACTTTTTAGTCACAAACTATCTAGCCAGATGAAAAATTTAGATCCAATTTTACCTTTTATAACTCGATAATTGTGTCCCTAAAATCTAGAGCTAGGCGAAACTATGTTTATCATTAATAATCTGTAGAATATAGAAAATTTTTCTGTAAAAGCCCTAAAAATGTTTCAATAAAACCTTAACAAACTGGTGCACAATAGTGCCGTTTATGCAAAGAGAATTTTGAACATCTATGGTGAAAAGTGGGTTTGTTATTACATTTTCAGTGTCATTGTTTGCAAAACTGACAACCATTTTGAAAGTTCTTAGGGGGCGTTCAAGTATTACGTAACGCAATTTTTGAAGATTTTTTACCCCCCCTCCCCCCCCCATGTAACGCGCCGTAATGATTTTCTGTACCCCCCTCCCCCCCCCCCCCCTAAATGTTACGTAACACTCAAGTAACTATTTTTTACTGAACTCTCGTATACTACTATTTATTGACATAGCGTTGGCAAGTCAGCATGAGAGCCTTTATAGGCCAAGAACAGTTGATTATGTAAATCCCCCGCTTTTGACGACATTATAGTATCTACAAACTCACTTTAACAACGCTTACTACAAGCAATTTGTGTTTATGCGTACTGCGTGTTTAAAGCACTAACGAATACTAACAACGAAAATAAAATAAAAATGACGTAAGTATAATACATTCGAGGGATTCCCCGTAAAAAATAAAAGAAAAGGTTTGCTAACAGGAGATCGAAATGAAAATTTCGACATACAATGCAGTCGAGGGACTCCCCGTAAGACATAAACGAAAAAGGTTCCTTTTTAAACTTTTTTACGCAGAGCAATAAAATTACATACAGTAGAATTGAGGGACTCCCCGCAAAACATAAAAAAAAATCGAGGGACTTCCCGTAAAACATAAACGAAAAGGGTGTCCAACTTCGGAGAAAAAAAAACAAAAATTACGTACAGTACGATCGAGGGATTTCCCGTTAAACATAAACGAAAAGGGTTGCCCAACTTGGAAGATTTATTTCCCAATTTATTTTTATTTAAGAAAAAAAAACGTTACGTGACGCATTGTTCGAACCCCCCCTCCCCCCCCTTGTAACACACAGTAACGTTTTGCAAGACCCCCCCCCTCCCCCAAATTGCGTTACGTAATACTTTAACGCCCCCTTATTCACTCATTAGGAGGTGGAACAGCTCACTAACTATTAGTTCATTAAGGGGTTAATTATTGTCCAATAGCTACTATTGATTCTAGAAAAATCTCTTTTTTTTTCTCTAACGGGGCATCAGTGACTTGAAGCTCCGTTAAAACTTATTGGGCTGTTAAATGTTCTATTGAAAGATCGCCCATAGAAAATTTAACAATTTTTTATAATCTTGGTATTTATCTCCATTTGTATGTAAATATTATAGTTGACAATTTAGGATATTTTGGTTTCGATATATTCGTATCAACACCACCTATATAAGAAAGCCTTAGCGCTCAAGAGTGTGACATCACATTGTAAGGCCCAGTATGCACTTGCCTTATATCTGTATGCACTTACCTGTACTCTATGATATATATCATATAGCGCTGGCGGCCTGGGCCTCGGGTTTGACGTTAGAGGCAAAATGGCTGCCAGCGCTAAGGCCTTCTTATGTAGGTGGTGTTGTGTGTGACTGTTAATGAAGTTAACTACGGATGTGGGGGCTATGATATTTACAGACTTATCTAGCGAGGGGAATAAAAATGAAATAAAATGACCAAAATATATACTCAAATAAAAGTATTATTTACACTTAAAACATATTAGAATGTTAATTTACAGGTACTGCATAAACCTCATACTTAAAATAATAATGTAAAATGCAACTAGAGGTTGTGATTATCATTGGGACTTAAAGAAATAGCTGAGCACTCGTGTCGGAATATTTTAATCTGTTGTGTAATATATTCTTTGATCTTATCATAAGGACATAGAGGTAATATCTTGGTGCGAGGTTTTCCATTATTGCTGTGGTAGACAGAACGCAGAGTCAAGGCAGGAGGTTTCTCAGGAAAACTAACCCCTATTTCCATATGTAAAACGCAGTAAAAATCTTCGACGGATAACAGGAATGACGCGGTGTTGGAGTTGTGTTCTAGCACCCCACCCTCGTATTTGACAACAAAACAAGACAACAATTCTTGTCTCAATATTTTGTTATCGCATATCTGAGTAATCTGCAAAAAGAAAGAAACATTTAATGGGAAATTTCAACAAGATTCTAATTCTAAGATTGAATATAGTCATGTAGAGCAGTGCTCCGTAACCAATGTGCTATGAGTCAGTCCCAGGTGTACCTCGATCATTTGATATTTTACTATACAGGTATTATGTAAAATATCAAAAAGTATTTTTCATAATATTGTTTATAGGTAGGTAGAAAAAGTAGATCCTGTGCATAATTCCGTTTGAAAGTAGCTCCCGACATATGTAAGTTGGCCATTCCTGGTATAATACGCCCGATTCTGTTTGAATTTAAGTGCGCACTAACTAATATAAGAACGTTCCAATTTTAGTCAGTGCACATCGGTATTCTATAAAAATTAAGAGCGTTCTTAATGTGACTAATATTGAAATTAGTTCATTTTGGTATTCTACAACACTATTTAAGTCGATTTTAGTGCGTTCTTATGTCAAAACGTTCTTAATTTTAGTGCACACCTAATTGTATGCGACTTAAAATATATCTGATGATATTTTTATAATAAAAGTATTATTTTAACCTAATAAGTTTAAAAAAAGTGTTAAATATCTTTATTAAGGTAAATAAAATCATAAAATTGATTATTTGCGCGTGTTTCATTATGCCGAAATCGAAAATTGGAGGTTAGATCAAAATCACTACTTTCATAAAATACTCTTGCGTATATTACAACACGAGATTTGCACTAAAAATAATTATACTTATTTATTTCAAAAGGAAATCTAAGAGTTGGTCTGATAAAAAGGCTAATTTGATATGCCTCTAACCCATTTGGTCACTGCTTTGACACTCGTATTATTTTTAATAAACAAACATGACCAATGGGAAGTTTTTCTTCCCTTGTGTGCCGCTAGGGGCGCCCTAGCTAATCCGGTCTATTGTCAAATTCAGTGTGGCCAACGGGGCCGATTTACGGCCATTTGGTAGGTAGCAGCATAGATAATATAATAATATTATACTGGGTAGCAGCGCTTCTCATCTAAATATTATAATAATATGACAGCTGGTTATTAAAACATAAATACGTTCGGAGATTTATCAGTTTGAGACTGTATTTTTGTTATTTTTACCATTGCTTTTTCCTTCACGTATTAATATTATATATGTAGATATTGAAATTATAAACGTTAATTTGACATTTACCATAGACCGGGTTAGCGAGGGCGCCTCTAGTGGCAGAAAAAGGAATAAAAACATCTCTACGTTGGCAGCACTGAATTTGACAATAGACCTGATTAGAAGTTCTGCCACCTAGTGTGTATTATCGGAAGCTCCCCAGAAAACTTCCCATTGCGCATGCGCGATATAGACCATAGACAATTATAATTCATATTTTTGTTTATGGTGAACTAATTTAAGCCATTTTAGTTTTTAGAACACATCGCTTTATAGAATACGAATTTTAATCCATATGACCTTAATTCTTAAATTTTGGAACGTTCTTATTTTAGGTCGAACAAATCCAGAATAGGGGGTATTGTATCAATTTAATGATTTAGCTTTTGGTTTGCTACAAAATTCTAGGAAGAATTTTGGTGTGCCATAGATAAGAAAAGGTTACAGAGAGCACTGGTGTAGATGATAGGGGTTGCGATTCAAATTCTAAAACTCTAAGGTACCCTAATAATACTTAAGAGGTCTCAGATATGTCTTTCAAAAGGCAATATTGTTGTCTTCTTGTAGAATGTTGAGAAGGTTCCTCTCTCTGTAGCATGGAAGTCTTACGGTAACATTAAGCCGTAATGAATCTATAAATTACCTTATTGTTGATCAAGGCAGTGACTGTGGGGACATAGTCCATCAGCACAGCCGTTTGATGAATTTGGGGTAAAACAATATCTCCTACGGCTCGTTTCACTAGAGGTGACATTATCAACTCCGCAAACGATGGATTTGGGTATTTCACCAGTATGACTCCATATTCCCCACCAGGATTTTCATATATGCTACAAGGAGAAGCAAATAGTTTAATTAATCGATTATGCAATGAGGAATGAAAATAAGGGTGGAAAGACTAGAGATAGGAATAAAATATTGACTTATCCAATGGGTGACAACTTCATTATTCCAGAAACTTTGGAATTTGAGATACAGGAAGAGACTTGCAAAAGCCTCGGCAATGATACTGAGCACTGGTTATGATACGAGGTAAAAAAGTGTGGATAAAAATGGAGGAATTAACACCCAGAAATGGACAACGATTAGCATCAAACAGATGAGAGCTCTACTAAGAATATGTGGAAAGACTCTGTGGGATATGGAAAGGAATGAGAGTATTAGGAAAGAATGTTTTATGGAAGTTATTGTTGCTACTAAGATGAAAGTTAATGAGTTGAGATAGTTTGGACATGTTGACAGAATGGATACAAAAAGAAGAAGAGAAAAGGAAAGGTGTAAGAAGGCATGCTCAACTGGGAATGACATGGATCAAACACATCGATTCTGTCCTCAAGTTAGCTAGATAAGAAGCCAAATAAATAAGAGAAGTTTTATAAAAAACTTCTCTGAAAAACGTCTTGGCCGAGGAGAGCGCTGTTCTTCCTCCCATCAGCATTGCGCAAGATCGAGCGCAATGGAGAGCTCTTGTTAACTCCCTATGCCCCTAAGTGGGGCATAAAGGGAGTTTGGATTGTATGAAAACCATACAATAAATAACAAACATATAACTACAACAGTGGAAGAACATAGAAGAAAATGGTTTAAAACTTAATTTAGCTCAAGAGCTGTTGAAATTTTACATGTTTGAAATATTGAAAGGTAGATGTATGTTGTATGAAAATTCCTATAGGACATGCAGGTGATACTGAAGTGCAACATCAGGCAAAACATGTAAAAAAACAAAAGCATCTGTGGCAAGGTTTTGAAATTGGAATGCTTAGATAAACTCCAAGATAGATTAAACAGTTGATTCAGAATAGGTGCATATTGTTACATGAATGGGCAAAAAGTTTCAAGACTTTACTAAACTACTACTGCTGTATTTCTTTCAGAAGGCTGGACTGAGGGATGAGTTTAAATGTTAAGGTTAAAACTTACTCGTCAGCAAACAGAGCTGGTAAAGGGGCGCAGTCAATATTTAGTTTGATCATAAAATTAACTGACTCTCCTCTTCCCACCAGAATCTCTATATCGTTCTCTAATGTGTTGGATTCACCAATCAATGCTGAATATTCAAAAAACGCGCGTGTGTTTTCATCTTCACCTAAAAGATTTTTCTGCAAAGAATAACAACAGTTCATTTCATTAAAATACATTTACTATAGATGTATGTACATTGAATCAACTAAGGGCTCATCCATAAATCACAAAGCCTATTGTGTGTTGAACGCAAAAATAAATACTCGTGATATTCTTATCTGATAAGCAGCATGTGTTTTATCCCTCCCTCCTGTACTTTTTCCAAACGCTTGCTTCCGAAGTTTAATGGATAAGCTCTTATTTTGATTTGCATATAGATGATATCACTGTGTTAACTATAGATATACCAACCCTGTTAAACCAAGGCCATGTTTATGTTGGGGTTACCAGATCAAAAATTCAAAGTTCTGGGGAATATTTAAATTTTTGAAACACATTTCAGAGTTTATATTTTGATTTTTTTTATTTATTTCTCTACTATATTTGTGGAAATTTTGATACCTTTGAACTCTATCCCGCATAATCAAGATTTTGAAAACATAAACTTACCTGATGTTCTCTATAAAGAATCATGAGTTCGTTGATAACATTGCTGAGTGCTTTTGGATCTCCATCGTTCCAATTAGCTAAGCTTGGAACATGAGCTTCAATAAACGCTGGATCAGTATTCATTAAAAAGCTTTCATCGTCGAATCGAAAATCTGGTGCAAACCAAGGACTTGAAGAATCAAATATAACATCCCATTTTAAAAAGTGACCGGCATATGGTAAAATCAATGTAAACTGGTCTGACAGTGAACTCCTGTTGCAGGAACTTTTAAATTTTTCAAATTCTATTTTAGATTTACAGAGGCCTGAAATGAAAAGATAAATGGCTTTTATTACTATGATTTTTATCACTATAACTGAACGAATACATAATTAGACCAATACACACCAAAGTCAAGTTCCTTGATGACTTCTTTGACGTAAGGTCTAAATGATTCAGAAATTCTGTTTAAAACATCACAATTACGGCCCTTTATCGGCATATTACTAAAAAAAGTTGACACTTAATGAAAACTGAAATTAAAAATTACAAATAGAGTCTATAAGTTTTCTAACTTATAGACGTTTGTGAAATTGTACATTAATTCTAGATAGAATCACAACATCAAAGCAATTTAGTTGACAGATTTTCGTTTCGATTTACGAAATGTCATTTTAAATCATAGACAAAAAAATTAATAATAGGCACCTACCAATCATCTAAAACTGGAAAATATCAAAAAATAACAATATTTAGGCAAATTTAAGTCTGGAAACATAACTCACAGATACCAAGTATACTGTGTGCTAATTTTGGATAACTCATTTAATAATATAGGATTTTAAATCGATATTCAATTTTAATCTGTTGCATCTACAAAAAAGGCTTCTGAAACCTGCATAAAATATCATAGATTATAAAATGACATATGTCACCTAAACGTCATCTCCATTTTTTATCGCTAGCAAAATAGTTTACTTTGTTATACGTTTGTTTAGTCATTCATACAGTTTTGTAAAATGTGATACGCATATTTTTATCAATATTTTAATCAGGGTTCTTTGTAAAAGAAAGGTTTTGCTGAAAAATGAATAAATCAACTCAATTCGTTTTATTTTTCCTTTTAGTATTATCTTCTCACGAATGTATCCAACTTCCTGAAATTTAGTAAGTTAATTTTATATTTAAAATTTGGTAAAAATGAGTTTTAATTTATCTTTATTTCTCTGGAATCAATTTAAAAAAAAGAAAAATTTTTTTTGGCATATTACTATGATGGTTAGACTTTCATAGGTTAGTGGTTTTTATATAATAAAGACATAACATTAAGGGTTAAAACGTTTGTTCATTAAGATTACTTTGTTATCATTCTTAACACTGTGAATTTGTATTTCAGCTCGTATTATCATATTAACTCAATCGAAAGCAACATAACAATTTGCAAAGAGGCATTGGAAAATTTCGCGCAAAGTTCTTCAAATTACATTCTTTGCACTCTGAGTAATGCCCGTCCAATACACATGTGTCAGAACTGCGTCCAGCCATATGTCAGCTTGTTAGATGATTATGATAAAATATTAACACTAGAAGATAATGGAACCAAATGTAGAGAAAAGTTGCTCAATCTTGACAGACTTCAAATTGTTCAGAGCATGTTCACGGATATGAAAAATCTTTGGGAGAGAGGCTTTTGTGACAAGTGCTTTGATTGGGATTCGGATAAACCCACATTATCTCAGCAAACACTGACATTTATTAAATACTTCAACGCAACTAAGGAGTGTATCATGTCGGATAATAATAACAACACAGAGGTTATTTGTGAACATTGTATGACAGATTACTTGACTTTGAACTCATATTACGAGTCCTTGAAGGGTAGTAGTGAGACTGTGGGACTGTGCATGGATATTGTCGACTCTATGAACGCCACCAGGTCTGTGTGGAGCGGAGTCTTGAACTGCTGCAAATTGAGGAAAACTCCAGAAGTAATGTTCTTATCAGCCACCGCCATCATTGCTTGTCTTCCTGCCTTGTTTTACTTTTCGGCAAAAATATTTTCGTCATCAAGACCAAGAATACAAGTCATTGGTCAACAGTATTTTAGTGAATCCATCAATGACAATCCTGGACCATCCACTTCAATACAACACGGATGATAAGATTATTATTACGACTATTTTGCATCACATGACAAAAATTTGGATGTTAACCAAATTTTTAGCTTTAATTTGATTGTGTTCCTACGAAGAGTTATTTTACTGCATTCCATAAAATATCTTTTTATTTAAGCTTTACCTGCCATGGCAAGGTTTAATACATAGTTGTGAAGAAGACATATTCAGTATGATTGTATAATATGACAGTGTGTTTAAAAATAGCAATGTGAATTTCAGTATTTTGTTTCCCAATTGTATGATTTGGAAAGAAAATTTTATTTAAATTTTTACTAGTTTATTTTTTGTAGAAAAATTTAAATAATGTGATATATTTTAAAATAGGCATTTTTTGTAATTGATTCATTACATTTTGCAATTAAACTAGTAATACGGTATTTGACATCATTAAAAATAAAATTCAAATTATGGTCATCCTATACAGCCAAAATAGGTTTTTGATAGATTAACGAATCGAACCTGCATTCTTTGTGGTATTATTTAATTAAAGAAATTTTAATAAAACCATTGATTTGTTAATCCACAATTATTTAATGCACTGACAAAGAATGATGGTCACAGGTGACAAAGAACTTGTTTCTTGGGAACAAGTCATAGTATCAAAGATTTATTAATATTTCTTTATTTAAAATATGTTTACTTTTTATGTAAACACTTAACGTAAATTGAAATGTTTCTATTATGAATAAGTTGGGGATAAAAATGGGTTTTGTGGCCTTGTGCCTCTGATTGATGTGACACGCTAGCAAACAAATGGATTGAATATAATGTTTTGTACCCTGTTGACAGTAATACTTGCTTGTGATGTCACATACACCATGTGATCTTAAAACAGTGCTTTTCAAACTCTATTATCTTAAAATTGTAGTCAAATACTGTATTGGTTTGAAAGCCTCAAATTGTGGATACTCTTTGGATGCGACCATCTTAACACATGGCCAAAGATTCTGTTGTAGTTATTTTTTCAAGTCTATATTATAATACGGATATAATTTAAATTTAATTAAAAAAAATTTTTGTGTACATAATTAATTATTTATGTTATTTAGTGTTGTAAGACTAAATAAATTAATTTACAGTGGAACCTTTGTATTCTGGTTAGATTTACAGTGGAACCTTTGTATTCTGGTTAGATTTACAGTGGAACCTTTGTATTCTGGTTAGATTTACAGTGGAACCTTTGTATTCTGGTTAGATTTACAGTGGAACCTTTGTATTCTGGTTAGATTTATCTATTTCTGAAGGTGCACTAGTATTGAAAAAATTATATCCTATGAGAAATATTACTTGAAAAACTAAAAAAAAATTGGATAAACTGTTATTGATTTCAATAAAACCTAATATTACGTTGTGCAAATATAATTAAAATTTTGATAATGAGGGATATTTTTTTCTACGATTTGTAACAGTCGTTTTTAACAAGGAATTTGTATTTTATTATTATATATACTCCTCTTGTATTTTATAAGTATTATCGATTGTTTTTTACTGCTGTCTTGAAAGCTGGCTTTCATGACACAGGTTCAAGTTCTGCCGAAGTACGGGATTTTTTGATCTGTTGAAGATAATAATTACGATTGGCCAGGGATTTAAAATCTCATCATCTACTGACAAATTATGCTATACTTATATTATTATTTATGTTTTTGGACAAAATACAAAACAGGTAAGTACCAAAAATAGACATCAAAATGTTTTGAGTGTTGCAAATGACCAATATGGAGGTTGAAGAATTCAGATTTACCGCTATTTGTAGTCAAATGTACAAAAGCTCTTCATTGATTGAAGACAAATTATATTTTGATTTCTTACTGTTCGCTTCTCATGTTTCCCTCTACGAAATGATTAAAAAGCATAAGATTGTATTAAAATCAAATAAATCTAAATTTGTATATCACTCATACTAATCCGATTTTCTGTAGTAGTTTTATAAGACAATGTGCTAGATGGGATTGTATTAAATGTTTATTTATTACGGTAATGAAATATTGTAAGAATTCACCAAAGCATTATAAAACAAGTACCTTTTTTACAAACTACCTTTTAATCCAGATATTTTTATACCCTATTAAAAACTAATAAAGTAATATAAAAAAATTGGTATTTTTTATGCTTTAGAAATTAACCTTCACTAGATTAAATATGGTTCGAGAGGCAGAGGAAGAGCACCCACGAGATGGACAGACCGAATTAGGGCAGCTACAGGCACAACAGTTGTTGGAGCAGTGCGGATGGCGATGTCTCGGGAGAGATGGAGGACACTTATACACGATGTTGTTGCGGCAGAGAGAGTTCCAGGTCACGACCCTCAGTAATGAGGACAAACGACGATGATGAGATTAAATATCTGTTTTGAGATAGATTCTTTTTATCGATTTCGGATTTATTTATATAGAATTTAAGAACTCTCTCCACTGCATGCTGAAAGATATAGAATAGAAACATTAGTCTTTTTTTGGCATGTTTTGTTTTTCCACCATCAAGAATTTTGAAGTTAACCAGTAATACCAATATTTTTTTAACCAATCGGCGTTCAATCCAAATGACAGTTGGCCGATGAGAGCACTGATCTTCCTCCCATAGTGCCTCAAAGACGAGGAAGACCCTCTCATACTATGTTCTGCTCCTTTGAAGCAGAACTGAGGGAGTTTGACATGGTGTGGGAGGAGCAGCTAAAAATTTCCCAAGTTTGAGCACAATGTAACCTCCCTACACCGCTAAGTGGGGTTTAATGGGAAAATTATGTATGTATACAAATGTTTAAACCAAAATATGTCTTGTAGAAAGTATTCAGCATTGAGAGTTCCAACAACAAAGACATTATGATAACTCAATGTTATGGAATCAAAAATAAAAATTACTTTTTACAATTTCAATATTTATTCATTATACCTAAATTTCATAATACAGTAATGTTTCTTAACATTGTAATTTCTTAAACCAACTTACTTACTCGAAATTTTAGTTTATATAAAAATAATCAAACCTTATTATCGATAGATCTACATCAAGAAAAGAATTCTCTTATTTTTCACGATCTTAAACTTTTCTAAGAGATTTTCCCGAGTTTGATTTTAAGAACTCTCTCCACTGCATGCAGAAAGATATAGAATACTTTGTTTATCCCAGGTCATGAGCTCAGAATAATTCTGAAATACGCCAAAGATTCAACTCTATTTACAATCTCAAAAATATGCAGAAAAATAACCGATATCAAAATTTTGAAATATCACTTATGACGAATTCTCGAACTGCTAAGTTACTTAACATTCTCCTGTACTCTGACAAATAAAAATAATGTAGGTATATCTATTCACATTAAAAGAAAGTTGTTCAAAATATTTGTTTGTGATAATACAAAGGAGCACAATTTAAATATTTACATCAAACACGTCACAGATCCGTATCGAATCTCATTTGACAAGTTTTACATTCTTAAATCTAACATTTTTTTCTTTTTCATCTAAGCCTAGACTTTTTGTTGTTGTTTTTCTTGGCACTGTTGCTAGCACTCGCCAGGGTTTTTAACTTATTCGCTGACAAATTGGACGAATCTTGCTTGTTGGACAAAGCCAATCCTATGGCTTGGTCTTTGTCTTTAGGTGTTCCTAGTAGCACGTGACGCGCGTCCATCGAACTGAGTAACTTTTCTCCACTTTGTTTGGGAAGGCTGGAAGCTGAGGGAGTTTTCGGAGTCGTATTGTATTTTGAAGAGGATGTGTTATGGCCGATGTTCATTTTGTCAATACCATGGCTGCCGTTCGTGTGATGTTTTCCAGTGTTCTTTTGAGAGGCATTGGGGTTTTGTGAGGAGCCATGGTGGGCAGCCATAGATGAATGGGTGAGTGTGTTTCCTACAGAGCCAATCTGAGTGTCGGAGGAGTCTTCATTAGTCTGAGATTCAGTCTCACTATTATTCTCAACTGCAAAACAAAATGTAGACAGTTGTTATCATACAACATTATGAGTAACTATATAAATAAATTATTACTACCTACTTAGATCTGACACAAGGTCTATCTTTGAGTGAACAACAAAAATTGATAATATAATGATTTAAATCTAAAATTATGAACAAAAATTACCTTTAGTTTCTGTTGCATCAACAATTCCACTCACAGCCTGAAAATTAAAAAAAAATCATTAGACCATAAATATAAACCATAGTATCCTCTTATCTGAGAGGAATTGAACAGAAATTAATAACATTCAGAATAGCATGTAGTCATATTTTAACATTTAAGTTGAGTTTCTAACATTCTGTTTATAAAATTAATAAAAATAGTATATTTAAGAAATAAAAAACAGCAGTTTATCTAAAAAAAAAAAAAAAGCTTGAGTGTTCAATTTAGAGTTATCTCAAACCATGGGAATGATCAGTGTTAGGTAGTAATTTATTTAAAGGATAGTTCCGAGGCCATGTTATAAGTGGCTAGCACAGCAGGAAAATAACGAATTTCGTGAAAATAATGATTTAATGTCCAGGAAATACCAAAATTTAGATATTGAGACATTATATAATTTGTGTTACATACTGCCATTGAAGTGATGGATGATTTGGAAAATAGTCTCTCAGCTTCTTTAAATTTTCTGTTTCTTTTATCTGCTTTCGGGTTTGTACTTTTGTTTGTAGTGAGGTATCTGTCCCATCCTCGTATTATGTTTCCGTACAACTGTGTATCTTCTAAGTAGGATCCCTCAAATGCATATATTTGTCTTTCAAGATTTGCTAATGTTTCCTATAAAAATAAATGTATTTTAAAGATCTTGTAAAAACCACAAATATAAACATTTTGTGAAAATATCGATGATACAGTATAATTTAATGAACGTTCTTAGTATTTAATAATTAATATTTGTTATTTACAAACAATGTCATTCGTATAACAAATTTCCCGCGTTTACAACCAATGAATGAACATTGTACGAGTTTGGGAAATGTCAAACAGTCGCTAACTGTAGTATTTCAAATATACATGAAATCGCCATTTTTCAAATTAAATGTAATTTATAAACATTATGCCATAAATTATAAATGAATATACCGCTAATTCTGCTTTTCTTTTCACTAATTCGGCTAATTCTGCCCGAGTGTCCACGGCAGAAGATTGCTTCGATGACGCCATTTTTCACATTATGTTTGACGACTTGACGTTTTGATTCAAAGACAATAAAATTCAAAGTTCATAGACAAGTAGGCGCTTCATACTTTTTCTATGTTAATCTTTGATTTTGTTTGTCACAATCACGTCATAATATTGAAAAATTGTTTTGGTGACCAGCTGACCCAAGTTGATATAAGTTTTTGTAATTTATTCTTATTAAAAGCTTGAAAACACTTGGTAGGAGAGAAAATGACTATCAATTATGTTCCTCGTGTAACTCAGGTATATATTAGTCAATGAACAGTTTTTCTGTAGCAATAAAGGGTGGAGGTCATAGGTTGGATTACCAATACAAACTATTGAGTTAATATTTAAAGGAGATTTTAAAATATAAAATTGTATTAAAAACCTGCATTTTATATATTATCTTTCTCACAAATTTGTTATTGTACTATTTTAGTTGGACTCTGTACAGTTAGACGAAGAAATTGTAAATATCTTAAAATCACAGCTTATAGAATCTTCAAAATATTTATCGGTGAGTATTCATTAAATTTTAAAGTTTGGTTGTAAAGCAAGCTAATCATTTCTTTTCCAACCCAGTCTGAATTTGTATAAAAGCTAATTCACTGAATAATTGAAAGTCTGAAGAAGATCTAGAATAATTTGGGTGGGATAAGATTCATTTTCGTTACCCAAATAATTAAATTAATTTCTTGATTTTCATTCCCTCTTAAATAACATATAGAATTGGTCACAATAGCTCCATTATGGGAGGCAGTGACTGCTAAATAAGTAAGATATAAAATCTTTTTTAAATCCCCCAAAAGATATTGCTAGAATTTGAAAATGGAGTTTGGTTAGAATGTAGATGGAATTGGTTTCCCATTGTGGTTCAGTCAACAGATTTCTTTCGTACAGCGTATTGAGGGTTTGAATTCTAGTGCCGAAGATGTCGTAAGTCGATATTTGTTCACATTGAATGAGCCCAGATTCATTATTTTAATTCGAGATTTAAAATAATAAATCATTTTTGTATTTTCAGCCCGGACTATTGACCCCAGTGTTACCTGAATTAGAATTGATTTTAAGATCTTTCATCTTCAGATATTCCATCTATAAAAATGGTTCATCATTTGGTCAACAAATCTTATCACTCAAGTATGATCGCAAACTTCTGTCAAGAGGAAAACTATCCTGGTTTTATTTCTACACCATAACCTTGAAATACATCGAAGACAGATTGACAATGAGCTTCATAACAAATAGAACAGCTCAAAGTTTCTTAAGCGCACTAGAAAGATTCAGGATTATCGGTGATTTTTGGAACTTGCTGAGATTTTTACAGACTGGAGTCAATCCCACATTAATAGATTATATTTTAAACCTTCAAATAACGAGTGAGAAAGTTATAAGTAATAGATTTACTGATGTTGGCTGGACAAGGGAATTACTCTGGCATAGTTTTATTGTAAGTATTTTTAATCCTTTCTTAATTATTTAAACCCGGTTTCTTTTGTTACTTATCTGGGGTTTGTAATTATAATTATTATTTTCACATTTATATTTATGAGCTTGAGTTCACATATAATTTAACTGGTGCTTGTCAAGTTCGAGGCAATCAGGTTTCCTCCAATGGACTCGCTGTGCACTATGGTTAACCTGCTTACCAACCAAACTCATTTCTCTTTGTTGTTTCATTCCTCAAAAATTCAAACATTTTATTCTACATTGGAAAGAAGATTTTTTTGAATAATAGGTAATGAACACGTTGACTCCTTGGCAAAAAGAGCTAGTCAGGAAGGAACAGATCCGAACGACTTTACATTACCCTTTTGGGATTGGAAGAATGTATTCGTAAATAAAGCGTACGAACAATGGTCTGTGGGGTGGACGGAACATAGTTCCAAAGGTTCAAGACTGCGTTCAATACAGCATAAAATACCTAGGACTCCATGGTTCAAATTATACAAACTGAACAAACGCGACACTTCAATTATTTCAAGATTGAGACTGGGGCATTGTTTGACTGCTCAACACCTTCACAGGATCGGAATCCTACCAGACCCGGGGTGTGAATGTGGTGAGGAGGAACAGTCGATTGACCACATACTCTTGGCTTGCCCATTTAGAGGGTGTGGTGACGTATTTATCGAGGGGAACTTTCAGGGACCCCTCAGTTCTATTTCTTTACTTTCTATGCGTCCGCGGGACTCTTACGGTTATATTACAAATTTTCTAAAAAGACACAATATTAAAATATAGTTTGGTTTAATAATTTATCTGATCTCGAATAATTTTTATATAATACAAACTATTTGATTAATAATGGCACAAATCACTCTTTGAGGGTGGAATGCCTAATTAATAATAAAAAAAAAAAAAAGAATATTTTTAGAAGAATAATGTCAAAATAATGACTTATTAAAATTAGTCAATAGTTGCCGCTAATTACTAAATCCAATCTCACTAGATGTCACAAATTCTATCTTCTAAATAAATTCATTGTGTGTTGTATCTATAATGGGCTGTTTCCAATTCGTTAAGTAGCTAGTCAAAATTGCAGGTGCGAAATGCGGGTTAAACATGGTGTTTACTATATGTTACTTCACACCCGCACTCACACATACACTACTTTCTACTTAACCAAGTTGAAACGACCCATAAAGTAAATCAACATTTGACATAAGGGAAATGGGCCACAATATTGCAGTGTCAAAGGCCTTAGACCCGAGTCAATTGAGGCCGTAGAACCTACTGCCTGGGATTTGATATATTAAATGTCTGTTGAAAATATTTACTATCCCATGGAAATATTTTTACTGAAATAATATCTTCAATTTTAAAATGAATAAATCTAATATTTTAATTGCCCTGTAATATAAGTATGCTTATTTTAAAGTGCAATGTTACCTTTAGGAACTGTTGGGCCATGCTGCTCCGTTGATAGAAACACAACTCGCAAAAAAGATTATGCGAGAAACATCCAATATGTTCAATCGTAAAAACAAGAGAAACCCGGCATTGTCAAGTTTTGCCAACACCACACCAAGTATAAAGCAATCTACCAGGTGTGCAGAGTGTGGCCATTTTCCAATCTTACCACATTTCATGGGGTGTGACCACATATTCTGTTACTACTGCTTACAGGTATATATTATATTCTGTACATTTATTTAAATATTTTTTCCTATATTTGAGGATAAGTAAATATTTATTAAATATTTTTCAGGGTAACAAATTGAACGACCCCAGTTACAGATGTCCGAGATGTAAATTCCAAGGTGTGGATATAAAAAAAATTGTCTGTGGTTAATGTTTTTGTCATAGACCCACTATATCTATGGACTGCTAACGTGAACTGTCAAACGAACAACTGGTGTTATCAACATGCAAGGATTTTTCCTCTCTGACGAAGAGGCAAAGAGGCATTGGAGAACTGTAAAAATGTATTAACTGGTACTCGTTTGAAGCCTTTCAACCTAAATTCTGCTGTATTTTTGTAGGGAAAAATGTTTTACGATTACATTAATGATGTACCTATCATTAAATTGTCATAATTGTTGTTTTTCCTCTTCCACATGTCGATAACACGGGGAACTCAGGCTAGCAAACCATAGAATATAAGATCAATGGTTTTTGTGTAGAAATTATATACCTATACAAGTCAAATCAAAGTCAACTCTTTACCTTGATTTGATTTTTGTTACCTTGGTTCAAAATATAGAGAGATGTGAACTGTCTTTTCCTTCTTTACAAGATTGCACCATGGTGGTTTAAGGGTACAAACTTATATTTAATGTGTTTTTTTGTATGTTATTATGTAAATTTTTTATATCTGTGATTTTTATGTTTATAGTTAGGGGAGAATAATTATTATGTTTGTTAAACACTTGAGTATTTTCTTTTTTTCTCCCTATACTTGAGGCGCAGGGAGGCAAAAGTACAGCCTCTACATCACATCTTATACAGTTGATTTTACGCCATATTGCTTGGTTGTGTAGAGCCAAGAAGTTCTTTAATCGGGTCAGCCATTGGGTTCTGGTTCTTTAATATCTTAGAGTAGTTTTTTTTTCTTCTTCTTAGAGTAATATTTGCTTCGAATAGTTCACTGTGGACAGGTGGATGAATTTGTTAGATCAGAGGTTTCCAATCTTTTTTTGTTTATGTCTGTTTGATTATTTTTTAATTAAAATTTATGACTGTTTTGAGATACTGGAAAATTTATCTTTGGGGACGTTCAAGTATTATGTAATGCGATTTGGGAGGAGCGTCTTGTAAAACATTTTGGGGAAGGATTCAAACAACATGTTACATTGCGTGTTTTTATAATTTAAAATAATGAAATTTAGACATAGCATTGTGATTCAACAACTCCTTTATCATGACTAGCAGGAAACTGCAGCCACACTTTGGGAATTACTCAGTTAGATCATTGAGCCTATTTGTCCCTATTTTGGGGCTAAGCATTAAGGCTAGTGCTTAAAAAAGGTAGGTAAGAAATTAAATAAAAAAAAACATAATTAACAGTATATTATTTTTATTAATAATATTTAAATGAGCATGATTCTGGTAGCCTCTGAAAATATGAGTATTTATTTTAAAACTATAACAATGTATGATTGTGAAATCAATAAAAAAATGGTAAATAAATAATATTATGAAGGATTGTAATGAGAGAATATCCAAAAATAATAATATTTATATAAAAAGCTTATACTTAAATTTTATACTTACAAAAAAAAACAATAATTAAATGAATTCCTGTAATAAAATGGTAACTACGAAATGGACTATACAAACATCAAATGAAAACTTAAAAATAAATTTATTATACTAATGGTAACTACATAATATGGCATTGAATAGAACACAAATAAATACATTTTTTTTCTTACAGAATAATAAAATAAGTATTACTTACTCAGATCTTTAAAATATAAAATTACGAGTTTTTTTTTTGAGAGAGTTCAGTCTAATTTAATTTTCAGGAGAAAAATGGCAGACTCCAAGAAATAGGTAGAATTAGGCTTTAAGAAGAAGAAAATTGAGTTTAGCTGCAAAGATGGCGAACAATTATACTTTTATTCCTAAATAGGTCATTAAAGAAATACAGAATAAATATAAAAGTGCAGAGATAAAAGAAATGGATTAAAACTATATCCATTTATATTTAAAAGAAGCAGACTCAATGTTCTATGAAGATGATTAAAAATGAAAATAAATATGTTTGATAATGAAACAATAAACAAATAATGCTTACAACTAATGAGAATAAAATACCTTCTTAAAATTATCATAATACATAGTAAATTATAATGTTGTTTATGAAACTTTCGATGAAATTCGTTTTAAATTATCGATTAGTGTCGAAATACATCTCCAAACAATGAATGGTGCCCGTTTGACCGGCTTAGTGATGGGTTTGTGAATTGTCTTTGCTGTTTGAAACGGTCGCATGGAAACCATTTTGCCAATCGGCCGAGTAGTCAACAGTACGCACATTGCCATCGGGTTCAACCAAGGAGTATTGTCCTGTAAAATAAAATAATAGAATTTACTTTAATTGCTCTGAATTAAATGACAAGTTTAAGCTATCTGTCCTGTCGCACTTCGTCCTGTCTCAGAATCATTGAAAAATTTATGCCAACTTTTAAATTATATGAAACATTTTTTTAAATAAAATCTGTCCAGCTTTAAAGGAGTGATATATAATCGAGTTGGGCCAAATGTGTTGTAAAGAGGGTGGTTGCCGGAGCCGCAAAACAGTGGCATAGCAGAGTAGAATAGGAAAAAAACAATAAGCAGACCACCACCAAGATGGAGAGAGGTAAAGTGGGAACTATTACATAATAGAAATGGTTAGAAGAGAGTTGAATTTGGCGAAAATGTTGTGGCGACTCATAAAGTGGTTGAGTTTATTGTCATTATTATTTTTTAGAAACATTTCATGGATAGTGTTAGCCATCTATAGAAAAATTTAACAAGTAGTGGAGACCCAAACCAATTTTCATATCTGTTTTTCTTTCACAGATGGCTGTACACCGATCATTAAACGGTAATAGTTATTTAATAGTACCTAATGAGTTTTTAACATTTTTAAATATTATTTAGGGAATTGGTTTAGTTTATTGAAGTACCTTAACGTACTTGCACATTCTGTTGATATGAAAAATTAATACCTTCATTGAAAAATACAAAAGCGAACTTTACGAAGAATAACAAGCTAAGAAAGACTGTGGAAATTAAAATTAATGGTCTCCGCAAAAAGGGGAATCCCTTTATCTATGTATACATAAATAGGCCAAAGGGGCGATAGGTGGTCGCGGAAATAGCGAAATTTAATTCTTATTTTTTTGTATGCAGAGTTATACATTTAAAAAATACGCTCCTAACATACTTGTTGAAAATAAAATAATAATTTTTTATAATTATTTTTTTTGTCTAATATTTGCACATTTCGTTCGTATGCCATAAAATTGAAAGCTTTGCTGTAAGTACGGGAACTTTTTGATGTATCTATTGACAGTTATCTCTTCTTAATTCGTTGAAGATTTATCACCTACCCACGTTTAAAATAATAATATGAAATCATAAATCGCTCATAAATTTATGAATCGCCCCGGGCTTCTTGTTCAAATTGTACCCAAATAATTTAGATTAAAAAAAAACGAAACTATGAGTTATTTATGGTTTTATAATGAATAACACCATATAGATGAATTTACATAAAATGTGAATCATTTAAGAAAACTATGGGGTGGCATGTGGGTGGTTTACCTACCTACAAAAATATTATTAAACGATTTTATCAATATTTTTCACTAGCTGACCCGCCCGTCAACGAGTTAAAGTTAACTTATAATATTGCATTATGTAATAATTATTATTGTTGATTCGGATGCGGGATGAAATTCGACAGGCCATAAGTTTGTAATAAAAACAATAGGGTATTTGACTAATTTCCAGAAACCGTTTTAAATTATTCTACGATACATTATAAGCACATTCTCTTTATATTTTCTGAAGATATGCCATATTTTATATGAAAATCATGTTTAAAGTTTAAATATCCAAAAACGCGCGTAAAACGCTGTCTTGTATAATGGCGCTGGTCACGTGGTGCATTTTACGTCACACTTCTGTATTGGTATGAGATTGATGACTATCATTTACCATGGGGTGACGTCACCTTGACGTCACGGGGACCACAACTAATCACAAGGCGTTTTCACCGGTGACTAGTTCCATAGAAATATTTGGATTTTTATTACGTGTTTTTATAAAAAATAAGCCTATTTAAGTTGTAAAATAAAAGAAATAAGCTTTCTTGGGCCATTTTCAAACAGGATGACCACAATCTGTATCTTATTTTTCATAGTGTCAAATACCCTATTCCTCTACAGTTGCGTAACTTTAAAAAAATCCAAGAGATGGCGGTGTAGTAGGAAATAATTAGTTACCTACGTGTGATGCGTGTTACGTTGTTCTATATGTTGTTGGATGAATAGACTCCGTTAAAGCCAAATTTTACCGAATTATTATGGTAAGATTATTAGGCAGGTGCCTTACTATGTTAAGAAATTACGTTCATCGTATGCACGTGAAATTTGGTGTGACAGCTCGTTAGCCAATCAACGACCGCAACTTCTAGAAAAGCTGACTGCCATAACCTATATACTTAGGCTAAGAACACGTAGAAAGCGGATTCCGACCCGCGCCGACCGGCTCATACCTAGATTGTTGTCTATGGTTTCAATGCATTTAAATGGACACGCCGGAAAGCGGGTTCCTGCTTTTGGGCGCGAACACGTAGAAAGCCGATTCCGACACCTGCCGACCGGCGCAAAGAATGTTTCTATGCATTTGAATGGACGTGCGCACAATAAAAACAGGGGCCCGCTTTCAGGCACTAGCACGCGACGCGGGCATATTTACCGGAATGAATTGGACATTCTTTTTTGGGCAGGCAGACGCTGGTTCTGTCATTTTTTCTCTTGTTATGTGTCATTACTGTCATGTCGAGTCGTCAAAATATTAAAATATTATTATAACTCGATGGATACCGGGAATTTTATTGCCGCGGGTTTTGCTAAAACTCCTATTTAAGATAAAGGAAACAAATTGCACAGCAATAAAAATGCCGTAGACAAAAATGTTGGAGAGAAATCTCGATTGGTAAGTTTTAATAACAATTGATATTCAGTGTGTTTATGTATCTACATATTGCAGTAACACATGGTTTTTAAATAAGAATGTGTGGATATTATTAGAGACCTCAAAGATCTTGCATGGGCATCACCACATTCCCAGCTTTAGTGAAATGTCACGCACCTGAGGAAACACGAACTTACTCGAAGTGAACACAAATACACTTTTGACGCCTTTATAAGACGAGTATTTGAAGAATAATTATTGATTTTGATTGAGCTAGATATGGGCACATCAGCTGTAAACTGCTCGCCTATAGCTTATTTGAATTATACAGTTTCTCTAACCTCCAAAGTCAGTTGTAATGAATTTTGTAAGAAGCGCCCACAATAGCCTTTAGAACTATGGAATAAAACTGTTTGTAAATTTAAAACGTTTTATCCTGAATGTTTTTGAAATGTTAATGAAAATTAATTGGAAGATATCTCTGTCCAATGATAAACTCACCCTCTGTATAGTTGTATAGAATTTTATTGTTTTGTAGAAATTTATAATAAATCATTCTTATTTCAATAACAACTTATTACATGTAATGGTATTTTCATTTACAGAAATTAAACTGAGAAAGAAATGGAAATATTTAAGGAGCCAGTTCGCAGTTGAATATGATAAAATTCTACCATTAGCTCAGAAGATCTATCAACAACAATGTACATAAATAGCCGTACTATCAATCGCTCTTATCTCTTAGAGATATAGTAAAACCGAGGCAGTCAAGTGGAAATCTAAGAGGTCCAAATACACATGCAAATATTGTTTTAGAATCCCCAAATGATAGCTTCCTGTCTTCTCAACTCCCAAGAGCTATCAGTAAATTTCCAAATACAGTCTTCTTTATGGTCGGAGCAGGAAGACATGCCACATATATCTGCAAGCATTCCGCAGTTGCAGGAAAAGATGCATGTCATCAAATATGTAAGTACGATAAGTCATTAGATATTATTATTTTTACTATTAATGTTATCAGACAGGCAGCTATGCTGATATGTTTGATCTCACAACAGTATTCACTTGTTCAGTCTGTCAAGTCCACACTTGAACACATTAACCCCTGAAGCAGAAGTTAGAGTGTCTCCAAGCAAATAAATATTAAGGATCATCTATTATCATTTAGAAGCAGGTTGCAAAAATTAGTAAAAGATTGTGTATACCAGTCAACATTTCCTACTCTATACTTCACAAGGGATTTATAACAATCACCCAGTACATGTGTTATCAATAGAGATATTTATTTGCGAAGATGTTTATTTGGAAGAACATTATTTAGAAGAAATTTAATTTGTATGGAGGTGATTGGTAGTCCAATGGTATCAGTCGATGGCTTGCATACACACAGCATACTGAAGGTCGTGGGTTCGAATCCCGGTGCCGACCATTTCCACTTTCACAACACAACCCTTTGGTTAGTGTGAAGGATGTCAAAAGTGTATTTGTGTTTGCTTTGAGTGAGCCCATACTCATATTTTTAAATATATAGGTACATATAATTTTTATTCATGATTGTTGCTTTTATTTATACATTTGTATTGTCTTTCTTTGTTTTATGCCATATTCATAAACAAGATGTCTTACTGTGTTTTGCAGAAAGTGCTTGGTGATGCTCGCATTTATAGGAGAAATCACACCATCTACAGATGAAATTCCGCCACCTACCGAAAATTTCTCACAACATTAATAGCACCAATTTAGCATACATGCAAAATAAACAGTTTACCTTTTGATTCGACACAGGGATGAATATCAATTTATTGTTTATTTCACACAAAACCTTATTTCATAGAGGATTGCACAGAATATCTAACACACTCCATTTGCAGACACGGCTATCTAATTATTTTTTGCATCTCAGTAACTTTTCAAATATCCTTGTCAAGTTTTATTTATCATTATAATTTTATGGAAAAAAGCAAGCCTTTTTTTATTTAATATTGAATCAAACCTTCTTTTCTCAATTTCATGTGATGTCAAATTTATATCGGTAAGTACAAGACTGAATAAATTCTTACCTCTATTTTAAAACTCGTATTTAATTTCTTTACTCAAGCCGAGCCCTTTTCCCTATAAGAAAACCAAACTATCTAACTTTCTCTAAAAGTCTACCCTCCTTATTATTCAAGACCATAAGAGCTCAAGGACCTAGTGACATTCTTGAGGAGACCTTTATATATAGTTCTATCATAAAACGATTCAAACATGAAGCGCTTTTCAGAGACTACCGTCTCCATTCAATCAAATGTTTAATATTCTGTAACACAAGTTTTTCTTTATAAGGAGGGTAATATATTGAACTATAAATGTGTTCTATGAATGACAATGTATAGACAAAATATATTCATTGAAATAAAAAAATGTGTAGTTTCTTTTTTTTACTGTAGAGCAGTCAACAAAGAAGTCCCACTGTGTGGATAGATAGATATCGCTTCCAACTATGAAACGAGGAAATTTAAATGGAACGTAACTTAACTTGTCTGCTTGATTTGTGTAACTTGACTTATTTTTGAATCTTGAATTACTTCTCATTGAATATATTTTATTATTTATTTACTAGATGTGAGAGTCTCTCCTGTCTGACCACATGCACGACATTTATCTATAATATTAGGTATTTTCTATATTATATTATTATTAGGTTCCTTACGGTTGTTTGCTCAGTCTTTTTGTACCAAACAACAGGGACATATTATGTTATCAAGGGTCTTATTACCACTGTATGGAGCCATTGAATATAATTGGAGGATAAATCTGTTTCCAATCTGGATTTTTTGTTAAGAGTACAATAAAGAAACCTATGACTTTTTATGAACTTAATAGAGTGGTGCTGGGGGTATCACCTACTTATTATGTATTAGTTTATTTTGCTGCTTTGGAGATAAATTCATAACTTTACCCTATATTTATACTTTTATTCTATAACAGGAAATATCAATGTAATTGCCACTTGCTAACCTGATCGAGAAATCGTTTTTGTGTACTGCTAGTAATGACTGTACAAGTTTATTTTTGTATACATACTTTCATTAATTAATCATTATTATTTTAGGTTGAAATGCACTTTCGAGATCTACTCGTACTTTGACATTACTACCAATTCATTAAAAAAATTAGGTTCGTTAGCATGTTTTCTAACTAACCTATTTTCATGACTAACAGTCATGAAAATAGGTTACCATAATTCTTCACAAGCACCCCCGAATCCATTTTACCCTCTGCAAACCGAACATATTTGAATTTTTGGCTGAGTAGATCTCTAAAGTACATTTTTACCTTATTATAGAGTGAGAAAGTTAAAAAAAACATTAAAAGGACAAAAATGTATCCTTATCAACATAATGAAGCACTAATGCATTCAGTTGATCTCATCGAAGCAGTTAACTTTATTTAGAGAAACAGGAAAGAATTCGTATTTCGAAATTGTACTAGGTGAGTAATCTAGGAACCACTTCATGTTCATGGATAGCCAGTGATTAAATAAATCCAAATTTAGCATCCTTAACGCAAACACGTCGAAGATTGCACCATAACACATCCTGGAGTACTGGTAGGAATCTTTCCTTGTCGTTCTTTAACTTTGCATATTGTGGTATCCGCCATGTACAAACCGATCACAATTAATGGGATGAACGCTTGTAACTTTTAATTTTATTGATGAGCACTAGATGAGAAAAAAATCATAATTTGAAGAGTTTTTCATTCATTACTGCGGACGACAGCCAATTATGTTATTGACAGTTATTAACTTTGACAAGATCACAAGCATAGAGTATGGAGTATTTAACACAGATTGCTAGACCACAAACAAACTTTGCCGGCGTTCTCTGTGTCCGTGTACCCAGCGCAAATTTAAGCGGGCAACGGTTTCTTGCAACCGGAAACCCGCCACCTGCTTTCTACGTGTTCTCAGCCTTTCCTGTGGGTATCCCCATTCAAATGCATAGTAACATTCTTTGCGCCGGTCGGCGCGTGTCGGAATCGGCTTTCCACGTGTTCTTACCCTTACGCCTTACTACGTATACAAAAAATCAGATTTATAATATTACCTACTGATTAATATTGCAAAAGTTTTTGAATTGAACCTTGTTTATAGGTTCATTATATTTCAGAGGGCGTCTTGTTAACTGCGGTGTCCAAGCTACGCTAATCGACACTCAACATCAAGATTACACTCGTTTCTCACCGTATTTCCCGTATTGCTTGAAAGAAAAGTTTCACTACCTATAGCGAGTCATGGCCTCCCATTGCGATCAAACAGCAAGCTTCAGCCATAAGCTGAAGAAATCACCTTAATATTTATTTATTAAATCATCCACGGCATTAACGCCTTTTATATGTCATTTATTTATTAAGAAAGTGAAAAAACAAAAATACCAACAATATCACACAAGTCGAACACAATCATACAATATAGTTAAAACAATAATAAAAATTAAAATTTATGATAAAAAGCACGATTCAATTTTAATTTTATTTAAAACAAAAACAAAAGGAAAACATTAGCTACGTGTATAAAAATATTAAGGATAAAACAAATAAAAATCAGAAAATATACCAAAATACAATAATCTCTGTCAGACCAAAATAATAACGAGCGTCAACAAACCCTAGATTAAAAACAACAAAGAAGGCAATGACGCTGTACAAAAACACTTAAAAATTCAAAGGATACAAGACGACAACACATGATTAGCACCCAATAGACTGATCAATTATTGGGAATTCGTTAATACGAAAAATGTAACAAGATATATCTATTAATATCACCAAAAGGAGCAGTGGCGTAACTATAGGGTGGCAGGGATGACAAAATGCCATGGGCCCCCGACCCAGCGAGAGGTTGCGAGATTCGAAATCATTTTCAACACAATCATTTTTAAAAGATGTTCGATAAATTTTAAAATTCATCCAATGGTTGAATAATATTTTGTTGTTGTTGTGGTAGGTAGGTAGGATGTTTGAGGATTCGCCTCATTTTGTTAACCAAAAAAGTACTTTCATCTTGGTGGGCCCCATCGGTGGGGGATGGGGAGGGAGGGGCTAGATAGAAATGATTGGAGAGTCGTTTTCTCTGCCTATCCGTTTAAAGGGCAAGGCGCGAGTGGAAACAATCATTGTATATCTACTTGTATAGTAAAGGAAGACACTTTATAGAACTGCATTACTTGACACAAACACTGAGTGAATTTATTCATATCTGCAAACTTATAGGAACTTCTGATGAAAATATCGATGCAACTAGTTTCAGGTTAGGTCACATTCCACGTCACTTGTTTGATTCCCGCTGCGACCGATTATTTCATCTTGTTTCATTGATTTATTTCAATTAAACCACTCACATGTTTGCCGGTTTAGAATGGTGCAATCAAACTGCAAAGCGTAGCATTTCTGAATTACTCTATACAACCGGAAAGGAACGGACTGGCCAAATAAAAAAAGACTTCTAAAAAAAGAAAAAGACTAGACACTTCGAAAATGAGTTTTAGTACATGGTACCTAGGTGTTTATACGTGCACTTATGTGTCTTACTTTTTTGATAATTATTATTCATCAATTTTAGGTACTGATTTCTCTAAAGTACTTCTTCATTAGATTAGGTATAATAATAAGCTTGAAAGGGTAGAAGTGTCGGACAAATCATGAAATATTACCTACATGAGGAAAGAGGGGGACAAAATATTGTATGTTCACTTGAAAACTAGCTAGGTACAATTTATTAATATTAAATCCCTTATGTCAGTGTTCGCCGCAGCACACTGGAGTACCGTGGTCATAGGTTGGTGGGCCGCGAGAAAATGAGACCCTAGTGTTTTTAGATGCTCATGGTTCAGATTCTGTGTTCAAAACAAAATAATAAGTAGTAAAACTAATTTATCTGCCGGATATAAATACATATTCGCCCATTTAAATGAGCACAGAAAAAATGCAAGTCGCAACAGTCGTTAAGGAATTCCAACTTTAGGACGATAAATGAAGATAGGAGAGCAACCTTATCGAAGATTACCTACTCCAAATTTTGATCGCCTGCTGTGCTCAGTTAAAATGTCATGGGAGATAACTCCCCCGCCGCGTTTAATGGGTGAAGGGTGGGGGGGGGGGGGGGGGGTAAAAAATTACGTAATATTTGTACGACCCCTATTTTTTATTGGTGTACCTCTGAAATTTCTTGATTTGGTAGGTGTACCTTGAACACAAAAAGTTTGCGGAACACTACCGAACACAAAAAATCAGTTCCAAATAAAAATGATACTTTCAACGGCTATTAGACCCCCCTTCTCTTTTAGATATACCTACTTGTAGTCTGAAACCTTATTAAGCTAAAATGATGGTGAAATTTCAAGTAGGTATAAAAACTTCGAGAAAAACTTAATTTCGTTAGCTATGCAAGCTGTTATACATTTTTACGAAAGCTTACGATTGTAGACTACCCAGATTACCAACGCCGGTCAATATGGTGATGGACTTTTCTCTCAAAATGTACCTACATGTATATCTATACTAATATATAAAGAGGAAAGATTTGATTTTTTGTTTGTTTGTTTGTTTGTTTGCATCGAATAGGCTCCAAAACTACTGAACCGATTTGAAAAATTCTTTCACTTTTGAGAAGCTACAATATCGGCGGTGAACATAGGCTATATTTAATTTCCAAAAAAAATTGGGTAACCTACGAAAACTTCAATAATGTAACCCAAGGTGTAAAAAATTTACCTAAAATATTCTTTTTATCGCGAACGCTGTGAAAACTAATGATGATAGAATAAAACAATGTACTACAATTTTGTAGAAGACATCATTATTTACAAAAAGTATCGCGACAGCATATGTCTAACTATTATAGTTATGCCACAATAAGTGTTTTTTTATTTAAAAAAAATCAATAAAATGTCACCTCTAGAAAAGGCTCTTTATTGGTATCTTGGTATTACTCCTTATTAAAATAAATTAGTTCATATTCAAGTCTGCTTCAATATGTTTGTATAACTTTTTGAATTATTCAATTCGGACATTCCATTCGAAAGTTATCACGAGTTTAAAAATGTGAGTATTGGAAAAAAAGCATAGTTTCATATCATCTCAACTTATCCGATGCAGAGTGCGTACGGGAGCCGGGGAGGGGACTGAGGGAAGTCATGACGTCAAGTTTAGTAGAAATACCGCGCAAAGTAGTCACGGTGGTAAAGTGACGTTACACGATACATTGCAATGCAATAATTATTATTCCAGATTAACATATGCTATAAAATATTTTGAAAAAGTTAGGGATCTGTATGAAAACTAAATTATTTTTAAGTATCTATCTACCCGTGCGAAGCTGGGGCGGACCTCTATAGTTAGGTATAAAGAGAAAATATACATCAAGTATTAGGTATATTGTTTCTTAGTGATTAGACATTAAAAATATTTTATCTATCCAACGTAATGTCCACTAAATAAGTAGGTACCTATACAACTTCTCTATTTCACAACATATATTATAATACCTACCTATACGAATCAGATAGATGTAGGTACCTACATAACTGAATGGTGTATAAGGGATACCTAAATAAAATAATACTTATATACCTAAGCAAATATAACTTCCAGTTTAACACTTCCGACAAAGACACATAGAAGATTTTTTTTTGAGAATTTGAATACAAAAAAAAATATTTTTTCACCAACTGTTAATAAAATATTATTTTTTACTAACGGGTCGTTTGATTTCGTTTTTTTTTTTATTTAATATTTGATTGGAAGGATGCCATAGAATCGAGCACAATGGAGAGATTTCCTTTGGGTAAGAACACGTAGAAAGCCGATTCATACCGCACCGACCGGCGCAAAGAATGTTACTATCCATTTATATGGGGATACATATCCACAGAAACCCGCTTTCCGACATGCCCATTTAAATGTATTGAAACCATAGACAACAATATTTGAGCTGGTCGGCGCGGGTCGGAAACGGCTTTCTACGTGTTCTTACCCTTTCCCCTAAGCGGGGTGTAAAAATTCGATGAGTAGAATCAGTGGCGTTATGAGCGGGGGGGGGGGGGGGCGGCGGAGGGGCCGACCGCCCCGGGCGCCTCTATTGAGAGGGCGGAAAAATCTACTTGTGCTATATTATACACGAACAGATTGATAAAATCAGAATTTTTATGTTCATCAAAAATAACATTTAATTTCGGGTTAAAGTCTTAAAAAAACATTTGCGGTGAAACCGCATCAGGTAGAAAAACCTGTGTCAGAAGTTAGCTCTGTCCCGCTCTGTCCTAAAATTGAATTTAAGTACTATTGTTTTGCTGTAAGTATGTGAATTAATTTTATTTTCATGTTATTTTTATCAATTTATATAGAGGGTGGGGTGTTCCAAATTATATAAGGGGAGGAGGGCGGCAAATTTTATGAGGGGGGGGCGCCAAATTTCTTACCCGCCCCGGGCGGCGAAAACCACGGTACGCCACTGGGTAGAATTTATGGAAGTTTGAAGAAAATAGACCGCTAACTTAATGAGGAAGTAAATAAAAACATAAAGCACGAATTTTTCATGCTCAAAAAATTAAAAGGCCCGCTTTAATCGATAAATTTTTGTCTGTTATTCGCACATTTTGTTTGATCAAGTGTCGAGATAACACTATGGTTTACAAAAATCCTATCATTGAATAATATTTAACATTCACATTACTTCGTTTTAAGACTCCCACGTTTCAAAGTTGATTTTTATTAGATTTATTAACTGACTATATGGTTATCAAACAGCTTTACTTCATAAATCAATTCAATTATAATATTAGTTTATTATCTGGGTCGAATAGATAAAAAAGGGAATATCGACAATTATCTATTTTGTCATGGAATAACTGTAAAAATCATAATTTAAACTTTAGTATGTAATTAGAATGACATTAATAAAACCTTGCGCGCCTATTTTTTGATAGGTGTTACCATATAAAAAAAATTAAACGCATAAATTAAGAACAGAAAAATAATATTCAAATTAGAATAGTGTTTTTTTTTTAAACATCATGGTATAAAACAGTAGGTACCGACCTACGTATATATTTAATAATTATTTTGAAAGACAAAATATTATATAAACGTGTCGTTCGTTTGCTTAATAAGGACCCATAGGACCTCCAAAGGAGTTAAGTCATGAAATCGGTTGAAAATCTCCTTACTACAGTATTCTGGGATTCGAAAGAGTTTTTGCTTATTGACTTTACCAAAATAGGCCAAACTGTAACCGCAGCACTTTACGCAAGCACTCTGCACGTTTTTTAGGAAGCTATTCGGGAAAAATTTCAGGAAAATTGACCGCCAATGTCTTTTACTCCTCGACAAGAACGCGCCGATTCACTTGGTGCGCATTGCGAAGTCCTCCTAATCTTATAGCATGGTTTCCAAAATATCAATAATTGACCTTTAAGCCTCGCTCTGGTACCTACCGACAGTTTTTGTTTTCGGAGCTGAGTAAAAAACATTATTGGAAAGCGTTTTTCCGACAATGAAGAGTTAAAGGCAGTCAAAAACCATATTTTTTTTTCAGAGCAAGATAAAAATATTTTTGGAAGCTTTTGAAAAGATAGGTAAATTGTCTTTATAAAAGCAGCATTGAGGTTCAAAAAGAGTAGGTATATAGAATAGTAGAATTATTATCAGATTTTTCTGACTTTTCCTTCATATCCATACCGAGAATACATTGAGCTGCCCGTAATTTATTTTAGGCACGGCGTAGCCGTGACAGATGGCTTGGTGTAACCCTTTAGCCAAAACTTCCCGTAAAATTTTCAGGTGTTGCCCAGTGTAAATAATTAGATTGAGTCATGTGTGTGTAAAATAAAAGAATTTAATATCTCACAGACGGCTTAAGGTAGTTATCCAGTACCGACCCACATACACATAGACGAGACTAGATTGACCACTATACGTGTGTCTGTCCGTATTGCGATCTATGTGTCTTAAATCAAGTGTAGGTAATCTTTTAGTATTACTTAGCCAGAATTCGCCCGCAAGCTATCTACCTACCATAATAATATGTGCATGAAACAATAACATGACATCAAGATTACCTTACTAGAAGAGTTACAAAATGATTTTAATTTCATTATTGGGTAATTATATTTATCTAATAACATTTATCAAAATAATAATAATATAATTAATAACAAATAAAAGTTTAAATGGAACGTTGTAAACTAGTAGCTGTTTTCGTATTTTATCGATGCGATTATCTTTAGCCGAGTACCGGTAACAAAATAAAGCACGAGACATCATTGAAATTAAAAAACCAATTTAATTTAGCAGAAAACTAGTGATTTTTTTTACAAACTTTTTAAATAAAAATAAAGTATAAAGTCGCGAATAATGGAAAATGCACTTTATGTATAAGTACCTACCTACCCAACGTGTTAAGGATTTTCATGAAATAAACACTCAACAAAAAAATCTGCAAAAACAGCAGTTGTGAAAACTCCGTAAAAGCATAAAAAAGCAAGCGATCTTTTTTTTAAATTTGACCAATTCCGTGATTGTAAGGAAATTCGCCGACAATTTAAGTTCTGACAGACACTGTTATAAATCGATGTCACACAGTACACAATTGAAAAGAATAACGTAAATCGCTCGTGATTTTTCATAGCCATGAGAAAAAAAAACAAAATACTCAACGAATCAATAGAATAGTTGGAGTAATGATAACTATAATTGATATTTATCATGATCACTCATTATCGATGCTCAAACAAATTTGTTCCAACACTTCCTCAAGTAGAGGTTTAATTTGAGTCTACAAAGCACTATCCCATATTTTCGTAATAGATGGTCAATGATTAAATTTAAGGCATTATAATGTCAAGTTAGTATATATAACAATATAAAAGCTGCTGTTACCTTTTACTACATCTCCATCCCTTTCCTCTTTTTGGTGTTTGACATCCCCTGTGTGTGGATCATTCACTGAATATTCAAAAGCATATCTTGGATGATCATCCTACGGGGAAAAGTGGTTGCTTTCAGTTATTTTGAAGTATACAGTGAAGTTAACATCAGAATAAGTAAAATAAATAATATTGCAATACTAACATAATATTCCTCTTGTTTTGCGTGGACGTCTTTCACAAGAACTTGAGGGGATGAGACCGCTGCTACTGGAGCTACTTTCAAGGAGGACACTGAAGCGTATGATGGGTTTGCATAGCTATGGAGAGCAGCTGGAGCGGAATAGCTATGGATTGCTGCTGGGGCCGAAACGTATTTCTGAATAGCAGGAGCAGCATAACTGTGAACTGCTGGGGCGGTATAACTGTGAACAGCTGGGGCGGAATAGCTCTGAACAGCTGGGGCGGCAATATATTTCTGAACAGCGGGAGTAGCGTAACTATGAACAGCTGGAGCGGCGTAACTATGAACAGCTGGAGCGGCGTAACTATGAACAGCTGGGGGAGAGTAACTGTGAACAGCTGGGGCGGCGTAGCTGTGAATTGCTGGGGCGGCAATATATTTCTGAACTGTGGGAGCAGCGTAACTATGAACTGCCGGGGCGGCGTAACTATGAACAGCTGGGGCGGCGTAACTATGAACAGCTGGGGCGGCGTAGCTCTGAATTGACGGGGCAGCTAAAGTTTTCAAGGCAGGAGCTGCATAACTGTGAATTGCTGGGGCATAACTTTGTACTGCAAGAGTTTTCAACGCTGGAGCAGCGTAACTGTGAACAGCTGGTGCTGAATAGCTTTGGATAGCTGGTGCTGCGTAACTGTGGTACGCTGGTGCGGAGTAGCTTTGAACAACTGGTGAAGAGATTGTTTTCACAGCAGGGGCAACATAGCTCTGAACAGCAGGGGCGGCATAGTGCAATGGAGCTGACAAGACTTTAGCTTGTGTGAATATTGGAGCTTGATATTTGGCAACTATAGGAGAAATACTTTGGACAGCGGGTGCTGCACTGTATTTCAAATGTAATGGAGAACTTTCAACTTTGGCGATTACTGGCGCTTGAGCATACGCGACATTTGGACTGGCAACATAACCAGCTCCGCTACTGTATGAAGACAAACCAGCTGATGTAGAGTAACCGTGGAGTCCAGCTGAAAGAAGAGGTTGAGCGAGTGATAGTTTGGGGAGAGCTGGAGCAACCTTGAGAAGCGCTGGAGAGGGGGAGGGGACTGCGGCGTATTTGATTCCTGTGGAGAGTTGGACAGATGGTGCTGGGTAGGAATATCCTTCTGAAGCGTGCTTACACGGAGGAAGCTCGTTGGAGGCCCATTGCGCAAGAGACGAATGAGCGATGAACAATATCAGAAATACCTGGAAGGCAAAACACGGTATATTAGCCTTCTGTACATTATAATATGTTATTATAGTTTGCAAAATTCTAGCGCATTTTAAAAATTGTATCAATATTTTATATAAATAAATAAAAATGAATCAAATCAAGGGTTTTCAATTTTAGGATATACATAACTAATATCCATTTTTCTTATCATGGATTTTTTTTAATATCCCAGCACGACATAATCGATTCACTGCACTCAACTGTCAAAAGTCTGTTCTCGATAAAATGCACTGCTCACTGTGTTTCTTTTTTCTGACAAGGTATACTTAGAACCCTCATTTCTCTATCAAAAACCCCCTTAAAAAAATGAAATGCTACACACGTTTAAAAACATTACATACTATTTAAGTAATTGAAACAAATTTGACCGATATTTTCAAAATTACACACGTTCTATTTTCAAATTCAAAACCTAAAACTATTTTTTCCTTTGGGAATAGACAAAAATCATAAATAATATATTTTATTTTAAAATCACTTTGAATTACGAACACTTTTTCATTTTCCGTGCACTCGCGAATATGGGACGAGAGGATTTCAGTGAGATGAAAATAGCTTTGTTTTATTATTCACTCACCTTAACACTAGCCATTTTAAATAAATAAATTTATAGGTAAATCGTAAATTAATGGGTATTTTATTAAAAAGTTGATTATAAAGCACTAAGTTCGGCCGGTCCAGCACTCGAGTCCTACTGTTTGATTTTACGAACTGACAGACCAATTTATAGTGATCTACTTATTGTAGTTTTATTTATATATCAAAATAGACATGTACCTGATGTTATTTTGTCGGATTTGAAAGGTGATATGTAGAAAAGTGTCGTATGTACACTATTCACATCTACTCCAATAGTACGAGCAAGTCACTTTTTAAGACATTGCTCTATATAGCAGTGTCCACACTATGCGCCTATAACAGGTTCTTAAAATGCCTATTTCTTCAAAACACTCTACCTGATAGCCGTACACTCATTCCTCGGCTTTACGCTGATCCATTTACCATTTTTTCAGTGAAAATTATACATCGTCTTTAGTCAAATTAAATTTAGGTAGGTAGGGTCGAGATTTTGGATTTATTTAGACTGAAATATTTTGATATACCTACATACCTATAAAGGTTATAATTTCAATTTTCTACATATCACCTTTCACTAATATCAGGGTCAAGTTAATGATTTAACCATCTTCTCTGTGGTCGTTTAAAAGTAAGTAGTCTTCGTGTGCAATTATAAGCTCCCAACGTCAAAGGTCACTAAAATATATGCCTCATCGTAGAAACAGTGGGGGAGGGGGGGCATATATTTTAGTGATACCTTTGTGAGAAGAAGCGGTGTAGAAGGAAATCAATCAATCAACGCTTCTCTGTTTTTATTTGTAAGTGTGATAGACACAAAGGATTTTAGAGCTTTTAAATCCTTTTCACTGTTTTCTCACTAAATTTGAAAAGTCTCTAGTTAGACTATCGATGCCTGTAAATTCAACAGGCTACATATTACAGTTACCTTATGTAGAGAAGCCAAAGAGAGAGCACTTTAATAGAAAATGCCACTACATTTTAACCGAAAATATATGACATATACATAAACTTATACAGCCTTCATTGTATAGAATTCTAGGAATGTTTAAAATCGTCAGGAAATTAAACATGTCCTATTTATTATACACATTTGCCAGAATTTTTATGTTTTCTATAAATACCTATGAGCATGTTGTCCCCAAAATTTATAAAAAAAACGTGATTCTGCTAAGATAAATCTGCAACGGTGAGTAGAAAATGATTTGAAAAAAAAAACAAGCATGATATTGAACAAGTTTTGTCTTTATTAAAAAAAAAAGGATACACATCGATTTTAGATCTATGCGATGACGGAGTTCCCTTATGTTAACGAGTGTATTGTATACATGCGTTTTAAGGAAAATTTTCAAAATAATATCGGCATAAAAAAAATACATATAATACTCGATTGGAATGGAGTGCAGAAAATCTTGTTCAACACTGAAAAGTATCAGAATTTAATTTTTTTTTCCAATTTTACTTAGCAGAGATGTAATCAAAATATTGACTTAACATAATATGTACTACAACTAAAATGTAATTACTTTTGATTATAATTCGCACAAAAAAGAGTTCTGGATGGGTATACCTACAGGAAAATTTTTTGTTCGAACTAAACTTATTCTTTTACTTAAGGGTCATTCTAACTCTGTAAAGAACTAATTTTTAGGTAAATGAGACAAATTCCAATTATTTTTATGATTTATCTTCACATTTTACCGCATCTGACATTTCTATAAATATTTTTTTTTTGAGTTATGAACCGAAAAAAAATTGAGAGACGTTCCAGAAAAAAAATAAATGGGTACTCAAAAAGCATCATATATGCCAGCTATTCCAACTGTCGATTTGTTGAAGAGAAATTATTTCTCGAGACAGATCGGCAGTATCAAGCCAAGATACGTGAAATTTGTATGGCCAGGTCTAGATTTTAAACGGTTTTTCAAACTTTGACGACAAAAAACACCAACTTAGAGGCTTTGCAGCATATATGTTCCATAGATGGATTTACTCAGAATTCGGAGGAGAACATTTAGTGTGTCTGTGTGTGAGGGTGTCTGTGTGAGTGTGTGTCTGTGTGTGTGCCTGTGTGTGTGTCCGTCCGTCCCCCCCTTATAACTTTTGATTCGCTTGATGCAGAGATCCTAAAATTTCAGAAAATATTTAATACTTTAAGCCTACAAAACTTGTATACTCAGAATTTTGAAATTTTCTTTCAGTCAGGGGTAATCAACCTTTGAATTTTTACTTAATTTTTTCGTATATCTCGAAAAATATAAAAGCTAGAACACAAAAAATGTGTATGTATATAGAAAAATACAATATCTCAAACTAAATTTAATGAAAAAGTTCCAGGGTTTCTCAAACTTTTTTTATAAAGAAAAATATTTTTTTATGACAAATTTAAGAGTTTCAGTGCCTATATTTCAGAATTTAATAAAAATATCAAAAAACGCCAAAACACATCAACTAGATAATTTAATTTTCTATAAAAAATACATGCATTATAACAGTACATCTCAAACTTTTCTTAACAATTTTTGTAAAAATTTAATTTATTGACGACATCGTTTCATACAATAAACATACCGACTCAGGCCATCGACAGTTGGATCTCATGTTTACATGCAACTAGTTAATAAAAATTCATTCTATATTCAATTAGGTGCAAAGTATCCTTAAGCTTCAAATATTTCACTAGTTCTAAACTTAAACTTTTTCGTGAACGACCCAACTGGTCAGTTTTTAGAGGAAGGACTGTATTTTGAAAATAATAATGATAATATGTAACAAATATTAATATAACACACGATAGATTAAGCGAGTGGAAGGGCAAAATGTGGTATCTAAGCGTTACACTAAGACATTTTTTAAATTATACCGATAGAATTTTTATTAATTACTCTTTGAATTTTGCAGCAGATTATGGTTTATTGTCTGATAACTGAAAACTATTTTTTTTCCTATAATATTTTCTGAATGTCTATGTCGTTTCTCAATCTCAATACTGGCAACATTGAATTGAAATATCTGACGTTTATTTTCTAATTCTTAATTCATATTTATTTCAAATGGATTGTAGAATAGTTCTGTTTCAAAATAAACTATGTTCCATGTTGAATACCTAACTGTTTACGAATTGTGAGGAAATCAGTTATTGAAATGGGCGAATTTGAGACCAGTGGAGAGCTCTTGTTGCCTCCCAATGCAGGTACAACGATACGTTTTTATTGCCTCAGTATTGTAGTTGTAATGTGTTTTTTGTATCCAATATGTCAATCAAGGTATATTTGCTTTTATAAAACATAATCAGGCAAATCATTCCTCTTTACATCTGACATAGCTAAGATAAAAAAATCTGTTTGATCAATAGCTATTCCAGCCCCATAACGTCTCAAATTCAATCGAAAATGTTTACTAATAAGGGTAGAAATACCCTTGGTCGCAAGGCTTAGACTAAGGCTGAACGAGGTTGATTTTCATAACATCTTCGAGTTATTTTAAGAACTTTTCTTCGAGATTTCCTTCAATTGGAGCAGTTTCAAGCGTTGAGCAGTTTTATAGAACAACGAAAATTGAAGGAAAAGACAACGAAGCAGCAGTATATTATAGGACAACGAAAATTGAAGAAAAGGACAACGAAAACTGCTTAAATTGAAGGAAATCTTGAGGAAAAGTTATAGGACCTAGATCATCTATCAAGATTTGGCGACAGTTTTCTCTTGCTTTTGTTCAATCATTGTGACATCTGGTAACACCGAATAACTGTCAAAATTTAGGTATTTTCCAAGAAACTCTTTGAAGCCTCTTCGCCTTCATTTGTCCTTTCAGGAGCCATTGTGCATAATTTTCTTCTTTTAAGAGTGGTCAGCGGCTCCTTATATCCTAACTTTTTTTTGGGAAAAACTCAATTCATTATTAATTCGTTGGTAATATACCTTTTTCTTTTAAACTCTGAGTCAGATACCTACTTAACTCAAATAAAATACCTATGCTCCTAACACAAAAATGTGGGATGTATATCATAGTAATTTTTAAAGGTCTCATTGTCATAAAATAGGGCCACTAATACAAAGGCTTGACCATTAGATAGTGAATTCTCTCCTTTCCATGGTATGAAGGTCTGCAGAAACCTTGGATTTATATCTCGTGACAAGCCAATAATACCTCTTTCCTTTTAAATTTGACACAGCTATCATTATTCGTCCAAAAATAATTCAATTTAAAGCCGCGATCGAATCAATGACTGCATTAATAATAGATATTGAAACTGTCGAGGTTGTCAGTGCTGACATATTGGTATTGTATTGTGTGCCAGAGACAAGGCAATGGTGGAAGCCCTTTTAAATAAAGAGCGCGCTTTAGACGGACAAGAATCGATACATATTTCATAAGATGCAAACTATGATAGTATTTAGGATAACTTTTATTTTTTCATACATTTATTTTTCAGTTACGTAAACATATAAAAAGTATTCTTTTTATTTGTATTTGTTTCCATCTTATCGATTCCCTTATAAAATTTGGTTGGTTTTGACTCAAAAAATTCAAGGACATCCTCATTTACCCCCTGTTCTAAAGTGAAGGTTTATCCATAAAAAAACAATTCTGCAAGGAACAGAAAAGGTGGTAATCCATTGGAGCAAGGTATGGAGAGAATGGAAGACGCGGCGAAATAGACCAGCCAAGTTCAAGATTTTTTTTGAGTCATTCTTGATGTATGGGCACTATCATCCAGCACAATGACGTGTTGACGAATGCAGAGCGCTTTTCTAGCATCTTTTCGTGAACTCTTTGGAGTTGCCGAACATATTGTTAACTCCAGTCATCATATTATTCCTTTTAAACGTCTCATAGTGAATGATTCCTTGGCGATCCCGTCATACACTCAACAAAATGTTCTTATTGTGGTTAAATAAATAATGGTTAATTAAATAAACCTCCCCTATCAGTGCCTAAAGTAAACGCTTTAGGCACTGATAGGGGAGGTTTATCTTTATCTAACTGATGTCTTTTACGGAAGAGGTTTTCATTAGTTATCCATTTTGCATCACCAATAATAATGTTCTTTAAAATGGGTTTATTTTATTCACGTAAAAATAAACGTTTTATTTTTAGCCATCGGTAGATATAACTTGACGTCACGATTTTTATGTTAAGCTTTGTTTGTGGTTCCTTACTATGTTTTCTGTATCTATGTACTTGCCCTCTTCCTGTTCAAATGTTCGGTTTCGGCTTTCTTTAAGATTTAGGAGAATATTTCTACTGATGGACAGCAAAAAATCCGACATTCATTCAAAAGAATCTAAGAAGAAGCCCAAATATTATGTCATTGTAGACAGTTTGGTTGGCAAAATTGGTTTTTCGAGTATCCTGTAAGAGGCAGGAAATCGTAAAATCAGATCGGGAGCGTGAGGTTCACCACTTCACTTTCTTAAACCTCCACAGGTCAAAAAAGGCACAAGGAATAAGCCCCGGGGACGCCTGGACGCCATAAGGGGGAAGGAGGTTCAGGCAACTAGTATCCCCCCTGTGACGGCGCAAGATTGAGCGCAATGGAGAGCTCTTGTGGCCTCCCTAAGCCCCTAAATGGGGTTTGAAGGGAGAATGTAATGTAGGTATACTCTATCTAAGCGAGTTTCTTTATTCCTTTTTAATTAGGTATTTACCTAATTTGAGCTAAATGTATCCCCTTTTTGTACAAATAAACATCAAAATATCTTAATTTACTCACGAATTTCTATAAACAACAACGTTTCTTTTTTGTCATGCATTAGAAGAATGTCTTTCAATTTCCAAAAATAGAATTTGTTGTATTCTTGCAATGCAATGAGCGCATGAGGGACGTCGATTTTTTGCGTCATCCCCGTATCGCACAATCGCATACTCTTGATTCATCTCCATAATTATTTTAATTCAAAGCGGTACAACCTATACACTCTTTAAAATTAAGGGTGCTTTTACACCAAACGAACATAGAGCCGAATCTAGAAACGGAGCATAGGTACACTCTTATTGATATTGGACACCATGTTCGATCCACGTCATTCTCGATCGGTGACACTTTCTTACACCTTTCCTTTCAGCCTTCATTGTTTTAAATGAATCCAGTGCTCACTTAAAGTGAACACAAATACACTCTTTATGAATCCAGTGCTCACTTAAAGTGAACACAAATACACTCTTTGACTCTTTCACAGTAAGCTAATTAAAGCTTGTGTCATGAAAGAGGAAATTGTCGGCACCTAGTATCGAACCCAAAGATCGAACAAAACGATGTTCGTCTTATAAATTCACCCTTAAATTTTCTTTTAAACTGTTTTAGCTCGCACGGTCCAATTAAAAAAAAACCGACACTGCAATAGTAAAATATTAAACCTATATTATAAAAATGCAGAGTTATTTTCCGATGTCATCGCATCACACCTAAACGGCTGGACCGATTTCGCTAATTATTTTTTTGTCGTGTCGGCTTTGCGTGGGAAATTAGAAAATTAAAGAAAACTCTCAGTAGGTACCCTTTTTAGTACTTTTAACAATATAGATTTTATTCTAAATTTGAAAAATTTAAATTATTTTAAAGTTTGACAGGAACTGTCAGTTGTATCATTGTTGGTGCGATTGACATAATGACGATGGAAAATATATGGTTTGAAACAGATGCATCGATCTAAATTACATTGGTTAAAAGGTAATAAGCTATTCATTATACAAATTCGAATTCAATATTCATACTTAGGAACACAGGACAACGTCTGTCGTGCAAGCTAGTAGTACCTACCTACCGTAATAATTATTATAATGTGTTTAAATAGGTTTACAATTGCAGAAAAAATACAAGAACGCCTTATTAAACATATTAACATTATTTTGTAAACAACATTAAAAATAATCGATTTTGTTTTTTAAGCTCATGATTTTCGGGTATGAAATATCCCCTATATAATAGCTACGTACAATAATAGTATTTTTTATGTTTAATCTAAAACTGTAAATTATACGACTTGAGATTACTTCGGCTAATCGGTTAATACAGCAAACATATCATTAACGGACCACTTAGGATTATGTAAAGAAATTGAAGAAAATGCTCGAAGCAATACAACAACAGTATATTGGACAAACGTTTCTTTACAATGATGCACTACAAACTAAACAAACTTTCATTTTTTTTAAAGAATGGATGTAAGCAGAATTAAAGAATATGTAACAAATAATGAGTCTAACAACTCATTACTGATGTTCAATTTTTAAATGGGACAAACCATTACGGGCTTACGACCGTCTTTTACTGTTATTTCGAAGGCTGGCTTAGTGTGATCACTTTACGTTAACAACGTGCGTCATTAGGTGGTATTGTTTAAGTCTCCGAAACTCCTAATCATGATAATTCTCAACATGTTCAACATGTCGAAAAATCTCATGTGTGCAACAAGTAGATCTTTAATAATTAACGAAGTATAGAGATAAAAGATGGAAATTATCAAAAAGATTTATATAGCTGAAAGGAAAGGTGTAAGAAAGCGTGGCCGACCGATAATGACGTGGATCGAACACATCGATACCGTTCTCAAGAAAGGCTAGTTCAGGAGTAAGAGAAATAGGAGAGGTTGTATTAGAAATGGTATGTTGGTTGAAGAAAGGAAAGAAGTTTGCTTGGATAGAAAAGTGTGGAGACCCGCGGTTCTCTCTACCAACCCTTGCTTAAAATGGGTAAAAAAAAATAGGTACATTTCTTAGCTTATCAATCAGGGTTGCCAGGTGTTCGGTATTTTGCCCCTGTTCGGTGTGCGGTATGAAAAAAATACCGAACTATGGAGTGTTCGGTGTTTTTACTTTCGGCAATAATTTTAGTTTTTCCCAGTGAATTTGTAACTTCCCGGACAGCAAATTTCGAGAATGACTTTTTTTTTAGGGGAAATTACTACTTTCCGGATAGCAAATTTTGAAAATGACCTTTTTTGTTTTGGTTCGGTATATTTTTGAAAAAACCTGGCAACCCTGTTATCAACACGTATGCGACCTATGGTAAAGAGATTCCGAGATCAATATCCGGTCGGATCAGAACATTTTGTATTTTTTGTATCTTGTATGCTTGTCTCAAATATATGACGTGACCGATTGTCTAGAAAAAAAAAATTATACCCAAACTGGCGAACTTTGCTAACTTAAGAGTGATCAAACAAAGCCAGTTTAATAAATGTGGTTTACCCCATTCTTTTAAGACGGTCGCAAGCGCGTAATGGTACAAATTTTTTTGAATACCATACATAGGATAAATACCTAAATTTAAATAATTTGATTCAAAATTTTAATTTTAATGAACGAAATAGTTGAGCGTACTTTATACAACCCCAAAATAATATAGCCATTTCCGTGGGCTATATTATTTTTGGGTTGGCTGGAAAAGATTCTTCGGGATAAGTCCGCCCTTTGACTCTTTTAAAGTTATAAAAATTGTTTTTAATTAATTTCACAATAAAGTTATTAAGATACTTTTGCTTTATAAAAGCTTTGATTGATGAGATACTTAATTCGTTTAAATGTATCACATGACAAAAGTGTCTCAAATAGTTATTAAACACTTAAAATAAGAATATGATATAAGTATGTAATTACGTACTAGCTTGGTAGTCTTGTCTAAATTTAATCTTTTCGGTCAATAACCGTTTTAATATTTGCTAATAATTTTTTGCCAAGTTCTCCAGGTCGCCACTTTCCGAACAAAACATAGAATTACCTATACCTAGTAGTGTGTACAACACGTTACGAGATATTGCTGCACGACCTTGTGTGTTAGAAGATCTTGACCCATATAATATTATGTAGTTAGAGTAGTCTCTGCAGTAGGTACCTACTCATATAGGAACAATATTTTGACCCCATGATCTGTACCTTTGTCAAAAAAATATATTCAACAAATGAGCGATAGTAAGTACCTAATTGAACTGTATAATTCAATAAGAAAGTTAAAATATTTTATCCGTAAAATTAATTGTCATTAAAATCTAGGTAAGAAAGATTCATAGAAGTGTCATTCAAATACCACCATTTACTAACATTAATACGTTGAGAACTGCCCCCATAGACAGTATAAATTTTGCAAAGGAATTTTTCATCAATGTTAGGTACATAGAGTGCGAAAAAAAGAACTCTCCACTGAAACATAATAATATTATAAACATTTTTTTAAAACAAACAAAGACGCTTATACAAATTATAAAAAATTGACAAGTAATTTTCTTTCTACTCTACATTGAAGAAAAATTCGTTCGCAAAATTCAAATTGTGGAGAGCCCTCGATGCGGCGATGCAATGTCATTTTTTCCCGTAGAAGAGTATCACATATTTCATAGACAATTATAATATTTCACATCAAAGAAAATTGTAGGTAAGTATGAAAATGCAAAAATGCAATTCATGAGAAAATATCGGGTTACGGACGAACTTTGCAATTGGGTACCCAGAACCTTCAGTTCTCCAATATAAGATCGAGTCTAGAGTTATTCTACTAGACCACGAGTCGGCAACCTGCGGCCCGCGATACATCTTGGTGCGGCCCGCAAGATTCTCGCCGCAACGCACATGACGGACGATATCTCATATAAAAAAAACTTGCAAGTCGAATGCAATCACAAAAATCTCATTGATTTTATTAACTACAATAAATGTCATTATAATATACACTTAGCGTTTTATTTTTAAATATTTGTACATAAATATTGTAGGTATACCTACTGCAAGTGCGGCCCGCACTGATCCCCATGAAAAATATTTGGCCCTTTTACAACAAAAGGTTGCCGACCCATGTACTAGACTACCAATCCTTCCAAATCGTTCGCAAATTCAAATAAGTATGTCTTCGTTAAGGATGTTAAATGAAAGTTGGCAAAAACGGCAGTGTTTCTGTTATTCTTCTCATCATGATCCTTGGACGCAAAGCTAAGAGATTTGGACTTTTTTTTACCCACCACGCCGTGTCCCGTAAAGGGTAGGCAGAGAAAACGGACCTCCACTCTTTTCTATCCAAGCATACTTCTTTCGCTTCATGCACCGACATAACATTCTTCATACACCCTCTCCTATTTCTCTTACTTCTTATCTGGCCTTCCTTGAGGACGGAATCGATGTGTTCGATCCACGTCATTCTCGGTCGGCCACGCTTTCTTACACCTTTCCTTTCAGCCTTAAGAATTCTGTGTCTATTTGGACGTAGTATGTAAGAATACCGTTAGCATTGCTGAAAATCTAATGCAATATAAAACTCTTGTATGGTTGTAGACTGATGATCGATTGATTGATAAAACGTTGTCAGACAAATACTTCAATAATGACGTCGTTTCGACTCTTGATAAGGTAAGCACATCCACCCACCTTTAACTTGGTTAAAATCTATTGTAAATATTAAACCAAAAATTCGTGCGATTAATAACAAACTATACCTAATATTATAGTGCAATCACTGAACCAACATTTTACCGCGCGCCAAACAAATTAGACACGTTCGATTTCCATGTCTATCCAATTATTCAAATGACTACAACCATAGACACATGTAATATTTCTAGTAATGAGATGGTAATAAATTATAATGGTGGCCACATTGCACTACTTAATACACCAACTTAACAATAAGAATTTTTACTCACTATAAAGATCCATTAGTTGAATGTATTGTTACACCCGTGAAATCGTTCTTACTGCAATGTGGAAAATTTTAATTTCATATTTAAGTAGCTACCAGCAGACATAGGTTGTAGACCAACTCGAAAATGCACTTCATCAGGTCTCCTTGACGTGAGCTATTTGCTCTTAAGAAACTGCTCTCGTGAAAATGTCCCATTAGTAGGGACCTGCAGGGTTATTCTCGTAGCGCTTGAATTACAATCTTATCTTAATTGATATCTCAAAGAGCGGCTCGGAAAGGATCGGACCAATCAGAGAGAAAGGGGAAGTGTCATGATCGTTCCACGATTGGCTACATCGTATTGTAGACACTCCCTCTTTCTCTCTGATTGGTCCCATCCTTTCCGAGCCGCCCTTAAAGATATCAATTAAGATAAGATTGCAATTCAAGCGCTACGAGAATACTGCTGCTGAATTTATCGCGTTATTTTTATGGAAAAGTGGTATTTTTTCCATAAAATGGGTGTTATTTTTATAAAAGTGTTGTTATTATTCTGTAAAATGTTTTTTTTCGGTGTTATTTTTATGGTGAAATCGGTGTTATTTATCAAAATTTGATATGAAATATGAAGGTATTAAAAAAACAAAACCTAACAATAAGATTCCAGTGGATATTTTAGAATAACAAAAATATAAGAATATTAGAAAAATACAGAATTAAGTCCCATTGTTTTTTTTAAATAGGGTTATGTTTTTGTTTTGAATGTGTCCTAAGTCCTAAGATAGGTAACCGAATTACTCGAAAAAAGTTTAGATAATAGGTGTGGTAACGTCACAACATTCCATGCCTCGACTATATATAGTCACCTCCAGACGCAGAAAATTGGCTTTTTGTTTTAATAAGGTACCCTTTTTAAACGTTGATGCTTTTAATTTTTACACTATCTGCGGATTCCGATATTTTTCTTTCTTATAATCATATTTCGACTTTATTTTGTCAAAACATGAAAATTCGCGAATAAAGTAGGGTTTATCGCAAATGCGAAAAATTCAGGTCCCTACCCATTAGCTCTGAAATATTCTTCAGTCGTATTGTTTTCGCGGAGTGTTTTTATACAACCACGCCGTGTTTCTTTAAGGGGTTCGTAGACGGAACAGACCTCACTATTTTCTATTTAGGCACCCTTATTCTTTCGCTTCTTCCACCGACAGCCCGTTTCTGCTACAACCGATTTTATTTCTTTTGATTCTGACGGAACTGACAGTTCGATCCCCATCATTCTCGGTCGACCACGCCTTCTTACTTACACGATTTGAATGAATTCATGAAAATTTTATTTCCTTAAATTACAATTAAAATATTTACAAGTAGGGACATAAAAAAAACATTCAAAATTTTACTGCCTCACTTAGACGTGATCTGTTCTGAGGCAGTACTAAGTAATAAAAATGATACTTAGGTAGTTTAAAATAATATAACGCATAACATTATGTATTCGCATCCATTATTTCAACATGCTCAAGTAATCTCAACCTTTTCACTTTAATCTTTGTTACAACGCTAACTTCTATACCACATTATTTTCCACGTTCCCAAAAAAATAAATACACCTGGTTTTTGGTGGAAAGGGGGGGGGAGGGGATATTTTGTGGGGGTTAGTCCCAAATCTCACCAGATATCACCACAGGAGAGGGGTTAAGGGGCAAAAGTTACCATACACATCAAATGATTAATCGAGCCTAAGCCTACAGCATTAGCTCATTTCACATTTAGCCATAAGATAGCATGTATTTTAAAATGTATATAATAGTTTAGTATAGAATGTGGTAGGCACAGCAGTAGCTGGGGGCTATGGAATAAATGATGTCGATACACTTTAGCAAGCCCTTCTATTTTAAATAAATATTTGACTTACTTTGTTGACCGTAAAACTTGTTACATACACTGTCGTGACATAGGTATCCCACATGTGGTTTGGCCAGCATCAATAGCGATTGGATATTGCGTAACTCCTAAGAGACTATATTGTTCATTTCTTCGAGATTTATTGGAAATTCTTCAAGGAGTTCTTCAGGATTCATATGGCACATGAAATGGAATGGGGATATTACAAATAATAATAATATAACACTTTTCTATACAAAGGTGTCAGTATATCCGGGGGAACTTATTGCCTGAGGCAATTTTTTCCAGTCAACCGGTCCCGTCCATTCTGAGACAGGCCAAACCCAGGTAGAAATTTCAAATGAAAAAAAACACTTAGAAAACCTCTGACCCGACCGGGAATCGAACCCGGGACCTCGGATCTGAAATCCACGCTAGTTCAACTAGGCTACCGAGGTCGGTATGAATTTAGTATGAATAAGTCACTTAACGAGACAAATGATAGGGTACATCAGGGTAAATTATGCGAGGTTTTATCAATCTATGGAGTCAACGACCGGCTGATTTGTGTTCGTGCCACTGGTTCGCTTTTATAGGATGGGTAGCCTAGTATGTACAGGGAACCAGATTCGCGCTAAAAATTCAAATGGCGTCAACAATTCAAATGCGCCTAAAATTCAAATATATTCGGTTTGCAGAGGGTAAAATGGATTCGGGGGTGTGTGCGAATATGTATGGGGGGCTCTGCCCCCCAAACCCCCCTAAATAATTATGTTCTAACCTAACCTAACCTATTTTTTTATGAATTTGGCTCAGCCAAAGTGAACACAAATACACTTTAGACATCTTTCACAGAAAAAAAACGGATAAATAGAAAAAAAAACGAAAAAAAAGGTCCGCCCCCACTGGGATTCGAACCAACAACCATCAATACCAACGGCGGCGACTATAACCGTAGGACCAATGTGAACTTGCTAGCAATGCCGAAAAACTTTAATATCTACTGTTAGTGTCACGCATGCGCACTTTATGCAAGGATTCTATTGGTGCGAATCTGGTTCCCCGTACATACTAGGTTACCCTTATAGGATAGTCCTGCCTGTGTGAAGGTGAACAGTCACCTCTCACCAGAGTTCTATGTTACGAAGGGCGTAAAGCAAGGGTGGGTCATGTCACCCTGGTTGTTCAATTTATCTTTTGATTTTTGCGTCTGTGGGTTAAAAGATATACGAGTAAATTAATATTAGGGTTGAATTGATTGATTGAATTGAATTGATAGTAATATTGATAAAAATATGTATGTATAACACTATATTTGCGCGACCCCTATCTACTTTTAGGGATGGGGTGCGCGGGTATGGTGTGCTCCCCGACCAGACACAAGACTTTTTTGTTTTCACTGGTCGGGTATCCCAATTGTTCATTCTAAGTTAATCTATTTCTGTATTTTTGTATTTTTCTTGTATTTTTTTTTTCTTATTTTTTTATTTTGATGATTTAATAAATATAAAAAAAAAAATTGGGTGGAATAAATGTATGTAATAAGTATGTATGTGGATGATTTTTTATGATGATTAATCGGCGAAATGGTACATGGTAAAAACTTATTTTATTAAAATTTATTATTTAAAGTCATAGTATAAGATAAAGCAGTTTATACCTACTTAGTTTTTTTTAACTCTTAATAGCTATCTACCAGCGGAATAAATTCCTAAAGGAAAATTTAAATTTTGCCCGCATTTGATAATCCGACTGTCTATATTTGATGGATAACTAAAAACATACATTATATAATTATTATATAGTAGGTACAAGAAGCTAGGTACGTGCATATGTATCTGAGTGCACTATGTAATGTATGTAACTGGTTCATTTACTCATATTGGGCGCTGTGATAATGTGTTTTAAACACCGTGGACCAAACTCAATGTAAAATTATTTATCCCGATAGAATTTCATCTGATGCGGATGCGTCCGAATACTGTGGAAGTAAATTCAACTCGCACGATGATAGTGGTAATGCGCTTTTTGCATATCTCTAATATAAATGAAAGTCGGGTTAGTGCGAACTCGACATCGGCTTCTTCCGATGTTTGATTTATTGGATTCTTCTCCGCTCCGGATAACAGAATAACTAATAAAAAGTTGAATAAATGGCTAAGAAATGATATAAGATATATAATATAATATTAAAGTTAGTATGGAACGGATTTTTTGTTGAGGACTTTACCGCAATCTGTTGCGGAAATAGGGAGATGTCTGGTAGATTGATATTTTGGTAGAAAGATTCAAAGATCAACGTTTTCCCTGTGTTTCCATAGAGGCAGTAATGGGCCAACCATTGAAATTTTTTTATGGTACTTTTTTCAAACATTTTTATAATTTAAAAAAAATATAAAAGAAAATAGGGTTATTGCGAACACTTATAACTCGAGATCGGTTGAACAGATTTTTATCGTGTTTGAAGTAGTCACGTGTGTTAGCTATCTTATATTACCCAGCAATATTTTATTGGCTTTAAGGCGGGACGAAGTTCGATGGGTCAGCTAGTTTGATAATAAAATAGGTCAATTATTTTTATAGCATCGTTTAGTGACAACTAAAGGTCGCCTCAAGAGCGTCATTTACCTACTAAAGCAACATTAATGACGCTCTTTATTACCTTCCTTCTTCCTGCAGGGGTATTCACGAAAAAGTGTAGTTCGAACTAAACTAATATTTTAGTTGGGTTGGCTGGAAGAGATCCTGCGGAATAAGTCCGCCCTTTGACTCTCGTGAATGGATCGTATGAGGACTGTATTTTTTGTAACAATAAAGCATTATTTATTTATTTATTTATTTTACTTAAGGGGCATTATTATGCTAAAACAAATCGTTTTGAGGTAAATTCCAATTATTATTAAGATTTTTGTCACAAATATCCGAATATTGAAAAATTTTAATTCACGAATCGAGAAAAAGAATTGAGAGACGTTCCTGAAAAAAATAATTCTCTAAAAGCATCCTAAGACACCCATTACTTAGTTCATAGAACATAATGAAGATATTAACTTTTCTTACACGAAGTCTCACGGTAGAATAATAAATAATTATTGGTAGTGTGAGAGCAAGGGCGGATCCAGCCTTGGCACCAGGGGGGGTCACAAAGTAAAAAATTTGGTATCTGGAAATTACACTTTTCCTAAAAAAAAAAAAAAAAAAGGTCATTTCCTAAATTTGTTATATGATACTTTTGCTCCAGGGGGGGGTCATGGCCCACATGAAATTATAATTATGCTAGCAAAATAAAGATTTTATTAATAAATATCACTGCCCTACTTGAGATTACATAGCCTAACCCCCCCCCCCTGGATCCGCGCTTGTGTGAGAGCTTATTATAAAAACGTACAGTGGTAGGAACTAATTGGCTACAGCAAGTTACATACGATACGCACTGAGTTCAATTAGACCAAGTATAGAATAATTCACTTGTTAAATACATTATACAACTTAAATAGCACATTTTGCAGCATACTCCTATATAATGAACCAATAAATGTAAAAATATATAATACATATGTATTATTATGGCTCGAACCACAGTTTTAAACTTCACAATATCATTGATTGATCCAGTTTCGTTCTAAAACACAAACCTGTTAATTATTTAAAAATGGAATCTCTTTGTGTAGCATTGTTATTTGATTGGCGCTAAGGTGGTACCACTGCTACTCCCTCATCAAAATAATGATTAGATTAATAAATTAGGTATTTGTGTCTATTGAAAAAAAAAAGAAACGATCGATCGAATATTTTTTGTTTTCGTTATCTAATTTTATACGCATAATTTTCCATACAAAACCTCTAATTTTTTTTTTTATTAGACCCACTGCCTTCTATATTACTATAATATTATATTATAAGTAATATAGAAGGCAGTGATTAGACCAAGTGAAAATAATATAAAGTTTAAGGTACAATAGTATCTAAAGTCTAAGTTTAATTTCTAATTTTTAATGCCTACCAGTATTCAAAGAGTGAAGCCGTTTTTAACGTTTGACAGTTTGGTTGGCAAATTTTAACGTTTGGTTAGTTTAGCGATTTTGCCACTTTCTTAAGATAGAACAAAATCTCTAAAGATATAGAACAAAATAATGAAATTTACTAACGAATCAATAACAATAACTTTCCTTTTTGTCAATCACTCTAAAGTGCTGGTCAATGAGTCTTCACCTTTTTTATGTAGAAATACTATGTAGAAAATAATAGAACTTATACTGAAAAAATGCATGGTTTTGTCAGAATTTATATGAATTTTTATCGCGCCAGATGAAGTCATTACAATTTTTTATTTTATTTCATTTAATGCACGTTTGGCGTCCTAATATACAATCTCGTAGTGGTTTTGTAAAAAATGACAGCTAACGGAAAAAATGGTGATCTCTATATTTTTTTCTACGTATTATCTTTCTGTAGGTAATGTGTTTTGTCAAAAAAAAAAATAAAAAAAAAATATCGGTAATTTTTTGTTTGTTTGATAAGCAAATTTTTATTTACCATGATGTTTCATAAAGTAAACAGTTATTTTGGAAAGAAGATCGTACGAAGATGTTGGACGAAATTTGAAGGATCAACTAGTTTAAATGTAAGATGAAAGATTGTATTTTTGTCCTTGAATTTTTTTCTAAAAGAATTTGCGATTTAATATTGTCAACAAGTTGTGAAAGAAGAGAGGCATGCAAAAATGTCGTCCGAACCGTGTCAAATTATGTCTGCATTTGATCAAGACAAGCTGTGGAGTAATTATTATCAGACACCCGCTTACATTAACCTGAATTTCAATGGATTGTGCAATCAATCAGATTCGGATCAATTAAATCAATCTTATAGGTAACAAAACAATGAAATAACATAACAACAGATCATACCTTGGCTTTTATTTGAAACTACTTTAATAATTGTTACAACCGCCATTTAAAAACAGTTGACATCTCTCTCTCAAAATAACAAAAGACTGTCTAAAACAGATCTGATTGGCTGTAAGTAATAATGAAATTGGTAATTAATTAATTTATCAAGTCGATAATAACACGATCTGGTTGAACTTGTACAATACATCACAAATTAAGCCTAGTTCACTCTAGGTCGTATTGCTAATTTACTTGTTTCACTCGACCAAAAATCATTCACACTATACTATTCGAGTAGAGTTCATTAGTGAGAAGGAAAGTTTTAAATCGAACCAGTAACCCTGTTATAAGTTTTCGATGATCGAATATCGAAACGATTATCGAGAGGGTTTCGAAAATTTTCCATACAAAAAGGTTCGAACGATTCGATCGTTTGATTTTAGAACACTATTTGCACGTTTATAAGCGCTTATTAGCGTGCAATAAGTTTTCGATAATACTCGTACTAGCCCCACAGTTCGCTACGCAATTCTGCGGATAGTTAGAAGACATCGCACTATCTATCGACAAACTCACTCTCTGTACATTGTATATTATGTAGGTAGATCATTGCAATGTATTGAAGGACTGAAAATTGGTGCAGTGTGCAGTGGTCGTGGGATAACGTTTTGGGTAGTTACCTCATGTACTAAAAAATCATAATATAGGTATAGTTTCACTTTAGCGAAACGCTATTTTTGTTGCAACTAATGAACTAAATCTTTCAGTTCACACTCGTTGAGCGAGTGAGCCATTGGCCACTGCTACTCGTCCAAAAAATAAAGAACGAAATAAATCGTTGACTAATCTTATCCACTAAATTTTAGGTGTACAAACATATCATATGGTGACACGTGGTTGGAACAATGGTTGATTTATGGATCAAAAGAACCGTGGAGTGGAGGCCCAGAACCGATAGTTAACCCAGAACCCAGGGAGGCCATAAATGCGATGGTTCGACGATATAAGGAAAATGACCGGACATCAATGGCACACAGGAAGGCTGCAGACAGGGAGCAATAGAAGTCAGGAAGGGAGGCCTATACCCAATATTGAACTGAGGAGGGTTGATGATGATTATGAAATCTATAATATAAAAAAAGTCAGGTTAGTGGGAACACTTTTAACTTGAGATCGGCTGAACAGATTTTTATGATGCTTTGTTTATTGGATTCATCACCGCTCCGGATAACAGAGTAACTAATAAAACATCGAAAAGGGATAGAAAATAATATAAAATATAATAATTAAGTTAGTATGGAACGGATTTACAACGCCAACTGTGAAAAATTCCATACCAACACAATTTTTATTCACCATTGAGTTTCAAAACAATGGTACGCAGATTTTTAATAGAATTTCTTTCAGGCTTTCAGAAATATTTTTTTAATATTGAGACATATTTTAAACGTATTTTGTATAAATTACAAATATGTAGGTAATCAATATTCATAGTTAGAACTACAGAACAACGTTTGGCGGGAAAGCTAATAATATATCATAGATTAGTTACTAAATTACTCACTGCTCGTGTGAACCAGGCTTTAATCGAGTATTACATATTATCTCCGATTTAGAACGAGTTAAAATTATAATGCATGTCGCGGTGTCTCTCCGAGGTGTTTGGAATATGTGTTTTTTGCATTTTATTTTTATATCCTTGAAAAATGAGTTTGATTTATTTAACCCCAATTTATTTTTTCAATACATTATCATATCTCGTTAAGGCTAGCAGAGCAAGTAACAAGTTTAGTAGAGGTTTGCAGCAGCGGTAATTATTTTTAGTTACAAAAAACAAGTCATTATCGTCTGCTAAATCGGGATATTTACTAAAACGTTTCATAGAGAAGACGTGGATTGTACTGGACTGTCAAATTCCAAAATCCTTAAGAAGAATTGAGATGAAGATTTTACCAAAATATTGTGGGGTAGTAAGTTCTTCCGATGCAAATAGCTTTTCAAAGTAAAGATATTTTAATAAGAGCCATGTTCGTCGCGTGATATTTTACCATAGCGTTATTGCAACAGTTCAGCGGATCCATAAAAGCTGATGTGCTATAGAGGTTCGGGAGCCGTTAAAGTCAAAATTACATGAAATTCCTATAAAAGCATTTCTGCTGTAACCCACTAAAGTAAAAGTTGTTATTCAGTTTCACATCTCAAACATATAAAATCTTGGGGCCTAGTTTCAAAAATTCTCTCCATATTTTCTAAAATATGTAAGTGATGAAATATGTGGAGATTCACCACTCAACACTCGATGAAATTGACGAAGCTGCCCCATTCCTAGTGACCATCGCGAAAAATAATTCAAACTAATAACGTCTCCACGTGCTATTTGAAATATTCATAAAATTACAAAAAAGTTTACTAATAATTGAAGACTAAATACACGTTCGACCGCACATATGTAAAAACATGCAGTTTTAACAAAGTGGCTATCGGTCGGATCCTATTTTCTTGCAGGAACGAACTTTTGAGCGATAGGGGTGATCAAAACAAAGCAAGCAATATCGGTAGTCGCAAAGAAATACCTAGGTAGGGGAAACCAGGGTTGGTTGTGACATTTTTTTTCTTTTCTTCTCCAAGTTTCAACCACATAATCCAGGCTTAGCAAGTACATTAATGAATAGTGCATTAATTCCATTACAAACAAAGTGACAACTATTTTTCTGACTTGATCAATTTAAAAAATAGAACAGTTTTTGTCTAAAATGTAATGTGTGACCTAACCTAACCACACATAGGTGCATGGGGAGGCAACAAGAGCTTTCCATTGTACTCGATCTTGCGCAACGTTTATGACCTCCTCCTACACCCTTTGTCCAAATCCCTTAACTCTGTTTGGAAGGAGTGGAACACGGTATGGGAGGGTATTTTCTTCGTCTTTTTTTTTTTTAATGAATCTGTGCTCACTCAAAGTGAACACAAATACACTCCTCGACTCTTTCACAGTAAGCTACTTAAAGCTTGTGTCGTGAAAGAGGAAGATGGTCGGCACCTGGGATCGAACCACGACGTCCGCACCAAACAGTACGAAAGCCGGCGTTGTAACCGCTAGTCTACCAACCACTTCGGAAGGTGGGATGGGAATAAGAACATATGATAAGTAAGAAAGAAACTTAAGTTTGTAAATAATGGTTGGAATCAGTAGTTAAATCAGATAGATTATACTGAATGAGAATCATCACCACAGTCTATCAAATAAATGAAGTAGGTAAGTTTCTCTAAAATTTTATAATTATTTTGTTGTTTTAGTTGAGCTGTTAATTGATTGATACGGAGTTTGCATTACAAGTTAAGATCAATAATCTAATTTTTTTTCAGCTAGGTATATTTTATAAGCAAAAGTTCAGAGGAGGATACAAGGTGTGACTGCGGAGAGCTCCAAGATGATGAGCATCTGCTGTGATTTTTTTTTAATTTAAGATCTTTTTGGACATTTTGATCATTGATTATTTGTTGAATCTACCTATTTGTCATTTTATATGATTGTCTATTGCCTGAACTACATATTTGTTTTCTTATTATTCTGACTACTTATGCTTATAGTGATAATTAATTACTTCTATTTTGGACTACAAATTTTGTTTATTTTTATAGGGTTATTCTTTGTATGTTGTATACTTTCTATTCTTTTGTTTACTGTTTTTAAATGTATATATTGTATTTTAATCTACACGTGACAGGCTTGTTCTAGTGGGTTGATTCCAACACCACCTATATAAGAAGGCCTTAGTGCTGCGTCACATCGGGAGGCCCAACATTCACTCACCTATATCTGTATGTACTTACCTGTGCACTATGATATCTGTCTACACACAGGCAGTCGTGACGCGGGAGGCCAAAAATGGCCGCCTGCACTAAGGCCTTCTTATATAGGTGGTGTTGGTTGATTCAATGTAATGTGTAACTGATATTTGCAACTTGATAAACGTATAAATAAAAAAAATAAAAAATTGTAACAGCAGAGGCGTGACTTGGACGACATTTATAAAGCGAATGACAAGACGATTGCTGATGCTATTACATATTGGATGGGAAAGGCTTAGCTTTTACGCGGATATAAAAAGTAAATAAGCTTTATTTTATAGTATTAATAAATTATCAAAAGTAAGTCAAGGATTTGAAGGAAGTTGCAGGTAAACGCATCTCTGTATACACTTCTTGTTTCGGTTTGTATCATAGGTTTCGCGTCTACCCCGAGTCACGCGTTGAATTAATGCACCATAAATAGTTTTTATTGCAGTTCTTTTAAATAACGAGCTCTCCTTCCAGCACATTCATGTGTGAGGACCATAAATTCTTTGGTAATCTATTTGGCACACTGATATAATAATTGTGTGATGTAACCCCACTCGCAGTCGTACTATCTCAATCGCAAACAAGCCGGTAATAACTAATTATGTGATTAAATAATTAAAAGCTATAAAAATGCTTCGTCTCGGAGAATCGTTAAACTGCCAATCTATTTTGGTTATCAGAAGATTGTAAATATCACAAACATTCATTATTGGTGGATAGTTATTGGCAGACGCGTCGAATCCTTTTTTCGCTTCGATTATATAAGCCTTTGGGCCATTTTATTAATCGTGTTATTTATGTAACATTTTATAATCCGCCCCCTTCCCCCTGATGATACTTGGTATGCTATAGAATTACCCCTCCCCCTATCGTAATCTTGTAAGAAACTTTAATTATCGTTAACTTGTGTAAAATATCTTATTTTTAGTGAATTTGAATAAATTTAGACCCACTTACAGCCGGTTTAAAAAAAAATGCGGCTAAAGAACTCTTTGGCTAAAGGAACTTTTAACATTTAAAGTCTGATCTAAGTTGACGCGTTTCATAAAAAAATATTCCCGCTTACTTTTTCTAAAGTTTGATGTCAAAAAAATGTTTGAAAGTTGGTAGTGTTACCATGGAAATCTATGGAAAACATAGGTTGTTTACTAATATCTTCGCAGAATTTTTTATAAATCAATTTTATTTCTCAATAGAGCATCAATGTTCCGTTATTGTGGTAAAAGATTTAACTACACTGAAGTCGACTTCTTTAAGTCTCAATAACATAAAGTGTAATTTTCTTGTTATGAAACGCCTTATTTTTTAAAGGAAATTTAAAGTCTGCTTTATTTTTTACTAACTGATTCGCTAATCGACTTTCGACTGAACGCAGAATAAAAAAATAATTTTGACTTATTACATGAATAAAATGTGATTTACGACATTAAAACTTAATTAAATTTAGTTAATAATTTATCACATTATGTAATAGTTATCGTTGATTCGGATGCGGGATGAAATTCGATGGTCATAAGTTTGAAATCAAAACAATTCCTCTATAATTGCTTTACTTTAAAAAAAAGAAGAGATGGCGGTGTAGTAGGAAATACAACACATCGATGGTTAAGTGCATAGATGTTAAATGTCCACTTTACATAGTTTTGAGAAAACTGAATTTGAAAGTTTGCGACTCCGAGATATTTGCAACATAATGTGTAACTACATGAAATACACCATTTTGTTTTCCTAATTTAATTATCTGTAATTTCCTAATTTAATTATCTGTAATTTCCTAATTTAATTATCTGTAATTTCCTAATTTAATGGTTAAATGAAACCGACATTAAGTATATTAACCTATCATTTTATTGTGATCGGTGGGGCTGCAAACAAAAGCAATTAATACCTATTTCATTTCACTTTTCAGTTTTAAGTACCAGTTAATTTTCTTCCTAATCTAGATTGTCAAAAATTCATTTGCAATCGTTTGCAAAATTCAATTGTCTAGGGCCTAGGGCCCCTGGGCACACAATCTGTAAGATATGAAGCTGGTTCGTTTCACTATACAGTCGATGATGTGTTTAAATGAATATCTGCACATTCTTTATCTGTAACAGTTCACGCAAGGACTCAGTATAATACTGGCATCGCGTATGTAATCACTAATCACGCAATATTATGTGTATCAAAGAATGTGTGATTGTCGAATGTCTGCGCGGATCTACTAACAACTTATAAGGGACTTCAAACATTATTTTAATTGGACTATTTAGTTTATTTATCGGCAAATTGATCTTCAATGAGCTCAAACTATTTCTATACTAATTATTATACCTAGTTATTCGATTTCATGTACGTCTTTAACATTTTTTTATGTGCATACCTATACAAAGTCGGCCTACAAAACCATTTTGTTATTTTTTCGATGCAATCGAGTGTCTTGGACATGTAATTAAAATTATTACATAAGTGCAATGTTTATTGAATTCGTTCTATTGAACTTTTGTCTTCTTCCAACTCTGTCCTTCTAAATCAGAAACGCACGCACGATCTTCCAGTCTTTGTCTTTAGCAATTTGAATATTGCTGCCCCGGATGTTTCACGAAGTATTAAAGTTAACTATCATTGATTATCCAACGGTATAGGTGCCTACTTCAGAACCGATTTTATCGTACCGGTCGATGTTCAATGTCTCCTCCCAGACACCAACCCTGATAAAATCCAAGTCCTATTGCAAATTCTTACGGTAATCCTTATTTAATTATTCACATCTGGCGTTCCTGTGGCAAGTTCTTTTAGTGAGGATTCTTCATATCCCTTTTATTCCTTGTAATTAATCACAAAATGTGATTCTTGAAATTTTTAACATTCGTTTCGTTGCTGTCATCGTTCAAGAAATTTCATTCATGCATCTTTTAGGCACCTGGCCAAAGCCCCGGCACAAAAAGTCTCAGGTTTCGAAATGAAGTGCCTCAGGAGAATTTTGGCCGTAAGATGGTACCACCGCATCACGAACGACGCTATACGTCGGCGCACCCAGTGTGAGCCCATCACTTCTACCACTATGTGGAGGAGATGGACTTGGCTGGGACATGTGTTAAGGATGCCGAATGACAGTTGGCCGAGGAGAGCGCTGTTCTTCTTCCCATCAGGGTCCCGAAGACGAGGAAGACCCTCTCACACTGTGTTCCGCTCCTTCGAAGCAGAGGTGAGGGACACGGATATGGTGTGGGAGGAGGTCATAAACATTGCGCAAGATCGAGCGCAATGGAGAGCTCTTGTTGCCTCCCTATGTCCAATCTGTACCTAATTAAAACCTACCTAATTAAAATATGCCACCTCATTTATATGTAGATATATAAACAAATAATAAAATGTAACTAGATTAAGTATTATTAATTAGTTATGTATCAGCTTTATAAAAATATTACAACTCATTTTCTCAAAGACAGACTTGTCCTAGTTGAGATTTTTTGTACAAAAATGATTGATTTTTATATATGATAATAAATAAATAAATAAATAAATCTTAAAGAAGAATAAACTAGAAAAGCTTTAAAAATCTTCAGTGTATACGTGCCTTTATCCATTGATTCTTTACTACTACGTTAAAATAAAATTATGTGAATAAAAGATATCAGGAAGTTTGTCAAAGGAAATGATAACTCAATAATTCTAATTATTTGATTCTCTATGATATGATCTAATTCTGTATGTTGAGTAGGTACCTTAAATATTGCCTCTATGCTGCCTTCCTATAGTACCTTAAGACTGGTTTGTGTTTAGAGGATGTTACATCACATATGGTAGATTGAAAATATAATGTCTAATTATTATGAAATGTGATCAGAGAGCTACCTATTCATTACCTATTAATTGATTTAATAACAGGTTTTATAAAATGTAAGGCAGTGCAGGAAGAAACTATGTTGAATGAGTGAATTGTACGATAAATTGAGGTGATGTTATTTTTAAGACAGCCCTAATGTTATATCTGCTATTTTTTTTCGCGACAATGATTTTGTCTCTAATTTAGCAATATAGACGATGGGTTTTAGACAATTTTGTATTTTTATATAAGTCGTCTTCCTCTTCTTCTTCCTCTTTCACGACACAAGCTTTAAGTAGCTTACTGCGAAAGAGTCAAGGAGTGTATTTGTGTCAGATTTGTGTTCACTTTGAGTGAGCACAGATTCATTTTATTTAAAAAAAAAAATAAAGGGTCATTTTTTGGTTTAAATCATCGTTTAAATCATGTTCCAGTGAGCAGTTCATATTTTTTCGCACTATACCTATGTACATTGACGAAATCTTTGTTTGAAGTCGAAACCAATTTGTTTAGATCGGCATGGCACATATCAATACGTCTTGTTTTCCTAGAAAAGAAAAGCGGCCATAACACTGTATACCTTAAATTGTTTTTTGTTTTTGAATACATGAAAAAGCTCTTGTTTGTTTAAGAAAAAAGAAACATTATGAATGAACACAGTGTTCTTTGAAAGCATTCTATATCTCTTTCTTTGTTGGCAGTAAATTTTAATGAAAGCAAGAATGAGACAGCGCAATCTTGATGTTTATAATAATGTCAATAACTTGCGTAGTGTGGATACCGCAGTATAGGCAAGATCGAATACATCAGCTTCAATGGTTGGGACAAGTCCTCTAAGGAAGATTTTTGACACAAGACCGGAAGAAAGGCGTTGTGTGGGAAGATCAAATCTAGAGGATGCGATGGTAGTGGCAGAAAATTCTAGAGAAGGCCAAGTCTCACAGTGATGATGATGATAACTTGATAAGATGTTCCTACATATAGTTGTTGCTATGGGAATAAAAGTCAAATCGTCCACTATCCCAAACGTGGTTACGTTAAATTATAACGATATTAACGAATATGTAACTAATGACTAAAAATTAATAACTGATGTTCGATTTTTAAATGGAACAAATCACTACGGGCTTACGACCGTCTTCTACTGTTATTTCGATGGCTGGCTTAGTGTGATCACTTTACGTTAACCACGTCGGCCAATTGTGGTTATGTTTAAGTCTCCGAAACTCCTAATCATGAGAACTCACGACATGTTCAACATGTCGAAAAATCCTATTATAACTGTTTTATTGCAAAACTCGCTGTCCCGCCCGTCGAACTTCGAACAAAGCCAGAATAAAAAAAAAAATTACTCCTGGTTTATGCAAAGTTTGTAACACTTTCTACTAGTAACTAACCTCCAAGTAGTGGTATTACACTCATATTCCGCTTAAACCTTCCCGGATATTAGTAGAACAGATCACCAAAGTTCATTGAAATACGTTCGCTGGTCTTTGAATCTATCGTGTACCTACATGCACACATAGACAAACTTCAGTTATAAACAGTTTATGACCCTTTTACAATTCCTTTTCTATGGTTTTGCTTTTAGTTAGGTATACTAAAAGTTGCTAGTTAGGTACCTATACTAAAATATCAAATTTTAAACAAAGGGTCTATAGTTATTGCATAAACAAATAAATGTCTAAAACCAAATTTAATAAACCCAATCGAGTTAGAATAATCTATACCCACATATATGCCTACCTAATCATATCAATGTTGTTAATCGTTATTATATTTTTAAGCTGCAACTGTTAATATTCTCTCAGTGCCACTTGCTAAACACACACACATAGGTACCTAAGCCTGTTATGATTATTTATTTTTAATTTATATTTTATACAAATAAGTAACGTATAATCCAAATATTTATATACCTACATAATATTGTAATAAGCAGGTACCTATGTAGTGAATAAATATGGAGCAGGTTGTTAGGTTATGTGGCAGTTTTGTTTATGAATCGGGTTTTTATGGGTAAGTTTTTTTAGTCAAGTTATCTTTATGCAATTCAAAACTTGCGAACGGTGGGTACAAGAGGAAATAAAATACTTAATTAATTATAAAAAAAAAAAAACATTATATTCTAAACATTTTATGTATTCTTTAAAAAAAATACTTCATTTGCCACATACCGGATAAATGGCATCTTTCCTGTCAGATACCCGATAGAAATAAATATTTTTTTAGGAAATTAATGGCTTTATTTGGTTTGTCCTTCCTTCTTAGCCTGTATCAGTCCACTTCTGGACATAGGCCTCCTCCAGACTCTTCCACGTCCCTCGATCTTGTGCAACCTGTATCCACTGCAAGCCAATGGTTCTTACAATATCGTCCTTCCATCGAAGCTGTGGACGGCTAGGGTTTAGAATAAAATTGTAGTTCTAGGGCACCAGCACAGGAGGCGTTTTGTCCATTTATCCTCCAAACGAGCAACATGACTGGTTCATCGCCATTTGAACACCGCCACTCGTTCGACAATGTCCGACACTCCTGTTCAAGCTCTTATAGTATTTCTGATTCTGTCCCTACGACCTTTATACCCAGCATCGCTCGTTCCATTACTTGTTGAGCTACCCTTAATTTCTCATCACTTCTTTGGGTTAATTTAATGGTTTCGAACCCATATGTAAGTACTGGTAAGACACAAGCATTATGGACCTTCCATTTAGGTTGATTGGCCTTTTAGCCCACATTTTGGAAAGCAGCCCATCCCAAGCCAGTTCTTCGGTCTATTTCTGCTGTTTGATTAGCTCTACCCAGCGTTTCGTAACATTTTATAGGTACACACTACTCATTTAGGGTTTTATGTAGACTTGTAGAGTGTGTCGAGCATTCGAACCCCGATTTGGTTAGTATCATTTAAGAAAATGCATTCGGTAATTAAAAGATACAGCTTATAAAATGAATAAGTACTCACTAAGGGTAGGTATATATTTTATTTCCGAAGTATATACTGATGCTGCAAATTCTGAAAGTCAACGTTGCTTTTCAGCAAACACCCGAATTGTACCGAGTCCACCCATCCGTTCCGGCAGCCGAATATTCGGTATCCGGCTAAACTCAAGCTGGTATCTATTTTAGGGACAGTGCCTCGGAGCACATTTGAAAAACGACCGATTCCACACACTATCGATCGTATCCAGAAGAACGCAGTGGGTGATTACAAAAACAGTGTCCAGCATGATTGGCTGGTGTCTATTCAACATCCGATCATGAAATTATATGTCGTATTTCTTATTTCCCAATACGAATTCGATGATTTATTGTTGTTGTGAACGCGCTATTGAGATGTCGAAGTATATCCGACCAAATAATTACGAGTGTTTGTCATATATTATATTAAGTACTAAAATATTTTAGACAAATCTTATAGGTGCCGAAGAAATTTCTCATTTTAACGAAACTTAAAACTATCTATCGATTATGATCGATATATATACCTTAATTTTAATTGTTCTCTTCATATATTATCTATCTACTCACTTTTGTGTATTTGTATACTTGTGTTAAAATCAAATTTTGTATTTATACTAACTCCATCTGAGGAAGAAAGCAGTCGCTTTCGAAAACCGGTTAATGGTTATTAAAATAATACGTGGTATTACACAATTTAGACTCGTTTTTCATTTCTAATACAAGAAATGGGTCGGGTCGGATGTTCAGAATAACCCCCAATGAATAAATACCACCGAGCACCTTCGTCTCAAACAATCGATTTTTTTTCACTGTCATATTATATTTTGAAATACTGCCATCTTGTAGAGACAATATTTTGAGAACCAAGAAAAATGATAGATACACACAGTGCCAAATAATTTATTAGAATCACTTATAAGTAAAAATTCTTTTTGACATAATATGAAATTTAACAATTTTGTTGAAGTATCGTATTAAATTTCCCTGACGTCAAAACCACATGAATAGAAACCTTTGTATCTTTGAAAGTGAAAAAAAAATCTCCAACAATCTTCATTCCAAGTTCTGATGATTTTCGGATATTAAGAATAATTATTAATAGTCCGCGCATGTAGCGGGTATGACAGCTGGTGACTAATAAAGACATCGCAGGCCATACTTCACAGTACGTAATGTGAATATGATTATCTGTTTGAATAACATTCGCCTATATACCAAGACGTTATGACCGCTATAAATAATAAGCACGCTGTAGACTTATATAAAATTCTTAACTCTGATCTGAACACTATTGTTAGGAGTAAGTATTACATATTAAGTGGCTCGATATGGCTGTATCATCCTTTTTTGGATGCAATGCCAAAAAAAAGTGGCTCGATGTCGTTGGGATACTATGAAAAATTAAACACAATTGCCAACATTTTGAAGTTACCATTACCTACGAGCTCCCGATACGTATCGGTATGGCAAGCAGCGCTATTAACAACATGACCAAAATATGAAAAGCGTCGGCGTTTAGTAAGTGTCGAGAAGAAATGTAAACTCTTTGATGCGTGTGTGTTGCCGATTCACCTATGCGGGTGTGAGTCCTGGGACATGACCAAAAAAGCCCAGGCACAAAAAATCTCCACGTTCGAAACTAAGTGCCTCAGGAGAATGTTGGGTATCAGATGGTACACTATACGCTAGCGCAGGCCCATTGCACTACTTCCGCACCTTTATGGAGAGGAGATGGACATGACTGGGACATGTGTTTAGGATGATGCATGACAGTTGTTCTTCCTCCCATTAGGGTACTGACGAGAAGATTTGTCTCTCATACCGTGCTCCACTTTCCACTCCTTTGAAGCAGAACTGAGGGATTTGGACATGGTGTGGGAGGAAGTGGTGGGTTGTCATCCATTGTGACTGATTTGAAACATGATTTTTTTTCAATACCATTAGGTATAACGAAATTTCACTACATACGTTTGCTATTATTCTATTTAAATTAAATAAATTACACGTGCATTCGGTGGAAGGCTCTGATCACAAAATTAAACAACTTTGGGCCATGTTCCTAACGCTGACAATTGAATGACGTGACGACTTGGATTACGTCCACTCGAGTTTCCCCATAGACAAATATTTTGATGCTATCACCACATCAATAAATGTAATTTTAAATGGTTTGTTTGGACAAAATATAGTAATGGGTAACTGGGTAAGTGGGTAACAAAACCCCCATCGTTTTTATCAACGGATTTTTAATGTTGAAAAGGATGATTGAATTGTTTATAAATAATATTGATTCATAAATTCTATGAATTTCTTGACCAAGCTTCTCGTAAAGGACACGACAGCTTATGTATGTATGACGTTTCATTACAATTTTCGCGTAGGCTTAAATCTAGGAAGCCAATAGAAAATCAAAGGACAGATTACATAGAAATGATGTTGTATTAATTTCATAAATTATTAATATCAAACATTTTATATCTATGGTATACAATACATACATAAGTTATCTTCTTCTTCTTCTTCTTTGTCAGCCGTCCCTCCACTGCTGGATGTAGGCCTCTTCCAAAGTTTTCCACCTCTTTCTGTCCTGCCCAGTTTTCAACCAGTTTTTCCCCGCGACAGGAACCACATCATCGACCCATCTCTTTTGCGGTCTCCCAATTGGTCTTTTATTTTCATAGGGGCGCCATTTTGCAATTCTGGGTGTCCATCTTTCATTTCCCTGTCTCGCCACATGTCCTACCCATTGCCATTTCTGTCTCGCCACACGGTCAACTATGTCTGCGACTTTTGTTCGTCGTCTTATCTCTTCATTTCTTATTTTGTCTCTAAGACTTACTCCTAACATTTGTCGCTCCATAGCTCTTTGTGCGCATCTTAATTTACGTATTGTGTTGGCTGTAAGTGACATTGTTTCCATTCCATATGTCATCACCGGGAGGATGCATGTTTCGAAGACTTTCCTTTTCAGGTTCATTGGGATGTCCTTGTCTTTAAAGATATGGTCCAGTTTGCCGAAGGCTGCCCAGCCCAATCCGATTCTTCTAGGTATTTCTCCTGTTTGGTTTTCTTTCCCCAATCTAATTTTATGTCCCAAATATATGTATTCTTCAACAGCTTCAACTGTCTTGTTGCTTATTTTCAAGGTACTGTTGTTTGGACTCAGTATTTTAGTTTTGGAGATATTCATTTCTAGACCCACTTTTAGGGAAGCGTCATGCAGTTCTTTTATCATATCATTCAATTCTTCCCGGTCTCCGCTAATGAGAACAATATCATCTGCGAAACGAAGGTGATTCAGAAACATACCATCAATCTTAATTCCCTTTTGATCCCAATCCAAAGTCTTAAAGATATTTTCTAGGGTTAGAGTGAATAATTTAGGTGAAATAGTGTCACCTTGTCTAACTCCCTTTTTGATTTGGATTTTTTCCGTTTTTGTGTCATCGTCGATTCTTACATCTAGAGTGGCATGATCGTAAATAAATTTAATCAGTCTGGTATATCTGGAATCAATTCTTGCATCATTCAGTGCTTCCTCTATTGCCCATTTCTCTATGGAGTCGAAAGCTTTCTTATAATCTATAAATGCCAAATGTATTTCTATATTATATTCTGTAGATTTTTCAATAAGTAGGCGTAGAGTTTGAATATGATCTGTAGTTCCGAATCCTTTTCTAAAGCCAGCTTGTTCTATTGGCTGGTAGAAATCTAGTTTTGGTGTCAAGCGGTTTGTGAGGATTTTTGTAAGTAACTTGTATAAGTGAGATAACAAACTTATTGGGCGGTAGTTTATTACATCCTTAGGTATTACATCCTTATACGGAGTTCCTCAAGGATCTATACTTGGCCCAATTCTTTTTAATTTGTATACCAACAAATTAGAAAACCTTGTTCAAAATCTTGGCTTTAATACGCATGCCTATGCAGATGACCGCATTCTCTTCAAGTCTTGTTCACCTGAATTCAAAAACCACTTGACAAACGAGGTATCCTCATGCATTAATCAGATATCTACATGGATGAGTATGAACAAGCTTAAACTGAACCCAACAAAAACAGAATTTCTTTGGCTTGCTTCACCTCGTAGGCAACAACTCATAAATAACGATCCAATATTAATTCAGAATGTTGAAATAACTCCTTCTAACTGCGTGAAATTTCTTGGAATACTATAAGGTGTTGAAACAGAAAGAGAGAGGTGGTGGTGGTCACATCTATTGGTCGTCTCCTTCTCCTCCACTAGTATTCATCTTCTTCATCCTTCTACTTGTGGCTAGCTCTCGGCAGTATAGAGACAGGACTCTTGAGTCTCATATGGGAGAAAGGATTCATGAGAAGAATCAGAAGTCATCTGGTATTTTTAATTGAGAGTTTGTTTTATTCACTTTTTATCCTTTAAAAACAATTTACATTTATATTTTACAAATTGCGATGGTGTTAACACAAAACACTTTCTTATTTAAATTTTATATTATAAATCATAAATAAATCTGTACATTCATTTTGTAATTTTAATTATCTTTGTGACTTTAAATTTATTATTATAGAAAATTATAAATTGGCGGGTCCTCGCGCTGGAGGCGCGGGGACCGCTAGTTTTATCGACTATCTTCGAAGTAGGCAAATTTGCAAGTGAAGTGCGGAGAGGAAAGCTTGTAGCTGACATACCTCGCCATCCCCTCCCTAGCGACTGCATACCTGAATGTTATTGGTTGAGGCGGCCGACGCCATCTTTGATTAACTATAGCTACTTAGATTTTTTTTTTTTTTTTTTTTATTTATTTTATTTCCCATACCAATAACATAAGTACAATAATAAGTACAAGTACTTACAATCTATATATATATTTATTTATTTTGGGATTTATTATCTCACTAGGCAGACGCCTGTGCCGAGATAATACTTTTTTTTTTTTTTAGAAATACTGGAATATTACAAAAATGAAAATAACAAAAAAACATAAATAAACTATATCTTTGAGACTAGTTGCATATATGCAGGATAACAGTGCCATTCACTCCGATCACCTTTCATTCAGAAAAAAAAATATAAAAACTCATAAGTGCAACTCAGCATCGGAAATGCAGGGAAAAGGTCCACAAGAATCCACAACAATCGATTATAACAGACAAGAACTCCATAATCACATTCATCAGTGACTCACTCGTCTACCTCAACACATACACTAGTATTCTTTCTGACTCCTTTACTCCTTTTTCCAATAACCAGGTGTTGGTTAGCTTTTTGAGGTTTAGACCTCCAGGGCTCAGAGAGTCTGATATATCTGCCATTATTTTGTTGTATATTCTAGGTCCAAGAAATGTGAGGTGTGATGTATCTTTATTTTCTAGATGGTACTCTTAAATAACATGCATCCACGGCGTGGGCTCTGCATGATTTCTTACAAGGGTCAAAGAAATACTTGCGTGATAGGTGCATGATATGTGAATGATCAAATGGTACTCTCATAATGAGGTCACGCGTGATATGGACTTGGTACCTGCCCGGCAATGCACCTACCTACCAATACTCTGATGAAGATTATACGAATTTATTATTTTATTACAATTGAAAACTTTTCCCAAATTTTAACTCCTTACAATACATATCGACAGTGCTCTCTCCATGGATAAACATATTTCTTCCATAGTCAGACAAAGTTTCTACTTTCTCAGACAGCTAAGACCCATCCGAAGATGTCTCTCGACAGATGCTGCTAAAGTCTTAATAAACTCTTTAATAGTTTCCCGTGTTGATTACTGTAATGCTATCTTAGCACATCTACCTCAATGTCAAATTCATAGAATTCAGCTCATTCTCAATGCAGCAGCCCGTTACATTTACCAGATTGATCGTTTCTCCCATATATCACCAACACTTCACAAACTTCATTGGCTGAAAAGTCTGGAACGTATAGAGTTCAAAACATGTCTCCTGGTCTTTAAAGCACTCAATAACATGGCCCCGGAATATTTATCAGAGCTTTGTGTTACATTTTCACCCAACAACAAACAAACTTCACTAAGATCAATGGCCCATTCCAACAGAAAACTAGTTGAGACCAACCTCTCAAACAAGCCGAAATACCTTAACCGATCTTTCAGTGTTTCTGGACCAAAGTCTTGGAACAATCTTCCAACAAATATACGAAGTGTTGAGAATATAAATGAATTTAAAAAAAAGTTGAAAACTCATTTGTTTCGTAAATCATATCCAGATTGTCCCGCACCTGATGCTCACAATTCACTTATGTAAAATTATGTACCTACAGTATATAATAGATATGTATTTTTAATATTATTGTGTCAACAATTGAATGTATTTGTATTTTGCATATGTTATGTTATCGAGATAGCTAGATTGGTCACTAAGACCAGGACAGGTGGTCTAAATTAATGGTGCCTGTGTTATACTGGGAACCTCTAAACTCTAGGTATCCGATATTCTTTCTCTATATTAAATTCTGAAACGGTAATATAACCCGTTTACTTTAAACATCATGAAACTTGTACTAGGCTATTTCTAGGTAAATGGTATGTTATACTGTTGACCTCTAGGTATTTAATTTCATTTTAATCTTCTTTCTTAATTCTTTTAATAAACCAGGTTGGTCTAAACATATTGTGTCCACTTTAAACTATAATATTATCAAACACCATTATAATTTGTACTAGGTTATGTAGGTAAATAGTATGTTATACCTATACTGTTGACCTCTTGTTATTTAATTTTCATTTTCTTTTATTACTTAATCTTTGTTTATTTTTAAGCTCTTTTATTATTTAATCTTTGTTTATTTTTAAGCTGTAATATTATCCGCGTCCTTGAAACATCTTTACAACTTGCACTAGGTTATATGTATCTAGGTAAATAGTAGGTATGTTATGATGTTGACTTCTATTTACTTTTCTTTTTAATCTAATTTTAGTTTTTTATTTGCAAACTATAAGCGCCCTTGAGGTGACTATTTTGTCACAAAACGGCGCTATAAAAATTGTCCTTATTATTATTATTATTATTATTCTCTAAGTTTTCAGGGTCTCCCTTTTTGTATAGTAATATTACTTCTGCATTTTGCCAATTTTCTGGGATGGTTTCCTGTTCTATGCATTTATTTAGGAGTATTTTTACTGCCTCGATGATTTCATCTCCACCCAATTTTATCATATCACTCGTCACTTGGTCTTCTCTTGGAGTTTTGTTACTTATCATGTATTTTAGGGCTTCTCTCACTTCACTTTCGTTTATCTCTGGTATTTCTTCAGATCCTACGTTCATGACGGTATTATTTGTCTCAGTACGTGTTGCTGTTGATTCATATAGTTTTCTGTAAAAATTTTCTATCGTAGTTTTTATACTTTCTTTGTCGTTCACTGTCCTTCCATCTTCGGTTTTAATTCTGATTATATTTGATTTGCCCATGTTCTTGTTTGATCGGAGAACTTTCATATTTTTATTTGATTCTATAGTTTGGGTAATAAGGTCTGTGTTATATTTTCGAATATCTTTTCTAACTTCCCTTTTTATTGTTTTGTTCAAAGATTTATATTCATCTGAGTCTCTGTCTATTTGTCTTTTTTCTTCTATTAGTGTTTGGGGAAAGTTTATGGTTTTTATTTTTTCGTTGGAAGGATATAGTTTTCATAGCTGTCTGTATTCCTGTTGTGATTTTTTCTGTTATCTCATTTATTCCCATATTTTGAAGATCAGTATTTGCGTTTATTTTACGTTTTAACATGTTTTGAAATTTTGGCTGTTTTCTTTTAATTATTTCTGTTGTAGGAGTTTTGTTTGGTTTTTTATGAGTAAAGTTATATCTTTCCGTTCTTGTATTTATTTTAAAGGAAGTTCTCACTATTCTGTGGTCGCTTCCTGTGTCAAATTGATTTATTACAGATACGTTTTTACAGTATTTCAGATTGTCTGTTATTATGTAGTCTATTTTATTTTTTGTCTTACCGTCTGGACTTTTCCACGTCCATTTTCTTTGTTTTTTCTTTTTATAAAAAGTGTTTGTGCAGTACAGTTTTTCACACTGTAAAAAGTCCATTAAAGTTTCTCCTCTTTCGTTTCTTTTTCCTAAGCCAAATTTTCCGATATATTGTGGATCTCCAATATTTTTCTCACCCACTTTCGCGTTAAAGTCTCCTATCAAGATGGTCAGCTGTGTTTTTTCTGATCTCCTCGCCTTTGTTATATCCTCATAAAAATTTTCTATTTCCTCATCATCCGCTGTGCTTGTCGGTGCATATGCCTGTATAATCTGTATTGTAAATCGTTTATTTAGTTTAAATAGTATATATATATATATTACTCTGTGTGATATGCTGTTCATTTTAATTACTCTATTTTTAATATTCCTATGTATCATAATAGCAATGCCTCCTATTGATGACTGAGTACTGTTTCTATATAGTAGATGTCCTGATGGAAGTGTATTTGCTTCTTCTCCCTTGAGTCTTGTTTCGGAGATTCCTAGAATATCCCAGTTAATGTTTTCGAGTTCTCGTTCTAGCCGAATTCTATCTTCTTCTCGTCTCATTGTTCTGATATTATATGTCGCTATTTTGAGTTCGGTGTTACTTTCTTTCTTCGAATTTTTGCCTCCCCCAGAATCCTTGAGGCTGACCGATTTAGGGTCGGTATGAGATTCTGAGCGGTCCGCTCTACTCATCTGGGGTATTTTTGTTTTAAAAGTCGAGGTCATGGTGTACTTTAGAAGGTTGTTGGCGTTAAAACACCACGCTTGCCAAGCGTCTTGGTGAGTTTGGTTCCAGCCGCCTCTAACATGAGGAACAGACGCTGTTTGTAGCCGCCCCTAACATGGGAAAACAGCCGCTACTACCTGTTGGTCCGCGAGAGGCATTTTATTTCCCTCTTACCCTGCATATCTGCCGAGCATTCCCCTATCCGCCACCTGGGGACGCGTCCTATAGCGGTTTCAGGCTCCGCATTAGCATTACATAAGTTATATGTGAATGAAAAAACACTTGTCTTATACTACACAAATTATTTATTGCAGAGACGCGTTTCGTCCTGTTAGAACATTTTCGATCTGATTTAAAAATATTTTTACAATGATCAACCAAGTTAAAATTTTAAAGATATTATTGTTAACATATGTGGCTTATTGAATGAGAGGGATGTATAGTTAAATGTGTAAGATAAGGATGGGTATACGGTGGACACTGTTGGAGCAGGATAGGTCTATTTTAATTGTGTGTTGGTAAGGGATGGAGATTCCATATTTTTATTTGTTTATATTTTGTGGGTGTGAAGTGGATGATACTAATAAACTAGGGTCCTAACAATTATCTATACAAATATATCTCTATCTTGTTGTAATGTTTGATTTTTTTTAAACAAATTAATCTAAGAAGTTTTTATTACATAGTATTTCTTTATATATAGGTATTATGTGCAATTTGAACTGTTTATCTTCTAGTAGGTTGGTGCTGTTGGTTTGATGTCTTTTATTGTTGTGATTGGTGGAGTCGGAACGGTGATCGGATGTGGAGCTGCATTTGATGGTTCTGTCTTCTATTGTTAGAGTCGGTGGCCTATTGGGTTGTCAAACTATGGTCAGGTGTTAAAATGCGCGGGCTGGTGGCTGGTTTTCTTCCCGAAAGGTTTTTACGAAGGTAATTCTGATTGGACGGGGAGGGTGCTCTGTGGGGCGATAGCTAGTGTCTGTGTGCAGATGTGGGTCTTTGTCAGTTAGGTAGTTGATGCTGAAACAATAAAATCTGGGCAGAATTATGTTCATAACTACGTTTCATTCTTGAAGATATCCAATAAAGGTTCTATGGATATTTAGTTGTTCATTAATAAGGTTATGTTTATTGGGGAATTTGTTTATTTCTAACTGTTTTTAACGGCCTCTTCGCCTTATCAGAGTTCTCGTCTATAATCAAAATATGAATTTAAATTCAATTACGTAGGATTTCGTAACTTTACATACGATGTAGCTTTTGACCCAAACACTTTTCTATCTAAGTTATAAAAAACAACATGTGAATGTTTTATTGAAGATCGTTTTTTTGCCGACATACCTAGCTACATAGTTTTTTTTAGGGCTGATGATTTTTAGAAGTGATCGTGTTAGAATTTTTACTTAACTGGTTTTGTCTACTGAATTTTTAATACTTACTCGCTTTTGAAGTAGAATAAGGTCAAAAATTTTATTTTTCATCGATGGAAACAAAATATTTCTATTTTTTTATCCACGCATAGGTATAATTTAAATTTGAGAGCAAATTTTAACACAATTATTGACTATGATTCACTAACGCCTACTGTTTCACTCTTTATGAATATACGCAATTTCCCAATCCAAAATGGTTTTTTACCTCAATACTAACATTACTACACCACATGGCTGGGACATGTGTTGAGAATGCCGAAAGACAGTTGGCCGAGGAGACCGCTGTTTTACCTCCCATCAGTGTCTCGAAGACGTGGAAGACCCTCTCATACCGTGTTCCGTTTCTTCGAGGCAGAGCTGAGAGAGTTGGACTTGCGTAATGGAGAGCTTTTGTCTCCTCACTGTGCTCCTGAGTGGAGTTCAAAGGGAGTTTTGGTTTGATTTTTAATTAATAAATAGCAATATTGATATAATAAGCTCAGATTCCTACAATCTACATATTATAATTTAAATGACACGTATAATAGGTACACCTACATAATGTTATCAGAATAACGTTACGCAACTAAATCCTAATGTAACTACGTAAGTAAGGTGCCTTATGTGCGAGAAATGTTCAAATGTCGCTAAATCGCTGTGATAAAATAATGAATTTAAATAGTGTAACGCATTTAAGACATCATTCTGATATTGGGACAAGCAAATAATATACTAAATACCCACACATGTAGCATATTGTACCCGGAGGCGCCCTAAGTATCTGTGATGAACATACAACCATGAATATAGAAAAAAGGATTACGCATCAGGAGGTGCCTTAAGGTCGAATTAACAGAGAAGGGGGTTATGTTATTGGGATTCACGCATCTGATGATGTAAGTAAGTAACAGAGAGAGGTAGCAAAAACCCTCCATTGAGTTTTACCCTTCGCAATAACTATGCCTGGTTTACCCAGTTTTGGAATAGATCAATCGTCACCCTGTCCTAACCTGAGTACACCTCTCAATAATCCTAAGTGTTTAAATAAAACATTGATGCCCTAATGAGCCCTCCAGCGAGAGTAAAAAAACACTTTTTAACGTTTTTATTCTAAAATATTTCTAGAGCTGATAAATACCTATCATAACCTCTAAAAGTAGGAACGGTTTCTGCTAGAGTGCTCTAACTGCTGTTTACACTTCAATAGACTCAAAATTCATAGATCGCTTTAACTATATAGATCATTTATAGCTAAAAGAATAAATCTAATTTAAAATGTCTTAATAACAAATTAAAAGAGAGTCTATCTAGTCATTAGACTTCTGAAGAAGAGAATTCTTTTTAATTAAATGTTTGCAAGAGGTAAATAAATAGTAATTTTATCACAGGTTTGACTGATTGATTATTCTTATACCTTACGTTGGCTAAATTAAGACGTCAAAATATAAAATGAGTCCATCGTTCCATAAATTGGACTCACTTCACCATGATCTCAATCCGTTAACGACGACTCCCTGATAACCAAAACCATTCAGGTAGTTCGCCAAAACTGCATCCTACACATCTGCATGTATCTGGCGCATGTCACTTAGCGATACTCTTAATGCCTCTACATCGACCAATAAACCCTTTTCCAAGCATTATAAATGATCTGGTTGCCTTGCAGGTCAAACATCGACTTAGGCAATTCAGTCTGAAGGAGTCTCTTAGCTTGGAGTGATTCCTGGTTCTATGTAGAGCACATGTTGCTAATACGTTTTGCACAATATACCTAGTCATTTTGACGTCTGGCTTTAATGAAGATAATAATTACAGTGCAACTTCTCTATTCGACATTTTTCGTCTTTCTGTTAAATGAATCTATGTATGTTCATCTGAAACTTTGAACTTGAAAGAGGACGATGTTGGACCTACGACCTTAGTACACTAATAAAGCTTTTAGGATAATAGTTCATATAGCTAAAGAACACATTCAGCGTTCACTCTGTATATTTTAAAAGAGTTTAAAATTTTCCGGGCATATGTAACACTAGCTGAAGCTGACCCGCCCGTCGAACTTCGACATAATTAACTGGACATAAACCAGAATAAAAAATAATTTACTCCTATGCAATGTTTGTTACATTTTAACCTTTTTCAAATTTAGCTACCCTCAAGAAGTAGTGGTCATACTCCGCATAAACCTTCCCGAACATTCGTAGAATAGATCACCAAAGTTCCATTGAAATACGTTCACTGGTCTTTGAATCTATCGAGTATACACACACAAACTCTGTTTTAAATAAAATTATTATAGATTTGTAATATTGTGGAAATTTCAACAGGTTTAAGGGGACGTCAGTTTTGCAAGATTGACAGTTTTCTCCTAAAGCATTATTACTTACTTACTATAATGTTACTATAATCACTTCACTAATTGAATTTCGTAATGAAAAAAAGATGAATTTTCTTTATCACATATACAAAGAAACATTATATTATGTATAATAATGTGCAGTAAATTAATTTTGGAACTTCTCGTTCTCTGTTCATAAAAATGCAGGTACATAACAACACTAACAGAAAAAGAATTTCGTAAGAAAATAGAAAGAAAACGAAGTAGGTACTTTATTGACAGAAATTTTAAAGACTTTTGGAGTAGTGAATATATTTACATGAAATATTTACAGTTCAACTAAAATGTATTGTTGATTCTTTCGGCCGAGGGTGCTTGGTAATAATAGTCCTTTACCTATTTCTCTTTTTTGTATTTTATAATGTTTATCCTATATTTTTTTTATATTTACTACGAAAGCGTTAATAGATTTTTTTCTATTTAGATACAAGTGGCTTTATCAACATCATAAATATTACAAGAAATAATATAAGAAAGCAGAAACAATAATTATTTATCATGCTGACAATATTATTTAACATGGTATAAAAATGAACAAAAAATAATAAACTTAAATTAAATTTAACGTTTTCTCTTGAGAAAATGATTTTGCAATGAAATAATGACGAACACAAAAGTTTTACTGTAGATACAAGATATCAATTAGATAATTGGTTTATTTCATATCAATATATAAATTGCAGCTCACGGTAAGTGCGAATATTGTATGATTTTTAAGGCTTTTAACTATAGGTGATTTGTCGATCTGGTGTTTGTAGCTAGATTAAATATAATTAGTTACAGATTTGTAGTTAAATACTTGAGATCTTGTAAATGAAGATACGCAGACGGCAAAATTAACCTGTTTTTATCTGAAATTTCTTACGTGAGCTTGTATCTTGCATGCATCATAACGTGTTGACATTTAGCATTCTATTTCTTGCCTTTTTCATAGTCCACTGATGAATACAGGTCCTTATCAACCACTATTTTCGAATGTTTGATGTTTTATTTTGTTGTTGTTGGTATTATGACTTGGTCGAGCATCCATCCATTTTAACCATGTGTCAAGTTTATGACCGTGTACCTAGTATGTTTAGTCAATCTGTTATTCATTACCTTTTTCTTTCTAACAATAATTTTATCCGTCTGTTGAACAAGAGCCTCCCCTAATTTAAATTTGAGGGGGTAGTTGGACAGTCACCGAAAGTGACACAATATGTTGTCCAAGCGGGTTGGTAATGCATTTCGATCTACAGGTTTTCATTCCTGCAGCCCTAGACAAAATGCATTTGGCGATCAACTACAAACGAATTCTTCGACAATGTAGAGTAGGAAGAAAATTAACTGTCCACTTTTTATATTCTTTCATAGGTCTTTTCCTATGAAATTGACGTTTTGTATGAAAAAATTATTATTATTTATCTAAAGTAGATTTTTTTCAACTTTTTTATATTTCTATTGAATGCCTAATTAATAATAAATAAATATTTCTATTATTCAAACTAATCACCCATGCAATCGGTGCATCTTTGCCAATGCAGCGGTAGCTTATTGATGCCTTTCTTGTAAAAATCGGCTGCACGGGAGACAACAAACTCTTCAAAGGCATTTTGTACTGTCTCTCTGGAATTGATTTTTTTTTCCCGCTAAAAGGTTATCCAAATTTTGGAAAAGGTAATGGTCGATAGGTGTAAGGTCTGGTGACTATGGTGGACGAGGGAGAACCCCACGTACCAACGATCCGTCGGATATCCGGCATTCGGCGGTTGCGTTTCCGAATATCCGGTATTCGGCTATACTAATGATCTTCGTTAATTTTGCGACGTTGACATTTCGGTGTTTTTTTTTCGCCATCATCATCTGTTACTCTCTTTTTATACTTAATATGTAGGTACCTGCTTATCTTTTCTATGGAGTCCGGGACATATACTAATACCTACAGATGAGTAGGTTTTTAATTGACATCTAACCAATCTCCACGCATAGAATCAAATCACCACAATAGGTACCTATACATACCTATTATGATCAAATTATGAATCCCACATTCACGCCGTAGTTTTACGGCGGAGTTCGAGGTCCATATCGAATATTGGGGACGTAAAAATATAAACATATAGGTACCTATATAAGATAAGTAACTTGACTTGTATATAAGTACTTATCTTTTACCATAGATAGTAGATAATCACCGAAAATATTTAATTATATATTACGGAATCAATGACTAATACGATTTACGGGATTTGTAAAAGTGTTGCCATTTGCTAATTATTTTTTTCAACACGTTTAGCTGTCTGTCAAGACGTATTAAGAAGTTGGTAATTTAATCTAACCAATCCTAAACATAATGTAGTATACCTACGTATATAACTAAACTGACAAAATATACCTAATAATATTAAACATGGCTCACGTATGTGCGCCAATTTTGATAGTTATTTGTCAAATAATTATCAAGGGCATGAAGTGTGTTACGAATAATAGTTTGCCATAGACAAAGCACAGAACGAGATGTTTTATTATGTAAAAAGTTTAAAACGTGTAATTAGAATGATAGCAGTGACCCGAAGCAGGGACGGGTGTTAAATGTTCATGTTAAAACATAATATCGTATGGTCAAAAGAAACCATCAGCAATAAAATCCCTCAGGATTTTTCATCTACTTTCAATCCCAACAGATATCGATCAACATAGACTACAGTATCATGCTCCCGGGTCAGCCAATTATTGCAAAGATCAGGTTATTGATGACTAAGGGTGTGTTTTGTACGAAGAGATGAAAAGGGTAGCTGACAACTATGAGAGGGGGGGGTGAAGACGGATTTTTAGGAATGGGACATTGTTACTGCTGCACAATTGCCGCCTTGTAGTTTTGATCCAAAAATATTAAAATCAATTATATTACTAAATTCAATTGACCACAATTTTTGATTGGCATCAGGCAATTGATTATTTAAAAAAAAAACTTAAATTAGTGGGTGTATCAACTAAAAACTCTAAGAATTCATTAGTGATGTTCGATTTTTAAATGGAACAAACCACTACGGGGTTACGACCGTCTTCTACTGTTATTTCGAAGGCTGTTAACAACGTTCGCCATTAGGTGGTAGGTAATGTTTAAGTCTCCGAAACTCCTAATCATGAGAATTCTCAACTTAAATAAGTGGACTTAAATTCAATTTTTGGTGGAACAGATTTTTTTTAGATGTATGTATCCTATATTCAGATTGAACTGCACTGGTTGGCTGTAAGAAATTATCAAGCTGACTTTTATTAAAATGGAATGTACCTATTTCAATTTTTAAAATTATATGTATACTCGTAGTAAACACGCAAATGTATTCAAAATGAACGCACGTCTCTCGATAGATATACCTATGAACCTAGGGATTGCAATCCCGCAAAGCGGGATCCTGCAAACCCGCGGGATCCGCGTAATTTTAGGGCCTGCGGGATCCCGCAACAGCGCAAGTGCGGATCCGCAAGCATTAAATTTCGTAAATTCAACTTTACAAAAGAAATTAGAAATGCAGCTGAAGCAAGAAAATGAAGACTACACTAAACAGACTGAAACTAGACAAGAGAGAGTCTTCGAAAAAATATGAAAAAAAAGAAATGGTTGTATTTGAAAGTGATGGAGTTAAGGGAAGTATTGTTGCGCGACTATTTTCAAACCAAGAAGCGTGGAGGCAGAAAGTCTTTTCGGCCGTTGGCTACATATACCTATGTAGTTCTATAAGAAGTAGGTTGGCAGATCACACACTTAATGCTTCCTATAATTTTTTTTAAGTTCATATTTTTTCAAAAGGAGAAGTAACTTTTTATTTGGTATTTTAAAATTTGTTACGTTATTGATTTAAAACTATTGGCATAGTAGGTAATTATGGCAAACAAGACTGATCTGGTTATACATAAAGATTAGAATTAATATTTTTAGTTATTTAAAACTAGGTGACAAAAAAATAGTGTTATATGAGCTGATAATTTTTTCTGGTTGGGTCAAAATCTTTGTATATTATTGAATCATTTTTCATATGGAAAAGCCAGGGATGGCCTGTTTCAGAATGGACGGAATCAGTAGACTAAAAAAAATTGCCTCCTCAGACAATATACCTATTCCGCCGGCTATAATACTGACACCTTTACAATTTATTTCATAGAACTTACTACCACTTACTTTATATTTATATAGCTATTGTTTTTTATTTTATTATATTTTTTATTTTTATTATTAAATAAGAAAACTCACATTAAAAAAAAAATATTCAACTATGTACGGTGTGGTGTTGTTGTTTTATACAATTTTTAATAAATATTTTATTAATACATACCACAGAAAAAGTTTTTTTAAATTTCTGTTTAACTGTGCGGGATCCGCGGATCCCGCGGGATTGGAGCCAATCCCGCAAAAATCCCGCGGGATTGAAAATGGTGCGGGATTGCAATCCCTATAATGGACCGAAATATTGATCAATCTAACCTCATAGATCAAAATGGCAATAAGTTTCCTTGCACCGGTTCTCACTATGCGTAATAATACAGAAAACCAATATAATAATAATAATAATAATATAATTCCTTTATTGATAACAAGACAGCGTTTTACGCGCGTTTTTGGATATTTAAACTTTAAACATGATTTTCATATAAAATATGGCATATCTTCAGAAAATGTAAAGAGAATGTGCTTATAATGTATCGTAGAATAATTTAAAACGGTTTCTGGAAATTAGTCAAATACCCTATTTCTACGCTGTCAACGTTGACATCTACATTTTTTATAACAATAAAACGTCAGTCAAATAATCGTATCATTAGAACAATATTTCGAATTTTAAACAAATTATTTAATGTTCTATGTAATAAAACTCAATGATTTTAAATTATTTATTCATCACTGATGCACAGTGTTATTGACCACTTCTTGTGTAATCTTTATGGACGCATAGTCCATGATAAATTCTTCTGTTGTTAACTACCAAAGTGGGTTTTAAAGAGGTAAGATTATTTTACACGTTTTGAAACTATGTATAGAATAGTAATGTATGATTTATACTAAACAATAATTATTTATAATGTCATCATTTAAATATATTATATATAAAATAATGGTTTATTTATTTATTTTCAGTGTTGCATCCCTTGTTGGGCTTTATTTGCCTCAAACCATTCCTGTCACCTGCAGCCACCTTGCAGTTTATTTTCTCTGAAGCATGGCATAGCAGTTTGAGTATTCTTAAAACCCTTTCAAGTATTTTTTACAAACCTTGTCTTTATTATATTTTCTTATCTTTTATCATTTTATATCCATTCTATATGTGAAATATTATCACTAAATATTATATAGCTACTTTAAAACATGATTTTATCAGGTACCTACTTAATTAATCTTCTATTACAATGGCTACAACAATTTTAAAATACGGTGGCCATAAATTAAAAAAGACGACTTCCATACTTCAAAATGGAGAATAATTTTCAACTTTTCATGACATATCTTTAGATTAAATAAGGATTTTAACATTTGAATTACATTTATTTGTATTTCAAATCAATCTTCACTCTTTTTAATACATTTTCATTCTGCATTACTCCGATTCCGTGTAATATTTACATGAGTAATTTTGTTTTCAAAGATGGCTATCCGTGTTTAATGAAATTTTACTATGAAGATTTCATAATTTTAGAAATTTATTAATAACTTAAAATATATTTAATGAAGTGTAAATATTTGTATCTCAGATTACCAAAATTGTATTTGCGAAAAACTGCGAAGAAAAAAATTCAACGCAGAACCTACGGTTTTAACGTGATGCTACGACATACAGTTGGAGTGAAACAAATAAATAAATAAATAAATATACATACATTACTGAATTATTATGTAGATTACCTGAGTATATAATACAAAATAAAAAATTGAGACAAAATCGCTATTAAGTATTGAAATTCTCCCCGAAAATGTGTAAAACTCGTGCTTCGGGGAGGATTACTTCTTTCACAATGTTATAAATCTGATAAGTTCATTCATTCATTCTCCCTCTAAAGCCCCCCGCACACTGCAAGCCGGAGGAGACAAATCCGAAGCAACTCCGACCCGCACGAAACCGACCCCCTAGTTCGATCGAAGTAATAAAACCAAAAAGCCGGCCCACACAAATCAAACCCGCCGCGAATCCCCCCCAAACCAATCCGCAATGCGAGGGGTCTAAACTCCACATAGGAGCATAGGGCGGCATCTAGAGCTCTTCATTGCGCTCGAAAGCGTCCGAGGCACAGAACAATAATACCCTATTACATAGGGCTTATGTTGCCTTTTCTGACCGGTTGGAGTTTAAGGACGTGAGGTGGTCAATCTCACGGTCCCGATCTGATTTTTCTATTTCCTGCCTCTTAGAGGATGCTCGAAAAACCAGCAAAAAGAGCAGAGGTGCTATTCTTAGCCGGCAACCCCACGGAAAATCTGATAAGTACCCACTCGTTAAAAAAAATACGTCACACAAAATTAACATGAAGAGAGATATTATAAATAGTAAAAATACACTTAAGAAATGTTATACATATTTCATCAGCTCATATTTAGTGGAAATCACATGCATGTAAGTTCAATCCAAAAACATATTTTGCATTCTAAGTATATAAGTTTAAGTACCAAATATTGAAATATGTTAACATATTACTTATATCAATATTTTTATTGTTCGTCTGTTTGTTTTATTAGTTTTATTGATCCTTGAATTCGAATCACGATCTAGGAAAATTTGCTATTATAGAACCAACTATTGGTTATTTGCGATTTTTAATTAAGGTTATAGGCGGATCCAGACCACCAAAACTCTTGGTAGATCACATTTTTGCCTATTCGGAAATCTTATTAATTGGAGAAGATTTCTCTGTGATTTTTACCCCAAGTGTTTTTTTTTACTTAAAACATTCATTTATTCATAAGTTATTAGATAGGTTGTACATGTATTATTAGTGCACAAAGTGAAATAATTTTTTCACAATTTTCAGTTTTAGATCAAAAGGTGGCAAACGGAAAATAAATCAACAAACCTAAAAAAAACTCGAAAACCGCTGGCATTAGACCTCTGGTTAAAAGGAACAAAATTATTGCAAATAAGCTCTAATATAACCCCTTTCAAGGGATTGGTCAAATCACCAGTCACCCTATATACAGGGTGTCCCAGAAAGTAGGTACGACTAAGCGGAGCCTAGAAATAGAACATCTTTAGGGCTATATGGAAAAAGTTCGAATTGACACAACTTTACAAAACATGGGTATTATGTGCTAGTATAAATTTAATTGAAAAATGTACAAAAACTGGTTAACAAAAGTTGTGTCCATAGACAAATGTGTTTCAAAATAATTCTAATCAATAAATAATATGCCTTCATAACGTGCTTAGAGAAAAAAAAAACTATCTATGTGGGTAGGTCCCGCTACATGTGCTGTTGTGGTCGTCAGTTGGCAAAACTGAACAATTTATTAATGTAACTATAACGCACCGTGTAATTATTACTTACACATGGCAACATTCTGGTCCAACTTGCAATTACTAATTTATTGCTTTGCATATCGCCTCCAACGAATGTTAACGTCGGATCGTAGTTCCTCCATTACATATTACATTATTGTTGTCTATGGGCATGTAGTGTGGTGTTGCCATACCTTTACCCGAAGGCATAAAGTGTCATAGTACCTGCCTATCTGATTTAAAATTCACCCAAGTGTCAATCTGACGAGAAATCACTAAAAAGGGATTTATTATGATCAACTTTATTCTTCTACTACGTAGCTTTCCCGGCAGACATTGTCCTGTAGTCCTTGCTATGAGTTGATTTCGAATTTGTAATTTATACAAAAATAAGTTTGGATGTTAAACAATTAATTATTTCTGAAAGCTCGAAAGAAATTCTATCAAAAATCTGCGTGACTACCAAGGTTTTGAAACTCAATGGTCAAGTGAAGAAAAATTGTGTTGGAATTGTTCACAGATGGCGTTGGCGTCGCAGGAAATCCGTTCTATACTATCTTTAATATTATATTTTATATTTTTATAATCTTTAATATTATATTATATATATAATTTTCTATCCCCTTATCGCTGTTTTAATAGTTATTTTCTGTTCAGCTGATCCCGAAGTACCTACTTATGTAAGCTGAACAACGGTTGGAATAGATTCTGGGTGAAGGATTGTCTAGTGGAGATTGGCTTATTGAAGACAAAATATGGATAGGTATGTATATTAAAATGTATTAACTATTTGCTATTTATGTTTTACTAGCTCTCCCGACAGACACTATCCTGTAGTATCCTTATACTTTGAATATTGATTTCAAATTTGTAAATTAAAAATACCTACGTTTAAAATATGTTTGAATGTTAAAAAAAATATTTTTGAAAGCTCCATCAAAAATCTGCGTACCAATATTTTAATCTCAATACTTGCCAGGTAAATAATAATTTTGTTATTATGTTGAACGTAGAATTTTTCATGGCGTCACAGGAAATCCGTTCCATACTAACTTTATTTTATATTATTTCAACATTTTAATAATTATTCTGTTGTCCGGAGAAGAGAAGAATCCAAAAAATCAAACATCGAAAGAATCTGTTTAGCCGATCTCGACTTATAAGTGTTCGCACTAACTCGACTTTCATTTATATAAAAGATTTAAATCCGCCTCGACACTTAAGGCTTTGTCTAGTGAGGCGTGAAGTTAGTAGTTTGCACAATTTTGATCACTATATAGAGTACCTACATGCTAGGTATATGTCGTATGGTAAATACTAGGTAGGTATCCATATTTTTGTGGTTGTGTATTGTACCTACCTATCTACTTATATAATATTTTTTTATCCATTATGCATGTATGAAAAATATTTCATACATGCATAATGGATATGACAAATCCATTTCCGGGAATTTTATTCCTATTTCTATTATATTCGTAGCTGTGACAATATAATAACAGGTGTTTAATCAACGAAATTTGTGCTAGTCCGTAGTCCTCGACGTGATAAAGTAAAATTGGGACGTTTTTAACCCTTTGACGGGCAAAGTTTTCTTCTATAAACGATATATAAATTACAATCAAACAATTAATTCCTAACCCTAGTTGTCGTCCAACGGGTTTTGAAGGTAGTTAAACTATAAAGAATGAAAATCCAAATGTTCGAAATTCAAATACCTACAGCAAAAATAATGGTTTGTTTAAGGCATACCTACTATATCTACCCACATAATCAAGTTAGCAACTAAATGTATCATAGGTAAATAAAAGTTATAAAGGAGGTAGGTACATACTTTATTATATTAGTGCCTATAATTTCGTAATAAAAGTGTTACATTTGAGTTGGTCTTATTTTATTGTCTAGGTCATCTACATTATATATATTTCTTTTAACTTTGGACACTGACTTACATTATTATCCTAAAATAAAGGACATCTAAAACACGAAAACTTGACGGATGATGGCGCCTTTTTGTGAGTGATTAAGATTTAAATTGAGATTGACTTTATGGTCGGTCGAAAGAAATGTAGCCAGACATAAAATATAAATTAAGTACCTACTACTAATTATGTAGGTCAAATTCCAGAGTATTTATTTTATTATTATTATTATCAATCAAAGATTGCCATTCTATAAAAAAATATGGTAGATGTCTATGATTTAAACACCCGCTGAGAGAAAAAAATTAAATTCAAATAATTGAGGATATATTATTTTTATTTAATGAAATCTTTTACAAATAAGGCAATTAATATTGAGTAGGTAATAAAAATTGTTTCCATAATTGATATTTATTGTGGCAATAATAGTGAATAGCAATAAAAAAATAAAATAAGTATCTAAGAGTATAGAAAAAATACTAAACATTATAGAGCAAATGTGTGGGTATGGACATTTAACTTATATATTCGAATTTATCTCAAGCGTTAAAATTGTTTTCGTACCTACCTACAGATGCACAATTCCACGAACGTCAAAAAAGACAATTTTCACATTTTCGATCTATCATATAAACATTGCGCAATAGAGTGCTCTTGTTGCCTCCCTGTGCCCTTTATAGGGTGTAAAAAGAGTTTGAAAAGACATGCTTCAAATTTCGGAAAAAACGACGTCCACTGGAGAAATTTCATAGACGAAAATGATTTGGGAGAACGTGTGTCAACTGTGACAATAATTGTAAAAAAAGTTCATTAATATTAGTAGGTGATGTCAACAAAATAAAGGTACTTATTGGTTTTGAAAGGGATGAAGACGAATTGTAAAATAACCGTAGAAAATGCATGTCTTGAGCATCAAGTGAATGAGTCTGTTTATTTAGGAAAATTTTAGTGTAGGGATGAAAAGTTTGTGTGTAAAAGAAATCGGACATAGAAAAGTGGTTGATGGTGACAGGGTGGGCGGTGCACTAAATCCTATTAAATAAATAAATAAATAAAATAAATGAAAGCTTGCCGAAGAAAATGTATGAAAGAATGAATGTCAGTAGAATAACATAAAGAATGTTAGGCCCAGTACTCACTTGCGCCGCGAACGTGTGACATTGCATCAATTTAATCGAAATGTGAAGTGTAGGTAGGTATACTTGATTCGTAAAGCGAACGCGAGCGAACATGCATCCTTTTGATAACATTGATGTAATTAAACGATACACGTTCGCGGCGCAAGTGAGTACCGAGCCTTAGATCGAACGAATCGAAAGAGTGGAGGTCCGTTCTCTCTTCCTACCCTTTAGGAGAAACGACGTTATGGGTAAAAAAAAGTTCAAATAAACAATCCATCAATCAAATCTCTCTAGATACAATACACATCCCACTTAGAGGCACGCAACAAGAGCTCTCCATTGTGCTCGATATTTCTCATGTTTATGACCGCCTCCCACATCATAATATTATCTAGATCCCTCAGCTCTTCCTCGAATATCTACTATATAAATTAATGTCGGGTTAGTGCGAACACTTATAATTCGAGATTGGCTCAACAGATTCTTCTGATGTTTGATTTATTGGATTCTTCTCCGCTCCGGATAACAGAATAACGAATAAAAAGTTAAAAAAATGGATAACAAATGATGTAAAATACAATATTTAAGTTTGTATGGAAAGATTACTGGGACGCGCCCACGACATCGCAGGTAGTTCCCTCTCATTCTCGCATACGCTCTTACAGTAGCCCATCCTACTTACTCCACCGCACCGTTTCAATAGTTTTAGAAAATTTTCATACAAAGTCAACAATATTATCGGGCACATTCGTGTTGCTAATAGGCGAGGTAAGGTGTGAGCGCGAGCGCATTTTTCTGAAGTTGTTCCCGCCAGAGCTTTGAATACGAATGAAATAGGGATGTTTCAGAAATAGTTTAATGTTATTCTTTTATTAGCTTATCTCAATCGAATTAATTTTGTACCTATTGTTTAACGGGGGCGCAGTGCACATCATGTACATATTAACGGGCCACTTCGGGCTAGAACCACAGGACAACGTCTGTCGGGAAAGCTAGTTAGAATTAAAATTCGGTTCTATTTGGATCCTCCCTCGTACAATAACTCAGGATTCAGCAAAATTAGTTGAAGACGGTTTTTTGAAAAATTTAGACGTCCTTTTTTTTCTTTCAAAACACACTATTTTAGCGACAGGCCATCTTGAGCAGCTTTTTCTGTGGGGCTAGTACGAGTTTAATCGAAAGCTCATTGCACGCTAATAAGCGCTTGTAAGAGTGCAAATAGTGTTCTAAAATCAAACGATCGAATCGTTCGATCATATTTATATGAAAAATTTTCGTAACTCTTTCGATGATCGTTTCGATATTCGATCATCGTAAACTTATACTAGGGCTAATTCTTTATAATATGTGGGAGATAGGATAAAAAATGGATCAATGTTTCGAATTAGTTCAACATTGGTCCATTTAATAATGTATTTAATTGAACATAGCTTAAAATGTACCTACACATGATCGACAGCAGGTAATGAAATCATTACGAGCAGTAAATTTCAAAATATTCGCAATAAGTGTGATTAATGGCATATTATTATGAATTATATTTTATGGGCATGCGGAGATAATGTGGTCGCTCAATGTGCCACTCTGCGGTTTTGACATTAGGCATCAGCAATCAACGAACGAGTGCATTTTCATACCATCATACCTCGATACTTAATAGTTTTCTATGCACTTTTAAGTACATAGTAGATATCTATTACCTACATGTTCAATCTTTCGGGATTTTAAAGATGAAAGTTTTATTTAGGTATTTATTTATTAAAAACTACAGGCAATCTGTTTGAACCCTAATTAAATTTTAATCCTTCAAAATACAACAGTAGGTAGCCACATATAAACACTGCAGACTTAAGAAAGAATCTAGGTTCTGGTAATCTGGTAAGTGGCTATTCGTGTTTTAAATAACTACAAACCGAAATTAAGCATCAATATTATACATAAAACATTAAATATAAAATATTAGGTATTTATTCTAAGGCGGGACGAAGTTCGACGGGTCAGCTAGTACTTATAATATAAAATGGAACCCTAATATTTCCATGGTCTGATAGTTGTTTGATAGTTGGTGCTATTGAATGGGGATGGAAAATATATGGCTTAAAACAGATGCATCGGTGGAAATAATATTTATAAGTTAAAAGGTAATTAATTTATCATGGTGTAGATATACAGATTCGAATTCAATATATACATACGTATATTTACATAGTAACAAAATTCAATATACATAGTAACAAAAATGGATATAGTCATATCCTGGCGCCAAATACATGACAGCAGTCGCAGTCTTTAAATTTGGTTGCTCTCTTGTTCTCAACAATTTCCAACTTTTATTTCTATTTTTCATTTTATTATTAAATTTCTACTTGTTGCATACATGAGATTTTTCGACATGTTGAACATGTTGAGAATTCTCATGATTAAGAGTTTCGGAGACAAACATTACCACCTAATGGCGAACGTTGTTAACGTAAAGTGATCACACTAAGCCAGCCTTCGAAATAACAGTAGAAGACGGTCGTAAGCCCGTAGTGGTTTGTTCCATTTAAAAATCGAACATTAGTAATGAATTGTTAGAGTCATTGGTTGTTATTTTTTCCTTATACATACGTAGTTAGGACCACAGGACTACGTCTGTCGGGAAAACTAGTATTATATAAATAAACATAAAACTTGGTAGAGAAGATAAAAAAAACTTTTTATTGTAACTAAATAGACTAAGAATATTAACCGGATAAAAAAAACATTTGAAACAATATCCAAAGGGGAGACCTCTCTCGTAGAATACGTGATCCAAGGGACCTTATTGTTATCCTGGCTGGCCGAACCATCAAGGGAAAGCACAAGATCCAGGGCTACAGGTTTATACTACGCCATATGTAACGCGTGGGTGCTCCACCTATATCATATCGGCATTTTTTTACATGTTTATAAACAATCAAAGACATAGTATGTAAATAGGTTTATTTTTGGGTTTATTTGTATTATGGCGGTTAGACAGTATGGAAATTATACCACACAAACTAATTTTCTATCTGATGACAACGAGTGTATAGAACCATTCAGGATAAAGAGCCATCTAGCGGAATACGACGAATACATCTCGTATTTTATCAACAACGTAGATTCATCACCGTCTGTACCAAGTCAACTAACTTAGGATATTTCACACCAGAGGGAGAACACATCACCTATTTGGAAAAATTATCTTGCGCGAATAACCCAACTATAAAAGCTTTTTCAATATACAATTTTATTACTCTTTCCTTCAGAACCTACCAGTGCATAACATTGTAATTAGTTTTAAGTTAAAATATTTTTTTCTGTGATACTTTATTTGAATTCACTAATATAGTGCTTGTGTTTTTTGTAATATAAAATCGAGTTTCATTTCGGTAGTTGGTGGAATTCCTTATTAACTGTTTAATCTAGTTCATAAAGAAATAGTGAAAGTTGGTGAGTACTCCAGATATTCTTAATCTTGCCAAAACTCATAAGAGAGTTTCTCATCTTCTGATAAAGACCATTTTTCCCCAATATCATTTGACCTTGAGAAAAGAAATCAGTACTCCTTCTTCATCTCAGTCTCATCTCATCTTATGGATCAGATTCAACAAATCTGAAAGCCCATAAATTGGTGACCCTACGACGTTCGAACACCCTTCTATCAATTACCATAATAAATTACCCTTCAATTATCTACTTAATCCATCATTTTCCAACAATCTCCATCAATACATTAACATTCTCAAACAAATTATTCTCAACAATCTTAACAAAATTGTCACATGTATACCCTCGTCCACTAATCCATCTCGAATATTTAACACCCTATACATTCATTCCAAATTATCTCTTTCACAAAGCCATCTAAATAATATTGTCCCACAATTCAAGATTTTCATATCACATACTACATTCAAAATTAAGCGCGTCTCTCACATTTTTCGATTCGGCGCAACTTCACTCCACTGCGAGTACAAATGTCAAAATAGCATCACAAGCCGCTTTGTTCGCGTTAAATAGTTTCAAATTTTCGACAAAATATATAAAATATAGGGTAAAATCATGTGCAAACTCTAAAATTCAACTGGTTCTGAAGGGATGAGTCATCCGATGGGTCACAGGCAAGTAAAATCTTTAAAAATAACATTGTAAAACGGCATTCAGCCCATATTTTTTTTTTCCAAACAATTTCAACCCATCGGATTATTTTAAAAGCCTCTTGTTTTTTCTGCCTTCCATTTAATGTTACACATATTTAATCAATAATGCCTTACAAACGCTGTGAAATCGATATTAAAATCTTCAAAAAAAGAAAAAAAAACTTAAAATTTGCGAACAATAAATTTTGTAGGTTAAAATTTTTTCACGATACAATGTTACATCGAAATTTTTTCATAAAACTTTTCATGTCTTCAAATACTGATAAAACTTAATTTAATACATTAACTATATATAATCGCATGCTGAATTGCAATTTTAAATGATTTTTACAAAAGAATAACCTTTAATTATCTGATTGCAGATTTACAGTACATTGTTGTCATGTTGCCAAACTTTGAGGTAACCCTTTTATATTTTACATAAACAACAAGCGAAACAAATGCCTACACTTTTATTTAATTTTCATAGCGCATTATTGCATTTTAAAGAAAAACAAGAAATTTAAATCGCATTATTCACACATTTGTATATTGTCATATTGATCTTTAGTAAATACATAAAGGACATTCAGACTCCTTCAGTTAATATCTTACCAACATTTCAGTCATATTTTACCAATTCTTATTTTATTCTGGTCAATAAACGATTATTTATGTATCAACTTATCAACGATACAAATATTTCAATGGTCTATAAAAATATTCTATCTAAATTGTCAATGTAAAACAATTATATTACCATCTTATATTACCATCTACTACTAGCCAATTACTATTAACGTTTTCCGCGACTAGAGAAATTCTATCTCAAGAATCTCAGTCCGAATTCAATTCGAGGTCAACTTACATATGCAAATACGGCCTAATACTTATACACATGTACTCATACACATGTATTCATAAAAGCTCTATGTATTTCACGCCACGTCTAGTACAATGCACCGCGCATTTTCAGACCGAAATTCCCATTTCGTCGGCTAACTACATACACACAAGAGCAGAGATTCTCATCTCAAAGCTTTCTTGTAGTGATTGAGCAACAGACATACACACATGATCATAGCATCATACGTATAGTCTAGAGCAAGACATACACACATGACCATAATGTCATACGTATTGTCCATATTATACACACATGACAACAGCGTCATACGTATAATCTATTACCATCAAATATACAACTCAACGAGTTAAGAAAAAGACAATTAATGTATTTACATTCATACAAAAGACCATTGAAAACAGAATTCTAAAAAGTGTCATAGTAATTTTCCCAAATCAGTAACATTTATTTAACATTATTGACACACATATATTACAAAAATATAACATTATGAAAATTTTTAATTCAAGCACACTATGTACAACTATACTACCATGTCTACCTACAACCCTTTACTTATTTTATTGTATAAAAATTCTAATATGTATTTTTACAAAATGATTACAGATCCCAATACAAAACCACCAACTGTATATTGCTAATACCAGATTGGTAACAAATTTTATTATATATAAAGGATCTCACATAGTAACTTCACTTCATAAACATTATAGAAAAAGTATTTAAACATATAACAATTGTGAACCATACCTATCCAATACCAATTTTAATAAATTTTCCTAACTTTATTTTGAATATTGAACAAAAGATAACATTGAAATACCACACTTAGAAAATTTTTCCTAGAACAATAAATTATCTTAGTAAAATATAACTTGCAAATTTTTTCAAAATCAACATTTGTTTATAATATACTCAAATAAATTCTTTATTTCAAATCCAAATTTAAAATGTATTTCACAAAATTTAAATTCAAGAACCACCCTAAAGCAAATATACTTATACCAATTCTATTGTAAATTTTTTTGTTTATTCTATATGTTGCATATTATCTCATCACGACACTACTCAACCAACGCTGGACTTCACCACAATCCAACTGATGGAAGCCTACGGTAGCAATCTTCACCTGCTGTACTTAGCAAAGGCGGACTACACGAGTTGTCTCACAGACTGCGTAGCTCGGAGGCCAAACTTCTCCAACGAATTTTGCCCCACTACTGTCTCTTTTCTCCAGTGGCAGATGTACATCGCACCACGATTACACCCCACTGAAAACAACTGATGCATTTTTCCTTGCTCGTCAACCGACATCATGGATCAACCAGTTACAACAGCACAACCACCATCGCTGCTGCATTAATGGCCGAGCGCAAATCAACATCGCCGCTTCATATGGTAAAACACATCAACGCTGTTTTAACCTATTTTAGCCATCATATTACCCCGGTGCAACCGCACTAACGTCGTGAACACTCTGTCCAACTTCTCTTAAGTTCCAGTCGCTACAACGACCAGCCCAGTCGAGCCAAGTCATCATCTAAGACGTACCATCCTACAAACCGCTCAACCAGAGGACTGCAGAATTCCACACTCCATCACCAGATCCACATCAGAATTTATAGCACGCCATAAATTCTTGCGGGAGGCTATATGGCGGTTAGACAGTATGGAAATTATACCACACAAACTAATTTTCTATCTGATGACAACGAGTGTATAGAACCATCCAGGATAAAGAGCCATCTAGCGGAATACGACGAATACATCTCGTATTTTATCAACAACGTAGATTCATCACCGTCTGTACCAAGTCAACTAACTTAGGATATTTCACACCAGAGGGAGAACACATCACCTATTTGGAAAAATTATCTTGCGCGAATAACCCAACTATAAAAGCTTTTTCAATATACAATTTTATTACTCTTTCCTTCAGAACCTACCAGTGCATAACATTGTAATTAGTTTTAAGTTAAAATATTTTTTTCTGTGATACTTTATTTGAATTCACTAATATAGTGCTTGTGTTTTTTGTAATATAAAATCGAGTTTCATTTCGGTAGTTGGTGGAATTCCTTATTAACTGTTTAATCTAGTTCATAAAGAAATAGTGAAAGTTGGTGAGTACTCCAGATATTCTTAATCTTGCCAAAACTCATAAGAGAGTTTCTCATCTTCTGATAAAGACCATTTTTCCCCAATATCATTTGACCTTGAGAAAAGAAATCAGTACTCCTTCTTCATCTCAGTCTCATCTCATCTTATGGATCAGATTCAACAAATCTGAAAGCCCATAGTATATTGATACACGTTGTAGCGGCAATAGTGGATAACCTGAAGCAGGGATGTAGAGGACCTCAATAATACCTATCGATTTTACCCCCATTTATGTTCAGGGATATTGGGTGGTTCAAAAGTTATTTACGTTTTTTGTGAATTTTGAATAAATTCCGGATTTTAGACTAAAATACAGAACTGTGGTCAAACCTTTGATTTTACGATTATGATTTTTTTCTGAGAATATTCTCTAATTTCTAATGCTGTATTATGTATATTTGTAAGTCAGTACCCGATAGCTTATGTTAAAATAAAATAAAAAAAAAAATTTTTTCTTCCAAGCTTATTTGTTCCACAAACTTTACAAATTTGAGCAAAATTTCACGTGACTTTTTTTATACGACTTATCTAAAAAAAACTGCCCTTTTTAATGGAAAACTATCCTTGAAAAGTTCATTTCATGATAAATAGTTCACTCAACTTGTACTAATTTCAATATTCAACAATTTTTCATCAAGTCACAGACTTGTTATATATGGGTGATAATGGCCAAGTTTTAAATTATTTGTGGTACTTCGATTAAATCGATAGGTATTGATGTCCTCAAGGTACCTCCCTGCTTCGGGTTATCCACTACCGCTGGTACACCGTGTACCTATAGATTTTTTTTTTACCTTGAAATTATTATTTTTAAAATCTCGTTTTAATGATAATTCTTATGTCTCTCTTTGCGACAAGCAGGCCACCTACACTCTCTGGAAGTATTTATGTGTTACGCTCAAATAGAGCTAATTAGACCATCACGTTTTTTTACGGCGGCGCGCCGTGTTGAAACCAAGGTGACATGTCGGTAGCTTAATTGATATAAAATAATCTAAACTAAATAACATATTATTCGAGTTAAATCTTGGATTGATCAACCACGCCCCCGTTTATTTACATACTAGCTTTCCCGACAGACGTTGTCCTGTGTTCCTAACTACATTTATGAATATTGAATTCGAATTTGTATGGTGATGAATTAATTATCATTTGACCAATGTGATTCCGAAAATGCGTCTGTTTTAAACCATGTATATTCTATCCGCATTCGGTCAATCGCACCAATTCACAATTTCTGTCAACATTTCAAAATCGGAATAAAAATTATAAGGTAAAAAGTAATAAGGTTTTCTACGTAGAGTTTTCTTTAATTTTCTAATTTTCCATGCATTTTTCTTAATTTTTTTCTTCTCGATAAAATCCTACACGACAAAAAAAGAATTAGCGAAATCGGTCCAGCGTGATGCGATGACATCGGGAAATAGCGCTCCATTTTTATATATAAGATGATTAAACTCTAAAACGATTGATTTGTTGTTTCTTTCCATAGAAAAATGTATTTACTCAAAGCTATATAGGTACATACCTATATTATGAGTAGGCACCTCTATCAATTCTTGCATCTGACATTGATGGCCAAGATTCCCAACTAGCAAAATAATGGTTGAGACAACGTCGCAACAGATGTTATATAACTGTCATATAAACGTATATACGACCCGAAAAGGGCCCAAATTATACGACGTTTTAATTGCATAGTGGTTGTGTTATAGGGTTTTGATGACTAATTAGTTACATATTCGTCGAGTAGTGGTGACAACTGCGACTAAAGTCGTTATATAGTGGTCTGTTCGACACATCTATGCGACTAAAATCGTTGTATAGTGGTCTGTTCGACACATCTATGCGACTTTTACGTTACATAAATGTCGTAAAAAGGTGAATTTACAACTAATTATTCATGCTGTAACTACACGCTCTTTTTTTCTAACAGTACCTACAGAATATAAGTGACAATTTTTATATTAAATTATTAATATTAAGTTAACAGATATAATAAATTTAGTTGAAATCTTCATCAATAATGTTCTGTGTCGAATATTACTATACGCACTCCTAATTTTCTTGGGGATTTATTTTTTTCGTCAACTACGGGTAAATTTGTGTTTTAGTAATAATGCCCTTATCAAATTTGTCAGAAATAACGAATGTTAAATTAATTATTAATTATAAAATCTAATGAAAATTTAGCCATCTTTCTGTAGTTATATAGCGACTTCTATTCGACGACTACATAACGACATGTCATATAAACATCGTGTAAGTATATCTTACATGACTTATTTATAAACGCCATTTTGCTCTGGTATAGGTTCAGTATAGGGTTGCCAATTTTTTTTTTCGAGAAAAGTATAGTGCATATTTTAATTTTGTGTAATTTTACAAAATATTTTACACACACAATCAATTCTGGGTTGGTCGAAATAATAATATATTGCCACTGACAATATACCCGTGTGTTGTATTTTTATTGTAATGGTACGACTACAAGCTTACGGACGTCTGGCACAAACAGACCTACATAAACTTATAAACGCCGTTCATAATCTGTCGCATCTAGGCATTTCTTATGTTATAATTATTAAACACCTGAAATATAACCAAGGAATGAAATAAAATGTCAGGCATACCTACTGTATTATTCTACGTGTGGAGAGTCATCAATAATAATATTTTAATTCATATACATATTATTATGAACGCGCGTGAAAGTACATTTTCTTGCAAAGTATTATTGTTGGAACTTTAGCCCAAAAATAACATTATTATGTTTGTATTATGATTTCTCGAAAATTTGTGGGCAACCCTAACTATACAGAATAAGTGTATGATTTATTATGGTTATATAATGGTGGTTTGGAAACTTTTACATGATTATGACTCACATAAAAGTCTTCAAAATTATACTTATATGACTTTTGATGTTATATGAAAGTTTTCTTGGCACCGATATATAATTAGTTGTATAAATTAGTTAAATTTACTTTTACTCGACTTTTATTGTTATATTATGGAGGTTTGAAGCCTTTTACACGATGAAAGTCACATAAAAGTCGTCTAAATGAAACTTATATGACAATTAATGTCATATAAAAGTTTTCCTAGCACCGATATATGATTAGTTGTATAAATTGGTTGAATTTACTTTTCAATCAATTCTCCCTTTTACACCCCACTCAGGGGCATAGGGAGGCAACAAGAGCTCTCCATTGCGCTCGATCTTGCGCAATGTTTATGACCTCCTCCCACACCATGTCCATGTCCCTCAGCTCTGCTTGGAAGGAGCGGAACACAGTGTGAGAGGGTCTTCCTCGTCTTCGGGACCCTGATGGGAGGAAGAACAGCGCTCTCCTCGGCCAACTGTCATTCGGCATCCTTAACACATGTCCCAGCCAAGTCCATCTCCTCCCCACAATGGTAGAGGTGATGGGCTCACGCTGGGTGCGCCGGCGTATAGCGTCGTTCGTGATGCGGTGGTACCATCTTACACCCAGAATTCTCCTTAGGCACTTCATTTCAAAAGCTGAGACTTTTTGTGCCTGGGCTTTGGTCAGGTGCCAGGACTCACACCCATAGAGGAGAATGGGCAACACACACGCATCAAACAGCTTACATTTCGTCTCGACACTAAACGCCGACGCTTTCCAAATCTTGGTCATGTTGTTAAAGGCGCCACTTGCCATACCGATACGTATCGGGAGCTCAGCCCCGAGGTCACCAGAGGTGGTAATGGTTGCTCCCAGGTATTTAAATTTATCCACCCGGGAGACCTGGTGACCGTCGATGGTTATCGGTAGCTGTTTATCGGGGCAGGCATTACTCGCCATGAGCTCCGTCTTACTGGCATTGACTCGAAGGCCAAGGCGTGCCGTTTCGTCGCAGAGTCTTGAAACACTGCGCTGTAATTCCTCCACTGTCGTACTGAACAACGCTAGGTCGTCCGCGTACTCCAGATCGCACAGTTCGCCCATTAGACCATCTCTCTGTGTTATCGGTATACCTCTTGCTCCTTGCATGGACTTTCTCAAGAGGAAGTCCATGACAATAATAAATATAAATGGAGCCAGTACGCAGCCCTGTCTGACTCCCGTAGTGATCCTGAAAGCTTCAGTAGGACCACCTGGCGTTTTGACGCTACACTCGGAGTCTTCATACAGGGACTGCACCATTTTTACTATCTTCGGAGGTATACCGTACAGAGCTAAAATTTTCCATATCGATGGTCTATGTGGGCTGTCGAAGGCCTTTTCAAAATCTATGAAGCAACAAGCGACTGGAGAGTTAAACTCTTTGCACTGCTGAAAGATGCACCTGGCACAGAAAATTGGGTCCGTGCAGGACTTAAAATTTAAATAAAATAAAAACCAAAACATAGACGCTGAAGAAGTGATAAAAGATGGAAATGATAAATCTGCCAAATGCGACTCCGAGAATAAAGAAGAGATAAATCCTTTTATAAGGCGGGATTCACTAAGGAGAACACCTCCGGATACCCGCTGTTTACCAGAGGTGGTTGAAGGAAGGACTGAATTACCCAAACGAATAAATCCAAGCAAGCATATGAGAAGTCTGAGGACGAAAATTGAAGAACTTGGGATGCTCATCAAAGACAATAAGAGTATTAACAGAAATATCAAAGACTAGAGGTGCTCCCCAGCTTCGCACGGGTAGATAGATACTTAAAAATAATTTAGTTTTCAGACAGACCCCTAACTTTTTCAAAATATTTTATAGCATAAATTTGTTAATCTGGAATAATTGCATTGCAATGTATCGTGTCACGTCACTTTACCACCGTGACTACTTTGCGCGGTATTTCTACTAAACTTGACACGACTCCCCTCAGCCCTCCCCGGCTCCCCTCAGCCCTCCACGGCTCCCATACGCACTCTGCATCGGATAAGTTGAGATGATAAGAGACTATGCTTTTTTTCCAATACTCACATTTTTAAACTCGTGATAACTTTCGAATGGAATGTCCGAATTGAATAATTCAAAAAGTTATACAAACATATTGAAGCAGACTTGAATATGAACTAATTTATTTTAATAAGGAGTAATACCAAGATACCAATAAAGAGCTTTTTCTAAAGGTGACATTTTATTGGGTTTTTTTAAATAAAAAAACACTTATTGTGGCATAACTATAATAGTTAGACATATGCTGTCGCGATACTTTTTGTAAATAATGATGTCTTCTACAAAATTGTAGAACATTGTTTTATTCTATCATCATTAGTTTTCACAGCGTTCGCGATAAAAAGAATATTTTAGGTAAATTTTTTACACCTTGGGTTACATTATTGAAGTTTTCGTAGGTTACCCACTTTTTTTTGGAAATTAAATATAGCCTATGTTCACCGCCGATATTGTAGCTTCCCAAAAGTGAAAGAATTTTTCAAATCGGTTCAGTAGTTTTGGAGCCTATTCGAAGCAAACAAACAAACAAACAAACAAACAAACAAACAAACAAACAAACAAAAAATCAAATCTTTCCTCTTTATATATTAGTATAGATATAGACTATGTGGCTGAAATTGAGAATCTGACAACCCAAATCATAGAGGAACAAGTTAAGGATGCCCGGAAACTAAGTGACCTGAAAAATGAATTTAGGCTTTATAAAAGCAAACAAGAAGAAAGGGTAACAAACTTGGAAAAAGACATAAAGGAACTCAAAGCAAACAGGAACCAAAATCCACAAATTAACGAAAAAGATAAACTTAAAGACACCAGAGACAAAATCTTGAATATTCAATGTTTTGAAGATTTTGAACAAATTCCTGAGGCAGATTGGCAAGAGAAAATCTTTAGAGCCGTAACAATTGAACAAGGAAATCCCATAGAAGCAGATAAAAACTGGGACCTTGCTATTATGCTGGAACCAGAACAAAATATTAATGAAAATGAAAAGGGGATAAGAAAGGCTCTTAAAAAAGCATACCCTGAAGCAATGGAATTGCTGGACGGATGTCAGGAGGGTGAAGTTGGTTATGTTGTCAGAACCCATAAAAGCTCAAAGAGTGGTTTGGGTGAGGGTAAAAGACATATATTTGTGCTCCCTTGTAATGCGGGCCTCGGTGAACGTACTTACAACCAAATAATGGAATTTAAAAAAATACTCGAGACTCGAAACAGCGACAAGAATATCATATTTGTAGTGGATAAAGGACTCGACATACTGGGCTTAAGAAGGATCTTAGAAGCAGCGTTTGTTAATGGCAACAAAAACCTGAAAATAATGGTAGAACAAAAATTATTTAAAAACGAAACAAAACGGAGAGCAACTACCGAAACTATGACCATCAGAGGAGAAAAAACATATTCAGAAATTCTCAAAAACATGAAAGATAATGTAGGGGTCTCCGAGATCAAAGAACTAGGTTTGAAGATAAAATCAATAAAAAAAACTGGAAAAAATAGTTTGACACTTAAAATAGCCGGCGAAAAAGAAAACACTGAGACTTTAAGAAATAAACTGAAGAACACCCTAGATGTGGATGTGGAGATGACAGGACTAGAATCCGTATACCACGTATCTGGTATCGGAGATGATGTCTCAGAAGAAGAAGTAAAGAGAGATCTTGAAGCAGAGCTCCAAGTGCCTATAAAGATCACCTCCATCAGACCGACCGCGAGAGGAAAAAAGATTGCTACTGTGACGACGAACAAAATATACGGTTCCAAAATTATAACACCGGCGTTCCTGTGGATTGGCTGGTCAAAATGCAGAATAAGAAAGAGAATAAATGTATTACAGTGCTATAGGTGTTGGGAAACTGGACATATAGCAGCAAAGTGCACAGGAAAGAATAGACAACACGATTGTCGAAGGTGCGGACAAAGCGACCACATGGCAGCCGAATGTATCAAAACACCTTATTGTCCCATATGTGAAGTACCAGAACACAGAGCTGGGACCACGGGATGTCCTATATTCAGAATCAAACTAAGACAGGAAGAGGTACAAATTAAAAAAGCAAGAAATGAGACTAAAGGTAACCAAAGAGAAAAAAGGATGAAAAAAACGACTGACAGTCAAGAACCTATAGATATTCAGAAAAATACCAAACAAAAAACAGCAAACAAGATAGAATTGCGCATCGAAGATGGCATCCCGGAAGCACATTGTAGTAAAAATGATGGCCATTAGATTCCTACAAATTAACCTCGGAAGGAGTAGGGGGGCACACGACTTGATGGAGAAAACTGCAGCATCTCACAAGACTGACATAATTTTGATCAGCGAACCTAACAAAAAGACCATACAGGGACAGGGTCCATGGATAGCGGATATAAAAAATGATGCGGCTATTCAAATTGCGACTTCAAGCTTACAGGCTGAAGACAGAAAGAGCGGGGACGGATTTGTTTGGGTGGATGTTGGCAAATATAGAATAGTGTCTTGCTATATAAGCCCAAACTGCGATATCACCGAATTCGAGAGATTCCTATCGGATCTTACTAACGAAATTAGAATTGCTCGAAAAGAAATGATAATCGGAGGAGATTTCAACTCAAAATCACCTGAATGGGGATCCAAAAAGGAAGACTTAAGAGGAAGAAAGGTCACAGAATGGGCAGCAGAAAATAATCTACTCGTATTGAATATCGGAAGCTCCCCTACTTTTGTTAGAAATGAACAATCATCGATCATAGATCTCACTTTTAGCACGGAAAAACTAAATAAGAACATAAAGGACTGGAAAGTATTGGATGAAGAATCATTAAGTCTTCACCAGTACATAACATTCACACTGGACGCAAACCATGGCAAAGGAGAAAGATGGAGTACCAGAGCTGTGGGATGGAATATGAACAAGTGGAATAAATCGGCGTTCGAACAAACTCTAGATAGGCAGTTTGCAGAAAATACATGCCCCAGTGCAAGCGAGTTCATAAACTCTGTAACGAAAGCGTGCAATGCCAGCATGCCTAAGAAAATTACAAACGCTAAACATAGGCCTCAATACTGGTGGAATGACAATATTGCTAAGGAGAGATCCTTGTGCATACATTTACGAAGAATATCAACAAGAACTAACAGAACACCTTGCTCCCAGGATAAAAAAGACGAAGCTAGGGAAACATACAAACGAGGCAAGAAGAATCTGAGAATCCTTATTAAGAAGGCCAAAGAGGAAGCATGGAAGAAACTATGTCAGGAAATAGAACTGGACGTTTGGGGACAAGGATACAAGATAGTCATGAACAAATTAAAACCAAGACAGATTAATATCCCAACAGACCTACGCGCAAAAGCAATCAAACTATTGTTTCCCAGCGTTTCGACAACAACGTGGTTGTCGGACTCAGATAACAACAGAAATGGATACACTGACGTCACAGTGGATGAAGTTAAAAGTGCATGTAAAAAGATGAAGAACGGCAAGTCACCTGGTCCAGACAATATACCGGTAGAAGTGATCAAGGAGGCGGTAAAAAAGCACCCAGACACAGTAACGAAAATGATAAACGAAATTCTTAGCACTGGAATCTTCCCCAAGTCATGGAAAAGAGCACGACTTGTTTTGTTGCCGAAACCGGGCAAACCTAAAGAAGACCCTGCATCATTTAGACCAATTTGCCTTCTGAATACCACAGGCAAACTTGTTGAACAGATAATCAACAGAAGAATCTCCCAAGAGCTCACTCAGGGAGAGGATTTATCTGATAATCAGTATGGCTTCCGTGAGGGAAGGTCTACAGTCCTAGCTATCCAGAGGGTCGTGAGCTTTGCCACGGAAGAAAGACAAAAGTCATTTAAAAATAGACAATTCTGTGCCCTAGTGACGATAGATATAAAAAATGCGTTTAACACCGCATCCTGGAAACACATTGTAAATGAATTAAAGAGAAGAAATGTATCACCATACATCGTAAGGATTGTGGAAAGTTACTTCACAGATAGATATCTAGAAGACCAGGATGGCGAGACCACAATAATTACCTGTGGAGTACCCCAGGGCTCGGTCTTGGGCCCGATACTTTAGAACATCTTGTACGATGGCATTCTGAAAGTGAAAACACCAGAAGGGGTACAGCTTACGGCTTACGCAGACGACCTTGCAGTTACCGCACTAGGAAGAACAGAGGACGACTTAATGATAAAGGTGAATAATACACTGGAAATAATATCATCCTGGTTAAAACGAAACGATCTTCAGCTGGCTCCTCAGAAAACAGAAGCCACGCTTCTGATAGGAAAAAAGAAAGTTAGAAAGGAAATAAAATTTCAGATTGAAGGTGTGGAAGTGATCCCGGGGAAAAGCCTAAAATACCTAGGTGTGGTAATCGACAAGAGTCTGAGCTTCGGAGAACACATAAGATATATAACAGATAAAGTGTCAAGGACTACAACTTCACTGGCGAGACTTATGCCGAGGGTAGGAGGAGCCGGCGAAAACAAAAGAAGGATCATAGCATCTGTGGCGAACAGCGTCATATTATATGCAGCCTCAGTGTGGTCGAAAGGCCTGGCGCTGAAAAAATACCTCAATATGCTTCAGTCAGTGCAAAGGAAGTTATCGATTCGAATCTGCAGAGCGTATAGAACTATTTCTTATGAAGACAGCGTCTTACTGGCACGCACAACCCCGGTGGAGCTCCACGTCGAGGAAAGAATCAGAATGATGGGAAAAAGTCCAGATGATAAAAAAATTATAGCGGCAGAAACGATAAGTAAGTGGCAGAGACAGAGAAGAGAGACAATTGAGAAAAGTGACAGAGAAAAGTGGTTGCATCGTCTTATCCCAGATTTAACACCCTGGATGTCTAGGGAATTCGGAGAAGTCGGATACCACCTCACACAAGTACTTACCGACCATGGGTGCTTTCAGGCATACCTCTGCAGAATAGGAAAGATTCCCAGCGATCAATGTCCCTACTGCGAAGAGAGAGATACTGCAAGGCACACCATATTCGAGTGTCAGAAATGGGGCCACATAAGAGACGCTACATGGTCACATATTGGAAGGGAAGTGCACCCAGATCACCTTGTTCATTCCATGCTGGAGAGCAAAGAAATGTGGAATACCCTGTGTAGCATGATTTCAATAATCATGGGGGCTAAAGAGGCAGATGAAAGAGACAGAAAGAGACTTCAACCACAGCCGTAGACCAGACAACACTGCGACGAAGCAATGCTTCAATGCGGTTCCGTCGTAGTGTGTAGATCCAGAGGAGGGGTTTTTAGTCGGTAGGTCTGCCCATGGGCAGGAGTCCGATTCAACGTCCATGAGGATTTTCCCCTCCTCACAAGAAAAAAAAAAAAAAAAAAAAAAAAAAGGACTTGCCAGGTACAAAGCCGCATTGTTGCTCTCTCAGGACAGCCATGATAGGCCCCCGAATGCGGTGTAGTAATATCTGAGATAATACCTTACCGGGAACACTCAGTAGAGTAATTCCACGGTAGTTTCCGCATTCAAGGGGGTCCCCCTTTTTAAATATTGCGACGATGGATCCATTCCGCCAATCTTTTGGGCACCTCTCCTCTTCCCACGCCATTTTAAATATATCAAGAAGTGGTTGGCCAAGGGTGTCTATGCCTTGTTTGAGGAGCTCTGCGTGGATTCCATCGTCTCCTGGCGCTTTGTTGTTTTTCAATCTCATCACGGCCAGCACCATCTCGCTGTGGGTCGGCGGATCTTCACATATCCCAGTCGCCTGAGGTATATTCAGACCCGCCAACTCCTCCTCAAAGTTGTAAGGTGAGGAGGGTTCGGGGCGGTTCAATATTGACTCAAAGTACTCCCTCCATCTCCCTTTAATCAGTTCGGGGGCAGTGACAGTGGCTCCACGAGAGTCTCGTATTGCCGTCACGGGTCTTTTTTGACCCCTGCCCCCGACCTCCCGGGTGATTTCGAAGAGTGTCCTCGAGTCATTACCGAGTGCAGCAGACTGTGCTCGCCGTATCTGAGAGTCCAGGTGTCTTCTTTTATCTGTTAGTACAGAGTGCTTCACCTTGCGGCTCAGCTCCCTGTACTCAGACACCAAAGCGGCCAGTTTTTGAGGGTCTTTTTCGCTGTCTCTGAGGGTCTTAGCCTTCTGGCGATCTTCGATGAGACTCCAGGACCCATCGGACATCCATATTGGCCTCTTTTTATTCTTGTAGCCAACAGAAGAACGTGCGGATTCCATAACCGCATCACGAAAGCTAGTCCAGGCTGACTCAATTGGGGCAGCTCCGGGTGAATCCTGCAAGGGGGCAAACCTTGTGCGTAACTCAGTCTCGTACGTGTGGCGACACTGAGCACTCTCTAACCTGCGTATGTCCAGCGGGCGAGGAGCAGACGATCTTGGCTGGAAATGGTGAAATTTGAATCTGAACGAACCCACAAGGAGTTCGTGATCCGTGTCCATGTCTGCTCCCCGGCAGGTGCGGACATCCCGCAGGTCAGTTCGGCTGCTAGCCCTTACCAGGAGATGGTCTATCTGGTTTTTCGTTCTTCTGTCGGGCGAGGTCCAGGTGTATTTATGGATATCCTTGTGGGGGAAGAGAGTTCCCCCTATTAAGAGTCCATGGAGCGTGGCGAAACCAATGAGACGGCTTCCGTTATCATTCATCACTCCTAAGCCATGCTTACCCATGACGCCTGGTCCATTCTGGGGGTCGTTGCCAACCTTGGCATTAAAGTCCCCCAGAACTATTAGGCGATGGCGCCTCGGAACATGGGACACAACTGCATCCAGACTGTCATAGAAACAGTCCTTAGCAGCCGCGTCCCCATCCTCAGTGGGAGCATAGCATAGAAGGACCGTCAGTGTTTCGCCACTCATCTTAAAGGACGCACTCATCAGGCGGTCAGAAACAGGTTCCCAACCAAGAAGGCGAGAGAAGGCATATTTACTTAAAAGTAGAGCGACGCCACGCATCCGTGCAGTCCGGTGGCCAGAGTGAAGCATGACATAATTGCCAGCGTCACTCCGCCCCGAGCCTGGGATGCGTGCCTCACTCAGCCCCAGGATATCTAGTCCATAATCTCCCGCCAACTTGGCAGCAACAAGCTCCCCGCCCGCCCTCAGAGTGCGGACATTCAGAGTCCCGATTTTTAAGCTCTTGTTCCTTAATCGAGCCGTGGTCAATACAGGGGGGACACCAGCTGCCTGAACCCCCCCCTGATGGGGTCCAGGCGTCCGAGGCTTAATTCTGTTGCCTTTTCTGACCGATTGTTTTAAGAACGTGAGGTGGTCAACCCCACGGTCCCGATCTGATTTTTCGATTTCCTGCCTCTTACAGGATGCTCGAAAAACCAGCAAAAAGAGCAGAGGTGCTATTCTAAGCCGGCAACCCCACGGCAACGAATTTACTTTTACTCGACTTTTATTGTTATATTATGGAGGTTTGAAACCTTATACACGATGAAAGTCTCATAAAAGTCGTCTAAATGAAACTTATATAACAATTGTAGTTATATAAAAGTTTTCCTGGCACCAATATACGATTAGTTGTATTAATTAGTTGAATAAACGTTTACTCGACTTTTTTATGTAACCTTATGCTATATAACTAAATTGTCGAATTGATAACTTCTTTACGACGTCGCAGTTACGGAAACACTTTAATATAACATTTAAAGGACTTAAGATCGTATAATTTTATTGTTATATAACCTTTTTGCTAGTTGGCGAAGAACGCCAAGGTTCTGATGGTCGGAGACAAACATGGCTGCGCAGTGCGCAATGGCCATGATGTACTATGTCTTTCTTTCGGTTAAAAATATCATGGAGTAAACATATTTAGAAATCAATAATCTACAAAATAATTCAGTTATGTATGTATTTATTTTTGACAAACCGATGCACTCAAAGTAACAAAATTTTGTGCACTAGCTCACAAGACATGTCTGCAACGAGCACCGGATCGAACAGTAGGTTTCCTCAATCTCCCTCCCGCGAGGGCAATTCCATTTCCGTTTTTTTGTGGACCCCTTCGTATCTTATTTATAAGTATGCAGCATGCAGCCCATATGCGGCCCGCAGTGATAGCTCACATTGCCCTATGTGGCCCTGGAACAGAAAAGTGTGACGACCGCTGGTTTAACCGGTTCCGTTCTGGAAATTTTGACTAGAAAAATAAACCACGTGGTAATCCGGACATTTAGAAGGATGATGAATTTAAGGCAATTGTGGAAGCTGATGATACTCAATCTGCAGCAGCTTTTGATGTTGTGTGTCAAAACAAGAGTTCCATTTGCGACAAATTGGCAAGATAAAAAAGCTAAGTAGATGGGTGCCCCACGAAGTTTAGAATCGCCAGCGCAATGTACCTACGCGTCGAGATCTGCCTCGCGCTGCTGAACAGGCACAGGAATGAAGGAATTTTGTTTGAATATCAAATACGCTCAGCAAGTTCATTAGATCCTGGTTCAGCAGCAGCACTAAATAAGTAATGCCCTAAGCGAAAAATGATACCTATAATCAGTCAGGGCATCATTAAACTGGCAGTGCGTCGGCAAAGATGCATCTATTGCATTGGTGATTACTTTGAATAAGAAATAAAAAAATACTAAAATAATTAATTTATCTTTTTAATTTTCATAATTTATTTTATTAGGTACCTGAGGAATTAGGTATAGGTACTCTATTATGGAGCTCTGACTCGATGTTCATTTGGTACGCACCCAGATTATCTATTCCTATTAATAGGTATAGAACACAGTATAGAAAATAGTATTTTCCGCATGAAACGCATTATCGTATTTTATTGATATATATGCACTGAAGGCAGTGTATGTATGGCAAAAATTGTTTCGCATAACGATTGAGACTGGAAACAATATGGTAATAATTATTGTTCCACTGTATACGTACGTTCAACCGTGGAATTCTATCAACACCTAAATTACTGCAACCGCAATAACATAGATCTTTTTTTATATTGGCAATTATAGGTACCTATGTTATCCATTCAAAAATACTGTATTTAAAAAGTAGTATTAAAATTTTTAAAAGAGGTAATTTCAATCCTTAGATTAGGAAAGAGAGGGGATACGTAACTATGCCCGGTGGCGTGTGACCATTTTTATACTTGTTTCCTATAGAAAAAGTGCCTGTTTGCCACCAGCCTGTCACTTTTCGGATCATCCGTGGCGCTTAAAAGTTTCCTTTCTTCCAGTACCTACCTTTTGTTTGACATCGTATGCATGTTCCTTAGAGTTTATAATTTGCAGTTCTGGCAAAATATTTATATTTAGTACAAAAAATGTATTTTGTACCTGCCAATGTCTGCCACCAAAAAATGGCGAAATGGTCACAGATTCTTAGTACGGCAATGCATAGAAGTTACGTATCCCCTTTCTTTCCTTATCTAAGTTTCAATCTTATTCTGAGCTATTCTAAATTAATTTTATACTCTATGATTGTAAATAAAATACATAATAAATTATGTGAAAATATAACAGACTTTCCATTAAGCATAATATAATATAAAAATGTATAGTTATGTACTTTATTTTTTACTAGATCAAAATTCTGTTTAATTTTTACTTTAAAATTGTATTTTTATCACTTCGTGAATGCTTTATAAAAGCTTTATAATCATTTTAATAACTGTGTATAATATTTTCATATGGCAATTTTATTATTTTTTAACGGAAACACTGACGCTTGTTGGTACGCCTGCGCACTGTTGCGGCATAAAATATTTTGAAGTTTTCGAACTTAATAACGGACGTCGAATGAATTTTGTTTTGATTGAATTTTAAAACTTTTTTAACAGTATTTTGAGATTGTGTTATTAATAATTGATGTTTTATTGTAGATGTTTTTGATAATCGTTAGTGTATGTGATTAATAGAGTTAAAGTTTGTAAAATCCTATTAAAATGTCGAAGCGGGAATTTCGGTCCGCATATTCTCCGCAGAGGAAAAAGCTCAAAGGAACCTCAAAAGTAGGCGTTGCTGTTATAAAACCATCGCTTACTGGATCCACAAACATACCGGCGAATATAAAAGTAGCCATTCGTGTCAGACCACCAAATGAAAAAGAGCTGAATGCAAATCATCGGGTAGTCGTAAAGACTTTGGACAAACGAATGTTGATTTTTGATCCAAAAGAGGATGAGACGCCTTTTTTCTATCAAGGAGTTCAACAGCCAACCCTCAATTACATTAAAAAAGCAAACAAAGAGATGCAGTTTGTTTTCGATAATGTTTTCAATGTAGATGCCACAAATGAAGACGTTTTCTCAGATTGTACAAAGGAGTTGATCAATTCTTTGATGGATGGATACAATTGTTCTGTGTTTGTTTACGGTGCGACTGGGGCAGGCAAAACTCATACAATGCTGGGATATTCTGAATGCCCTGGCATTACGTATCTAACAGTGCAAGAATTGTTTAAAAACATGGAAGATCATAAAGAGGAAAAAGATTTTGATATTGGCGTATCTTATTTGGAGGTAATTTTCTTACTAATATAAGCTGAGTAATCTAAAATGTCTTAATTTGCATGAAATACTTATTTATTAAAAAATTTTATAGGTTTATAATGAAAATGTCCACGATTTACTACATCCAAGCGGGCCACTAAATTTAAGGGATGGCGCTTATGGTGTGATAGTATCAGGATTGCATAGTGAGTCGATAACCACAGCTAAGCATTTGTTAGATATGTTGGACAAAGGAAACAAGAACAGAACCCAGCATCCAACTGATGCCAATGCAGAGAGTTCTCGCAGTCATGCAGTATTCCAAGTATAAATTTATTCATTTTTTTATTTAAAACTTTAAAATTATAGAAATATAGGTTATCTTGATTCATTGTTTCTGTTTCAGGTGTATGTCAAAATGAGAAGCAAGCTATCCGGTCAGGTTAAAATAGTAAAGCTTTCCATGATAGATTTGGCCGGAAGCGAAAGAGCCTCGGCTACTGGTTGTAAGGGAGACAGATTCAAAGAAGGAGCTAACATCAACAGAAGTCTTTTGGCTCTCGGAAATTGCATTAATCAACTAGCAGATGGCTCGAAATTCATACCATACAGGTAATCTGTTTATATACTCAAATGTGAAATTACGTAAAGCTATGCATTAGTTACAGCTAAGGTAATTCGGGCAGACTCTTAAAGAGCTGAAAATATGACTGTCATTCTCAATCTTCATAGTTGTAAACAGTAATTTGGAACAATTAACCATATTATTCATATTAAATTGAGAAAACACAATTCAAATACAGCACAAAAATATTTCCAGTACAAGTACAATAACACACTGCAGTGACAGTTGGATTGAAAATAGTGGAGATTTGTGGATATGTATTTATATGAGACTATCTGATATCAGGTCAAAGAGGCAACGGGTGGGACACTATGGGAGGCCCTACAATTGGCGTTGGACCGTGGACTTTGGGGACGGCTGGTTGGGATGGTGGGGAGTGGTGATGGTCACGATCCTCAGCAGTGAGGGAACGACGAGGAGGAGGAGGATCTGATGATTATCTAGGTTCCTTAGTTGAAGCAGAAAAATATTCCAATATGTCCGCCATATAAATGATCAGTGTTGCCTTGCTGCAAAATACAAACATCCAATATTTTTATGAAGGGTTTTTGCCTACACCACCTATATAAGAAGGCCTTAGCGCTGGCGGCCATTTTTCTTCTAACGTCACACGCGACCCGTGCTATATGATAGATATCATAGAATACACATGTAAGGTAATACAGATACAAGGCATGTGCACACTGGGCCTTACAATGTGACGTCACACTCTCAGCGCTAAGGCTTTCTTATATGGGTGGTGTTGGTTTTTGCGAGAATAATCCTTGTACATTTACCTGTCTCTACAGAACTTATTTACTGAAATATGTTTTATATTTGTGGCAATCTATTGGAATGTTCTATAAAAGACTCTTGTAACTATTGTTGAAAGTTATTAAATTTATAAATTTACTTTTTTATACTTATAATATCTCACAACTAATATTATTTTCAGAGATTCAAAGTTAACTCGCCTCCTGAAAGACAGTCTGGGTGGCAACTGTTATACTGTGATGATTGCCAATATTGCACCAACCAGCCTCTCCTACGAAGACACCTACAACACTTTAAAATACGCCACCAGAGCCAACAAGATACAGTTGAGAATGAAGAAGAACATAGTGACTTGTGACAATCACGTCTCGCAGTACATTAAGAGAGTGGAAGAGCTGACGCAGAGGGTCAAACAGCTGGAGGCAGAGCTGCTGAAAGCGCAGACTCAGGTCAAGGACGCAGCCGTGGATGCTAATTATACTGCCAGCAGTGAGTTCATATTATTTGATTGCAAAAAAATCTTTCTTTCTGGTTACAATCCTGCAATTGGCCAGCTCCACACACGCCATCTCCGTTTCTTCACTCCTCCCTGTCACTGACCAGACTTTTCAGCTCCTGGTAGATGTTGCATGTCCCCCATCACTCTGGGGTGGTCCCTGTGGGATTTGCCCTCAGCAGACCCGGGATGTTAGGTAACTCTCTTATTGTTTACATGTATTTTTGTAGAATCACATTTCCAGACAAGAGTTTTGATCAAATTCTTTCTCATATTGGGAGATTCAAATATTTTTGATCTTTTGTTGAAGGTGGTTCTTGCCTGATGGACTCTAATCTTCATCTCTGCCTTTGAGCGGCCATCTTAGAATATTCTGCTGCCCAAATGTACAAGTCCCTTAAGCAGCAATTATTCAATTTGTTACATCTTTATTTATTTTGATATTAAAGTTGACTATCAAGATACATTTCATATTTTTTAGTCTCGACGACCAACATGATGTCAAAACAATACTATTTTGGTATGAACTCTTTTGTTGCAGATAAATTAGTAAGTGAATGGCAGATCAAGTTGGACAACAGCGTGAAAGGCTATTGGGAGCACTTGAAGAACTTCCTTCGCACACAAAGCAGACAGAAGGGACTGCTGCATCGAGCGATGAAGAGGAGGAGAGCTGCAATTGCACTCTCAGCAATGTGTTGTGATTTTGACGAAACGGAGCTGAGAACGGTTAGCATTATTATTACTAATGATTATCTATAATTTTACATTTTTGAACAATAGACGCAAATTGTGTAAGCTTAAGGATGTATTTTAACCAAATGAACCCAGTGCCAGAGGTGTAAAGTGCCAGAGGTGTAAGTAGAGTATATTTTCTTGATCGTTGATATGGTCACTAATCTGTCATCGCCCATTAATTAGTTCTTGCTGTTGTTGTTTCCATGGTGTCCAATATCAACATAAATATAAAAGAAAGTATGCTCTGTTTCTAGATTCGACTCAATATTCCTTAAATGCACCCTAAGATATGCAGATGCCAATCGTAATTCTAAACCAGAAGTAGGGGTTGAATACTGGTACAATGTAGATACAAAATGCAATCTTGAGACTTGCTACCATCAAAGAAATTTCAATTGAATCACTTGCCTTGCTCTTTTATCTATTTCACATTGTGTACATGACGCTGATTTCTGTAGCTAAGTGGCATAGGAGCCGACTTCTGTTTGAGAGGTTCGATTCGTGTTTTTTTTTTAACTTGAAAATTTTATCTCAGCTTGGACGGGATGGGTTGACTGGTAGAAAATCAACAGCTATTCTGACACCTATTGAAAATTTTATTGTCCTGTTATTTTAGGCTTGTTCCGAAAGTGCAAACCGTCTATTGAAAGCCGCCGATGGCTTCATTACACAAGCAACTGCCATGAATTCTGCTATGTTGGACATGTGGAACCAGCTCCAGAATATCGAAGCCAATTTCAACCAACTGGTGGAGCGTGCCTTGAAGTCAGCACCTTCAATAGGCATGTACACCAACTCTTTGCAGTGTCAACGCACCAACATTATACTGCAGGCACAGGACGACCACATTAAGGCCATCACTTTGATACAAAACGAAGAACTGAATAACTTCCACGACTTCATCATAGATGCATTGAAAACTTTAAGGAAATACTACTTGTACCTCAAAGGATACGGAAAGATCACCAAATCAATGACCCAGGAGTATAACAGTCTTGTTCGGAAAGCAAAGAACGCGAAATCAATAACGTGGGAAGATAAGCAAGAATCTGTTGAATGCGACGACACACATGTCAAATTCATGTTGAATTTAGACATTGTTTCTCAACCTCATGTTCCGGAATTACCAAAAGCCGATATTCTCAAAATAGATCCCAACGAAATACCAAAGTTTTCACCAAATCCCACCCCCAACTTGAACAATACGTACGATCCCATCAAACAAAACGACAGTATTTTGGAATCTGAAGACGATTTGAATACGACGCGAACAATTGATACGAACAATAAGCCATACACAGTATTCTCTGATATTAGTGTTCACAATACACTCACTAATCCAATAAATCCCGTTGATTTGAATTCAACGTTTGTTCTATCGCAAAAATTGAGAAAGGATCCCACGACAAAGAAATCTGTCAAACTTGTTGGTATTCAGAAGAGAGTGTTAACTGAGAAGACAAATATAATGGACACCAAACGTTAGTATCATATTTATATACTGTTTGTAATATTCAGAATGTCATTGTTAACAATTCAGCTTATTAAAAATATGATTGTTTATTTTGTAGCCAATAAAATGATGAAACTATCCATAGACAAGACCTCCAAAAGAGAGCTGATCAAGAGCACATTGTTACAAGAGAAAAAGTCGTCCGGTTTTGGTTCATCAGCCAATAGATTCCAGTACAACAATGAAAACAGAAATAAACCAGGTAGGATTCACACATAATCACTATGCAGAAACATTTCTGAAAGGGGTAAAACTGCCTTTACGTTATTTGGTTGAAGCAAGATAGTCTCTGCTAAAGAATAAGAGAAAGCTCTTTTTTCTTTGACTCCTGTTTAGCTATCGGTCCGCTGTTATGTTAATTTGATCATATCGTCGCTGACTTTCACCATATTGAAGGTGGTAGGTTCTAACTCTGCAACAGACCATTTCCTGACATTAGCTTTGCCAACAAAACGATCTGTGAGATCAACGACTCTAAAGAAAAACGTTGAAAGTTAATTCCGACTGGTGCGAATCGCCACAAAGAATATTGTCTATGGTTTCAATACATTTAAATGGGCATGCCGGAGAGCGGGTTCCTGCTTTTGCTGTGCGTATCTCCATTCAAATGCATAGTAACATTCTTTGTTCGGTTCGGAAACGCCATTCTACGTGCTCTTACCCTATCACTAGAGATCAGACAGATCAATAGAGTCTTTGATCTCTCAGTTCTAGGACAATAAGTTGCTGATATTAAAACAATCTATTTAATATAGTAAAAAATAATGTCATTTAAGAATCTATTATGTATTGTCCAACAAAAGATGGCGCTGTAACAATAATCCAGTTTAAGACTTGATAAATTATTTCAATATTTGTATCAATCCACCAACAGATGGCACTATCATAGAAAATCAATTAAACATGAAATATTTAGGTATAGGTATACACAATTTTCTATTAAATTACGTTCAAAATTGTAGTGTAAACTCTATTATTTTCTTAAGGGGCATATAACACCAAAAAATCATGTTTAAGTAAATAAAACAAATTCCAATTGGGTATTATTAAGATTGATCTTCACATTTTTCTGTTACATTTCTATAAATAATGAAATTTTTAAGTTACGGAGTAAAAATTAACGCGTTTCATAACAACAAAATGACACTTTATGTTAATGTCCTGTTATTGGAACATAAAGTCGACTTTAGTGTAGTTCAATCTTTTGCCACCGGAGTTCATGGAATTTTTTGTGGCTCTCTCTCTGTCACAAATGTTCAACATTTGTATACGGTGACACTGTGGACAAAAATGATTGGAAAACATGGCAAAACGGGAAGAATATTATTGTTTACAGATTTAGTTTACTAATTCATAAACCATAATAATAAATTAACACAAATAACGGCACTTTGTTGCTCAGTTGAGAAATGAAATTGACAGATTAACAAAAATTCCACGAAAATATTAGTAAACAGCCTATGTTTTCCATAGATTCCATGGTAACACTACCAACTTTCAAATATTTTTTTGTCATTTCAAACTTTAGGTAAAGATTTAGATTTCAACTTAAAGGAGACTTAAAATTTTAAGTTTCTTTAGCTGTGTTCTTAGTAGCTTTTTTGAAACCATCTGTCAATATTTGTTTCCCAATACATTGACTTGATTACCTATGTAATGTGTACATAAACTTTGCTTACTGCGTAATTTCGTCATTACAAAACCAATTGTTATAAGATATATATGTAAACAGATTTTTATATAACTTTATAAAATTAATAAAATAAATAAATAAATAAAACTAATAGTATTGCACTCGTTTTTCAGGTGGATTCAAAAGCGTCAAGGATAAAAGAACCCCGATAAAAAGTACGCCTTACATGAGACCCCCCGTCTCCAAACCACCTTGCTGATATCCATATTAGATCCTCTCTTGACTATTTTATCGTTGACTGCTTCAAGATATTTTCATTGAAGCAAAAAATATACTATCCTTTGGGACTTTAGTTTTTCCCGAAACTATAAATCAAATTTGAATCTCAGTTAAGATCCTGTTCCGGCCAACAGTTAGGGGGAGCGATTTTAATTTGGTCTAACGTCTTTCAGAAGGGATGCATTTTTATTGAAACAATTTCTAGATAACAGATTTAATGTCACAATTATTGCAGTTTATAACAATAATAATATTAAGGTACCTGTTAGTTTAATGTATATATAAAATTTAACTTATATATATCTTTTTTTTACATACTAACTAATATATAAATAAGTAAAATGTGTAATTAATTAAAATTGTCATATATTTTTTTAACAAGAAAACTTGCTATATAAAATGATATGAATTGAATGGTCTATCTATGTGTAAATGTTGGATTATTTGGTTGGCTGTTGCCTCCGGGTGAGTATTTTTAATCTGTTTATCTTTAATATTTTATTTTTTTTAGAAATAATTTTTAAAGTTTGTTTATATAACTAATTTAATGTAACGTTTTTTTTTTCTTTTTGTAAAAGATTTTTTTAAACTTTGTATTCTAACTATTGTATATAGAAAGAGATGTTTTTTTCCTTCTAATTTTTTAGATATTTTGTGAGAAGTGTATCTATACATATAATTTTCTTATTGCTTTAATTAAAAGGGTGTTTTTTTTATAAATTGTGTTTTAAAGTTTTTACCAATTTTTAAAAATACTTAACTCTCCCAGACTATTCTACTTGTTGCGACGACAGATTTCTAATTTAGAGATTATTTCGCAGCAGAGACCTCAAGACCACGATCAGGCAGTGGTTTTTTGGGGTAAGTCAACGTCTGTGATCATGTTGTCTTCGTTCCAAACTTTTGTAGGGTTCCTGATTTGATTTCCCTTCCAAATTGAAAAAACAGATTGCTGTTGGATGGAAAGTATGTAGATGAATTTATTAAAAAAAATATCCGTAGCATTTGATTCACTCAAAAGTAGTAACATTAGTTTTATTTTAAAATTTACAAAATCTTGAAAAAAATCGTCTTGAATATCTGTAAACTCTTCGAAATGTTGCCATCGTGAAAAAACATATGTTCATACTAAATTTTTTATTACGTTTAGATGACTTGATCTCAATGAGAAGAATTATCACTGTAACAAAAACAAAATAATTTTTATTTGTTATTTTTTTTGCCCATCATGGCGTGTCTCGTAAGGGGTTATCAGAGAGAACTGACCTCCACTCTCTTCCGACATACCATTCCTCGCTTCCTTGAGGACGAAATCGATGTGTTTGATCTACTTCATTCTCTGTTGTCCATGCTTTCTTACAACTTTTCTTTCAGCCTTATAAATTTTCAGTCTCATTCTGTTTACATCCATTCTTTCCACATGCTCAAACCATCACAACTTAATGACTTTTATCTTTGTCACAACACTAACTTCCATACCACATTCCTTCCTAATATTCTCATTCCTTTCCATTTCCAACAGATTCTTTCCACAATATATTCTTCGCAGAGCTCCCAGCTCTACTGCATTTATACTACAACTAATTTGTAGTAAATTTATATTTTTATTTCCTTTTTTATCAAACTCAAATTGACCAAAACTTTACCTGACAGTCCATACCCAAAAAACAGAAGATAAAATGCCCCTTGCAACATTCTCATATTTACGGAGTCCAAGTGCTGTGTATTAGAACTGGAGTTGGAATCAGGGGCTACATCGCTGTTCTCTGCGTTCCCCGTGTTACCGGAAAGTTCCTCACTATCGGAATCTCCTTTGAATCTCTCGTATTCTTGGGAGGTCATCTTGTCTAGTATTCCCGCTTCAAACAAATGCATCAATCTACAAATAATTAATACTTCTACATTTTTACAAATTCTCGATCTCTTGTTGGTCAAAATCTAAGGCACAAAATGTGATGAATAAGTGGAGGAATCTTAAATGGACGATGCGGAGTAACAGGGCTAGTCGGATATCCATCAGCCCAAAATTAAATTGCGTCAAACCATTTGTCAACTAATGGGAAATTGAGTGGACACGGTTCATGTTGTCGCCAGTGTTGAAAAATTGCTCCAAAATTGTCTCATTTTGTCATACTTTCACAAGGGTATACACATGTTACTTTTGAATTTGATAATTGTAAAATTTATGTATTATAGTTAAATTTAGTTATAATGATTGAAAAAATACTCAAGTTTCATATCTCTCACAATGGATGACGCTCATTTGTAGAGATGGTGAATGGGGGGCATAACAATAAATTGGTCATATTTACCAACAATAGATTGAAACATTTTGAAAATGGATATAGTTACACCCTCGCATCATCAAGAATCAGTAATGATCAAAATAGCATCACAATTTTGTACATCGAATTATTGGCGTGGATATTAGCACCTCGGTCGAACTCTGTCTAGGAGCATGGAAGTTTTCCAAATTGGTTGAAATAAAAACACTGACCAATAAAAATATGACCCAGTAATCAAATAGTATTATAATACTGTGCGTTATATTTACCTCCAGAAATAAGTGTTTTTTTTTTCATTTTTAACTACACAATAAATACCAATATTATTAATCAAATATGCTATTAAAAAGGCTGCTTTAAAAAAATAAAGTTGAAGGTTATACATAACACTCACACTTTATTAAAATTCTCTATGTATGGACACCCTCTTTGCATTGCAATGGCGGAATATCTGGTGTATAGCTTCTTGCTCAATTGGAAATTAGTTGCCCCTGTAAACAGTACATTCAAATACAATAAAAGTAGCTTACATTGAAATAAATCTAGATTGTAATATTATTCTTACCAAATTTCTTAGAGTTGAAGAATAATGTTTCTCTTCCCGCTAATATAGCCACTTGCGAGCCACGATGGTGCAATATTCTCTGGACTCCTTTCTCTACTGATCTAACGGTTTTTTCTGGCTGATAAGTCATCAATGACCAAAGTCGACCATATACTCCCGTACCATTCTGTAAAAACTTTTATACTGTAATAGGCGTAGAAGTACAAGGAGGCACAGAATGCAAACAAAAATTTGAAGTGAAGCTTGGCGGTTACGGCGCGGACTTTCGTACAGTTTCATACTGCAGGCAGTGGGTTTGATCCCAGGTGCTGACCATCTTCCTGTTTCACACAAGGCAAGCTTTAAATAGCTTATTGTGAAAGAGATACAGTGTATTTGTGTTCACTTTGAGTGAGCACAGATTCATTTTTTTTTAATGGACTTAATGGTTTGAATTCTTTTCAACATGTTTATTTATGCAATAAATAAATAATTTTTTTATCAAGTGCAGTAGGTGTATCAATAGAAAATATTTTTAGGATACTTATGGAAAACAAATGGTAGTCAATTTCTGCTTTGCAAATCTGGACGGTTTCCAGAACATTTTCCTTAACCTTTTGCAAAATTTCATGTATGCGGCGATTTCATAAGGAATATTTTTTTTAAATTGCAGAATAGTTCTTGGCTTTTTAACATGTACTTTTTCATTTAAAAATCACAAAAGGAAACAGTCAGAAGTCAAAATAATCAACCATTTATTTAAAAAGTATAGTTAGATTTTTTTTCAAATTCCCCAAGTCTTCTTTATATATATTACTGAAAAATAAATTAAAAAAGGCATAGACAATTGAAACCGTAATATCCGTTCTGCGCCACCGGGTAGTTACATACAAAATGGGGATCAGTTACTTGATGTTATTAGTTACCTGCAAAATTGCCAAGGATGCACTATGACGTTCTACCAACAAATGATACCCTTTAGTGGTCATTGCACTTTCTAGTGCCGATAATGTTGCTATAGGTGGTTCCAGGGTGGGCTTAGCCATCAGGGACGTCAACATTCCAGAGTAGAGATCGCTTATAACATAGGTAGCACCGAATGAAAGCAGCAGGGTTACAAGACGGGCACGCAGTGTGTTTGAGGGGAGTCGGCTGTCTTTAAAGAAAAAATCATTATTTAAATGAAAGAGGAATTATAATTATAAACCGGTCAAATAAATTAATTAATAGACAATTGTTAATGAGATACTTAAATACTATACTGAGTGGTGTTTTAATGTGCGAAAAATATACTTATTTGGTGTTATTATAGATGACTAAAAATTCATAATTTTTTTTTTTTTAATGAATCTGTGCTCACTCAAAGTGAACACAAATACACTCCTTGACTCTTTCACAGTAAGCTACTGAAAGCTTGTGTCGTGAAAGAGGAAGATGGTCGGCACCTGGGATCGAACCACGACGTCCTCAGTACGAAAGCCGGCGTTGTAACCGCTGGGTCACCAACCACTTCAAAAATGAGCTACCAACATGAGAAACTGTTATTTCAAGCAAACAACTAAAATTCAAAATATTTAAATAAAATTCTTAACTTGGGCAAAAAACACTGACTGATCAAACAAAATACTAAATGAGTGGCCTATAAAACCGGTGAGTAAAGGTGAGCCAGTGGTTCATTGCTCAACATGATATATGAATCTCCGCGATTAAGTTATAACGCACCAAACTTTGAATATGCCAGATGTTGAATATAATGTGAACTGCAATTATTTATTCCCTTGAGAATTATTTTACTGATTGTTGTGAATATTTCGTAACTCAAAATCCAATTTTTGTCTCGTCGTTTTCAATATTTATGTTTGCCTTCAGTCTTCTGCCCAGTCTGTATTTCAGTACCTCATAATAGGTAGTTTACCACTTAAAGAAAATGAAATAAATATTTACATTGTTTCAGAAATAAAGACATTGTAAACCAAACACATTGTCCAAATGAAGGAGACTGTTTTTGTGTGTTGACTTTGAATATTCTAAGGCCAGATGCCGAAATCCATAATGCAGGTCCACTTAAAATTACGGTCGCGATAATCATGGGCCATACCTGAAATTATAAATTTATGCAGAAGGTTGGGGTCTCAAATTTTGATACAGTTTTTCACCCTCAATCTTTGGTTTGTTACTATTATTATTCTCTTATTGCTAACCTGCCAATGAAACGGTCGTAAAAGAGCGAGGGCTCCACTGTGTCTCTGTCGTGCGTGCGTCATGAAAGCACCACTGTCAGCTAGAGTCAGGAAGGAAAACTCTATTCCACGTTGTCTTTCCCAAGATATTGAAACATCCCCCAAAAAGAAATCTGCTTCCTAGAAACCAAATATCCTAGAATTTAAGTGTTAGGTAAAAATAATATAAATATACGAATGAAAAAACCGTAGTTGCTTGTGCAAACAAGATGATACATAAAAGGTACAGACAGCAATAAACCAGTACGCAAACATTTATATAAGAAGGTAAGAAGTAAAATATAAAAAACAGGTAAGCTCAGCTGGGGTTAAAGGATGTAGGCTAAGGGTGAGGGACAGGAGACATCCCGTCTTACTCTTCTATAAATCATTCCGAGGACTCCGGTAAATGAACCATTGGCTGTTACTCCCGATCCTTGGCTGTGTTGTGGTGGATCAAAATATTTGTACCTAAAAAGACAATCAGTCGAGTCATTCAATATTGCAGTAGGCGAGCTTATTTAAAAATAGTCTACAAACAAAACCTGAAATTTAGTTTATCTGCCAGTAATGACAACAATTGATGATCTCTTCCTCCGGTGACTTCTATCATGGTTCTATTTATCAACTTTACATAATACCACGGTGGTGCCTGTAATATTTAAATTATTTTGAATTTATACTGAAACCTATTTTTTCAGAAATCTCCGGGTTTAACCATTTCGAAAGATGGCAACCCTAGATGTGACTCTTTGAAAGAAAATGAAGACAATATACATATTAAAAAGCTCATAACATGTACTTGATTCAGAAGTAAAGATCTAATTGATTTGAACTTTGTGAGCAATTTGTGGAATAAGTGATGCATGTTGTCTGTCAAGAAATTTACAATCAAGTTGTCAATTTCATGTTTCATAGTCTGCTATAAAATTCTATTTTATTGTGCCTAACACAATATTAAACTTTATAGATATACCTATCACTATAATGGCGTTGATAATGACTTTATAATAAAAGTAGAAATTTTGAAAATATCCAAACTTATAAAATGAAGGTTTATCCCAAATAATCTTGCTTTATTATTTTAAATAAAACACTGTTAATTTCACATAATATTATAATTGGCAAAGGCTTTTTGTTCATACGACCATCCTTAGTGCATATATGTACTTAAACCAAATGTATTTTTAGCACTGAGGAAGTCAGTGTTGCCACCTGTCCAGGAGTGACCCGACTGTCCAGGTTACGCAAAGTGCGTCTGAGTCAGGTCTGGGTGTCCGGCTGACACCTAAAATTGTCCAGGTTGTATCTTAACTCGATAACCTTTTTTTAAGGAACCTTTTTGAAAACAAAATTATTTGAATGGCTTTTTAAGGAACTTTAACCTTTTATTTATTTATTTATCTACAATATACGGCAAATGCCTTTGGGAAAAAAATATATATATACAATACAACAGAAACAAAACAAAAGTATAGAAATAATGTGCATAGTGCACCTACATAAATTTGATATAAAAACAAGTATATAAAAAAGTGCATGCATTAGTAGTACATATACTCAATAAGATCGGAAAAAGGTAAAATAACTATCTACATAATAATTGAGAAATGTTTGTGTGCTTTCTATCGTATATGTGTATCTTTTAAAATATTTTCTAAAGTATGTTGATTCTGTGATGTCTTTGTTATGTTAAGTTTTTATGTGTTACTCTACCAATGTACAGTAATATATAAAAGTACATAAATGAATAAAGTATCATCTATTTAAAAAAACTGAATCTTACTACCTAATTAATTCTGAAAATAATAATAATGTAAACTAACATGAAGCACAGGTATACTAAAAATTCTTTCTCTCATATTAGAATAAACTTCTAAAGGTGCTGGTATACTTGGAGTTTGATATAATTTGCCAGCAGTCCACCAGTTGACCAATGGCAGAGGCTTGCTGGAGTCTTTGATTGTTCCTTGATTATAGTAGAGTCGAAATCTATATTTAAGAAATAGCTTGTTATGAGTAAATAAATAAATTATTAGTTATATTTGGATGCTTAAATATTATATCCAATATATAAAAATTTCATGTCATAGTGTTTCTCACCGTACTCCTCCGAAACGGTTTGACTAATTTTTAGGTAGGTGTGATAATAGGTCATAAAGTATAACCGCTAGGTGATAAGAGTGTCCCTATCCTTTACTATTTTTTATAATTTTCTTTTCATTGGTATCAAAAGATATCTTTAACCCCAACTTTCTCCCTACCCTACCATCTAATTTTATACTATGAATAATGAGGTTACTACTGTAACATGTAATCCTGGAAGATGGTGATGTTGATTTAATAAATAATGGAATTTAATTCAGCAAATAAGTTGACACAATGTTCTGAGGTAGGGCAAAGTTTACGCTTCAACTAGTTCATTCATAATATTAAAATACTTACGTTCCAGGTCTCGGATTGGTTATAACTGCAACCCTCATTGCTTCGTGTAAGGCTGAAAGAAATCGCTCACTAGCTTCTCGAATACCCCAATAAAATATGTACAGCAAATAACGATGAATGAAATCTTTTTCTTTTATCTAAAACCAATTACGTACATCTTAAAATTCAGACTTGTGTCCTGTCTATAAATAAAATGACTACTAGTCATATTTATCAACCTCCGTGAGAAGATTTTCACAGTCCGTTGGTTTACAGAATATAAGACTTGTTATTTCCATTGTGTTATTGATTCCATTGGATAAGTAGTTCAGATATTTTTGCTTAAATTCCATAAATAATACAAGCTTAGTTACATTAAAAAAAAGTACTTCAATTATTGCATTTAAATAATATTCTTTAATGGGGTTTACCTTATTTTTTGTAGATTGTAAGTTATTGAAATATATTGTTGCAATTTTATCCGATTGAAGCGCCTCTATCAACTGTTTGAATTCTTGAGAACTTTATAAAATAACAATATTTAATTATAACTAATAAAGAATATAATTACTTATTATTTCTATTTAAATAATTATTGTTATAATTATGTTACTCACTCAACGTTTGTAGATAGTTGGTTAAATATGACGAGCGATTTGCAATTCATACCAGTCGCTATATCTTTAAGAGCTACTGTAAATTTTTTTGTGATAATCTGCAATTCTTCATTTCTAACCAATTTTATTAAATCTGAAATATAATAATTTATAATAAATAGGTAAATTATTCACCTTTTTTTATTTAAATTTTAAATATGCATACACAATATAAAAAGGTTACCTACTTGAAACAACAAAAACTATAGCCATTATTTTAAAATTCAAAATGAACATTGTGAAGTTGAGTTTCCGATTTCTTTATGAATACTGTCACGAGTATATTCAATGTAGTATTAAGTACTAGAGCTATTATTGGGTATTATGTACTAGAAAATATCCTCAGTATTTAGCTTGAAGGCAGAAATGTTTACAAAAGGTGTTTTTATATTCTATTTTTATTTATAATTACTTAACCATCCTCTGTATTTTATATCCAGAGATTTCTGAACAGACACCACGATTGCCAAGCATGTAATCGTGGTGTCTGTTCAGAAATGGCGAAGACGTCCATCCACATTATTGGCTCATGGGTCAACACCAAGGTTGGTTACCCAACGTCAAGGGGGGCAGCTGCCCCCTCCCCCCTAGCATATTTTTTTCATCTTCCATAATATAGGGTATACGGAGAATAGCCTATGAATAGGTCCAATTGCCAAGCCCCCCCCCCTGGGCCACGGGCTGGAGACGCCCTTGTCCAACGTATAATATATGTTGCATAATTTCCAGGGAAGACTAATGTCAAGGAGTTGGGGATAGGTATTTGAGATCTCTACCCCCCTTCCCCATAAGTACATTAATTCGTATCAAACGGCCATATTTAGATCCCACCCCACCACATGCTTATTTTAATGGAACTTGGTCTGGCAAAAAGGTAAAGGAATAAGGAAGCCGTGAAACATAAGACTTATTGATATTATTAAAACGGGAAAGCATATATACAAAAAAAACTACATTTATTATTTCAACACGTTTTTTATAAGATGAGCGTTTTCGTGGTTTTCCGGGATATTGTAGGGATTCTAACAAAGTCCCTGCAACTAGTATCTTTCTCTCTGAAAGAGTAGTATACACCCACTAATTTTTATTTACTGGTTACCTCATCGTTGAAAAATTATTTATTTCGCCGCACTTACCAAAGGTTTCAAACCTCTGACGTGACCTTTCATTATAATAAATTTGACAGGTATTATGAAAGTACGTGTGTGGATTATCTATTTTTATTGCAGCTATAATATTATTTTCTCGTTTCTGGATAATTACTTAATTCAATTATTTTAAACATTTTCAAGAAATCATAAATTTTCTAAGTGACTTTCTTCGCACTATGCATATTCCATAGTATATATTATATTATTATCTATGTTCCATTCTATGGTGAGTGATGTGAATTGACAGTTGTGTGACGTGTTTTAAAATAAGGTTATAAATTTATTATTCTAACACTTATGTATAATTAATTTTATAATAATAAGGCACTTCCATCAGAAATACATTATCACTTCTTAAAACCATTATAATTTAATGTAGTTTGTCTATAACGTACACAATATTAGCTTTCTTGTTAAAATGTCGCTCTTAGTTCCTCCGAGTGTAGTGCGCGGTATGAAAACGCTAAACAGGGAATTGTTCAATAAAATCGTTGCGGTTCCATCATTAAAGGTTGAAGAAAATAAAATAGCCAGCATTTTGAAAAATCTAAAGAAGTACTTGCTTAAAATGGACAATTTTAAGCCTATTAAAGAGTCAGAAAAAGAACCATTGGAGGATCACATTGAGTGTATAAAAAATGTGTATCTTGATCCGCATATAATAAAATCGTGGACAGATATACAGATTGAGGATAGAGAGAAATTAATTAATTCAGGGGTCACTGAAAAATATTTCAAAAGTTCTGATATAGAATTAAAATACGAAAATTGGAAGGCGGATGAGATTTTGAAAGCAATTTTACCCACTGATAAAGATTCCTTAACTAGCTATTCTAATATTGGCCACATTGTTCATGTTAATTTAAAAGATCATCTCTTGGAATACAAAGAAGTGATCGGAGAAGTGTTGTTAGATAAAATCAAACATTGTGAGACAGTGATTAATAAAACAAATGCCATTGATAATACATTCAGAAATTTCCATCTTGAAGTTTTATGTGGAAAAGCGGAATTTAAAACCAAAGTGAAAGAGAACAACTGCAGCTTTGAATTTGACTTTTCTAAAGTATATTGGAATCCACGATTATCCACTGAACATTTAAGAATTACAAATATGCTAAAAAAAGGAGATGTTTTATTTGATGTGTTTGCCGGTGTGGGTCCATTTGCTATACCATGTCTTAAAAAAGGTTGCACAGTATATGCTAATGATTTAAATCCGGATTCTTTTCAATGGCTCATGCATAATGCAAAACTGAACAAGACTACTAAAAATTTCAAAGCTTTTAACCTTGATGCTAAAGATTTTATTTGCAATACAGTACCTAAACTCTTGGCAGAGCTTTATAGTTCAAACTCTGCGGGTAACATTTATTTCACCATGAATCTTCCAGCAATGGCTGTCGAGTTTTTAACAAATTTCCGAGGGATTCTCCAACAATACAACATTGATGAGTTTCAAAATTTCAAACAACCCATCGTTCACGTATATTGTTTTGTTTCTGGTGACGACTCCGTGAATGAAGCCAAAAGATTGGTTGAAAAAAACCTAAAATGTGAACTAAAAGAAAATTTGATAGAAATATTCAACGTTAGAAATGTTTCGCCACATAAAGAAATGTATAGAATAACCTTTCATTTATCAAAAGACATTTTATTTCAATCAACTGTTAATGAGAATAATTGTACAAACAAAAGAAAGAGAGAAGATGACGAACGTTGATAAACAATAAAAAATGAATTGCTCGCTATTATGTGGTTTTTGTTTTACAACACACCTGGCATGGCTTACAAAATTATTCTTACTGTTACAACCATAAAAAGAAATACAGATCCGTACCACTCTTATAAGTTCAAGGCAAGGCACAAGGATTTCAAATATGTCACATTTTAAATGTACATTTTTATAAATTAAGAAAATGGAAAAGTTTATACCTGACATTACATCATTTCAAACCAAGCAGTTTCACAAGTCTTTGCACAGATCAATTAAATTGTCTGTAGTTTCAGCATGGAGAGATTGTAAATACGCTTAACTGCTAAATTATTCAAAACTAAACTTCGTCAAGATATATTATGCTTAACAACAACTCTCATATTCGATATTATCATGTTTTTACCTGATAAAACAGTATGACAATCATTCCATTGTTTTCGATTGCTCATATCGTGATCATCCATTTTATTTCTGACATACAACCTATAGGTCCTGTTGTACAGCATCGAAAAAACCTGTTATGGTAAAATCGTTTATACAAAAAAAACTTTGCACCTAAAAATTACTTTGATAATATTATTTTGATTGATTTATGTAAACGGAACTTCTCGAAAATCTAAACATATTAATAATTTCTTTGCTTACAATAATAATTGTACATGTTTTTATACATTTTCTAGAACATTCAAGTATATTTATTTTATTTATTAAATCAATATATAGGTACCCCGTTTCTAAAGCGAAAAGACGCTTGTGTGAAACGGGGATATAACAATTATACTACATTTAGATACAATGCATTTTGACATCACACATATTATAAATCTAGTTACATAAAGATTTATTTCTCCAAACAATGCATCAACCAACGCCAGAACGTATAAATTAAGAATTTTGCTACTTAATTTTTGTTTTATTTTAACTTTGTTGATTCGGCCCTGTCTTAATACTAATAAGGAAAATCTGATACTTATATTGAAATTTGGCCAATTGTTTAATTTCTTAAATAACTTCCATACAAAGTATTAACTAAGAAAATTTTTCCTTGATTGTCATTAAGAAATTTGTCTTGCGTCAAACAGGTGTTCATTTGCTCTGTTCTATTTTTTTCAAGGCCTTGAAATTAAATTGCGTGAAGTGTTGACACGACATGAGAGAATAAGGAACAGAAATGGAATGGAAAGCATGTGATTATTCAAGTGCTTTGAAAGAGGGCTGTCAGGTAAGTCAATATAGTGAATTGTTTTTCAAAATTGTAGAATTGGACACAATCTCAGATAACCAAAAATTAGAGCTGAGACTCTCCAAACTTCGTCTGAGTTAAAGGATCCTATTCTTTCTAGCCCACTTTTCAACTGGTAAATATCTGAATTCAGGGGGCAGTTGAACTGTCATTGAATGCGACTTCATACCACACTCTCCAGGTGGTTTGATATGGATGCGCTACAAGTTTTCCAACCTGTTACTAATTTTGAGATTCAGTAACATAAAGGTGATACGTTATAAAGCGGATGCTCTGTCACTAGAGCCTTGTTAGTCTTCTAGCAGGGAGTACCAGGGGGTGAAATTGAGGTTGGCTGAGTGTTGTTTAGCCATAGTTTGTTACTCCCCTCTCCCTAAGGATCCTATTTGATTGCAATAATGTTCCCAATTTCCCGACTGCCACATATGATTATACTAGAAATTTCAAAGCCGCGATTTCTCAGCTCTACTATTGGTTCTATTCATGGTATGTTGCGATTGCTTCCAATACTGAAGTTGGATTACTTAATGAGTAATGAGAAAATATACAGTCTCACATCCAAAAACATACAAACGTGTGATGATGGTTTATTTTTTTGTTTATACTCACAGTTCTTACTATTTCTTTTAGATTTTACGAGAATGTTTTACAAGATACGACGTGGATGATGTATTCCTCTCCTTCAACGGAGGAAAGGACTGTACAGTATTATTAGACATGACTGTGAATATTTTGAATGAAACATTATGTAATAATGAAAAAGACAGGAAGAAATTAAAAGTGTATTATATAAGGCCTGACCATCCATTCCCTGAACTCGAAGCTTTCATATTCCAATCTGAAAAGAGATATGGCTTGAATATGATTGTGATTAACGGCTCCATAAAAGAAGCATTGGAAACTATAATTTCAGAAAATTGTAATTTAAAAGCTTGTCTTATGGGTACTCGGAGGACGGATCCGTTTTCTGAAAATTTGAACTTTTTTGAGGTTAGTTTTAATTTATTTCATGTTTTATCATCCTGACAAGTTTTGTGATCACTCATCCTAAATTTGGGTTAAAGGGTCACACCAAACCATTTAACACGAACTATGCCGTACCTTGTAAAAAAAGACCCACATCCCAAATAGTCACAGGGGACTGAGAAACTTTTTATCAGTGTTCTGTGACCATTTAGAAACTTGTGTACTAAGTTTAGTGGAAAAATGTTAAGCACGCCTTTCATGATCAATCCAAATTAATGCAATCCAACAGATTTTATCTGTTTGGATTACCACACAGTGTTCTGTATGCGAATGTGTGTGTTGGACAAATGTCTTGACGCAACTGGATATCCAACTCGTCCTATCACTCCACATCATCCATTTGGATTTCACCGCTCACAGTAATATTTTGGAGTAACCACGCTCCTTTTAATGGATGGCTCTATTAGCGGGCTTTAAAGTTGAAATAATTCAACCAAAAATGCTTACAACATTCATCAATTTTACTACTTTTTATTACAACCGAGATATTTTTATCTATGGTTACTAAACCAATTTTTTTTTGTCCACAGATGACGGACAATGGCTGGCCAAAAGTAATGCGGGTCAGCCCACTACTGAACTGGTCGTATCAACAAATTTGGAGTTACTTATTGGACAGGAATGTGCCTTATTGTAAATTATATGATTCAGGGTAGGTACTTGTATAAAATTCATTTTTATCATTTTATATTACCCAGTAATGTTCTCTTAAAATTTGCTGTATGCTTCGTTTTTTAGGTACACGTCGATTGGTAACGCAAAAAATACTATACCGAATCCAGCTTTGAAAGAAGCGAAAAATGGATCTGCTACTTATAAACCAGCTTATTTTTTACAAGATGGTTCTTTAGAGCGTAATGGAAGAATCAAGGCAATAAGTAATGGAAAATTATAACAGAAGTTGCGAGAAATAGGATCAAAGATACTGACAAAATTACTTAAAAATCTATAAATTTAAATCGAAAATTGCAAAATTATGGATATAAAAATTCAATATGAAATTAATAAGCTATTTTCAAAAAGAAAAAAGAATTTCCGATAAGTTTTTTATTAAATACCTAAGTACCTACTAGGTAGACATAATATACGGGTGTAAAGTCAGACAGCAGAGACATCTACAGTCGCGCTCCACAAAGCTACCTGACATTTCGAATCCCACACAAATTCCCATACTAATGAAATTGGGTTTTTTGTTTAATTTTTTTTTAACCATAAACGACTTTTTTTAAGATGTTTTTTTCCCCTTTTTGTTTTCAGTACAATGATTAGATTTAATCCTTTTTTTTTTGTTTCTCTAAGAAACAATTTTTTTTTCTGGAACTGATTCCATACAAAATGTATGGAAGCACTATGGAAGAGTGGAGCGCAAAGCTGTCAAATGACGTCACACTTTACACGCGTATTGAGAGAAATCTAAATGTTGAATTATTTTGAAAATTTTTATTACACTAAGCAGTTTTTGGTGATAATAATATATTATTTCTTCTAAATAAATAAAATTTTATGAAGACCATACCTAATATTGTCATTGGAAACTGGTTAACGTGATTAAATGGATGAAAAAATGAATTGTTATGTTTTTAGATTTAATTCAATGGCTGTTAATGTTATATTTATTTGCATATTTAATTGGGTTATAAAGATATTTTTTTTTCTAAACTGATTGAGTTTTTATTTGATGAATGTGGAGTGGTATAGGACCTATAGTTCTCTTGCAGCCAAGGTCCAAAAAATTTGGACAACTAAAATGTTGGCAGATTTGAAATCGAAACTCCAAGGATTTGTATATAACAGTGTATATTCTACATAATATATTGAATAAATTATAACTTACGAGACTCTTCTAAATAATAATTTTGGGAGAAAAAATTATGGTTTGGCCATAAATATCCAGCATGTATATGTGCTGTATCAATCAATCAATCAATTCTCCCTTTTTCGCCCCACTAAGGGGCATAGGGAGGCAACAAGAGCTCTCCATTGCGCTCGATCTTGCGCAATGTTTATGACCTCCTCCCACACCATGTCCATGTCCCTCAGCTCTGCTTCGAAGGAGCGAAACACAGTGTGAGAGGGTCTTCCTCGTCTTCGGGACCCTTATGGGAGGAAGAACAGCGCTCTCCTCGGCCAACTGTCATTCGGCATCCTTAACACATGTCCCAGCCAAGTCCATCCACCCCACAATGGTAGAGGTGATGGGCTCACGCTGGGTGCGCCGGCGTATAGCACATATCGATGGATAAAAGCACACTTATTGTATGTCCACTTTTAGGTAAATTTGAGTTACATAGTTTGAAATGTTCATCTTTTATATATTTTGTACTGCACAAAAGTTGTATATCCTAACCCACATACATTTTAGAATTATTGCAATTTCAAAACTGAAACTTAAGACATTCGACACAAATAATAGGGCACAATTATTGGATGTCCAAATAATATGATTGTGCTCTATACTATCGCCAATATTAATACACTAATATTGTATAAATACACTAATAAGTTTATTATTTTATTTTAAATTAAAACTACCCATTTTTAGTTATATTAATTTCACAGTATTTTAATGTACACTTATAGTATGTCACGATTTAAGTGTACGGATATTGTATGTCCACCCCTATTTTCTAAAAAAAAAAAAAAAAGTCAGAATTTAACACCAAAGCTTTGTCACAATCAATCAAAGTTTAATAATTCTAACCCTTAATATTGTATTTTATTTAACTCTAGAAATGATAATCTTAGGTAAATCTTCTTATTTTTGAGAATTACAACGAGTCAAACATTCATAATATGTGTTTTTATCAGAACTACCTATTCTGGACATACAATAAGTGTGCTTTAAACCAAAGAGTTCCATAAATAGAGCGGCTTACTTGCCTTGTATTTTATCTGTCCTCAAATTGAGGCAGTTAACCGCTGCGATTTTTTATGAATTCAGTCTGTCACAGACGTTGCTATGTGCCGCATCGTGTTGCTTACATAATAATTGCTCAAAATGCCCTCATGTGTAATGAGATACTGCACCAATTATGCAATAAAAGTTAATAAAGGTGACAATATTATATCTTTTCATCGGTAAGTACAATTTATTACATGTTTTTTTTTCATTTCATTATGAATATATTATTTTAAATTTGTCTACATATGTCAATATTATTTGACACATCGATATCTTAATATGTAAATTGGGTAACTCCGAAATAGTCACTTTTCGGGATGGAATGAATTAAATACCTATATTTTTAATTAAACTGAATATGTGCACACTCAAAGAGAACACAAATATACTCTTTGACTCTTTCACAGTAAGCTTAAGTTTTAAGATATGGAATAACTTTTTTTTTTCGAAATTACCGGCAATCGTATCCCACAAGAAATGTTTTTTGCCTGAGTTTAAAATCCAGAGAAAATCATAAAACAATAGTACTGATCAAATAATAATAATGAAGAAGAAAGAATAAAGTCAAATAAGGATAAAATTATTTTCAACAAAAGATAATAATAATTGTCTATTTATTATTTCAAGAGAATTGAGACTTATTAATTAAATGAAGAATATTAACCAACATGGAACAACTTTTCAAAGAATATTTACTGATATTTTTGTTCACTCACTCCTTTTTTCCATATTTTTCCTCCATATTTTTTTTATCATTTTAGGTTTTTTGTACTCAGTGCTCCACAGTTTTCTTTTTTTTTACCAAACTTAAGTATTTCTTTCTCTCCATTTTATGGTTTAAATAAGTAGCCTGTGAAGTTTATTCTACCAAAATGCTCCCGCTATCTCTTATCATATTATAATATCAAAAAAATCATTACTCTCTCCCAGTAGTAATACCAATATACGTTGATTCGATTTGTCTTAATCATTATCATCAGTATAAAATTCTCATTCTTACTCAATTCTGCATAGAGAATAGTATTTTGAACGTTGCTAATACTATCATGGACAAACCCATCTTTCTTTATAATTTATTAAGGCATTTTTTCATTTTATATATTCTGAAAGACGTGGAAGACCCTCTAATACCGTGTTCCGTTCCTTCGAGGCAGAGCTGAGGGAAATGGACTTGGTGTGGAAGGAAGTCATAATCATTTTGCAAGATCGAGCGCAATGGAGAGCTCTTGTTGCCTCCCTATGCTCCTAAGTGGAGTTCAAAGGGAGTTTTGATTGATTTGATTCAGTAATGTTAAAAGATGTACTGAAATGTAAGTGTACAAGGGGGCGTTCAAGTATTACGTAACGCAATTTTTGAAGATTTTTACCCCCCCTCCCCCCCATGTAACGCGCCGTAACGTTTTTCTGTACCCCCCCTCCCCCCCACTAAATGTTACGTAACACTCTGGAAGTGACTATTTTTACTGAACTCTCGTATAATACTATTTATTATGTTCCATAAATTTTTCTTTATTTATTCTTTTGATATTTTTCAAATTTCATTGGTATTTTTTTGACATAGATGCGTTGGAAAGTCAGCATGAGAGCCTTTATAGGCCAAGAACAGTTGATTATGTAAATCCCCCGCTTTTGTGGACATTATAGTACCTACCTATCTAAAAACTCACTTTAACAACGCTCACTACAAGCAATTTGTGTTTATGCGTACTGCGTGTTTAAAGCACTAACGAATACTAACAACGAAAATAAAAAAAAATGACGTAAGTATAATACAGTCGAGGGATTCCCCGTAAAAAATAAAAGAAAAGGTTTGCTAACTTAGGAGAGCGAAATGAAAATTTCGACATACAATGCAGTCGAGGGACTCCCCGTAAGACGTAATCGAAAAAGGTTGCTTTTTACGCAGAGCAATAAAATTACATACAGTAGAATTGAGGGACTCCCTGCATTACCTACATAAACGAAAAATCGAGGGCTTCCCGTAAAACATTGTCCAAAAGGGTTGCTAACTTCGGAGAACAAAAAATGATGTACATTACAATCGAGGGACTTCCCGTAAAACATAAACGAAAAGGGTGTCCAACTTGGAAGATTTATTTCACAATTTTTTTTTATTTAAGAAAAAAAACGTTACGTGACGCATTGTTCGAACCCCCCCTCCCCCCCTTGTAACACACAGTAACGTTTTGCAAGACCCCCCCTCCCCCCCAAATTGCGTTACGTAATACTTGAACGCCCCCCAACGTGATATTATCATTTGGTTTTCTTTCATAGGTTCCCGAGAATAGGGAATGAAAAAAGAGAAGAGTGGATCAAACTGGTTCAAAAAGATCGCAGTGAAGAAACTTGGCTACCATCTAAATTTTCAACAATTCGTTCAGTACATTTTAAGAAAGATAATAATATAATTGGTACATCACCCGCACACCTCTCACCAAAGAATACCGAATTTTTATACCATCATTAGGTAAATCGTTTTGTCAAAAATGCAGTTATCCATGTTGCATATCAATGTATCGACACTATAGCAACATAATAATAACATTGTTGCTTAGTAAACAGTTTGTTACTATAGTAAACAAATATCTACTGAAATATAAACAATGCACTAAGTAAAAAGGTTGAATTCCATTACATTCGCAGTATAAGTCATTTATATCGAAAATTAAAATTTTCTAAGTCATCGTTATGAATGTTTTTGGCGCATTATTTAAACACAATTGGAACATCACCCGCACACCTCCCGTCCCTCCCACCAAACTGGACACAAATTTAAAGTGAATTTTCTTCCTATAAGCCACTCTATTTATGGAACTCTTTGCTTTAAACCATCGATATTAAAACTGAAATAGAAAAGTGGAGTTTAAATATAGTATGATATAAAATTAAATTACAACACTGTATTATCAATTTAGTATAATTATTAAACGGCTAAAATCATCCCTCTTGGCCTTGTGGCGGTGTGTTCAATGAAGGGGTCACCAGTGTGGCGTCTCTTATGGTGGGGCTTTGTCTGGAGATCAGGTCCTTTGCTGATGTCACATTAGATGCTCCAGATATGTTTTGAGGGTTCCCGAGTAGAGGTTCCCTTACGTCGTGTTGACTATACGACGGTGGCAAGATGCCACGATGAGGACTAATTAATCAGAAGGTGTATTTGATATGAGAGATATAAATAAACGCGTTGAGAATAAAACACTGAGTTTATTACAAGAAATTACATATAACAATGAACGAACAAGGCTCTGGGGTAGGGTAATCGCTGTTTTTTGGTGTTTTTTCATGCAATTTTTTATCGTTGTTGTTAAAGATAGCTTCTTGAGAAAAATATTGTGATGTTCTTCAATCTTTCTTCTAGTGCAAACACTTTCAATATTTTAAAAATATTGAATATTTATCATGAAAAAAATATTTTAAAAATGTCTCTGTCGTGATTTTTCAAGAAGATTTATGCATTAACTACGAGACCTAGAGATGTAATTATTTGTTTAATCGAAGGAGATTTTTAATTTCTAGTGCAAATACGTAGCATAATTGAGTTTAAAATTGTATTTTTTTAAAAAAAACTGAAAAACTACAAATTGTATGAATTTTTTATTGTCTATGGTTTATTTTATAGAAGATTACAGGCAAAAGAAGCGGTTCGGGGGTGCGAGGCAACGAGCGTCTCCAGACTGTACCACGGCCACCAATAGGATTCCATTATTACGAGCATGCGCATAGGACGTATCGAAATGTCAATATTTGGCGGGTTACGAGGATCTGTTCGAAAAAATTTCCGTTGTTTTTCACCACCTACCTCTGTGCTCCCACTTCTCGTCTTATCCGAGTGGAATTTGCTGTGTTTTTTTTTTATTTACTTTAAACTTAGCAAAATGAATAAAAGCGACGATTGTGAAAGAGTATTTGCTTATAAGAAAGGTTTGATAAGCCACCAAAAACGAAATTGTGGGAAAAAAACATCTAGGATAATATGTGGAGAATGTGAAAAATCATTTAACACTCGTATTTCCTTTGAAAACCACATTGCAAACCATCATGGCGTTGTCCAAGACAAAGTTGAAAAAGAATTTGCCACTTTTGAAGGTACTTGAGTCAAAATAATCATATTTCAGTTTAAATAAGTTCAGTAATTGTTAAGTTCACAGACTGTTTCGACTTTTCAATTTTTTTATATGAAACATATATAGAATTTATATAAAAATTGGTAAATAAGCATTTAATGAATTAATGTGATAACAATTAATTGAAAATATAATAACATCACATACGATCACAGAACACATAATATACTCTCTTTAACGAGAGCATACGATAGTTTAATAGAAATTTGACATTACATTATGAGTATTGAGTACGAACACAAAGTGGGCAAACACTATGCTGTGCGCATGCGTAATAATGATGGAATCCTATTGGTGGCCGTGGTACAGTCTGGAGACGCTCGTTGCGAGGCATCATATCATAGAGTATAATAATACTTACTTCGTTTTACAGTATATATTATATTATCTATGGTCATATGGAGAGTTTGTTTCGAAGTGGTTTCGAAGCGGACGTTGTGTTCCTTTGACTGTATTGACATTTGGATTATTTTATGCTTATTTCGTGATAAATGATAGTTTTGTGTGCTTGGACAATATATTTTTATTATACTTTATTCGTTTTGAACTTAAACTTTAGTTATTTGGACTTTTTTATATTTTGTTTATAATTGACAGTGACATTTATATATAAGATATCTTGTTTGTATTTCATGATCAAATATAGTTTTGTGTTTGTGTGTTTGGACATTAAAATGAACAATACAATTCGTAGTGGATCAAGAAAAATCATTATTCGTGTGTATTCGCCACGTATTCGCAATGTTTAGTGGAGTTAAAGCCGGAGAACTGTCTACTAATGTTTTCTAACTAACATCTCAATTGATTGGTAAATACTGTGTTTTTTGTAGATAAAATACTTTTTCATGATAAATTTTAACATTTTCATGTATAAGAAGTTAGTTAGAGCTCATTTAAGGATACTTTATTTGTTTTAAAAATATATGTCAATAAAAGATCACAGGACAGTTTGTTTTGACGATCGAAAAACAAAACACGGTATAGGAAATAATGTTTGTTAAATTGCAATACTATATACTATATAAGTTGATTTTTTTTACTTTTTTAATTAAAATAATACTTTACTTTTTTAATTAAAATAATGTATAAACTTATTAAATTATAATACTAATATTAAGAAATCAATCGATAATAGTAAATATGTTTTGGACAGTGTCAGCTCATTGTTTTTATACAATAAAACTTTCATATCAAATAATTAATCTTTATTTTTTTTTCAGGTATATAATATGTGCGTTCTATTAGGAGAATTGTAAAAGAAGGGAATTCAAATCAATGCAAATTTACCACGCCAGGTAAACATAGAAAAGGGCGACCAAAAAAAGAATTGGATGATTTCGACCGCTGTGCCATAAGGCAAAAAGTTCATTTTTATACAGTAAAAAAAGCAATACCCAGTTTGAGAAGCATGTTACAAGTTGTACGAAATTATTTGAATTTTGATGGGAGCTACGAACTTCTACGAAAAACTTTAATAAACATTGGGTTTTCGTACAAAAATGCAATTCAAATAGGAAAGTATTGCGGCTAAAAGAGAAAATTGTCTTAAAATAATCATGGAAAACAGGATGTTGCCAAAAGAACTCCAAGAAATATAGTTTATATAGATGAAAGCTTAAAAGAATATTACAGTTTGTCTATACTTTATTTAACTTCAATTAATTCATTAAACATCACTTTATTTTAATTATGGCTTTTTATTTTTCATATCCCGAAGTCCAAATATGTAAAATTTTTGGCAAGTTATTTCAGAGAAAAAACCTGCTAAAGGAACAATAAATCAAGGGAACAAAAAATAATTGTTCAAACACAAAACTTATCATTTATCTTTATTTTTTGTTTTCAAAATATAATTACAATTTAAAACTTAAGTATACTACGTATTTGCACTAGAAATTGAAAATCAGCTTCGATTAGAAAAGTAATTACATCTCTAGGTCTCGAAGTATATGCATAAATCTTCTTGAAAAGTCACGATAGAGACATTTTTAAAATATTTTTTTTCATTATAAATATTCAATATTTCCGTTACAGTGTTTTATTTTAGCACAGTCATTGTTAATGTGTTACCATGAGCGATAACAGCGCCCTCAATTTTTTGCCAATTTCTTGACAGACTGCAAGTTTTCTTACTTTTTAGTGTTAGGAGATTTAAATTGAGGTAAGTGCAGGAGAAGAGGGGGACAAAGGACATAGACACGCCCATTACCCCAAGGTCATTGGCTTACCCCCTAGCCTTAAGTAAGAGATTGGCGTAGCGACCCGAGCAGCGACGCGTCCAAGCAAGAAGTGAGGAGCCTTCGCTCCGCCGGTCGGTTCGGCCCCGCTGTAGTGGCTGTGCGTGTGTTTGCGTGACAATAAAAACTAGCAGCGACCGCTGCCCTGGTCTCCACAGCCTTATGGATGATAAGCCTAAAAGAAAAAAATTAAATCGCTGTTCGGTTGCTGCTGTTTTAATTATTTACTGGCATGAACACTATTGAAGACGAAGTTATATAAAAAAGAAGAAAAATAAATGACAATCGGTGTTGCCAACGTGGGCGATTTATCGCCATTTGGGCTACTTGGAACGAGAATTGGCGACGAAAAAATCTAAATAACTTTCACCTCTTCGGATACCAAAATTTTCGGAATGACCTTTTTTTTTAGCTACATTTCATGTTTCCGGATACCAAATTTTCAGTTGGGCGACTTTGGGCTACCAAATTTTCAGTTCGGCAACTTTGGGCTACTTTTTTTTGAAAATCGGCGACATCGGCCAAAATTTGTTGACAACACTGATGACAATTGCAATTTTTCGCCATCTTGAATTATTGTCTGGTGCTTGCGTTGGATGGTTTTTAACCTCAATTTTTGTAAAAACCATAAGTTCCAGTTTTTCTTAGTTTTAATAACTTTCCTTTTGAATATAATTTGCTGCATTTACAATATAGCGCGTGAGATTTAACAACAAGGTAAGTTTATTACTGTTTGATAACAACTCTTGATATGCTTTTGTCGATTTAAAATTCAGAGTTGCCCTGTTTTTATTATCGAATCTCGAAAATTAAGCTGTGTTTCACATGAATTATTTAGGCGGTATTTATTTCAGTGTTTCCGGTGATCTGACTCCCTCCTGATGTACGCTATTATCGTATTTAAATAATGTCGAATGCGGTGTGGGAACAGTTTAGATCAACATGGATTGCTTCAACTTTTAGTATCGTATTGTTTGTTGCTGTCACCTATTTACTCCATTGGAATGAATACCAAGCGATCGTAAATACGCAATCCCTTAATGAGATATTACAAAATGTGACGTCCATTAACCCCTATGATCCTAAATCGAAAGTTCATTATGAAGGAAAATTGGTTCACATTGTGGGAGCTATCGACGTGATGGAACCTCTAACGGAGCCTGATTATAACATTCAAGTTATGTCGGTTAAATTAAAGAAAAGAGTTCAGATGTATCAATGGATTGAAGAATCTAATGAGGACAAATTTGGCGATACTCTCAGCTCCGATCATATTGATTCCTATTCTTACCACAAAGACTGGAGGGATTTTGTGGTTGATTCCAATTTATTCTACATGACACCTGGACATCATAATCCGAGAGACATGCCCATGTCAGGTCAAACCTATATAGCTGAGAATGTTGAAATTGGACTCATCTTTCTAGGACTAGAAGTGAAGAAGAAATTTTCAGATTATTATGAGATAACGTCCGATGAACGCCCGGAGAGACAGGATATTAAAATGCATTCTGGCGCTTACTACCACGCTGCTGATGCCCTTGTTCACGAAATTGGAGATTTAAGAGTTATGTTCTCATATGCTGGAAGACAGGATGACGAATACTCAGCCATAGGCATAATGAAACATGGAACGCTGCATCCATATTTGACTAAAAGTGATGGACGAATAGTTTTATTGCAAAAAGGGAAACACTCTGTTTTAAACATGGTAAATCAAGAATATAAGGAATCAAACATGTTGATATGGCGCTACCGAGCTGTGGGATGGTTCCAGATGTTTGCAGCTGCCATGAGTCTTCATCCAGATTGGTTCACCCTTCTGTTATCTTCATCGTGGGTCTCTCCACAACTCAGAAGACAAAGTCGTCTCAAAACTAATTTGATTATCGCCACGTGCTTAACACTAGTCATTATATCTCTTACGTGGATCTTCTATTCCCCAGCAGTGGCTTTTATGTTATTGATTGTTGCTGTACTACCGTTAATTTATTTTTCAAACTTCTTTAAACATAACCACAGGTCTTGATATTAAATAAAAACTGTTAACAAACAAAAAGAAATGGTATTTTGTGAAGCTGTGCTCAAGATAAGTCTGACTGACTGTCGGTTGACATAAACAATGCTTGTTAAAAAATCAACAGAATTTCGTTCTGATATCTCAGATCTTTACATCACAAGTGTAAAAACAATTGTCATACAAGCGCTTTGAAAAAACGCAACAGTAACTGTGCAATCAACATCTCATAAATGACAGCAAAACTTAGAATATAAGCCATCTAATTGCAAATACTTTCAGTGTAGTGTGCAATTTTTAATGTTATTATAAATATACCTAGTCATGTAAATATATTTTGTTTTATAAATATAGTATACATCCTAACAAAATGTGTTGTTTCTGTCCTATATTTTTACTGTTCTATTATAACAGGATTAAGTCTTCTAAATATTCCCTTAGTAACAGCACTCAAGAGTGCAAAAAAAAGAAACACAAATCTTATATCTTATCTCACACAATCCCATTGACCTAAAACTATGTTCCAAAATATTGTATTGTTCTGAACACCAAAATTCCCATCAGAGCCTAGACTTAACATTCTTAAACACAACCTATTGGTAAGGCAAAACCCATAATATTATCTTTTATTATAGATATGTAATGGGTGAGCAGCTTATAGCGGAAATGTACAACCAATTATCCCTCAAATACTCATTGAATTTGTTCTTGAAAACATTCACATTCGAAGGGTTAATGTCATCAGGCGCATGTCATGTCATAGCATTGCTCTTACACTCATCCAATTCCTGTGTGGTTACACATATGAAGCGACCAAGAGATTTACCTTTATTATGGTCCATCAGAATAAGCTGAATGATTTTCTGCACCATAATATGTCCCAGAAATGAAACCTATTACAGCATAAAACTGTTATTGATCCCTGATATCCTCCATGATCCATGATAAAATGCCTTTAATGTTGTGAATTTCAATTTTTATCTGTGTTTGTAGATGCCTGTTGCAGACGATGTTAAGTCATCATGGGCTGATGATGTGGAGCTGGATGCCGGATCCTTACCCACCCCCTCAGAGGTGTCTGATAATGGACAGAAAATCGTTACGGAATATAAGCTGAATGATCAAGATAAGAAAGTCAAAATTGTGAGAACTTACAAAATTGAGAAACGTTTAGTCTCTAAGAGTATAGCTAAACGTAAAAATCTGCCTAAATTTGGAGATTCCGCTAGCGATAAGCCAGGTCCAAACCCAGCGACCACTTTGGTGGCTGAAGATGTCTTCATGCAGTTTATTACTTCCCGTGAAGAGAGCACCAGACCTGAGGAAGAGGGTGGCTTGGATGCCCTCAAAGCTATCCCTAATAATGCCATATTCAAGTGTAGGACGTGTCACGGAGAGCATTGGACCGTCAATTGTCCATTCAAATATTTGGCTTCAGCTAAACCTGATCCAAGTGAGTATCATTTCTTATTTGGATTTTTTCCCCCAAACATTCAAGGACACATAAACTTGTTTGTTTCTTTTCAATTGCATGGAGAGGTTGTGTGAAGCTATAGGTACACCTAGTTTTGCTGTATTTCAATAAGGTCCAGCACACCCCACTTTTGTGGTCACTTCATTAGATGGTGAAATTATTTAATAGACTTGCTGATTGCAATCCCGTGGGATTTTTGAGGGATTGACTCCAATCCCGCGGGATCCGCGGATCCCGCACGGTTAAACAGAATTTAAAAAAAAACTTTTTCTGTGGTATGTAGTAATAAAATATTTTTTAAAAATTGTATAAATTAACAACACCACACTGTACATAATTGAATTTTTGTTTATAAATTTGACTTTTCTTATTTAATAATAAAAATAAAAAATATAATAAAATAAAAAACAATAGCAATACAAATATATTTGGTAGTAAGTTCTATGAAATAAATTGTAAAGGTGTCAGTATTACCTATAGCCGGCGGAATTGGTATATTGCCTGAGGAGGCCATTTTTTTAGTCTACTGGTTCCGTCCAATCTGAAACAGGCCATCCCTGGTTTTTCCATATGAAAAATGATTCAATAATACACCAAGATTTTGACCCAACCAGAAAAAATAGTCAGCTCATATAACACTATTTTTTTTGTCACCTAGTTTTAAATAACTAAAAATATTAATTCTAATCTTTATGTAAGGTATAACCATATCTTTATGTATAACCAGATCAGTCTTGTTTGCCATAATTACCTACTATGCCAATAGTTTTTAATCAATCAAGTATAACGTAACAAATTTTAAAATACCAAATAAAAAGTTACTTCTCCTTTTGAAAATATGAACTTAAAAAGCATATAGGAAGCATTAATGGTGTGATCTGCCTACTTACCTACTTTTATAGAAATACATACGGGTCGTTTTCAAAATATATGTACGTCAAGAAATTGTCAGTAAATTGTTTCGTTAGGAAATGTCAGGAAATTGTAAAAATAATGCCGCGTTTAGAACAGTTATTTATTATGGTATTTTCAGACTACAATTTTTCAGAATTTTTGTTAACACCAAAAGTTAAACAAAATAGTAAGGAATGTCCTTATAAACATAACACTTGCAAATTTAGACAATAATACATACACATAACTTAAAAAATAATTGAAACAAAAAATCAAAAATATATTAAATCCATTTATTTCTGTTGCTTCTTCCTTTTTTTTGTTGTCTGCTGTTTTTTTCTTTTCTTCTATTGTTATCTTCTTTCATTTTTGTATTTGAGCTTCTTTTTCACTTTCAATAAGATCTAATGTTTTCCTTTGCTTCTGTTGAACTTTCTCTAAATATTTCTTTCTTTTCTCTTGAATTTTTTTAGCGTTTTGAGCTTAAAGTTTTTCAGTGTATTTTTTTGCCGTTCGGCACCGGTCATCGGCATTCTAAAACTAATAATAATAGCTGTTGTAGAGTTGTCGGATAACACTAAAAGAAAAAACAAAGTTAAGTATGGGTGGGAAAGCACGCAGCACTAAACCAAACGGTGCGCTAGGTAACTTAGCAGATATATCACTTTTTGGTTTTAGATTATCTTGAGTAGTTATGGAGAAATCGTCTGTAAACTCTTACCGTTTCCCTTTCACTTATGGTACCTACATAGTTTACAGATGAAAACGTAGCTTTACTGGCTAAAATTTACTAAATTTGAAAACGTCAGGAAATTGTACGTCAGTAAGGTGTAAAACATTATCTAAAAAATATTTTTACTCCGAAACAAATCACTTTTACTAGTAGATTGAGAGCTTAACCTATTAATCATATCATAATTTAAGTATGTTACAAATGCAGTAGTTGAATTCTTGAAAAAAACTTACTTTTTGTTAGAAGATAATCGTCACGAAACATGTAACTTTTTTTTTTTCGCAGTTGCCTTATTTGTTGTTATGCCGCATTTTAATAACAAAACAAGTAGCAGCGAGTCAATTGTAATGTTTTTACGCGAAATAGCCAGTGTTGCCAGTTGTCAAGGGAGAATTTCTACTCTTAGTGACACAAAAGTTGCTTAAGTTCGTCAAATAACCAGTGTCAGGAAATTGTTTTGATTGTTGGGGACATTTTTAAAATGTTAATTTTTAATTTATTTAACGTTAAATTACATAGTTTATCTAATCGGCCTAAGACTTGAAGTGTGCTATAACTTTGTGTTACAAAAAACAAATGAGTTTAGTAGAAAAATTTTGATAAAATTAATATTTTTCAAATAGCTTCCACATAGGGGACACAAAAAAATGTATGGCGAAGTTTTGCTACCTCATCTTCAAACTTAATTTAAGTCAAGATTATCATCACAATCTGATTGTTTTTTTTATCAGGAATAATCTGCAGTATGTTTAGAATAATTTGTGAAATTAAAAACAATATATATTTTAGTTACAACCACTGTTTTTCAAAGTTTCTTGACTTGGACAAAAAATTTAGTCGTATGTACAAAAATTTTGAAAACTACCCATACGAGTATTATGTAGCCAACGGCCGAAAAGACTTTCTGCCTCCACGCTTCTTGGTTTGAAAATAGTCACGCAACAATACTTCCCTTAACTCCATCACTTTCAAATACAACCATTTCTTTCCAAGACTTTCTCTTGTCTAGTTTCAGTCTGTTTAGTGTAGTCTTCATTTTCTTTCTTCAGCTGCATTTCTAATTTCTTTTGTAAAGTTGAATTTACGCAATTTAATGCTTGCGGATCCGCACTTGCGCTGTTGCGGGATCCCGCAGGCCCTAAAATTACGCGGATCCCGCTTTGCGGGATTGCAATCCCTATTGCTGACCCAGCAGATGTTGTCCTGTGCCAACAATGAATATTGAATTCAAATTAGTATACCTAATGATAAATTGGTTATTTTATCAATATAATTCGGACTGATGCATCTGATCATATTTGTAGCGCACAATCTGTCAATTGCGCCAACTATCACAAACTGACTGTCATTTCAAACACCGTAAAGTTAAGATTAGAAATATTTATATTGCCAAAAGCTCTTAAGGAGGTTGCATTAGAAAAGTTGATATAGTCGTTAAGTTTTCTAATATTCTGCAACTTTTGTAATTTTTTTCATCAGTTCCAAAAATCTTCTGACGGTAACAAACCAAGCGATAGATACACAGAGAATACTGGGCATTTTTGACATGAACTGTTAATGTTGATTTTAGGCATGAATCCGTCTGCAGGAGAAATGAGCAAAGGAGGGCCGAGTGGCGCAGGAGGTGGTTCTGGAACCGGTGGGAAATATGTGGCTCCGTCCCTCAGGGAAGGGGCCAGGAGAGATGCCCCAGGCTCAGGCCCTATGAGGCGTGATGACACTGCAGCCATTCGTATCTCCAATCTTTCTGACACAACTGTCGAGTCCGACTTGGAGGATTTAGTCAAAGCTTTTGGACCTGTGCACAAGTTATATTTGGCAAAAGACAAGGTATGCACTTAGTATTGTTGTTCTCCTTTCTTTTACGTTGAGACCCATTCCTACTTTGGGCTCAGTGCTTCCATCTGTGGTTGTCTGTTGTAGGGCTCCTCCATTAGCCCCACAGACAGTTCAACAAGTCCAGCAAGAATTCTCGTGAACCATTATACTGCAGTGGACTAGAAGATTCTTATTCAAAGAATCTACAGATTCATCCTATTTTTTATGGTGTTTATAGGTCTGGACCCTCCCCTCCCTCCCCCACACTTAGATATACCCATGGATGCACCAAGACGACTAAGTTTGGCCAAATATCTGGTATCCGGCATTCATCACTAGTTTGCATACTATTTATAATAATAATATAACACTTTTCTATACAAAGGTGCCAGTACAGCCGGCGGAACTTATTGCCTGAGGCAATTTTTTCCAGTCAACCGGTCCCGTCCAATCTGCGACAGGCCAACCCCGGGTAGAAATTTCAAGTGAAAAAACACTTAGAAAAATTCTGACCCGACCGGGAATCGAACCCGGGACCTCGTGATCAGAAGTCCACGCTAGTACAACTAGGCTACCGAGGTCGGTTATTTATCATTATAATGATGAAAAATTATGGTAATTTACCCAAACAATGTGTCTACAAAAAAGATCATTAATCTGTTGACTCGAAGCAGCTGTTATGTGGCTTGACATAGTGAAATTTTATTTGAATAATTTTTTTTGATTTCTATTACAATTATTTTTTCTTATTTGTTACAGAGTACAGGTTTATGCAAAGGGTTTGCCTACATCCATTTCAAGTTCCGTAATGATGCTGCGAAAGCTATTCAAGTTCTCAACGGTCACGGTTATGACCATCTGATTTTGGGTGTTGACTGGTCTAAACCTCCTTCTTCACAGAGTTAGATTGCGTTTTCAAATCCATCTGGGTGGTCGTAACGTAAATTCTTTAAATAGGGCTTACACATACAACTCATCACTGATTATATTCTATGGTTATTTGGAATTATTGAACAATATATTGTACTGCTTTTCTGTATTATAACTCAGAATAAAATAAAATTTCTATGTTTAAATTAGTTTGCTTTGTCATTCTCCTACTCCCTCATCTCTGGCAGAATGATGAACAGGAGCTGAAGTCAAGTACATAGAAATGGTCACCAAAGGTATCTATCCCTCGGTGTTTCCATGGTAACAACATACAAATGACAGCTTTTTACATTGTTACCATGGGAACACCTGCTGAACGATATCAATATCATTGGCAGCCATTTTACTGCTTTCAACTTTAGCCCCTGTTCACCTTCATTTGAACTGCACAATGTTAGCACTAAAATCACTCATTTTTGTGATTCCTTATTGTAATTCCCAGTCTAGATCTTTCCTGGTGTGCTGTATATGAAAATAAACTTTAAATTCCAGTTGTCAATATCTATAATAAAAGAGGCGTCTTTTCCAGACTAGCTAACTACACATTTTTCAATAGTTTGCTAGTCCTGAATGTTGTACCATAGGTTAGGTGTGTTTCTCCTGTGTGTACGTAGCAGAAAATAATACTTATAACTTTGCCGCCTATCTGTTGCAAAGGTTATAGAACATTTATTTATAGCTTTGAAATTTCGCGCAGGACGTATTTCAACTTGAACGAGATTGCTGCAGGCAGTCCTCGCAATGTTAAATTAGGAATGCTTCTGAAATCTTAGTAGGAAGACAAGTTCCAAGGTTTTGAACTTTGATGAGGAGAGACTGCATACTTAAACCGGGTTAAACCCCAATTTAACATAATATTTAGTACAATACTTAGATAGAAATCCTGAAATTGTTCTTATAAGTATATTTTTAATACCTATCTGATAATTCGAGGAGAAAAGTAAAAAAGCTATGTTTAAGCATAAAACACTTATATTTTTGATAACACAGGAATAGATAAATAAGGGATAACATTGTGCAGTTATTTACTTACAGATTCTAATGAGAAACATAATCAAGCACCTCTTATGACAATAATTATTAAGCCTATGAAAAAACCCATTCAAGATGCATACTTTGTTACCCTGAACAAACAAATAAATAGTTCAGTGTGTAAATATTAACAAAACTTAGACCAATTCTCCTTATTCAATTTAAACAAAATGTGTACTCTGAAAAATTATATATGATTCAAAAAAGTTAAATGACATATAGCACACATTAATAATGTGAACTGTATGTGTATATTAGTGAATAGATGTATCGTTTTGTATTATTATCTTTCTAAAACAGTTAAGTACATTGATAATCAGCAGGTATTATAGTAGTTTATTGAAGGATAATGTAATAACTGTGTTACCCGCAAGGGGTAATCGTCAGTTACATTATTTTCAATGAATCTGTATTCAATTAAAGCAAACACAAATACATCAAAATAAGCAAAACTTGTAGCGTGAAAGAGAAAATATTGGCTCTGGCTTCAAACTAAACTATACATCAATACAAAAATTGGAAAAAGAACCCTTCATGCCATAAAAGTATGAAAAGAGAGCATTACTTATAATGTGATTTGAATCTTGTGTGAATGACTAGATATCAAATTTTTATAATATAACTACTAGGTAAATTAGAATTTGGAATGTCGGAGGATTTTTTTAAGTAGGTATATCAAATAAAATTTCTAACTCATCTTGATAGATTAAAAATAAACAACTATGAGAAAAAAATTACATGAGGAACATCAATTAACAATTATTGTTATTATAATATTGTTACATAAGATGATACAATATAAACCTAATATTTACATCGCTGAGTGTCACTTTGATCCAAAGACTTCAGATTCTATAATCAATCAACAATTTTATAATATACTACTTCAATCATTAAGAAATTTTTCATCCAAGGATGTGAATAGGATTTAGATGATTGTTTTTAACCACCTATTCTCTGACGAATTTCTGGTTCATGATTGATGAAACTTGGCGACTTCACTGTGTTGTGTTTGACAGATACATTATACGGCAGAACGTTTCTTATTGACATTTTAAAAACTATCTTTGTTATTACACATTTCCCAACTAGCTTCATAGTTAGTGTAAGGAAAGTAAAGTACAAACAATTATTTAATTTATAATTCCTTATTAGCTGGAAACACACGTAAAGATAAATAATTCGGTTGATAAATGTCTGTCTCAGATTGGACGGGACAAGTCGACTGGAAAAAATTACCTCAGGCAACAAGTTCCGCCGGCTATACTGACACCTTTGTATAGAAAAGTGTTATATTATAAATTGGTTAAATTCATTAAGATAAATCGGGCCTTTGATACTGACAAGCAAATTTCACTAGGCGATATGTTGTAACAAATTTATTGGTACATGTGTGTTGAATAAATGTTTTATATTTCAATTCAAAAGATATTTGTATGATCGCTGATCTTTCAGATTTTTATAAAGTTGACCGATAGTTGGGTATAAACAATTGGTAATATATCTGCCACCTTCAGCACCGATTGATTCTGTTGTGTGTATTGCATTACAGATAAGTTGTACCAATTCATCTATCACCAATTTATCTTTGATGTTTCAGTATTTACATACAACACTAACCTGCAGATTTATTTTTAAAATCAGAGATTTATTGCTCCAATTGTACCTACAGATAAATCTTTACGTGTGTATGCAACTATTGAAAATGTTGCTTGGTGATTATAATAATAATCTGACTTATTTCTAAAGATCTGTGGTTTGAATAAATATCATCAACAGCGGAGAGTAAGACTCCATTTACAAATTAAAATGGTAAGCTAATAAAAATATTTTGCTCTTGTGCTGATTAATTTATATTGAATTATAAACATATCACAAGTCATTATCGTATTTATCCTCATCACTGGCTAGGGTCTCTTCTGTTACATCTTCGATAAACCCGATATCCTTGTCCAAATAATTGAAATAGTCCATTGCTGAGTAAGTTAGAGCTCCGCCTGTGGTCAGGCCTAATATTGTAGAAAATATAGGTCTGCGTCCTACAGCACTCCTTATTATAGCCCATAACAAGATGCTTCCTAGAATGTACATTGAGCTTCCTAAAAATACCCAAGGAAATCTCTTATTTGGTGGGGTGCCTTGAACATGAGGTCGATGCCATAACCACAAAGAGCTTCCACCAAATGAACACAACAAGAGCATATTCGTGATATCCATTCTGGGAAACAACCTAAAATTAAAATAGAATCTCTGAAATTTGATAAAATAAAACTCACGAACATCTTATCAGATCAGTCTAATATAAATATGTCAGAATAATAAAGTTGGAGAATTTACCTGTTTAATAGACTAGGATTCATAACATTCAATGAAAGAAGTGAGTAGCTGACTAAACCCTGCATGGGCATGTAATAATATAAGATATTATATTTAGTGAAGGGTTTGAGTTTTATCATTCCGAGTTGATGTAGCGTTCGGTCAGCTATTTTATTAGCAGGGGACCATCTAATGTTTGACATTTTTGATTTTATGTAACTACATTGTCGATTTATCACATCCATTTTGATCACATCAGATTTAAACCACAAATCTACCCGATATAATTATGTTTTTGTTTTCATTTACCACGATTATACGAATAAATAATACATTGAATTTTATCCTTCAAGATCGCAAAATAAATAACTCTAAACCTCACATTTCCCTAAAAATAACACCAAGTACCAAGTGAAAGCAAATGTCAAGTCAAATGTAAGCAATGTTACCAATATAGCTGACTTCTTGTTGCCAAATTCAAAATTAATTTCCTCAAGTCTAAAGTCATTTGGCTAAGCCGGGCTAAATAATATTAGTCATCATGGGAAAACAGATAACTTTGGAGCGACCCGACCTGCCCGGATCTGTTCATAGCAGTGAACCGAATTAATCATCTGATCTGGGTCACGGATCTTTTCAGTTGCGACTCAGATCAGTCTTATGGTCAGAGAGTTTTTTGCTGTATGTACATACGGCTCAAGAAGATTAAGGATTGTTCAGATCTCGTACTCATATTGACCCGTTGAGGCGTAAGTGATGTGTAGCTGTAGATTCTAATCCTTGACCTAATAAACACACGAGAATATTCTCGGTGGTCCAAATCCAAATTAGGATTTGGACATGATTTGACGTTTAAATTGTTTAATAGTAGATTATCCATCAAGCTAGGGATGGGCAAAAAATATCGATATTTTTTAGAAAATAATCGATATTTTTCGTCGATTTTTTTAATCTGGAAATATTGATTTTCGATTTTTATTTCTGAATATCGGAATCGATATTTTTTTAAGTGCTTTAATAAATTCTGATTTTTATTTAAATTATGAACGCACCCAATAACTTTTTTCTACGCCCCTCTCTGGTGCAATGGCGGATCCAGGGGGGGGGGGGGGGGGTCATGGGGGTACCAAAATTCGGAAACGACCTTTTTTTCTTTTTTTAGGAAATGATTTCCAGATACCAAATTTTTGAAATGACCTTTTTTTGCTTTGGGCTAAAAATATCGAAATATCGATATTTTGTCCTCTTCATACATCGATATTTTTTAAAACTATCTAAACGATATATATCGATATTTTTTTTCATTTGCCCATCCCTACATCAAGCCATAAATTAGGCCGCGTTTAAATTTTTAATGGTATATTAACCAATGTCAAGTTCACAAAAAAACATGTAAATCTATGAAAAATAAACAACATTATCAAGTCAATAATATCTAAAATTATGTCATTCTGCTTTGGTTACGGAATGATCAACATCATTCAAAATCATAGAAACGATTTATTACCTAATTATTGGCGGATGAAACAAAAAATGTTTTTTTTAGCACTTTCCTCGTTTTCGAGTGATTCGGCTCACAAAGAATGTTAGCTTAGCTAGTTTGTTATTAATTTATTAAAACATTCAAATAAACCTCATTTGCTTTATTAAAACATGACGACAATATTTTTATCGAATGTTATTTGTCCAAAATATTGATAACATGGCAGCACATCATGGAATCGCGTCAGCTGTCAAAGTCAAAATTTCTTCGCTGGCGGATCTGAGTTTAGTCTTTTGGGGGATGTAATATTTACCAATATTTGATATATTTAGAGGTTAATTTATTTAATCACACTTTTTATAGTGTTAAGACAAAGCAATGACCCTATTTTTATAATTTTTACATTATTGTTTTTGATTTCAGTATACTATGGCATACACTGCTCAAAATTTGGAACATGCGGTTTCTGTGTTTTATTCGAGTGAACACAGTGATAGAGCCGAAGCACATAAATGGCTGACCGCAGCACAAAGGTGTCCAGAAGCTTGGAGTTTTGTTTGGGAACTATTACAGTCACAAAAGGTACTTAACATTACCTCTAAAAGGTGCACGTAATTCGGGTGCTCATTCTACATTTCCAGTAAATAACGAACGTTTTTGACCCTCACCGCTCTTATTTTCATAAATATTCACAGTGACATAAATATCAAATTATTGAGCTGGCTCACAGTATATTATGTTGCAAAATTTCATACCTTATCATTTCTTCGGTTTTCCCTATTAATTACATTTTATCTAGTAATAAAACTACCTCTTCTTACTCTGTGATATACGTAAGGACCTACATGCTGTTAGTAAGTTTTAACACCTTCACTGCTAACTAGTAGTAGGCATCTCGCCCATTGTTCTTTGTTCATCTTTGTTCTTTGCTTCGAAATATACACTTGTCATTTTGTCGAAGGAACTGTTGTTTAGCCCACTGTTTGTGAATGGATCTTGTACTAGAGTGTTCATTCTCCACATAGACATGGGTGGTTTCTAATCTTAACTGATTTTATACTTGGCATAAAATACCCTTTTTTATTAAATATATTTGTGGCATTTTTTTTTAACAAACTTTTGTCATTTAGATTGCAGTGAAAATGTTAAAGTTTGTGACAAAGTTTCTTTTGTCCCATATGGAATTTAGCCATCATATTATTTAATGTAACTATTTATTTTGATTCTAGGGAACAGAAATCCAATTTTTTGCCGCCACCACACTTCATACCAAATTACAAAGATGTTGGGCCGAGGTGCCCCCAGAGAATTATTTGGAATTAAAAAACAGGATATTAGAAGCTATTGCTCTGTTCTCTGCGGGACCCAAAATTGTTCTTAATCGACTGTGCATCAGTGTAAGGGATCTGATCATACATTTAAAAATAATTTCTTGAACCTACTTTCAACTTTAACAGTGATTTTTCATTCATCCCCTATCTTCATTGAAATAGCACACAGTGTAATGTAAATCTATTGCTTTATTTCAGCTGGCAGCATTTTTACTTCAGCAAAATTGTCAGTGTATACTAGAAACAATTGAACCATTAATGACATCAACTAATCAATTGATTATTCTGGAGATTTTGTCAGTTATACCTGAAGAGGTAAGTTTTATTTAAAACTAACTTTCCTGCCTTTACTATAGTATCGTATCGTTTGATACTGATAAATTTATTACCTATTTAGCCAATATATTAATTGGGAACTATGCATCTGTTTAAAACTATCTTAATAGGGCATATTCTGTCAACCGCACTAACTATCAAACAATGGACGATTTCATAAAAAATAAAGGAGGCTTTAAGTTTCTTTTGAAAAATAACGTATTTCATAACAACAAAATGTCACTTAAAGTCGACTTTAGTGTAGTTCAATCTTTTACCACCAGAGTTCATAGCAAATTTCGTGGCGTGCTCTGTCACAAAATATGTATTAGGTATATGAACAGTTTATTAGGATCATGAATCAATGTGAGTTCTCATGTCGAGTGAATTGCCACATTTGAAAGAAAAAGAATCCATGTGAGGTAGATTGTAGAAAGCGCATAACTAAAAAATTGAAAATTATTTGTTAACGAAACAATGTTTTCATCATCAAGTTTTTCGGAAGATGAACATTATTTGTATGCTGTGAAACTTTATGTGGAGAAAAATTACTAAAATAGGGTGGAAAACATGGTAAAATGAGAAGAATGTTATTTTTTACAGATTTTATTTACTAATAAACAAACCAACAACAATTACGGCACATTAGTGCTCTACTCAGAAATTTTGTAATGTTCCTTGCAACTTTCTTAATTTTTTCTTTCATAAGAACTTTCTACTGGCTATACCAAACACAACGATATTAGAATTAGTAAAATCGGTCCAGCCATTCACTCGTTATGTAACGATCAAAGGAAATAGGGCTCCATTTTTATACATATAGACAACTTAAGTAGAATAATGTACTCATCGTCATGAAAAAATAAGGACTATATAGGGTCTTAGGCAATACTCCAATATATTTGATAGTCCGCACCGCCTTGCTAAACATTTTTCGGACTACCGCATGTCCACTGTAAAAGAGCTTCCGCTGTAAAAAGAAATTGGAAATTTTTTAACGATTTTGCGTGGTCATCGCATCATGCCTAAACGGTTCGACCGATTTTGCTAATTCTTTTTTTATCGTGTTTGCTTTTGTCAGGAGATGGTTATTATGAAAGAAAAATTAAGAAAGTTGCGTAGAAAATTAAAGAAAACTCTACGTAGGCAACCTTATTGTCCTTTTTTCCATATAATTTTTATTCCAATTTTGACAGGAACTATCAGTTGTTAGATAGTTGGTGCGATTAAAACAGACGCATCGGTCGGAATTACATTGGTCAAATGATGATTAACTCATCATCATACAAATTTGAATTCAATATTCATACTCAGGAACACAGGACAACGTCTGTCGGGAAAGCTAGTGTTTTTATAAGTTTGTTTATTTTTTTTTCAGTTCAACAATATGACCATGACTGCCTCCAACAGATCTCTAGTTAGGAATCATTTACAACAGTTGACTCCACAGATATTGGACCTCGTCACTCAACAGTTACTTGTTGACCCCAACAGGTTTTTATCATTTATCTTTTAACTAGCTGACCCGCCCGTCGAACTTCGACCTAACCCAGAATAAAACAAAATAATTTTTACATGAATTAAATACAGTTTATGACATAAAAACCTAATCAAATTTAACTTACAATATGTAATCATTGTTGGTTCCGATGCGGGATGAAGTTCGACGGGCCATAAGTTAAAACAATTCCTCTATATTTGCAAAACTTTTCAAAAAATCCAAGAGATGGTGGTGTAGTAGGAAATAAATCACATGTGAAATTATTCTATATGCTATTGGATGAATAGATTCCATTTAACCCAAATTTTACCAAATTATTATGGTAAGATATTCAGATTCATCTATGACATTTCCCCATTAAACTAACCATGCTATGTTTGCAGATTGCCGATGTACCAAGAGGAGTGGAATCACAAAGTAAATATATGGCAGAATTCGTGTCATTGTGCATCGGCTTGGTTAGAACTCGGTGGTACCGAACCGTCTTCGTGTGGTCCATTGTTGACTGCAGCTCTACAAGTTTTGCATGCCGTATACTGGTTAGTTTTATATTTGTATACCAAAAAAAATACTCTCCTTAACCCATTCTGATTATTAACATTATTGACAAGGTTATTTTAGAGAATCTCTTCAACTGACATAAAATTAAAACGGCATAACATAAAATGACGAATCTTTCTTTTATTTTTTGGCTTAAAGATTTTTCTTAGTTTTTGAAGAATGTGGTACTTCTTAAAGCACTCTGGTAGTTCTTCACACCAACATCTAATTAATCTCTATTTTATTATGAACGACACCTTTTTGATCATGTCTTGATATTTTGTATCAGATGCAATGACTTATGAAATATTTAACTAATTGAAATATTAAAGTCAATGTTAAAACTTCTTGAGTACATTTTTTTGGGCAAAATATTGCATGGTAAATAATGTTCTTATGTCCTAGTACTTGGTAGACATTTTATAAGTACTGACTGCTGCCTTGGTGTCATTAAAATGCATAGTTAATACTCAAAATTAAAATGATTTAGACTGAAATAATGTTTTTATGAAAATCATCATTATCTATCAGTTTTTGTATGTTAGACTAGCAATTTGCGGATTTTGTGTTGAATGGGTTAAATTATTGTGAAATTGGAGTGGAGTTTTACCAAGTGAAATATTTCTTTAGGGGTCCCCCACCATGCCGGATGGATGAGAGTAGGGAGCTGTCTGTGACAGAGTTCGAAACTTGCGAGAGCGCCTTGAATGTTGTTACGGCAGCCCTCACGCAGCCAGACGCCGGCAGATACTCTTCTTCGTGTCAGCCTCATATAAGACTGTTGCTAGATGCTGTGGAACCCATTCTACAGACTCAAGACATTATTAACTCTCCCAATGATGTATGTATCAACTAAACTTTAAAATGTCCTTTGTTTATTGTTGACATTGGGCAGAAAAAGTACCTAAGTAATCAATCAATCAATCAATTCTCCCTTTTCCACCCCACTCAGGGGCATAGGGAGGCAACAAGAGCTCTCCATTGCGCTCGATCTTGCGCAATGTTTATGACCTCCTCCCACACCATGTCCATGTCCCTCAGCTCTGCTTCGAAGGAGCGGAACACAGTGTGAGAGGGTCTTCCTCGGGACCCTGATGGGAGGAAGAACAGCGCTCTCCTCGGCCAACTGTCATTCGGCATCCTTAACACATGTCCCAGCCAAGTCCATCTCCTCCCCACAATAGTAGAGGTGATGGGCTCACGCTGGGTGCGCCGGCGTATAGCGTTGTTCGTGATGCGGTGGTACCATTGATAAGCATGATCGAGGTCTATGGGAGGAATTAGCCACCGAAAGAAGGCCTTCCATGTCAAACGAACCTTCTTGCCAAAATTCAGGCAAAAATAAAACTCCGAAGGTCCGAGACCGGCCCAATTTCGATGCGACCTCACGCCTCGAACAGGTACCAAAAAGGGGGCCGAAATTCGGCTATCAGATATAGTGTATATAGACAAACGGAAAAGGTTCCTGATGGTGTACAGACTACAGGGGCTGAAAGCTATGTTTTAACTATCTAACTCTTGACTCTAAATACCTAAATGTACTTTCGGCAGAGACTCAAAATAGGACAGGATTTTACTACGCGAAAATTATGCCACGACTAGCTGCAGTCAAAACGATCCTGCCTATTAACAATTTTTTCAATGTCTATCTCGCGTGCATTTAATTATTATCGATCTCAATATCAAAATAAACGTTCAATTACTTTATAAACGAACCAATCAACCTTCTAGTCAAATTTCGTACAGGCTGTCATTAAACCGCAAGTCCTTCCTCATTGGAATTCCAAATCGCTCAACTGCTTCGGTCTTAGCGCGCGACCTTTTCGCCAGTGAACCTCATGAACTGAGCTGAAAAGCGTCCAAATCAGCAACAGCCCATTCTCATAGACAGTCATGTGGGGAAGGTCTTCAGCTTGCGCCAACAGCCCTCCTACACATACCGGTTTTATAACATTACGTTTATCACGGCGGCGAAAACTAAAATACAAACTCTACATGTGCGCGGACAGAAGCGAACTTTTAGTAAACTCATTCATAGCTCGACTGAATAAAATTACTCTCACGGGTAACAAACACACCAATGTACCTACTTTTACAAATGAAAATTCTACACTAAGCTTACTAGAAGGTTCTAAATATGAAATTCTTAACCGGATTAAAAAATAAACATTAAAGATAGGTCACACCACTGGTATCGGAAAATGGGGTAACCCGCGAATGACAGATAACAATTCGCGACGTGTGCTTGACATGTGACGTGTGAAAACAATACAGGGAGGTACATGCTGCAATACAATAAATCCATTGGCACACAGAGATCACAAATATTCATAAATATGCCGTATCGCGTCGGCCATATATCTCTCATCTAAAACCACATCGAGCAATTTGCTCATAAGCATGCTTGGCGGGGGGCAACCAAGCAACAAACAAAATAAAACATAAAAATATATCTCTGTGCCCTATCATCGTCCTGGGGGTAGCTGCCAGCGACGAAACAAAAACACTCTAATAAAAATATGGCCACTCACCCGAAATTCAGCATACCTTCAAAATAAAAGCACACAGCACAAAAGAAAATAAACACGTCACATTCACACATATGAGGTATGGTCTGTCACTTGTCCCTTTCCAACCACGCCACGCCACCCCGCTCAGATCGGAAATCTTCCAGAGTAATGATCACAATTAAACGGAAGGTTTAATAAACAATCGCGGGACTCTAAACAAAACTCTAGATATGTGACACACCATAGCTCAATCGTCAAGCACTCGCAAATTACTACAGAAACTATAAAACGCGACGAAAATTATAAATTGATTAACAAGGAAACAAAATTGCAATAAACTATGGAGAGATGTTTTCTGAACGAGATCTAATATTGAACTGAAGTCAAAAAAAATCAAAGCATTCACCTCAAAACGGGAGAATTTGCCTTCTATACTAATCGCTGTAAACAATGAAAATTTTAATGGTTTCCTGGACATATCTTCAGTGCGTAAAAATTCCAACCTTTCTAATCCGGCATAAACAAACAAGCAACTGTTTTTCAAACTGTTTACCATCGCGCTCCCAAACTTTCAAATAATGACTTAACAATATTTTGAATAACAATATATGAATAAATACCTCACATCACCATCTTACGCCCAGAATTCTCCTTAGGCACTTCATTTCAAAGGATGAGACTTTTTGTGCCTGGGCCTTGGTCAGGTGCCAGGACTCACACCCATAAAGGAGAATGGGCAACACACACGCATCAAACAGTTTACATTTCGTCTCGACACTAAACGCCAACGCCTTCCATATCTTGGTCATGTTGTTGAAGGCGCCACTTGCCATACCGATACGTATTGGGAGCTCAGCCCCCGGGTCACCAGCGATGGCAATGGTTGCTCCCAGGTACTTAAATTTATCCACCCGGGAGACCTGGTGACCATCGATGGTTATCGGGGCAGGCATTATTCGCCATGAGCTCCGTCTTACTGGCATTGACTCGAAGGCCGAGGCGTGCTGTTTCGCCGCAGAGTCTTGAAACACTGCGCTGTAATTCCTCCACTGTCGTACTGAACAACGCTAGGTCATCCGCGTACTCCAGATCGCACAGTTCGCCCATTAGACCATCTCTCTGTGTTATCGGTATACCTCTTGCTCCCTGCATAGACTTTCTCAGCAGGAAGTCCATGATAATAATGAATATGAAAGGAGCTAGTACGCAGCCCTGTCTGACTCCCGTGGTGATCCTAAAAGCTTCAGTAGGACCACCTGGCGTTTTCACGCTACACTCGGAGTCTTCATACAGGGACTGCACCATTTTAACTATTTTCGGAGGTATACCATACAGAGAAAGTATTTTCCATATTGATGGTCTATGTGGGCTGTCGAAGGCCTTTTCAAAATCTATAAAGCAACAAGCGACTGGAGAGTTAAACTCTTTGCAATGCTGAAAGATGCACCTGGCACAAAAAATTGGGTCCGTGCAGGACTTGCCAGGTACAAAGCCGCATTTTTGCTCTCTCAGGACAGCCATGACAGGCCCCCGAATGCGGTGTAGTAATATCTGAGATAATACCTCACCGGGAACACTCAGTAGAGTAATAGTAAATAATAATAAAAAATAATAAAAATAAGATATGTCACTGAAAATTAATTGGAATTAATTATGTTTATTTAGCATTTTGTAAATCTATAATATAAAAGAAAGTGGAGTTAGTGCGAACGTTGTGTTTATATGTTAACAAATTTGAAATAAGATTGAAAAAAATTCCATGAATAATCTGCGTGCCAATATTTTTAATGTCAATGGTTGTCAGGTAAATAAAAATTGTGTTTCTATAGAATTATTCACAGATGGCGTTGTTGTATCGAATTTTCTAAACTAATTTTAATATTTTCCGATGTTTTATTAGTTATTCTGTTATCCGGAGCGGAGAACAATCCAATAAATCAAAAATGATAAAAATCTTTTCTGCCGATCTCGAGTTATAAGTGTTGGATAAATTAAATTGTTTATATTTTTAGGAATTAGTGACGGCAATTTATGCTACTATAGTTGCTGTTGGTGAATGCCATGCAAATTGGATATCGTCCGCTCTATCGGAAGAAGAGGCATCCCAAGGAAGATCAAGGTCTTTGGGTGATGACAAAAATGCCCTTTCCAAACGAGAAGCCGGCAGATGTGCTCAGGACCTTGTCAGATATATCCTTAGATGTTCGGATGCTCCAGGCGCCTATCCCACTCAGGAGATGCACTCTCAGTTGGCGTTTGGCTTTTGGCACATATTACAGGTAACATAAAATAAAATCTCAAAATCTTATTTTTTTTTATTACAAAATAATTCTGTTACGTATTTTTGTATGTGGAAACATCACGCTGAAAATACAAATGCCAGGTTCGATATTATACTGCGCAGAGTCGTGCAAATACCCTCAGAGTGTTCTTAAATACAGTTTACTACATTTACTTTAAAGCTTTTTAAAAAAAAACAATTTTTGATTGAAAAACATTGACAGCCATCTTTTGAAAACAAAATTATTCTTATAAATGTTGCATGGAATCATTGTATTACGGTATGAAAATGTTATAAAAATATTGAATATTATACTCTGTTAGTATATACTGACAGTTTTTTTCCATTTGAGTGGAGGACTATATTTTTTCTTCTTTCTTTTTTATAAACATTAAAAGTGACATTCTTCTTTTTCTGTATGTATGAAAGTTAGGTACATAGAGGGCTGTTAAAAGCAATGATAGGAAGCTAAGACTAGAAGCTGTTTAATTACCTACTGCCCAAGTCTAACTATCCGAATCAACAATGTAAAGCAAGACGGGTATTAGCTAGTATACATTAATCTAAATTTCTTGGTTTGTATTTTATGTACTGCCTTACCATTCATCCTATTACAATAAAATTTTGTTTACATATTGCTTGCAAGGTTACTCGTATGTGCATGATACAGCAAGGGGACACATCGGTGAGAATCTCCAAATTTGAACTATTTCATATTTGTAGGATGAAGCACTGAGAGATATTCCCGGTACGATGGGGGAAGGCTGTTTTAAGAAGATTGCCTTGCGGGGATGGTACGAACAACTGGCCAACGCTCTCTTAAGAAAATCTACCTTCTTAACACCGCCCGCATCTTATTCTGCCGAAGATGCCGAACAAATGCGGTGCTACAGGCAGGATATTGCCGATATATTGGTAAGATTAAAGGGACATATTTTTTATTTACCAATATTATTGGTTGTATAGCAAAGGTACTGACATTGGTAACCTAAGTATTATCAAGAAGTCCTATGATCAATTCTCTGTGCTTTGATTACTATAAATATGCATAAAAATTTAGTTATGTGTTTTCAAAATCACTCGAATTTGGATGAAAGGCCTCAATACAATTAAAATTAAATAGTTATGTACTTTTGCACATCGCCTATAAACATAATTTGATTTTAATCATTGCTGATGCTTGCAAATATCTATATATTTGCACATCGCCTATAAACATAATTTGATTTTAATCATTGCTGATGCTTGCAAATATCTATATATTAATACGTAAAGTAAAATTGCGCAGACGGAGGAGTGTGAAATTTCGCACACTTATAGTTTATATATAGAGAAGGAGTGGAGAATGCTAATATTTTTTTTAATTATGCATAAAAAATAGATTAAATCAATTAAAAAAAAACATTATAAACACATTATTGGTGTTTATGGCGGAAACTTTGTGAAATCCCATGTAAAAAAACAAAGTTTTATTTAAAATACCTATATTACAAACACTACTGTAATGTTGTGTATTTGATATTCACACACACAGACTAGTTATAAAGACCATCAACTTCATAGAAACAAATGTAAAATGAAAAGTGCCTCATGGGCGCAGAAAAGAATAGCACCTCTGCTCTTTTTTGCTGGTTTTTCGAGGATCCTGTAAGAGGCAGGAAATCGAAAAATCAGATCGGGACCGTGAGGTTGACCACCTCACGTCCTTAAACCTCACAGAAAAAGCACAATGAGCCTCGGACGTCTTGGGGGGGCGTTGGAGAGCTCTTGATGCCTCCCTATGCTCCTGAGTGGGGCTTGAGCCTCCCGCATTGTGGGTTGGTTTGGGGGGGATCTGCGGCGGGTTTGATTTGTGTGGGGTCGGCTTTTCAGTTCGATTGCTTCGATCGGGCTGGGGGGGGGGTCGGTTTCCTGTGGGTCGAGTTTGCTGCGGATTGGTCTTCTCCGTGCTGGCTTATGTAGTGCGGGGGCCATGAAGGGAGTATGTATGTAATGGGCGCAGAAAGCCTTTTGAAGGCGGTATTATCATCTAACATTGATTATTTTCCACAATTGCAGTAAAGTGGAAAATATTTATACCTTTTCGGAAAGCTTATTAATTGGAGAAGTTTCTCCAGTGGTTTGTACGCCAAGTATATTTTACTTTTTTGGAGTTACTCCCTTAGAAAATTCGAAATTAAAAAAGAAAAAATCTGTCTTGTGACTTTAAAACGTTGCGTTTCTGAGGTTTTTGAAAATCTCTTCTTGATTTTTCACTGCAATCATTCCTTTATTCTTCAGCTATTGGAAGAGTGTATTTTTACTTTTCTAAATGGAGTACTTTGTTCACAATTTTCAATTTTAGGACAAAAGGTGGAAAATTGAAAAAACCTTTAAAAAGTTAAAAAACTCAAAAACCACTGGTATTTGACCCCTGGTTAATGAGAACAAAATTGTTGCAAATAAGCTCTAGTATAACCCTTTTCAAGGAATGTATCGAATTACCAGTCACCCTGTATATTAAAGAAAATTCAATAATTTGTAATCAAAGGACATTTTGCTTTTTCTGTGTATGATAGTTACATAGATTACTGCTCAAGCTCATTCATTTTTCTCTGTTGGGCAGGGGGAAGCTAAGCCTGACTATCCGAATCAGCTACGTAAATAAAGACGGGTATCTAAAAGTAATCTTTGAAATTGTATTTATTATTTTTTTCAGTTGTACTGCTACACAGTTTTGGGTCCGTCACTTCTCCAACAACTGAGCACACTTCTAGAGCGTTTATCATCATCTATAGCCGAGCCGTCTCCTTCGCCCGCGTTGGTCTCTCAGTTGGAAGCTGTCTTACATGCTTTTCTTGCATTGGGTGAATCCGCGGGGGCTGCTGGTCCGAGTGCTCCCACACTGCTGTTATCGACACTCCTCACCCTGCCCTACCACACTGTCAATCAACAGCTCCTTATCACCGCCTTGGATTGTTTCAGTATGTTGTGTATTTATCGACCATTTTTGTGATTTGCAATTTTAATTTTAGTAATACAGTGGAACCTCTCACAATGAGCGATTTGCTTAGCGAGCAAAAAATAACATGAGATTGTGTTTAGTGTTCGTTCCGCGCACACTTTTCCAAATTTGTATTCAGATATTAGGTAATCATATTAATTTGAAACCCCATTGTCGTTGAAAAAATATCCCCTAAGAAAAAAGCACAAGGTGACAGCCATACTAAGTGTAAAATCTTGAATAGGTTCACCGTAATAAGAAGGTGACAACTTTATTAAATTATATACTGTGACACAATTTCGCAAAAATTTTGTAAAATCTGGGTTGGTCACAAAGAGTTCTATATATAGAGTGGCTTTCTTGCCTTGTATTTTATCAGTCCTCCATTTGGTCAATTAACCAAATGTATTTTTTAAGAATTCAGTCTGTCACAGACGTTGCTAGATGGTTGCTAGGTAACGCATCGTGTTGAGTACATAACAATAACATTGTTGCTTAGTGAACATTTGGTTACTATAGTAAACAAATGTCTACTGAAATATAAACAACGCACTAAGTAAAAAGGTTGAATTCCATTACATTCACAGTATAAGTTATTTATATGGAAAATTAAAATTTTCTAAGTCATCGTTATGAATGTTTTCGGCGCATTATTTAAACACAATTGGAACATCACCCGCTCACCTCCCGTCCCTCTCACCAAACTGGACACAAATTTAAAGTGAATTTTCTTCCTATTAGCCACTCTATATATAACTCTTTGGTTGGTCATCCTTTAAAAGTTCATTTATACGAAATGAACAAACATCCAGAGCTTGAAAATAGAGTATATTTTCTTAATCGTTGATATGGTCACCAAGGAAATAATAACTAGAAAGAACTTTCATCACCTGTTAATAAGTTGTTGTTTCTATGGTGACCAGTATCAACGATAAGGAAAATATACTCTATTTTCAAGCTCATGGTCTTCTCATAAATACACCTTAAGAAAGCAAAGTTTGTGCACTGCCATGCACATTACACTTGAAACATATTTGTTATATATTTTTTATTCTCTTTCTTTATCACATCTAAGTTATATTTATTATTTATTTATTTATTTTACAAAATTACAATATAACACCATCAGCATGATAGCTTTCACCTTTGCGTTTCTCATCAAGTTATAATTTGCAGGTGCATATGCCGAATGGCTGGATAGTGATGACGCTTCAAGTGTAGCCAATGAGTTAGTTGGGGGAGCTCTACGAGTATCATGCGGAGCTCTTTCCATTCCATCCGTCGCCCCGAGGGCCGCCCTTGCCCTGCGATCCCTCACAGAAGAGTGTCATTCTCAGTTGGCCCCCCACGCTATTACTGTGTTAACTAGTGTACAGGTATATTTATTTTTATTAATTACTAGCTTTTCCGACAGACGTCCTGTAGTGCTTACTGCAAATATTGTAATTTATACAAAAATATGTTTAAAATATATTTCTGTAAGCTTTAAAGAAATTCTATCCAAAATCTGTGTACCAATGTTTTGAAACTCTAATAAATAAAAATTGTGTTACAGAATTTTTCACAGATGGTGTTGTTGTTAGTAAATCCGTTCCATACTAACTTTAATATTATATTTGCTGTCCATTTTCGAATTTTTAATAATTATTCTGTTATCTGGAGCGGACAAGAATCCAGTAAACCAAGCATCATTAAAATCTGTTCAGCTGATCTCGAGTTATAAGTGTTCACACTAATCCGACTTTCTTTTATCTCTATATTAATACGTGAAGGGAAAACTTTGTGAATATCTTTATGAAAATTGCGCAGACGGAGGAGTATGAAATTTCTCACACTTGTAATTTATATAGAGGAGTGGCGAATGCTAATATTTTTTTAAATTATGCATAAAAAATAGATTAAATCAATAAAAAAACATTACAAACACTACTGTAATTTTATCTATTTGATACTCGCACACACTTCCACAAACTACTTATAAGATCATCAACTTCATAGAAACAAATGTAAAATGAAAAATACTTCATAATGGGCGCCGAAAGCTTTTTGAAGGCGGTATATTCAAACGCAAGGTGGAGCTGGAAACGGCGGGATATAAAAAGATTAATATGGTTTGTCTTTAATAATAATGGAAAAAACTTTGTACATATCAACATTTCAAACTTACGAATCTATGTTAATGTTTTTGAAACAGAGCTCGCTCAGCCTTTGACAATGGAACCTTAATAATGCTCAAATTTATACTTTAAATTAGTTATGGTCGAATTTCAAGCGCTGTATATATAATATTTCAATTGTATTTTTTAGGCCGTCCAAAATACTCTGTCGGGCAGTGTTCGTGTAAAGGTGCTAAGTGCTGCTGGGAGTGCCGCTTCTTCTATGCTGCCTTCGGATGCGGCGCCGCACATAGCTGCCTTAGCCACACCGTTAGCCAATGCTTTGCAAATATCCCAGAAAGAACAGGTTTTTATACACTCGTATCTATTTATCCAACTGTCGATTTGTTGAAGAGAAATCCCACGATGAAAAGAAACAGAAGCTGGCGAAAAGAAGTCACTTGCCTGGCATAGTAACTGTTATTGTAAGACTATCTATTTCTCCTTCCCCTAAAAGTGACATAATATTTGAATATTTTTGTCTGAAGTGCCACTTCTATTGGTAGTGTACAATAATTTAATGGTTTTTGCACTCACACAAGACTGATTCTTTGTCCATCTGAGGAAAAGAGTAGTAGGCGCTTCCGAAAACTAGTTGATGTCGATAAAAATATTGTAGTAGCACACAGTGAAGACTCATTTTATTTTTACATCTGTGAAAATGGACTACTACCAAGCACCTTTGGCCGAATCGTCTTGCAGTGCCCCATAGTCATCTCCCCTGCATCTGGTCCCCCCCCACTCTGAGTCTATTCAAAGTTTTGCAAGTAGGAAAGTCAAGGTGTTATTGCACTCCAACGGCACCGTTTTCAAGTCACTCAGTAAGTTCGAGTCTCCATTTTCTGTGTTGTTTTATTTGATGGTAACAGGATTGCGTTTAGCACTAGCTTTTTAGTTCGTTGTAGTTGTGTGATTTTTATCCATAATATGTTTCTTTTTGCAGCTCTCCGATAGGGAATGTGAAGAATGTAAATGTGCTTTAAGTCAAGCTGGAGCCTTGTTGGGTGGAGTTTGTATGGGGAAGTGGGCTCACGCACAAGTGCCCCTCGCTATCCTATTACCCGCCCTGATACAGTCGGCCAGACACACTGGCTTAGCGGACGTAAGACCTTTGATTGTTTTATCAATTTATTTATTTATATATAGCTATGAACAAAAAATAGAATAACATCCTTTAGGGTGCATTAACACCAAACGAACATAGAGCTGGAGCTAGAAGTAGAGTACAGGAGGAGAGGTGGCATGATAGAAACCTATAAAATACTCCATGGTAACTATAGCTGTCCGGAATTGCAAGCAATGTTCAGGTACAACCGGAATGTCCACCTGAGGGGACACGGATATAAATTGGATGGCTACAGGTTCAAGCAGACTCCATTGAAGCATTGTTTCTTTAATAGAGTGGTCGACTATTGGAATGGTTTGCCGTCTGAGCTGGTTGATTCTCCGAATGTGAACCCTTTCAAAAATTAGTATGACTCATTGGTGTTGTGATTTTGCCGTGCCTGACGGTTGCTGTTGTGACAGTAGTGTTAAGATCAGACATATCAGCTTAGGTGCCTATAAAAAAATAATAATATTATCTACTCTCTTTTATGGTTGATATATTGGATACCATGGGAACAACGATGACTTAGAAATAATTATGACAGTTCTTTAATGGGCGATGACAGTTCTTTCTCGTTGTTATTTCCTTGGTGACCATATCAACAATTGAGGAGTGATTTTTCAAAAGGCGTATTTCCTTTTTTACCTCTGAAGATTTTGACGGAATCGCAAAGTCTAGTCAAAATTGCAACTGGAACTGTTGCCAACACCTTAGTTCACAAAGCCTTATTTGTTATAGTAAAAGGCGCATCAATAGTGATTATTAGATAAAATTAGTGAACATCACAACATCAAAAAACGCATTCTGTTTGAAAATGAGCAATTAGTGGAAATAAGGCCTTTTGAAATATCACTTCTTGATTAAAAAAATATACCTACTCTATTATGGAGCTCGATTCGTTTGGTGTAAATGCACCCTTGGAGGCGGAAATTTGAGTGTGAGAATGCCACTGAAAATAAACAATTCATTCATATTATCCTAACCTAGTGCCATGGGCAACAACTTCTGATCAAGGGGTTCCAGGTTTGATTTCCGGTTGGTCAGAAATCGGTTCTGTATTTTTTCACAATTGCAATTTCTACTCGCGGTTGGACATCCTGTCTCAGATTGGACGGGACCGGTTGACTGGTAGAGAATGCTTCAAGCATTTAGTTCCACCGGCTATAGTGAGACCTATTTATAGAAGAGTGTTATTGATATTGAGATTGACCACTGGTCTATCTTTTACTGTTTTTTTTCAAAGACTAATTTTACATTAAAAATGTTTACCATGAAATGATTTAGTTTTAACAAGTCTTCAGTTGTTGAAAATTAATTGCAAGAACTCAAGTTTTTGATAAGTGACTAGTGATTATAGCGTCGCCAGGATATGAATGTTATTCAATTGTTTGATTTTGTCTCTTTTTTTAATTAACACCAATTCAAAACTCACAATTTGTAGTTAAAAGGGCAAAAGAATCTATAAAATGTTTTGAATTTTCAGAGACTCTTTTCTTTGGTAAAATTAATAATAAATAAATTGATGGACGAATGTATACCACTGTTACCAAACCTTAGTAATATTGTAAATATTGGACTCAAAGGCGAGCCGCATCCCATGGCGGTGGAGGTGGCCAAAATAGTAAGTCTGATTTGTTTCAAGTGGCTTAATTATATACAAAATTACTCGTTATTATGGGTCTACAATGATGACAGCTGTAATTTTTTCCCAGATGTCGATAATGTTTCCTGATCAGTGTGGCAACATGTTGAGTATGGCAACTTCGTCTGTGGTTAAGCAGTGTAAACTTGCAATGGAAAGTGGAAGATCTCTATCTGAACTGTCTCCGCTCTTGGATGTTCTGTACTCCTCACTCAGCACAGCCGCTAATAAGAATGTCAAGTTGTTGGACCACATGCACGCTGATCTAGAAAGCGTTATACAATTAGGTAATACACAACATTTTAAGTTTGACTAGATCTTAATCATATATATCAACAACTGATGACTGACTATACTGTTAGATTTTTAAATGGTATGAACAAACCACTACGGGCTTACGACCGTCTTCTACTGTTATTTCGAAGGGTAACAATGTTCACCATTTAGGTGGTAATGCTCAAATTCCCGAATATTATGAGAAATTTCAACATGTAAAAATACCATGCCCGACATACAGCTCTTTATCTTATTAACATCAGCTACTTGTTGTTATACACATGTATTATAAAGGCATTAGTGTCAGTGCAGTTAGCCCAGCGGTTACCGTTTCCGCACGGTACGACGAGGGACGCAGGTTCGAATCCTACCCGGGGCAATAATTATATTTATTTTTTTAAGCATAAAAACCCCAATTGGACAGAAATTACAATTGGTCTAATTTTTACGACATCATCTTACTCAGTCTTTATCACACAGACTCCATTTTAGTGATCCTTTGAGTAGCCTTGATCTTGTCTCTGATCCCTTTAATTTGTCTTCCTGTTTCTTAGTCTAATGTCCAACATCCTTGTCCGCTGATTTGTTTATCCTTGTCTCCATGGCTCATTTTGTTACTTGGAGGTTTTGTATTGATTGTTTTGTAAAGGTGGTAATTGGAAGGATTTGCCGCCAAATTTACCTACAAATTATGAAAAAATAAGCATTGTTTTCATTTATATATTATTTTTTCTTTATATATTTATTTTAACATTTGTGTGAAGGTGGGTGCAGTCACACTTAAGCACTGGGTTCCTAGGGAGCGTCTTTGAAACTTATGACAATATTTTTTTCTTGCTACGGTAACCATACAAATGATGTTCTAAACTGACACATTCACCGCTGTTTATAGCATTACCATATTCCTAGGAAAACAAACCATTAGACCATATTAGAGGTCAAATCTCTTTATAACGAATACCGAAGTAACGAAATTTCCAATATAACAAATTGTTAATTTGTCTCCGAAAAACTAAGTCAATCAGTATAGCGAACTTTTTATTCTAAATTTTAAAATAATGTTACAATTAGGCAATAAAATTTCGCCAATATCAGTTTGTCCTTGGCATTGGCGAGTTCGCGAGTGTTTTCCTAACATATTTCCTTCACGTGATTGATAAATCCTTGAAATTTGTTTTTTTCCTCACTTAATAATAGCTTATTTGACATCAATAGGTATAATATGGCAACACAAAAAATTAATTAAATTATACCGAGATTTGACCTGTATTTAAGTATGACTGCTAAATAAATAAACATTTTAATTCTTCAAACACATTATTTGTAACATTGCAATACTTAGTCATTATACCAATAATACATAAAGAAAACAAACTTTGCAGTAAAGTTTGTGTTTTTTTTTATAAATTGGTAAACATTTTAATCCTAATACTGTAGAAGAAAGGTATCTATGAAAAATTATAACATTTTAAATACAATAAATAAAATAATTTTCAGGTATTATTTCTATTTGTCTGCCGGAGCAAGGCCCATGTAGATCCTGTTGTTGTTTTTTTGGACACTTGGCTAAAGCAAAACCCGAACTGCTTCTCCCTCACGCCTCCACTTTGGTGCAGCGATCTATCTATTGCATAGGTAATAATGTTTTTTTTTTATATATGTGGATAATGAATATGTGCTCATTCAAAGTGAACACAAATACACAGAGCAAAGCTTATGTTGGGAATGAGGAATTCAAACTCATCATGACCTTCAACAGTCAACACTTTAAACAAATAAATAAATAAAACTTTATTGATATAAGACAATTACAATAATGAAATAAAAAAAAAATAAACATTGGAAAAAAGCAACAGGCAGACTTATCCCTAAAATTAACATAAAAGTTAGCACTCCAATCGTATCTTTCACACTTTTGGCGCTAATCGAAGGTAAATTGGCCAAAAATGAGCAAACTCGAGTAGTATGTTTTTTTAGCCATAAAATTTCACAAGGGCGCTGAAAAGTTTTCGTGTAGGAGCTTTTAGGAAGCCTTCATATTGTACAGAGCCTAGGGTAATTAGATTCTGTAGAAAAACACCGTGAAACATAATATAAGTAGAGTGTTAAATCATCAGAGATGAAATCTCTATGAAGAATATGTGGAAAAACTATGGGGTATGGAAAGGAATGAAATTATTAGGAAGGAATGTGGTATGGAAGTAAGTGTTGTGACAAAGATGAATGATAATAAGTTGAGATGGTTTGAGCATGTGGAAAGAATGGATGCAAACAGAATGACAAAGAGAATTTGTAAGGCTGAAAGGAAAAGTGTAAAAGAGCGTGGCCGACCGAGAATGACGTGGATCGAACACATCGATTCCGTCCTCAAGGAAGGCCAGGTAAGAAGTAAGAGAAATAGGAGAGGGTGTATGAGAAATGTTATGTCGGTGGAAGAAGTAAGGCTTAGACCTGCCTCACACTGGCAACTTGTTGACAGCAACTATTTAGTTGCTTTCAATGAAACACAAGATATTGAATGCTGCCCCGCACACGGGCAACTTTTTAGTTGCGGTTGTTTTCTATGAACTTCTTCAAAGCAACTAAATAGTTGCTTTAAACAAGTTGCCAGTGCGTGGCAGGCCTTAATATAATAAAAAAACCGAAGGGGTAAAAATTACTATTTAATTATAATTTAATTCTTTTTCTTTCACATATTTTTTGTACCTACTGTACCTATACGACTTAAATGTGATTTCCTTGTAATGTTTGGGTTATTTTGTTTTTGATGAATAAACTATTATTATTATAAGATCTGTAACATCGGCATCCGTGGATGTGAAAAAAATCAACATCCCATCCAACATCTCGTTAAAGCCCGAATTTAATGCGAGGAAATTTTTTAATGGATATGAAATGTTGGAATACAAATCTAGATTTCTTATTTATGACATAGTTTTAAAGATTATTGAAATCTTTTTAGGTGTTCTGACGCCCCGCTCCCAGATAGATCCATTTGTGGAAGTGTTTATTGGATTGGGACGCGCCCAGTGGGGGGACGGAGAAGCCGTCAGAGGTCCCGCCATGTTGAGGCAGTGGATGAGGGAGGCCTTGCAGATATCAGGATTCCCATCTGATCACGCCACCCCGCAACTAAAGGAAAATTTTATGAATGCCGTTATCAAGTGAGATATTTTTTTTTGTTTACTGTGTTTCATAGCAAAATCCGTGAATTCGCGGAATCGAAGATTGGTTCCTTTATCTATAGTCACGTGACTGTAAATTAAGGACATCCAAAAGCATAAAAATAAACTGCCATACTTCCTTTAACTAATTACATCATTAAAACATAAAATGTGTCTATGGGGATGTCCATTAATTAATTGATGTTTTTTTGCAACTTTTTAGACCCTCCCTCCCCCGTAGTGATATTTGGTGATGTTTCAGAATATCCCTCCTCCCCCCCAAATCACGTGTCCTTTTTTAGTATAAAGAATTGAGAAACTTGTGATTTAAATTGTCGTCAAATTTTTGAAAGTGCAACTGTGTTTCTTTAAATTCATCAGAAAAAATAAATGCACTTGATCTTTCGTGATTTTTTTTCAGACCCCCCTTTTTTCGGCCCCCTATGTACACGCTAAAATTAGGAAAAAACAACCGAATCTTACAAGTTAAATGTATAGTAGTACATTATCTCTCTAGCATTAAGGCTAGGGGGTAAGCCAATGACCTTGGGGTAATGGGCGTGTCTATACCCTTTGTCCCCCTCTTCTCCTGCACTTACCTCAATTTAAATCTCCTAACACTAAAAAGTAAGAAAACTTGCAGTCTGTCAAGAAATTGGCAATAAATTGAGGGCGCTGTTATCGCTCATGGTAACACATTAACAATGACTGTGCTAAAATAAAACACTGTAACGGAAATATTGAATATTTATAATGAAAAAAAATATTTTAAAAATGTCTCTATCGTGACATTTCAAGAAGATTTATGCATATACATCGAGACCTAGAGATGTAATTACTTTTCTAATCGAAGCTGATTTTCAATTTCTAGTGCAAATACGTAGTATAATCAAGTTTTAAATTGTAATTATTTTTTGAAAACTGAAAAATAAATAATAAAGATAAATGATAGTTTTGTGTTTGAACAATTATTTTTTGTTCCCTTGATTTATTGTTCCTTTAGCAGGTTTTTTCTCTGAAATAACTTGACAATTTTTTTACATATTTTGGACTTCGGGATATGAAAAATAAAAATCCATAATTAAAATAAAGTGATTTTTAATGAATTAATTGAAGTTAAATAAAGTATAGACAAACTGTAATATTCTTTTAAGCTTTCATCTATATAAACTATATTTTTTGGAGTTCTTTTGGCAACATCCTGTGATCCATGATTATTTTAAGACAATTTTCTCTTTTAGCCGCAATATTTTGTGTCTACATCAATACTTTCCTATTTGAATTGCATTTTTGTACGAAAACCCAATGTTTATTAAAGTTTTTCGTAGAAGTTCGTAGCTCCCATCTTGTAACAAGCTTCTCAAACTGGGTATTGCTTTTTTTACTGTATAAAAATGAACTTTTTGCCTTACGGCACAGCGGTCGAATCCTCCAATCCTTTTTTTGGACGCCCTTTTCTATGTTTACCTGGCGTGGTAAATTTGCATTGATTTGAATTCTCTTCTATTACAATTATCCTAATAGAACGCACATATTAAAACCTGAAAAAAAATAAAGATTAATTATTGGATATGAAAGTTTTACTGTATAAAAACAATGAGCTGACACTGTCGAAAACATATTTACTATTTTCGATTGATTTATTAATATTAGTATTATAATTTAATAAGTATATATATAGGAACATTATTTTATATAAAAAAGTAAAGTATTATTTTAATTGAAAAAGTAAAAATAATCAACTTTAAATAAAGAATGGGATAGGAAAATAATACCATTATTGTATTTTAATAGAAATATTATTTTAGTAAAAATAAATGAAAATTTTCCATCTTAAAATGGGATAAGAAATCGAAATATTATAATGATAAAATGGTAACAATATAGTATTGCAATTTAACAAACATTATTTTCTATACCGTGTTTTGTTTTTCGATCGTCAAAACAAACTGTCCTGTGATCTTTCATTGACAGATATTTTTAAAACAAATAAAGTATCCTTAAATGAGCTCTAACTAACTTCTTATACTTGAAAATGTTAGAATTAATCATTAAAAAGTATTTTATCTACAAAAAACACAGTATTTACCAATCAATTGAGATGTTAGTTAGAAAACATTAGTAGACAGTTCTCCGGTTTTAATTCCACCAAACATTCCGAATACGTGGCGAATACACACGTATAATGATATTTCTTGATCCACCACGTATTGTATTGTTCATTTTAATGTCCAAACACAAAACTATCTTTGATCATGAAATACAAACAAGATTACGATATCTTATATACAAATGTCACTGTCAATTATAAACAAAATATAAAAAAAGTCCAAATAAGTAAAGTTTAAGTTCAAAACGAATAAATTATAATAAAAATATATTGTCCAAGCACACAAAACTATCATTTTTATCACGAAATAAGCATAAAACAATCCAAATGTCAAAACAGGCAGAAGAACACAGCGCCCGCTCCGAGATAAACTCTTCATGTGACGCCCCACACCCCGAAGCTCTTCTCTTACCTGTAATCTTCTATAAAATAAACCATAGACAATAAAAAATTAATACAATTTGTAGTTTTTCAGTTTTTAAAAAAAAAATACAATTTAAAACTTAATTATGCTACGTATTTGCACTAGAAATTAAAAATCTCCTTCGATTAGAAAAATAATTACATTTCTAGGTCTCGTAGTTAATGCATAAATCTTCTTGAAAAGTCACGATAGAGACATTTTTAAAATATTTTTTTTCATTATAAATATTCAATATTTTTAAGATATTGAAAGTGTTTGCACTAGAAGAAAGATTGAAGAACATCGAAATATTTTTTTCAAGAAGCTATCTTTAACAACAACGATAAAAAATTGCATGAAAAAACACCAAAAAACAGCGATTACCCTACCCCAGAGCCTTAAAATAAATGATACATACCCAAACCTTTTTTTTTCTTCTGGCCACTCTTTACTGGTATGATCGAAAATCAAGGTAATCTTGTTTCTGAGTGATTTCTATAGATGGCAGTGGCTACCTCATTGAGTGGTTTTTATGTAACCACATTAAGAGTTAATCTGATTCAAAAGAAAATTTGTGTTACATAAGTAAAAGTTTTTTTGATTACTTATTTGTTTTAGATATCACGGACATAAGAGGCATTTGTTAGAAGTAATTAGAGGATTTGCATTGACATGTCGAGGCCTAGTTGGAGAATACGCACAAGTGACCCAGGCTTCCGTTTTATTATAGTAACACCTGGGAGTTGATGCAGACGTATAACGGAGGAACGTACTAACTGTGATGTTAATGATATTAATCTCTTCCTAATTAAGTGTGTATCTAGTTAGATCTCGTCACTCAATCTTCAGCTTTGTTAAGAATCAAATAAAATAAAAAGATACTGGGTGATCGGTTCGCACTATTCGAAAAACGAACATATAGAGTTGATGCAGGTTTTGTGCGAGAATCTCTTTGGTATTGGTGAATTAGACACTACCCCCTATTCTGTTTTTGGTTCGAACTAAAATAAGAACGTTCCAAAATTTACGAATTAAGTTCACATGAATTAAAATTCGTATTCTACATCTCATGTGCTGTGTTCTAAAAACTAAAATTGGTTCGCCATAAACAAAATTATGAATTATAATTATCTATGGACTATATTGCACATGCGCCATTGGTCAATGTTTGTTTATTGTTTATAAATAATTAAAGTGACAAAATGTGCGCAACCAAAGTCAAGATGGTAAAGAATTTCTGTTTCCTTTTCCTTCAAGTAAAGTTTTCAAGGAATTGTTTAAAAACTCTACAGAAATTTTGGATCGTATAAATAGTTTAAAAAATCTAAATGGGTTAGAGGCATCTTGAATTTGCCTTTTTATCAGACAAATTCTTGATTTCCTTCTGAAATCAATAAGTATAATGCTTTTTTATGAAAATCTCTTGCGCAGCAGTTGCTACTGAGAGTCGTCGGTACGAGGAGCTAGCGGAGGTTTGTAAAGTTTCGATTTTAAGTCTCATCACAAATATATTTTATGAAATTAATGATTGCCGATTTCGGCATAACGAAACACTCGAAAATAATCCATTTCATGATAATTTATTATATTATTTATATGTATTTACCTACCTTAATAAAAATATTTTACACTTGTTTTAAAATTATTAGGTTAAAGAAAACTTTTATTATAAAAACTAGCTGACCCATCGAACTTCGTCCCGCCTTAAAGTCAATAAAATATTGCTGGGTAACGTAACACAGCTAACATACCTACATGACTACTCATTGTGAAAAAATCAAAAGCTATGTGGTTGTAATATACAATTAAAATGTCGGTAACATTACCGCCATCTGTGGAAACATAGGGAAAACATTGATCTATAGAATCTTTCTACCGAAATATCAATCAACCAGACATCTCCCTATTTCCCCAACAGATGGCAGTGGTATTACTGATTAGAAAATTCCGATCCATACCAACTTTAATATTATATTTTAACTCATTTCTTATTCATTTATTCAACTTTTTATTAGTTATTCTGTTATCCGGAACGGAGTAGAATCCAATAAATCAAACATCGGAAGAATATGTTGATGCCTATCTCGAGTTATAAGTGTTCGCACAAACCCGACTTTCATTTAAAAAAGATATCTTTGAAGTTGTGTACAATTAGGTGTAGAACTAAAATTAGGAACGTTTTGACATACAAACGCACACACTAAAATTGACTTAAATACCAAAATGAACTAATTTGAATATTAGTCTAATAAGGAACGTTCTTATTTCAGTTAGTGCACACTAAAATTGAAATAGAATCGGGCGTAGTATAATATGTACAAACCGTTGTGTAGCTCTAGTGGTAGGTACCAGCTATGTACCCCTATTCTAGTCTCCGTGACATTAACATTGGGGCGAAGTAACAAAAGTTTGCATGGAAACATGTATAACGCCCCTACAGAATACTTCTGAAAGCTCCGTATCTCATAAAAAATTCCCGTGAGCTTCTCACTTAGTTTAGCGAGTAATAATCGGAATAAGGCTACTGTTATTTGAACAGGTAGATTTCTAAGCAGGGTGCGAGTCAGTTTCTTCTACGACATATTTATTATACCATACTTTTAAGTTCTTTCTATTTTTAATTCTAAAATACCTATGTGACTCTGTTACAATAATTTTGTGTCGAGATTCTTCTTCTCCCTAGCTTGCTCCCAACTTAGCGTCTAAGTAGACTGTTGGGGTCAGCCCTCCTCGTTCTTAGGCTATAAGTCCGTCTCTCCTGCACCACCTCTTCCAATCCCAATCTTCGCATCCGGTCACGCCTCTGCACCACCCAGGAATTCTTTGGTCGTCCTCTGTTTGTCACACGTGGAACACTCATGTTGATGGCCTGATTTACAATATGTTCCTGCAGTCTCCGTTCTACGTGTCCATACCATCGCAACTGTCTTTCCTCAAGTTTGCTATTTATATCCGTCACACCTAGGCTTCCACGAATGTGTGAGCTTTTTATCTTGTCTCTCAATGACACTCCTGTCGACCACCTCAGCATGCGCATTTCTGCCGTTTCTAGCTGTCTGTTATAGCTGTTGTACATAGTCCAGCATACAATTTTGTGTCGAGATTAGCCCCTCTAAATACCTACATGTGTGTTTTCCAGAATATACTATCAAAACATGTGGAGAGAAATGAACCGTGCAAATGTGTTAAAAAAGTTTTTTTATAAAGTATTTATTACCATTTTTAATAAGAGTAATATTAAGAATAATTATTTTGATTCGTTTTCTTTTTCTAAATATTTTTATTATTGTGGCTACATCACTCAAAAATAAGTGTTAAGGCAGTTCAAGTATTATTTAACGCAATGTAGAAAGGGGGGGAGGGTCTTGTAAAACGTTACTGTGTATTACCGGGGCGGGAAGGGGGGTTCGAAAAAAGGTATTTAAGAGACTTTCCAGTACCTAGCGTTAATTATATAACTAAATTTTAGGTATAGGTACATAATAGTGACATGGTTGTGGAAAGGAATGGGGGAGATGAAAAAATGTTATGGTGCGTTTTATGGGGGGAGGGGTCAATAATCTTAAAAAACGTGTTACGGATTACTTGAATGGCCCATAAGCCAAGATTGTACACAGAGAAAAAGAAGAAGAAAATGAATGTTGTACAATTTTAACAAACCTTTGGTTAACGAACAAATTATATCATCAAATTACTCCCTGGGATTTGGGCACACAACACAATTGCATATCTCCAAGCCGTCCGGCATACCAAGCTGGCTTCTGACGAAGATATTTTGACCAGGCTATTTTGACGAATTTTAGGGCCTCCATAACAAAATGACCCATGTCCCATAAATATAGGTTAAAAATTTATGAGCATAGTCTTAGAACAAAAAATCATGTTTATAAACCCATCACCCACTATTTGAAAATTTGTTAGCGAATCTTTATCAATAATTATAGTGTAAGAGAAATTCTTGTAAAATAGTTTGATAGTCAATGAGACACCGCCCAGTTTATTTTATTACTAGGTATAAATAATTATTGTCCATTAGTATCTTTTATCTGATTTCAATTGGCATCTTAAATAATTATTGAACAATTTGTTTATGTTAGTAACTCTTATTACATAATATGTAGGTAGAAGTTCCAATTTGTGAATACCAATGAATGATTATTGTATATGTAAATTATTTGATTTTTCTTGATAATCTAGGTATAATGAAAAATATATTTTAATAAAAATCTATTAAAAAAATATATTCTTTTTCTGTAACAGGCCTAAATCCCAATTACTCGTTGGCTCAGGATATTTGATACCAGAAACACTCACAAGAAGTTTAAAAATAAACATTTATGAATGTAATAAATAATGAAAAATGGTCACAAGAATCTAGACATAATTTGAACATTGTGCACCAACAAAGCTGCTGGGCAATAAAGATGAGACATTAACAAAAATGGATATATTCATATACTGGCGCCAAATACATGACAGCAGTCGCAATCTTTAAATTTGGTTGCTCTCTTGTTCTCAATAATTTCCAACTTTTATCTCTATTTCATTAATAATTATTAAATATCTACTTGTATACATGGGATTTTTCTTCATGTTCAACATGTCGAGAATTCTCATGATTAGGAGTTTTGGAGACAAACATTACCGCTTAGTGGCGAACTTTGTTAACGTAAAGTGATCACACTAAGCCAGCCTTCGAAATAACAGTAGAAGACGGTCGTAAGCCCGTAGTGGTTTGTTCCATTTAAAAATCGAACATCAGTAATGAATTATTAGTCATTAGTGTTGTTACATATTCTTTAATAAATTAACACTTTTCTATACAAAGGTAGAAAGGTACAGCCGGCGGAACTTATTGCCTGAGGCAATTTTTACCAGTCAACCGGTCCCGGTAGAAATTTAATAAATAAATAATATATACCTACATATTAAGAACAATATTTATTTTATTTTCATGTAAAATACACAGTAAGAAATACACGTAGGGTATAGAATACAGATAAATGTATAAGAATACTGTTGCGGAAATTATATTTTACAAAAGCAGTAACAACAAGACCAATACAAAGGAATAGCTTAAAATTAGGTCTAAAAAGTAGGTCGACTTAAAAAACTAAAAGTGGTTTTCTTCAGACATCACGAGTCTGATTTATTTGTGCGAAATATTCTATTTGGCATGTGTATGAACACATCTTTTAGATCTCCACAATTTGATTTAGAAGCTCGTTCAAGATTGGCTGAAAGTTGATCTAAGAAAAATGTTTTAGGGTCAGTACCTAATTGGAAATTTGATATGACGTCATAAACAGCACTGAACGCCGGCTGTTTATTCAAGTGAAAAGATCCTCTACTACCGTGGAGAATTTTAGCTCCGGTTTTGAGTGCTTCCGGGCAAGCTGACCCGTACATACATTGATCGGGTCTATAATTATAACTACAGTCCAAAAGGAGTAACTTGTCATGGTGATAATGGAAAATAATATTGATGATGTCTTGATCTCCCCACGAAAGCTGCGTCTTCCACTGCCCATAAACACTGGAAACATAATTCTCCCACTGGAACGCTCTCATTCTTGTCAAATTCATGAGCATCACACCTGAATTCACCCCTAAAACAAACAGAACACAAACATTTAGAAAGAAAAAATAATATGATTTATTTGCTCTGGTAAGGCGAGGGACAAAATCGACAGATCGGTGGACCCCCAACGGTTTACTGCACCTGCACCACGCGGTATTGAAAGCCTGCCATTCACAATGGAAACGAATGTGGCATGGAAGTTGTTACAAAGGTGAATGTTAATAAGTTTGGTTTGGGCATGTTGAAGGAATGTATGCAAATAGAATTGAAAAAAATATTTTTAAAGGCCGAAAGAAAAGGTGTAACAATGCATGGTTGACATGGATTTAGAAAATTGATTCCGTCTTCAAGCAAGGTCAGGTAAGAAACAAAAGAAAAGGAGAGGTTTGTATGGTTGTTGGTGGATGAAGCGAAAGAAGTGTTCTTGGATCGACAAGTGGAGGTATGTCCTCTCTGCCTACCCCGTAAGGAACATGACATGATGTGCAAGAAAAGTATCCATTGTTGAGGTCAATGACACATACATCTAGTAAGAAAATGACTGAAAAGTTATGTAACTTACCAAGTTTTCCATAAAAAGGATGTTTGGCAAATCTGCTGTACCATGAGATATTTGGATCCTCATGTTCTAGAACTAAAGCTGCCATATGTGAGGAGTTGAACAACTTGAAATGATCCCACAGCCGGTCCACAGGACTTACAAACAGTGTGTCAGTATCAAGATACAGGAGAGAATCAATGTGCGGGAGCAAATTCTGGAAGAAAACCACATATCAATAATATTATTCTACTTGATATTTGCACTAAAACTCACGGACCTATTTGCCTAATTCTTTTTTTGAAATGTCATAAAATAAAAAGACATTGACCGTTTTTATTTTTGTAATAAATAACTTTTACAAAACAAACATGAGGGTGCATTAGATAACAAAATAATAATTGCCGCACCTAAATAATACACACTGGTAATCTATAAACACACTAAATAAGAACTAAATTGACCACAGTTGTTAAATAAAATAATTTGCAATGAAATCCTTCCACTAATCATTATAAAAAGTTGTAAGAACCCACGATACAATGTTGCATTCACAGGTGCGCTGAGAATAGATAAGAGTGCAGGTGCCTGTGGTAAACAATAGAATCCTACCATAGAACGAGTGTATCATAGAGTAGACTTACAAACATACATCAAATATTGATAAGTACGAAAAAAGTTCTTACTGGAAGGAATAATCTCTGTGATGCACACGGTTTGAATAGCTTCCTCCACTGCTCCGCATCCTTTTGGGGAAATTTAAGAGGCAATACTTGAAAATGAAATGACCCATTGAGAGTCGTTTGCCATTGTTGAAGTGTGCTAGTAAAGTTTGTAATCAAATTAGAATCAGCAATCACTATGAATTCCAGGGTTATATCCTTTGAAAATATCAAGCATGATTTTAACATGTTTAAAGTTTCGTCTAATCTTTTCTCACACGCCACCACCGCAACTGCGATCTTCTCGGATTTTGAAGGTCTGAAAGCAGATAAACTATTCGAATATAATTCCAAATGAATTACACATTGATCACAATTAAAGACATTTTTTGATACTCACCTTTTAGTAACATTTTGAATTAAATTATGTTTAGACGTGTTTATTTTAGACTCCTGAATATCCCGTTCCGAAGAAAGTATGTTAAAATAAGCATGTTTAAAAAACATATAATAAACAAAAATACATAAAATAATAATTAGAAATTTTAATAAATAATTTCTTCTTAACATAATCATTTTCCTTTCATTTTTGTTCTATCACAAATTGATCGTAATAATTCATTAAAACGATAATATTCTCACAATCAGACATTCTCACAAATTTTCATTTCTAAAACTGACAGTTGACAGTTCTTTGTTGACAATGTTTTCTTTTTCTTTTAAAACACTTACAGCTATATCTTTAAGGATGCTAGCCTATAGTCAAGATAAGAATAAAATTCTATAAAAAATCAATACATCACAAAGATTTAATTTAAAGATGCAGGTATAAAAGAAGATAATATTTAATATTATGTTCTATAATACATGCAGCCAATGAGATTTATAACGAGAGGGTCTAAAAATGATAGGTATATAAAAAAGGAGCGAGATTTCGGTCGCCGCCCAGGTATATGAAGTCAGAGGGGAAATAATATTTTATTATTTATTTTATTTAATTCTACGTAGGTATGTAACAGCAACGTTGCTTTTACAAAATAGGCACAAAACATATCAAAATACGAAGAGAAAAAACTTCCAAGACACGAGAACTAATCACAGCCAAATAAAGAAATTACAAAGGTAAAGACGAAATAAATCATAACTAAATTAAAATAACTATCAGTTAAAAATAATTACATAATCATCAAATGAGACATAAAATCAATCTTCAGATGACAAAAAAGTATAAAAACAATTACCATGATTGATAATATGGAATAAAATATTTAATGTGTAATAACGAATCCTTGACCCGATAAACACAATTTAGACCACCTCTAACGTCTTGTTTGACCATCAACACAGAACACATAATATACTCTCTAACGAGAGCAACCATCAAGCAACAAACTGTCATTTGCTATTTAGCCCCCATTCACTATCATTCCGAATGGATGTCATCCAATATGTCATCCATTGGACGACTTCCACATTAATTATATTGTCCCATTCAAAAAATAACCCATCCGTCCATGGAGCGATGTCAGACCATTTTGACTGAAGTGAAACTTTTAAATGAGTTTTTCTTTTCAATAACTTTAACGAAATTACACCATGTTAATTGTTACGTACACACATTTTGCTATTATTAAATTAAAAACAGCAACACGTGTACCGCGGTGGAAGGGTTATGAAAAAAATAGACAATTTGACCAAGTTTTAAACATTGACGATCGAGTGGCGTAACGACTTGAACTCGAGTTTCTCGATTGATAAATTAAATGATGGACGAATGGTTTGATGTGATTGAATTTTGGACTGATGAATATTCGACTCACCCTATCAGTTATCACTCATCATCATCCATTTGGTTTTCCCCACTGACGGTCATTTTTTTATCATTCCATTTGGACGGATGGAGTGATAATAAATGGGGGGCTTAACAGTCATCATTAAAATTTTACTGATGTTATTACGTTCGCAGCCAAACCGCCAGAAAAAATAATTTTCTTACACATAATGGCTCGGGAATGCTTAAATGAGCGCTTTACCTTATTATTAGACAGCCAAAGACTGGTATATTCGCCCCACAGACCAAAAACATATTATTGACTGGTATATTCGCCCCACAGACCAAAAACATATTATTCTCCATCTTATCACATTTTTTTCTCAACCTTTGAACCCTATTTTGTTAAAAAAAAAAGTATATTCTGAGTAGGTACTACGCAAAGATGGTCAAACCAATGTAGGATAGATATTCGATGTATTGGGCAGAAGGTTCTTGGTGCATGGTAGTCCATATCAAATTAAAATGAAAGAGTCTTAAGTATCAGGTATTGTATACCGTTCTACTACAAAAAAATCATTATTCAAACTAGAGATAAAACGGATAGCAGTTTAGATGAATAACCGGATATTCGTCCAACTAAGCTGCCGAATATGTACCAGATATCCAGCGTATGTTTATATTTTTAACTTTTACCTTCAGGCCCATGGCCGTAGCCAGGATATCATTAGTGTAGAGGTTACCAATCTATATTTAGGTTTACGGCTACCTTAAAATAACTGTGATTTTTTTTCAAAATTAAGGGTACATGATATAAAGGATGAATGTCAGTTTTTATAGTTTTGAGACTGATAACGCCATCTCCAATGTTTACATGACCTACACTGTTGTCTAATAAAACTTGACAAAAAGGCTGTATTTCGTACGATAATTGAAAAAAAACGCATAGGTACAGGGGATAAAGGATGGATGTCAATAAAATACTTGAAATAAAGGATGAATGTCACTTATAGCCACCTAGCGAATGTCTTTCAAAACTTTTGACTGTTGATATCAGAACACCCTATCTGTCTAGTTCAGTGGTTCCCAAACTTTTAATTTCGCGTAGGTACCACACACGAAATTATAAATCAGTAGCGTACCACTGGAACTGTAACATAAAAAACCTTCAAAATGGTAAAGTATCTACCTACTTAATAAAAACTGCAACAACTGTTTATGACATTATCATTTATTCATTACTAGCTGACCCATCGAACTTCGTCCCGTCAATAAACTATTGCTGGGTAACAGAACATAGCTAACATACATGACTACTCAATGTGAAACAAAATCAAAAGTTACACGGTTACAATATTATGAACCAGTTATTTCAAAAGCACCAAAACTCACCCATTTATATATTAGATATCTATGTATTCATTTATTTATTTATGTATATTAAATTTTCATCATCGGACTCATAAAAAAAGTATTAACATACTTTTTTATAAGTCAGATAGCCATCTGTGGAAACGAAGGGAAAACATTTATCTATAGAATCTTTCTACTAAAATATTAATCTACCAGACATCTCCCTATTTCCCCAACAGATGGCGGTGACAGTACCGGTGCAATCCGTTACATACTAACTTTCATATTATATTCCTCCCCGAAGCACGAGTTTTACTCATTTTCGGGGAGAATTTCAATACTTAATAGCGATTTTGTCTCAATTTTTTTATTTTGTATTATATTATACTCAGGTAATTATCAATAAAGGAATTATATTATTATTTCAAATCATTTATTCATTAAATCACAATATATCATATGAAGTATACATCATTGTAAAAAAAATTAATAAAAATAAATTAAAATTAAATACAATGCTATATACTAAATATAAAAATATCGGTATTATCTCTCATGATACATCACGATGTAATGTAATCATGAGAGATCTTCGAACTACAGAGAAAGGAACCTTCTTAACATCCTACATGAGGACAACAGAACTGCCTTTTGGATGGCATATCTGAGACCACAACAGATGCCAAGTTTCCCTAGATTGTCTTTAAGAGACTTAGGAATAACTCCATTCGTCGATATCACTATAGGTATTATGTACGTGGTTGGTGTATGCCACATATCCTTGATTTCGTGAGCAAGATCAAGATATTTAATTATCTTATCTTGCTCGGCTTTTTTCAAATTTTCGTCATACGGAATAGTGATATCCACGAGATACGTTATCCCGTTCCTACGATCAACCAATACAATGTCCGGACGATTTGCGTTAATCGTTCGGTCAGTTTGTATTGGTATATCCCAATACAACTTTGTATTACTGTTTTGCATTACCGAAATTGGGGTGTACCTATAATAAGGTACTTCAAGATCGAGCAAACCATATTTCAAGGCAAGTTTTTGATGAACTATTTTAGCCACATCGTTATGTCTGTGCAGATACTCAGAACCACACAGGAGAGAACACCCAGACAAAATATGTCTGAGTGTTTCTCCTGTTTGGCCACATGCACGACATTTATCAATTATATCAGGTGCTTTAATAATATATTTTTTATAATTATTAGTGACGATGACCTGGTCTTGTATTGCACAGACAAAACCTTCTGTTTCGCTAAATAGTTCACCAAACCTCAACCATCCAGTCGAATCTTCAAGACTTACATGTGATGAATTTAAAGTTTCGAAGAATCGACCGTGGAGAGACTTGCCTTTCCATATATCAACCCGATCTTGTACCCCAATTATCGGTGGTGAAACAGGATTTGATAAATTTAAGGGCGTGTACTTCAAACGCAATGAGGTCTTCATAACCCAATTTATTCCTTGATGAGATAAAGTAAGATTGGAGGAGGTTTATCTCTTTGTTATTCATGTTTTTGATGTTTAACATGCCTCTACCACCAATCTTCCTTGGTAAATATAATCTCATCAAGGAACATCTTGGATGATGCATCCTATATTGTGTGAGCAAACTACGTACCCTTAAATCCATCTTGTCTAGTTCCGTTTGGTTCCACTTAATGATTCCAAAAGAATACAAAATTTTCGGTACAACCCATGAATTAATGGCCATAATTTTATTTCTCTTTTAGAAAACTTTTCAAAACTTTTTTTAATCGTTTAATAAATTCATTTTTAATGTTATTTTTAATGTTATTTATATTATTATTATATTTTATATCATTTATTTTCCATTTATTCAACATTTTATTAGTTATTGAATAGAATCCAATAAATCAAACATCGGAAGAATATGTTCAGCCGATCTCGAGTTATAAGTGTTCACACTAACCCGACTTTCATTTATTATTAGAGATAGGGAAAAAACAATATTCTTAGTGCGAAAATGGTGCTGCATGTTCAAGAAAAGATAGGAAATATCCGGCTCAGTTGTACTTAATTTTAAGCGCAAATTGGGGTCTACCTTAAGATTATTTGCGATATTTGTTTTTATTATCAACATAGCAGAAAATCCGCTCTCACAGAGATATGTGCGGTTGTAAATGGAATCAGAAACAGTAATGCTTTTTTAGACAGCGATGGATATTCATTTTTAACTTTTAGCCAAAATTCACACAGCTCTACTTCGTTGTGAACTGTGTATGGCCATGGCTCCTTGCGTACCACCTTAATAATTGTCGCGTACCACCGGTGGATATGCGTACCATAGTTAGGGAATCACTGGTCCTGTTCATAGATTATAATAATCACCTCTAATAATATTGCAATTGTGCAATTGTAAAATAATAAGTTTTGTGGTGATAAGCTGCTAATTATTACAATAGCCTTCCATTTTAGTATTCATTATTTAAGTACATTCAACTTATTATGATAATTTTTGTTTTTATTTACACCTCAACAAAACTATCATTGTAACATTTATTGGATATCGAAGATTGACTTCCATCCTTCATCTCCTGATTGCTATTGACATTCACCCTTTTTGTATATTGGGGACTTGATTTAAAAAAAAATATTCTTCAAAAATACAATGTAAGGACAATGAAATCTATTTTTAAATAGCTTTCCCGACAGACGTTGTTCTGTAGTCCTTACTATGAATATTGATTTCAAATTTGTACTTTATACAAAAATACGTTTAAAATATGTTTTAAAGTTAAAAAAAATATTTCTGAAAGCTCTTAAAAAATCGGCGTGCCAATATGTCAATGGTTATTAGGTAAACAATAAATTTGTTGTTATAGAAAATTTCATAGATGGGAGTAGCGTCGCAGGAAATCAGTTTCCTACAATCTTTAATAAGTATAGGTAATATTTTATATTATTTCTTATGCATTTTTCAACTTTTTATTAGTTATTCTGTTAGCCGTAGCAGAGAAGAATCCAATAAACCAACCATCATAAAAATATGTTCAGCCGATCTAGAGTTATAAGTGTTCGCACTAACCCGACTTTCTTTTATATTATAGATGATAGGATATAATATGGGAAACATTATATCGAGCAAGCTCCATACAATTTATTTGTTGATTTAATGTTCTTCTTCTTTCGTATGCGACCTTGTTGGAGTTATAGCTCCGCGTCAATATTTTTAATATACTCTACTGCCCTAGGCGTCACCCTGCTGGTTTCTTCCAGTGATCCCTCGAATTTTTTAATGGGGCAGCTCAGCACAATGTGTCCAACAGTCTCGATCTGGCCACATTCACAAAAGGGATGATCCCTTTTACCCCACTTGTGTAAAAGGTGTCCACATTTACCGTGACCAGTCCGAACCCTGTTAAGGGTTGTCCATTGCCTGCGGGGTAGGTCAAACCCGGTTTGTCTGATTGTTGGATCCAGGACAAGCTGTCCAACGTCGGGATTTTGTTCGTTCCACTTTTCCCGCCAAACCTGTTCAATATTAATAATAATAATAAGCCCTTTGCCCGTAGATACGGGCTTTAGGTGCAAAAAAAGTAAAGATTTATCATCGTCTTCTTCTATGCCATATACTATGGCTATATAGTCCTATCTTTGACAGACATACCCTGTCGCATTCCGGGCAGGGATACTCCGATCCAACCGCCGGGCCACGCTTCCTCACCATGTCAGTCCCCTGACACTCAACAACCACACTTCACCAGCGCGGTCTATATCCTTAACCAGAATATCCCAGTCCGACTGTCTGTCGACAGTTTTCAGCGCCGTATGCAAATTATCTTTGAATCTCTTACGCTGTCCCCCATGCTTTCGTCTCCCATTTGCTAGTTCGCCGAACAGTAAATTTTTCGGGAGTCTATTGTCGTTCATGCGAACCACATGGCCGGACCAACGCAAGAGAGCGCGAGTCGTGATTGTGTCAATGCTAGAACAGCTGGACCTTCTTAGAACCTCCGCGTATCTTTAGTATTTGGCGAAGTTGTCGTTGCTGGAGTTTTTCCAGGGACTTTGTGTGTCGGCGGTAATTGAATTCAATATTATTGCCCCGCTCAATGAGGTCATTACCTAGTTTCCAGGAAGGGCACCTTGACTTTAGGCGCATGGTATGATCAGATGGTATGTTTTGGTGCAGGGGCAGTTCCGGAGAGGCGTAACATTTGGTCCATTCCCTTAGATTAGCTTCCCTTCTACACAGTTCTGGTGGCGCAATGTTGCTAAGAACTGGGAGCCATTCCACTGGTGTTGATTTGATCGTACCGCTCACCAGACGCATGGTTTGATTTAGTTGTACGTCTAAGGTACTAGTGTGAGTGCTGTTTGTCCAGACCGGGGCGCAATATTCTGCGGCCGAGTACACCAACGCCAGTGAGGAGGTTCTGAGTGTATCAGCCCGTGCTCCCCAGCTGGTGCCAGTAAGTTTTTGTATAATATTATTTCGTGACCGAACCTTAGCCGCCACACCGGCAAGGTGTTTTTTGTAGGTGAGCGACCTATCTAGTGTCACACCAAGGTATTTTGGGTGGAAATTATGGAGAAGAGTTTGACCATCAAGTGAAACGTTGAGCTTATAGTCTGCCAGTCGATTACTCAGGTGAAATGCTGTTACTTCAGTTTTGGACAGGTTCAGCTTCAGTCTCCATTTTTTAAATAGTCTGCGAGGCAGGAAATGTCTGCCTGAAAATCACTCTCGCAAGATGAAAAGTCAGTATTGTGGGACGCCAGGAGAATATCGTCAGCATAGATAAATGTTTTGCATTTTGTCTGTGGCAAGCTGGCGGCTGTATACAAATTAAACATCAGGGGGGCAAGCACAGATCCCTGCGGCAGTCCATTATTAAGACCTCTACCTTTGCTCATGTCATCTCCAGCGAAAACCTGGAAATGACGATTGGACAGCATGTTGTTGAGGAGGCCAACGAGAGTTCTGCACGGTATGATCCGTATGAACTTGAGCAGGTGCCCCTGCCGCCAGATTTAATGTTCAAGAGGTTTGAAAACTTTAAAGCATAATATCTCAAAACATACATTTTTGACATTCAATCTTTATATCCTGTACCCTTCAAATGTATAATATTCGCAGAATGCATGCTTAAGATTCGTTAGACCGACCTCAGGCTTACTCTCGAAACTCGATTCGAACCCAATTCCAATTTCTATCACAAACTCGATTCCAATTCCAAAACCGTACTCTTGAACCAAATTCCGTGCGATTGGAATCGGATTTGAGATTGGCGTTCCAAGCCGTGAAAACGTTTTCCTTTCGAGTTTGTTATTGCAATATGAAAATATTTTCGCTGTAAATTGGGAATTGATAATTGTTGTTATGTCGCGTTATTCTCAAAGAAACTGTACGGAAGTAATCCTGACACCCGTGAGTGGTATATTATATTTTTTGAAACATAAAATAAGTCGAATTCGATTTACTAATAACTGTCCTACTCAACAAATATAATAATTTGACGTTGCTATAATATTTAAGGATTTGTTTTCTATAAATGGAAACACTCATTTACATTTATTTTCAAATATACATTTTGACGTTTCTGTATTAGAGTGTTGCGTTATTTGTTTACTTACATTTTATTATAATTATTAAAAATGCTAGCATTATTTATTTGCTGATTTATTTTAATATCAAAACAGTATATACTTTTTAAGAACGAGAGCGTCTCACATTAATGGAAGAAAAACGGGTGGAAGCACAACGCTTCAATAATTGCGTTTAAAGAAGCTGCAGAAAAATTGGGACAGTGTGCCGAATCTTTAATCGCAACTACTGCTGCCATTCGTTCACGGTCTGCTGTAGCGGCGGCAGCCTTGAGGGAGATTGCAAAGGAAAAAAATAAATTCCAACAGAAAATAGCTTTAATATTTTTTTATTTTGAATTTTTTATAATTTAAATATCTAAAATAAATAGTCAATAAAATTATTATGTATTATATTAAATTACAATTCTGTTATTTTTACAAACCTTGACAATTTACATAATATACCTACTATTATAATACGTGAAATTTGTAATAAAATTCACAATACAGAAGCTATTTATAATAAAATAGTTATTTCTTAAACTCTCTTAAATTAATTATATTCGTCTATGATGTGATTTCCACAGTCGATGAACTACTCGTAAATCATAGAAATCATAGATTTGAAGTGGTTGGTGACCCAGCGGTTACAACGCCGGCTTTCGTACTGCGGACGTCGCACTGACGAGCATTTTACTTCAATAACCGGACAAAATTATTTGGTGCAATAATTGAAACAATTCGATTTTAAAGAGGTATTTTTTAAATTTTAACCACTACGGGCTTACGATCATCTTCTTTTGATGTTCAGAAGGTTAAATTTATTTATACCTATTTTATTATTGGAAATCAATAAAAATGCATAATGTCGATACAATATTATATTTGATTCGAACTTACCAAACAACATACAAAAAAATGGAATTGGGATGGGATTTTGCTACAAATTTTGCTCTAAAAAGCATGTATGAAGTTAAATCATGTATATCTATAAGATTTGATGTCAAATCTGTAAACATAAAAAAAGGATCCATATAAGAAAACAACATTTTTGAAAAAGTTCCTGCGTTATAAAAATTACTTTTTTTTTAATTGGTGGAAAGATGTGGAAAAGGTTTTGAACGATATGATATGGTGAATCCCTATGCTTTATTACAAAAATAAAATAATACGTTGATCTCACTCGGAACATTTACAAAAACACCAATTTGTAAAAATAACTTAAAATAAACAATAATGTTTTCTTTCATATCCTTTTTGATCATGATAATGTTAAATAGTCATATAATTAAATATATTATAGATTAAAATAAAGTACATACCTTGTTCTTCAGATTCCATAACAATGTTTATAACATTTTCACTTTAGACAATGTCAAACACCAAACTCAAGTTGAATAGAATAGAGCGTAAAGAAGATGCATGAGCGCCTAGTGAACGAGGAGCAGTTTCCAACTGATCGGAGAGCCACGGCAAGAAGGGTAGACTCTATCTTAGTTAAGTTTATGATAGAATGCTTATTTGTGTATATAAAAATCACTTTTTTAGTGACATTTAATGAAGTTTGTATTTTTCACTTTTGTCCGGTTTTAGAGTCGAAATGCTCGTTAGTGCGTCGTATGGTTCGATCCAAGGTGCCGACCATCTTCCTCTTTCACGACACAAGCTTTCAGTAGCTTACTGTGAAAGACTCAAGGAGTGTATTTGTGTTCACTTTGAGTGAGCACAGTTCATTTAAAAAAAAAAAAAAAATATCTGGCTTGCATTCCTCTAAGTCATGAGCTGCAGAAAGAACTTTTGGTACTATGGGTATGGTTATATTATGATTTTCATGACTTCCATTGGTAATGATGTCGAGTTGCATGTTGTGCACACAAAATATCACTTCGTCTTTTATAGGTTTTGCCATATGAGGTTACAAAATCCTGTACAAGTCTTCATACACCTTTTTTGATATTCCATTTGCTATAAATTCCCCACTACTCATGCTAAACGCATTTTGCGAATATCTTGCTATTCAACGCAAGTTATTTCGTTGACGCATATCGACTTGATGCGCGTTTTCCAAAATATTAAAAAATAATACAAGACGAGCCATTTTTTTAAGTAATATAATTAAAATACGTCTTCTCGATTTCAAAAAAGTTACTTTCTTGCGATCTTGTAAATAATGACAGTTAGACGATTCCAACACAATTTCGTGAAATCGAGTAGTTGTCAAAACGACGTCAAGAGTACCAATTTTCAAATTTTACACGATTTCACATGTTCTTCAAATCACCACTCGATTTGAATCCAATCGTGCGCTAGCGTCGCATTTCAAGAGTACGATTTTGGGATTTTACGATTTTAGGATTGGAATCGAGTTTCGAGAGTAAGCCTGCAGGCTTACTCTCGACACTCGATTCGAACCCAATTCCAATTTCAATCACAATCTCGATTCCAGTTTCAAAACCGTACTCTTGAACCAAATTCCGTGCGATTGGAATCGGATTTGAGATTGGCGTTCCAAGCCGTGAAAACGTTTTCGTTTCAAGTTTGTTATTGCAATATGAAAATATTTTCGATGTAAATTAGGAATTGATAATTGCTGTTATGTCGCGTTATTCTCAAAGAAACTGTAAGGAAGTAAACCTGACATCCGTGAGTGGTATACTTTTTTTAAACATAAAATAAGTCGAATTTGATTTACTAATAACTGTCCTACTTAACAAATATAATAATTTGACGTTGCTTAAATATTTAAGGATTTCTTTTCTTTAAATGGAAACACTCGTTTATATTTCAAATAAACATTTTGACGTTTCTGTATAAGAGTGTGCGTTGTTTGTTTACTTATATTTTATTATAATTATTTGCTGATTTATCAAAATAAATCTTAGGTATATATTTTTTAAATTTGTTGAAAGAACGAGAGCGTCTCACATTAATGGAAGAAAAATGGGTGGAAGCAGAACGCTTAACAGCAATAATTCCGTTTAAAGAAGCTACAGAAAAAATGGGGCAGTGTGCCGAATTTTAATCGCAACTATTGCTGCCATTCGTTCAGGCTCTGCTGAAGCGGCAGCAGCCTCGAGGGAAATATCAAACAGAAAATAGTTTTAATAGTTTTTTTTTTTATTTTGTATTTTTTATAATTTAATTATCAAGTATAAAAATAATAGTCAATAAAATTATTATGTATGACATTATATTACAATTTTGTTATTTTTACACACTTTGACAATTTACATATACCTACTATTATATACATGAAACGTGTAACAGAATTCAGAATAAAGAAGCTTTTTATAATAAAATGGTTATTTCTTAAGCTCTCTTAAATTATTCATATTCGCCTATGATGTGAATTCCACAGCTAATGAACTATTTCATGTCTGGCTTCAGTCATGAGCTGCCGAAAGAACTGTTGGTTCTGTGGGTATGGTTATATTATCATTTTCATGTCTTCCAATAGTAATGACGTCGAGTTGCATGTTTTGCACACAGATATCACATCGTCTTTAAGGTTTTGTTATATGAGGTTCCAAAATCCCGCACAACTCTTCAAACATCTCTTTTAATATTCGCTGTAATTTGCTATACATAAATTCCCCACTACTCATGCTAAACGCATTTTGCGAATATCTTGCTATTTTACGCAAGTTATTTCGTTGACGCATATCGACTTGACGCGCGTTTTCCAAAATGTTAAAAAATAATGCAAGACGAGCCATTTTTCAAAGTAATATAATTAAAATACGTCTTCTCGATTTCAAAAAAGTTACTTTCTTGCGATCTTGTAAATAATGACAGTTAGACGATTCCAACACAATCCCGCGGAATCGAGTAGTTGTCAAAACGACGTCAAGAGTACCAATTTTCAAATTTTACACGATTTCACATGTTCTTCAATCACCACTCGATTTGAATCCAATCGTGCGCTAGCGTCGCATTTCAAGAGTACCATTTTGGGATTTTACGATTTTAGGATTGGAATCGAGTTTCAAGAGTAACCGTGCTGGTCACAAATTCAACAGACTTTAGTAGAGACCGGGCAGTGCGTGAACTGTTCGGAAAAATTCTTATACCTGAGACATAGGTATCATGCGCGGGGAGAATGATAGGCCAATCCACCTGATACTGAAGGGAAAGAACGAGGGTCGTAGAGAGGCTGGTCGCAGAATTTACATACGGTTGCCGGATATCCGTTTCATCTCTAATTCAAACGTGAACCGGTATTCAGGGTCTCCATCATAATCAAATGTTCAAATCTCTTATTATGTTCTGTTTCAAGAGTTCTTATGCGGTTTCAGTTTGAATTATTATAATTACTTACATATTATATGGCTAAACCACCCCCCTTGTGGTTGAAATGCCAGAACGAGAAAAAAACTCAGCTACCAACTGTGGCACATCAAATTGTTCCGAATGAAATTCCTATTACTCTATTAATTTTGTATTAAAGCGGCGATTATTATCATTTCTATAGAGTGAGGCGAAGGTAATTTTGATTATTATTTTTGTTAATAAGACAAGCTGTATCTATTCTAAAAATTCTTTATTATTATCCATATATCGGAGGATTGAGCGCAGTGGAGAGCTCTTATTATTGCCTCCCCGTGCCCCTAAGTGGGGTCTTAAAGGGAGAATAGAAGAATTATTTATTGAACTGTAATCGTTTATTAAGGGTCGATTCTATTTGTGAAATTTGTTTGAATTCTGACCCATCCTTATTCCTTTCGTTCTTTTGAGCGATTGCATCGTTCACAAGAGTCAATATTTCCGCAACATCCTTGGTCTTCCAGTTTTTAAATTTTTCACACAGTTCTTCAATTAACCAACAACGCTTCGCCTTCGTTTCTGAAAAAAAAAATCCAAAAAGTAATATAATAAACTATTCATTGTTACGATAAAAATTATTGGTAGAATGTTGTTACCTACATGAACACTATTACTGATAGTATTTGGAATATACATGAGTCTTGTGATCGGATTTCAAAATAAAAAAAAATAGATTTCGCTGAAATTAATTTTCTCGACGTTTTCGAGGGTGTAGATTCCAAAAATGCAAAAAAAAAAATTTTCAAAAATTTCCCCGTCATCGTACACCAAAAATGTGTGCGCACCCATAACTCATAGTAATTCTTATCTGATTTGATTGAAGTTTGGTAGAACGGTTAGCCCCTCGATGTAGATGAGTCAGTAAAATGTTGAGATCTGTACCTTCAGGGGAACCCTCTTAAAGTACTTATCCAAAGAAAATTTCACTTGTTCTAGAAAAAGGGCTAAAAAAAATTTCTTCGATTTTCATAAAATTTGGTATACGGGTTGGTCTTATGCTCCTACACAAGGACGTAAAATTTTAGGTCCGTAACTTCAGTGGGTCCCCCTTAAAGATTATGAGCCAAGGACGGGCCGCTACAAGGAAAATAATACTAAATTAACCTTACGTTTTTTTACTTTGGGGGGGGGGGGGGTGATCTTTCACGGACACTCTTACCGGCTAAAACTCCCTCGCTTTCTTCCTGACAACCGCCGAGTACCCCCTGCTCTAGGGCCTTGTCACATATTATTGTCTTCGCCTTTCTTTTTTCTCTCCTAGCCTTTCGTATTAATTTTGTCAATCTCTTTGGTCTTTATGATACCTTCCAAAAAGTCACCAATAATTGACCACTTCCTCTGATCTTTCAGCATTTTCGAGACCATTTTTCCATGTTGTATCTCATGCCAGGGCTTAATTTGATGTATCAGCCTGTAAGTCCATCTTCCCTTCGCTGATTCCTCCCAGTGCTCTTGCCATCTGGTGAGCGTTTTATCTCTCCCTTAGGTCTCCGTATCTTCTGTGGCTCCTCTTTGGTTGTACAGAATTTTTCACTCTATCGCCACCAGGTCGATGGGCACCAGACCGGCAATCACCAGCGCCGTTCCTGCTGACACTGTCCTGTATGCGCTTCACACTCGCAACGCCATAGTTCTCTATGTGCTACGAACAATCTTGTCTGTATTTCGCAGTTTCCATGGCGTGAGCCCAAATTGGTGCGGCGTACATGGACATTGCCTGTATCCTCCTTTTGCATGAGCTTGGACCTCTTGGTAGTATTGTTCTGTTGGTATTTTGAGCTTTTTCACACACTTTGCCATGACCTCTCTGTGAGTCTTCTGTATATAATGACTCCGAGGTATGTCACGTGGTTCGTCGGTTTTACAGTAGTTTCATCAATATAAAACTGGATGCTTTCCATATTTCTACTGATCAATACAACTGGTTCGGCCTTCTCAAGGGCAACTTACAAGTAATTTATTTTCATCCAAAGATCTACAGCGTGAAGAGCTGCATTAGATTTCAAATGAGCTCTTTTTGTAGTCGCAGTTACAGACACTGTAAGATCGTCGACATAGCCGATCATACCAACACCCCCGCATACCTTAATATCCATTATATCGTCCTATAAGACATTCCACAGAGTTGGGCCCAAGAAAGTGCCCTTTACGTTTTTACTAGTTACTGGCTTATCCATATCGAAATTGATGTGCTTGGTACGAAGAGTAGAATAGGTACGTAGTAACGCAGTCGACATTTCACGCAAGAAACGAAAAAAATTAAACAATAAACAATTGTTTAATAATCCTTCCAAAAGCTACAAAGGCACACTCTCGCCACATCTTCTCCCTAACGTAAACACAAACAAATTGTGATTATTATTAAAATTAACGAATTGAACGTGCATTCTTGGTGGACTTATTTATTTTAATATCGTAATTTAAATAAAACAATTATTTATTTGTATTTTTTCACAAATTTAATAACCCGACTAGTTTCGCAGGCACAGGTCCTGCATGGTTAGAGGTGACTTAGACACATTTCTTTTTTATTTGACTAGAAATAGTTTCTAAGTCACCTGTGACCATGCAGGACCTGCGCCTGCGTTCTACCCGAATAGTTCCGATCGTAAGTGCGCAATTCTGGCGTCTCCCCGGCACGGCAGTGAGGTAAACGTACAAAATTATTTACTTAGGTATATTTTAAATATTCTTTTGATTTTTCAATATTTTAATTCGTCGGCGGGCCGCGGTATGTGCATCGCTGTTCTAAAGCATATAATAATTGTCTTCTGGCTGTTATAATATACTATGAGTTCTGGGCTACCCTAGGTTAGCAGCTTTGTTTATATATTGGCGCTGGGAGCTTTTGAACTTCGGTCTCCTTTTCAATTCGTAGAGTATTGATTTTTCTTTTGAGCTACTGGCTAGCAGACTACAAAAATTTTAATCCTCAGTTTATGGACAGATTTTCTCATAACAATATTTGATAAATGTATAAATTTTGTTAGGTATTACATATACGTAAATTAAATTTTCAAAACCACACTACTTTTAGAAAACACTTCGCATGAGAGTTGGTGGGTATTCTATCGCTCGCATTTAAGGCATATGTGATATGTGTTACTGTTAACAGTTTAACATTATCTTCAATCTCCAGGTGGTTTCTAAGTATTAATAATTTTTACTTCGCCTATAGAGCTATCCTGCACGCACGTGAAGCTAAATATTATGGTAGGGAAGACCGGAGTTCAAAGAGCCCATTTTCAGATACCTAACACGCAAACAAGTCCGGAATCCAGGGTTACTCATAAAATATATTATGTAGAAGTTATTCTAGTTTTAATCTATTTCTATTTTATCTTTTTTTTATTTCGTACTTATGTCCAAATATATTTTCTCAATTGACATTTATGTTTGCCTTCGTGGATCCATTGGATAAGCTGACGCTTTTCACACTTATTGAAATCTTGAAAAAATTGCATGTCATTTATTTATAAATGAATTTGAAATATAAAAATAGGTACATTATATACATAGACATATCTCACATTTGTCTCATGGAAGAGGAAGATACTTAAGAATGCGGTACAAAAGTCAGCTTTCGGGCCACTAGGCTACCAATCACAGTCTACAAAACATTTTATTGAGGTTTGTTAAGTATGTAGTATCTATTGTGCTAACTAACCTTCGAATGTTGCGTATATTGTTATGTAGTCTGCGTTTCTTATAATTACTTTACTTTCCATTTTGTTACTGATGGTTGATGGTCCAGCACTAGTTACTTTGTCATTCTTGGGAAGGCTGTAATTGGTTTCTTCATCAGTTGATTCGGATGTTGAATCGATTTTGCATGCCATGTCTTCAGTTGATACGGATGTTAAATCGATTTCGTGCCCAGGAGTTTTGACTTCTCCTCGACATGCCTGGAAGTAGTTACAAGTCTAGTAATAAATAAGTAGGTACATAATTAAATAAATTAGTAAAATAGTAGGGATGGAAAAAACTTTATGGGATATATGGAAAGGAATGAGAATATAGAAAGAAAATGTAGTATGGAGTTTTTGTTGGGACAAATATGAAAGTTAATAAGTTGAGATGGTTTGGGCATGTGGAAAGAATGGATGCAAACATAATGACAAAGAGAATTCATAAGGCTGTAAGGAAAGGTGTAAGAAAGCGTGGCCGACCGAGAATGAGGTGGATCGAACACATCGATCCGTCCTCAAGGAAGGCCAGGTATGAAGTAAGAGAATTAGGAGAGGGTGTATGAGAAATGTTATTTCGGTGGAAGAAGCGAAAGAAGTAGGTATGCTTGGATAAAAAAGAGTGAAGGTCCGTTCTCTCAGCCTAACCCTTACGGGACACGGCGTGATGGGTGAATTGGGAAAAAGAAATCGAACGTAGGAAAGTGGCTGCACGGTAGTGTAGCGGCCATGTTTCGACTTTCGAATGACATCGCCGAATCTACCTCGGGATTAGGGATTGCGTCTCATTTTGAATCCGGCCGGATCCAACCGGATTTTCGTCAATCCGAAATATTGTAACCTTGATTAATTGACATTTCAAACAATAATGAAGACTAAAAATAAAACAGCACATATAAGAGATTAATTTTATTAGGGTATGACTACTTTTAAATGGTAAAAAGTATAAAGATATAGTTTCGAAAGAAATAGAATTACAAATTAGATTACGTATGTATCATAAAAGTAAAATTTAAATTTAACGAAAATATTTATTTTGACCTGCTTGATTGATCATGATTTAAAAAGAAAGATTCTCGAAAACTCTTCAATCCATTGTGGAATAAACATTCAAGGCAGAGTAAAAACTCTTCAATCCATTGTGGAATAAACATTCAAGGCAGAGTAAAAACTCTTCAATCCATTGTGGAATAAACATTCAAGGCAGAGTAAAAACTCTTCAATCCATTGTGGAATAAACATTCAAGGCAGAGTAAAAACTCTTCAATCCATTGTGGAATAAACATTCAAGGCAGAGTAAAAACTCTTCAATCCATTGTGGAATAAACATTCAAGGCAGAGTAAAAACTCTTCAATCCATTGTGGAATAAACATTCAAGGCAGAGTAAAAACTCTTCAATCCATTGTGGAATAAACATTCAAGGCAGAGTAAAAACTCTTCAATCCATTGTGGAATAAACATTCAAGGCAGAGTAAAAACTCTTCAATCCATTGTGGAATAAACATTCAAGGCAGAGTAAAAACTCTTCAATCCATTGTGGAATAAACATTCAAGGCAGAGTAACAAACTCTGGATTCGGAATGTCAGGCAACGGGGCAATGGGGGAGCAATAGAAGGCGTTATTGGAATGATCACGTCAACAGAACGTATCCGGCGATTCTGGTAATTATAAGAGGATGAAATCACATCAACCAGCACACCCTTGAACGAGCACTAATGATGGATGTGCAGTTGGACATCCGCTTCCTAGATGTAATAATACCTATAAACAGGAATAATCAGATACACTCCTATATCGACAAATTATTTAAGTTTTACCATTGAATATATAACTGCACACACATTATGACAGACTACCGAACTAATCTAATGTATACAAGACAATAATTACAATAGTTTTGTTTTTAAATAGGTTATATTTTGGTTGGCTAATTTTATTGCTTCATGCTCTCACCATTTTTCTAAAAGATGGCTTTTCATTCGATAGTCAATACTATCAATACGATCAGTCAACACTATCTAGCCCCACCTTGGGCACATGGAGGCAAGAGCAGCATTACACTGCGCTCAGTGTGACGTGTTTGCCTACTCTTCTCTTCGAATCTTTATGGGTACCTACCTAAAATTTTACCTACAATGACCCTGTGGAATTGCTAGGGATACGGATTCCAGTCCGGCCCGTGTTTAGTATGTCAAAAATCCCTTAATATGATTAACCGGATCCGATCTCCGGATCCGTCGATTTGTGCCGGATCCGATATGAGCATTTTGATGCCGGATACGCCGGGATTCCGGATCCGGTTTTCCGGATTGCAATCACTACTCGGGATGTAGATCTGTTAAGGGGCCTTTCCCCGAAAACACCCGTTTTTGGCAGTTTTACCAAATAGATTACTCTGCAAGTCCGTAATATACAAAGCTGAAAGTTAGGATTTATTGTAGAATGAAATTTAAAAAGTTAGGCTGGCAGATTTTTTAATAAAAGCATGCTTTTCGAGTAATTTTCATTTTACTGGGACATCTCGCAAATTTTTCTCGATAGATAACTCAAAAAATACAATACTTATAGATACGCAAATTTCTGGATATTTTTACGATAAAGCGAACTCAATAAATTAGCGTGAAACTTTTTTAAATTTCGTCTTTGTTTTCCTGGAAAATCAAAAAAACTTAAATTCTAATTCAAATCTAACCAAAATCTTGCTAAGCTATGTTCTAGTAAGATTTTAATATAGGCGGAACCATTTCATGGACTCTTACTGGACCAACCCACAAAAATAATGCTATTGTATATACTTTGATTTATGGCTTGAACTAATTTATGATCTTTGAAAATATTAGTATTGCCTACAGATTTCATACAAACATGTTTTGAGTTTTCGTGTATTATAACCAAATAATAGGTATGTCGCATACAAAATATAAAACACTGCTCAGTGCGCTTTCATAGTAATTAGGTATGTCGTTTGTTTATGTTGCAGGTTTCAAGTCTATAATTTTGCCTTCGTTTTATACATGTACCTAATCCTTTCTACGAATTAATATTTTTCAATATTTTTGTGTTTGAATTTTTATGGTCGAATGTAAGCGATTGCAATTGATTATCGGCACACATCCCCACGATTTTATTGTTCACTATCGATAGCATAGTGCTGTAAGTGCTATCTTCTCCCGATCAAGAGGTCCCGGGTTCAGCTCTCGGTCGGGTCGGGTGAATTATTTTTCTTGAACTTGGTGTTATACAAATTGCGTGGTTTTATTGAGAACATTGTAATCCAAATTGCGTGCTTTTATAGAGAATGTTAATTGCCTGACGTTATTGTTTATTGTTTACTTTGAATCCCAAAAATTAGGCCGATATCATACGGCATTATGTAGGTACAATTAATTTATTTTATTTTTTATATTTAATGAATTTATTTGTTCTCACTCAAAGTGAACACAAATATATACAGTCTCTGGTCCTCCTAACACAATGATAATAATTACATCGTGATGTTTGATGAGAGACAAGGCCGATATTTTTTATACAACGTGATCCGACCGACATCGGTGGCCTAGTATATAGATAGCATGGACTTCAGATCCAGGGTCCCGTGTTCGATTCCCGGTCGGGTCAGAGTTTTTTGTGTTTTTTTTTTCACTTTAAATTTCTGCCCAGGGTTGGCCTGTCTCAGATTGGACGGGACCGCAATATTGTCCTATTGGGAAGGGATTGCAATATTATCAATCATCCCCACAATTTTATTGTTCACTATCGGTAGCCTAGTGGTAAAGGTACTTTTTAATTTCTGACCAAGAGGTCCCGGGTTCAATTCCCGGTCGGGTCCGAAATTTGTACGTTTTTATTTTTTTTATATACCTACTTATTTGCAAATTTATTTAATATAGGTGGTCGGAAACTGGAACCAAACCCACGACCTTCAGTTACAAAGTCGGCGACGAAACTTCGTATGTAGAGCGTATTGGAGGTCGTGGGTTCTAATCCCGCTGCCGACCATTTCCACTTTAAAAACTTTTTTTTTTTTTTACCCATCACGCCGTTTCCCGAAGGGGGTAGGCAGAGAGTACGGATTTCCACTCTTTCCTATCCAAACAAACCTCTTTCGCTTCTTCCAAACGCATAACATTTCGCATACATGCTCTTCTATGTATGCGAAATGTTATGCGTTAAAAACATTAAAATTTTGCATTGTTATGCATTAAAAACTTTGCAAGCTTTGCTTTGAGTGAAAGATGTCAAAAGTATATTTGTGTTCACTTTGAGTGAGCCCAGAGTCATTTAAAAAATTATCGATCGATATTGTACCTTATATACCTACTTATATAGGTATATTGTAACAATATTCAATTGATTAGGTATACCTACGTAGGTATAATATGACTGTATTATAAATAAATTTATGTTTTATTCGGAGCTAGGTAGGCTGTCAATGAAAAATTTTATCGAATCCAACCAGCAGCAAAACCTGTCGAATGACAGACATAGGAAAGTTTGATAAATAGATTGTTCTATTTGACGACTTCTCGCATTGTAAGAGTTGCATGTAGGAACAATATTTCCCGCCGCGGACATCTTTTATTGTTTTCATAAAAACTATCGACTTTCAGACGAATAATATACATACCTAAGTACGAAAAATATTTCCGTAGTTGGATTGTATAGGTATGAAATTATATATGGTAAATAGTTCGCGTGGAACTGTTTCAAAGAAAATACCGAGTTACGAACGAACCTAACGAATTATTATATTTGATTATATACAGAAGAAACAATATTGTAAAATGCCATATTTTTGTCTAAAAACTAACAAAAACCGATATTGCGAGTAAAGTCAGAGACACTGCGTAAACAATAAGAAGGGTTTGCTATTGTTCTAAAAATCACCGCTACTTCTACCTACCTGCTATTATGTAGGTAGAATACCTACCCAACTAATGGTTTACATCGCTGCGAAAGTTCTCGAAGAAAAGAGTCTTATACACTGTATTACATTCCTTCGAAGCAAAGGTGAGCTATTTCGAAAAGGTGTGGGAAGTCGCGTTAGATCGATCGGGGAGGAAGAGTTGTACGTAGGAACAACACTGTGGTGATGTGAGTTCCTATGTTTCAACATATTATATTTCCTTCCGCGGACATCTGTTATTATTGTCATAGAAACTTCTTTTAGACGAACGATATAAATATTTTATTTTACATTTTAAATAAATGTTTTAAAGTATCTACACACATATTATTAGATTGTTTTTGTCATATTATCTACGAAAAAAAATTTGCGTGAAAGTGATTCAACGAAAATACCGGGTTACAAACGAACCTAACCAATTATTATATTTGATTTTTTAGAGAACAGACGACTAAATTTGCTCCCAAATATGATTTCTGCCAAAAATTTAAAGAAACCGTTATCTGCCCATGCTAACAAAGGACGTAGGTACCCATGAAACGGACTTACACCTTTGTAGATAAGTTCGAAGGAGACAGGTATACAGGCCTTTCCTCATTGTTTTGCTAATATTCGTCAAGTTTGTTATCTATCAGGTTCTTTTGTAAACCTTAATATTATTTATGACATGGGTGGACCTACAAAAATTAGGCGTTATTGGAATTTTGCTCAAATACCTAAATATGAAATTCTGCGAGCGTTACATGGGGCCTTAAATGTGACACCTATAATAACCAACAAACATCAAAACATATCCGTCTTATTTTATAAACAAAATCATTAATCGTAAGATTACGGATAACTCACTGATCAGTTTTTAATTCATTAATAAAAACATCCGCGTTTATTATGTATGAAGATGTAGGTATATCATAAAATTTTGTAAACAAACAAAATAGTAGCCGGGCAACGCGAGTGCTTACAACCAAGATGCACTATGTCAGATTTGAACGAGTTATTGATGCAGAATAGGTACCTTATTTTTTAATTATTTATTTTATATCATAATATAGTATAAATCATACGGGTCATGGCGGGTCAAAATCTACAGAGATCAGCTCACAATCAAGCGATATGCGTTAAGGGGCCTTTCCCCGAAAACACCCGTTTTTGGCAGTTTTACCAAAGAGATTACTCTGCAAGTCCGTAATATACAAAGCTGAAAGTTACGATTTATTGTAGAATGAACTTTAATTTAAAAAGTTAGGCTGGCAGATTTTTTAATAAAAGCATGCTTTTCGAGTAATTTTCATTTTACTGGAACATCTCGCAAATTTTTCTCGATAGATAACTCGAAAAATACAATACTTATAGATACGCAAGTTTCTGGATATTTTAACGATTAAGCCAACTCAATAAATTAGCGTGTAACTTTTTTAAATTTCGTCTTTGTTTTCCTGAAAAATCCAAAAAACTTAAATTCTCATTAAAATCTAATCAAAATCTTGTTAAATTATTTTCTAGTTAGATTTTATTAGAGGGCTAGTTGTACAATGGAATTTTTCTGGCCCAACCCACAAAATAATGCTATTGTGTGTTCCTTGATTTGATTGGCTTGATTCTCTCTGAATGACTTTTATGATCTTTTGAAAAGTATTGTATTTATCTACAGATTTCACACAAACATGATTTTCTTGTTTCCGGGTTTGCGTGTCAGTTATACAGCCAAATAATAATAATAAATGTCGCGTACAAAATTCAATACTTTTTAGGTGCAGTTCAGGGCACTTTCATAGTAATTGTGACGAATTACTTTATGCTGCATTTCTCAACACCTAAATAATGTGGTAGCTTTCATCCTTCTTTTTTTTATGGTCCACTGCCGGCCGATCAGATTAATTATAAGGGATTGCAATATTGTCAAACATCTCCACAATAATTTTATTGTTCACTATCGGTAGCCTAGTGGTAAAGGTACTTTTTAATTTCTGATCAAGAGGTTCCGGGTTCAAATCCCGGTCGGGTCCGAAATTTGTACTTTTTTTTATATATGTATGCAAATTTATTTATTATTTTTCACATAATGTGTCTTTCAAATATGTCATTGAAGCTGTAAAAATAATAATAAACAGGACAATAAAACGCGCTGTTTTGTGCATATTACAACCACCTCATTAGGCTACTATAAAAGCTTGTGCCGTGAAAGAGGAAGGTGGTCGGCAACTGGAACCCAACCCACGACCTTCAGTTACAAAGTCGGCGACGGAACCTCGTACGTAGAGCGTATTGGAGGTCGTGGGTTCGAATCCCGGTGCCGACCATTTCCACTTTAAAAACACAAGCTTTGTTTTGTGTGAAAGATGTCAAAAGTATATTTGTGTTCACTTTGAGTGAGCCCAGATTCATTAAAAAAAATATCGATCGATATTGTACCTTATATATAGGTATATTGTAACAATATTAAATTGAATAGGAACCTACGTATAATATGACTATACTATAAAAAAAATATGTTTTATGCGGATCTATGAAGGCTGTAAATGAAAAATTTTATCGAATCCAACCAGCAGCAAAACCTGTCTGACGACAGACATAGGAAAGTTTGATAAATTGATTGTTCCATTTGACGACTTCTCATTCTCCATTTGAAGAGTTGCATGTAGGAACAATATTTTCCGCTGCGGACATCTTTTATTGTTATCATAGAAACTATAGGCTTTCAGACAAATAAAATACCTACCTAAGTATGAAAAATATTTCCGTAGTTGTATTGTATAGGTATGAAATTATGTATGATAAATAGTTCGCGTGGAAGGAACTGTTTCAAAGAAAATACCGAGTTACGAACGAACTTAACGAATTATTATATTAGATTTTTTACCTACAGAAGAGACAATATTGTAAAATACCATATCTGTCTAAAAACTAATAAAAACCGATTGCAAATAATATCAGAGACTCTGTTTGCGTTACAATAGGAAGGGTTTGCTTTTGTTCAAAAAATCACCGCCACGTCTACCTACCTGCTATTATGTAGCTGTACCTACCCAACCATTGGTTTACTGCGAATATTCTCGAAGTCATTGAACTCGCGTAAGATTGATAAATAAATAAATAAATATTATATTTCCTGCCAAAGACATCTGTTTATTTTTGTCAAAGAAACTACTTTCAAACGAATAATACCTATAAATATTTTTTTTAAATTTAAAATGTTTTAAAGTACACATTCCCGTAGTTAGATTGTTTTTGTCATATTATCTAGGAAAAATATTTTGCGTGAATGTCGGTGGAAGAAGCGAAAGAAGTATGCTTGGATAGAAAAGAGTGGATGTCCGTTCTCTCTGCCTACCCCTTACGGGACACGGCGTGATGGGTAAAAAAAAAAAATTGCGTGAAAGTGATTCAACGAAAATACCGGGTTACGAACGAACCTAATCAATTGTTATATTTGATTCATTAGAAAACCGATGATATCTAAATCACACTAAACTTTTATTTTTACCAAAAATTGGAAGAAACCGTTACCTGCCCTACTAACAAAGGACGTAGGTACCCATGAAACGGACTTACACCTCTGTAGAAGTTCGAAGGAGACAGGTATACAGGCCTTTCGTCATTGTTTTGCTAATATTCGTCAACTTTGTTATCTATCAGGTTCTTTTGTAAACCTTCATATTATTTATGACATGGGTGGACCTACAAAAATTAGGCGTTATTGGAATTTTGCTCAAATACCTAAATATGAAATTCTGCGAGCGTTACATGGGGCCTTAAACTATCTCGATGACAGCTTGATCGTAATATTTTCCATCGCTGAGCTATTTTTTCCACTGATCGCAGTTTTTAAATAATAGCAGTAAGGGTTGCGTCCTCCCAAGCCCCTGGATGTTTTAGGAACCTTAGTTCTCACTTCATCCAGTCTTTATAAACCAAAAAAAGAAAAGTTTTAAATAGTAGACAATTAAAAGTGCAAGGTTTTAGATAAAAGTCGGATGGAATTCATCTGACGCGCCAAGTAGAAAAAGATTCTTGAAAACAAAATAAATCATCATCGAGTCTATCGAGTCTTCGTCGAGTATACACAGAACACGCACCGTTCGTCTAGCGACGCGCAACGTGGCACGCGACCTAACATCCAAGCTGAAACCCCATGGTAGCAAGGTGGGCGGTGCACTGACTTATTATAATTGTGCAATACTCGCATAAATTCTCGACAAGCGCAAGTCTCGTCTTAAGCACACAAGACAAGAACTGAATATCAGCAATAAAATCAGCATCAATTAATTCGGATGCTGATATTGAAATCGTTGCTGATAATCAGCTGATGTTGATGCTTATATTTGCAACATCGCTGCTGGACACCATGGAAACAACAATTTATTAGTAGACGATGACAGTTGTTTCCGGTTATTATTTCCTTAGTGACCATATCAACAACGGTTAGGAAAATAATAATATACCTACTCTATTTTCAAGCTCTGGGTGTTTGTTCGTTTGGTATAAATGCACCTTAAGATACAACAACGTCTCAGTACAATATGATAAAAAACTAGTTTGTAAATAACGCAATCGCGTTACCATTAATGATGACGAAACGTGGACATGGACGAAAAAAGAGGAATGTAGTATAAAGAAGAATAAGTGGTAAGACTGTGGGATATTGTAATGAGTTAAAATTATTATTTTATTTCTCTCTACGCAACAATTGTTGCTTTTACATTAAAAATATGTTATACATTTTGATAACGCCATGGTTATTATAAGATGGCATAAAAAAAAATCACAATTTCACATTAAAACAAACAAAAATAAAACTATTATAAGTTTTCACTTCGAATAAAATCATTATTTTCCATATTTTCTCACGACCGAGCAACTAGGTAGGTACATTGCCGGTAATCGCTCAAAGTCCAAGTGACACGTGCCCTTGGACTATGAAGACATGCAAGGGACACGAGGACAATCTGTATGAAATCATGCACCCGCTGCATGATCGAGCTTGTACTTGTAACATTAACATCAAAAAGGTTGGTCTTGAAAAAACTAAGTACCTGCCTGGCTACTGATTGGCTCTCGAGAGTGGCAGCCATTTTTCCAATAAGAAAAGTAGAATGGCGTCGTCCATCATTGGCCCAATGAAGGACCAGGGCAGCCATCTTTTCTTGGAGTGGGGGCATTCTCTCGGGGGGGTTCTGGGTTTTTGTATAAAACTCTGTAATTATATTTGGTAAAACTTCAGTTTAGTCACTTCTAATGATTTCGAGGTTATTTTATATTCGATTTGAATAGGTTAGGTTAAGGTTGGAACGTAGCTAAGAAGGGTGGTTAGGGGGGTGGAACCCCCCCCCCCATACATTTCTGGACACCTCCTCGAGTGAAAACACGGTAATAAATTTATAAATGTTGATATGCCAATGATATAAAATAAAATCAAAATAAATAAATAAAAAAATAATCTAGCGTAATTCAAATTTTTGGGTATAAGATGGTACCACCGCATCACGAACAACACTATACGTCGGCGCACCCAGCGTGAGCCTACCGCTTCTACCATTATGTGGAGGAAATGGACTTGGCTGGGGCATGTGTTAAGGATGCCGAATGACAGTTGGCCGAGGAGAGCGCTGTTCTTCCTCCCATCAGGGTCCCGAAGACGAGGAAGACTCTCTCATACTGTGTTCCGCTCCTTCGAAGCAGAGCCGAGGAATCTGAACATGGTGTGGGAGGAGGTCATAAACGTTGCGCAAGATCGAGTGCAATATAGAGCTCTGTTTGCCTCCCTATGCCCCTAAGTGGGGCCTTTAGGGACTTGGGATTGGATTGGTATGTCAAAATCGCCGCCGGACTGAAGCTTTACCCATAAAATAATCATAAACAATTTCTCTCAAATATCTTCAAAATATTTATTTTCGATTAATTGGTTATTCGATGAATTGATCATTCGTCGAATTGATTTTCGATGAACTCGTTTTCGATGAACTAGTCGTGAATCGGTAGGTACTTACTTGAAATATAAAAAACTTGGGAACCCCGGCTAAGGTCTTTGAGTTTATGATAGGTCTCGTGATGTCAGAAGTGTTGTAGTACCCTCCCTTATCATACGCACACAGTTCATCATTTTCGCCGCCGTGGGTCATTACAGCTACGGCCACACACGACACTTCATCCTTATTAAGGGCTGCAACTGTAACATACCACAATAATGTTATAACATTTATATGCATCTTTCATATTCTTTTATTCACATAAAGATACAGGATACAGACAAACAATTCTAAAATCAAATCATAAACTCATTACACATTAAAAGGTTTGTCCTTCCCAGACAGCAATGAGATGCTGGTATGAGGGGGAGGTTGTTTTTTAAATTGATCAATATTCTTGAGTCGCTTTATGTTATCTGGTAGCGAATTGAACAATTCAATAGCTGTATACAAAAAACTATATCTCTCTCTGTTCGTTCTAGGGTTTTCTGGTATGATATTTCTTGCCGTCCTTGTAATTCTTGAGTGTACATCAGTGTTCATCTGAAACTTTATATTGCTTTTAATTAAGTTATTTGCAACTTTGAACATCATTTTTGTTTTCTCTGCATAATATATAAGTTCATCTAGATTGAACATGTAAGTTATAGTATACACATCAAGTGTTCTTGTATATCTATCAAGATTGAAAGTAATCTTCAGATCCTTGTTCATGATTCTCTGGATTATTCCCCTCATCTGCTGGCTGCACTGAGACCACACAGTCAATCCATAGTGAATTCGCGGAACTACAAAAGCATTATAAATGTTTTTCTTTGTTTTATCATCAAAAAAGTCAGCCCGTCTCAATATTCCCACAATTGGTCCAAGTTTTTTTTCTAATTGACTCTATACGATTTTACGGAAATTTAAATAAAACAATTTATTTGTTATTCCACAAATTTAATAACCTGACTATAGTTTCGCAGGAACAGATCCTGCATGGTCACAGGTAATTTAGAAACGATTCTAAGTCACATGTGAAACAGTTGTAACACAGCTCTTGCAAAGGACCAGTGAGATCTAGTCGAAAGCTCGAGCATCGACTCAAAAAAACTACGCGGAGAACCGAAAACAGGTAAAAAACGGCATATAAAACTTGCGTGGACTTCAGATCACGAGGTCCCGGGTTCGATTCCCGGTCAGGTCAGAGTTTTTCTAAGTGTTTTTTCAATTGAAATTTCTATCCGGGGTTGGCCTATCTCAGATTGGACGGGACCGGTTGACTGGAAAAAATTGTCTCAATAAGTTCCGCCGGCTATACTGACACCTTTGTATAGAAAAGTGTTATATTATTATTGTCAAAACATTTCACAATATACCATATAAAGCATACATCATTGTAGAAAAATTAATAAAAAAAATAAAATTAAATACAATGCTATATACTAAATACAAAAATATCGGTATTATTTCTCATGATACATCACGGTGTAATGTAATCATGAGAGATCTTCGAACTACAGAGAAAGGAACTTTCTTAACACCCTACATGAGGACAACAGAACTGCCTTTTGAATGGCATAACTGAGACCACTAAAGGAAGTACAGTCCAATTCCGTTTGGTTCCACTTAATAATTCCAAAAGAATATAAAATTTTCGGTATAACCCTTGAATTAATAGCCATAATTTTGAATCTTCCTGAAAGAAAACTTTTTTTAATCTTTTCATGAATTCATTTTTAATGTTATTTTTAATGATTTTGTGATTAAAAACCAGATTTTATTGAAAACCAACATATTTGTAATTTTGATTATCTAAAAGAGGAATATTTGAAACTGGTGTTGAACTGTTTTGATCGTTGTTTCGGATAATTCATTTTTGAACATTAATTTTTGCGCATTTTTCTAAGCCAAATTCCATTTTTATAATATCATCGCTGAATTTTTTTGTAATTTCTACTAATTTTTTTAATTCATTTGAATTTTTACCAAATAATTTTAAAGCATCCATATAAAGCAAATGATTAAATTTACAACCAGATCTTTTTAATTGATAGCCACAATTTGATGATTCCAATAATTTACTTAGGGGATTTAGAGCTAAGCAGAACCAAAGCGGACTTAGACTATCTCCTTGAAAAATACCTCTATTGATATGGATTGATTCTGTAATATATTTTCCAGATGGTTGAGAAACAGATATTTTTGCTCTCCATTTTGACATCAATTATTTTAGAAACAGAACCTCGAACCGACAGAACATCCCGGCGAGCAATGGTGCACAACAGAGTGCATGATGGCCACGAGTCGACCCTCAGCAGTGAGGACGACGACTGGTAAGGTAAGGCAATTTTAGAAATTCTACAAGTTTGTTGTTAAGTTTATATATTTTCAAAACTTTTATTAGCCAAGAATGTGGGACTGAATCATATGCTTTTTTGTAATCAATCCATGCCATAGCGATATTTTTCTTTTTGTGTTTCACCTGCTCACAAAGTCACAAATAATACTGTCTATTAAAAGCAATTCCTTTGTGCCACGAGATCCCATTTTACATCCATTTTGTCTGACAGATAAAATATCATTTTCGATTAAGTATGAATTAATTTTGTTTGAAATTATAGATGTCAAAAGTTTATAAACTGTTGGTAAGCATGTAATTGGTCTAAAGTTATTTAGACCAATGTCTAAAGTTATTTGGAGTTGAAGCATTATTGACTTTTGGGATCATGTGGGTTATTTCTTCTGTTAGGAATTCTTCTTCTTCTGAAGGTCTAAATTTTCAATTGCAGATTGAAACTGTCTTGCCAAAATTTTATGTGAATTTGCAAATTTTTTAATCCAAAAGTTTTGTAGCCCGTTTTTTTCCGGAGATTTCCAATTATGTAATTTTTTTAATGCAGTTTTATCATCAATCAAATTTATATAAATGTTTTGCTTTTCTGGATATTCCGAATTAATTTCTTATTATTATAATACAAGTAATACAACCCGCGAAAATCTAAAACAAAACAGTTACATATATTTGTATATCTATACCTTGATTATAGTACTTAAAATATATAAATATTATACCTTCCTACCTACATCTATGTATAATAGGTACCTAGTCTATTTATACTAATACACTTATATAGATAGCTAAAGTTACAGCAGGGCTATTCACGAAAAAGTTTACGTTTAGAACTAGTCAAATATTTGAGACTCAAGGGGGCGTTGCACGAAAATACCCGTTTTTTTTTTTCATTTTTATTTTATCGATTTTACTTAGGTGATAATTCTGAGTCCACGAAACTGAAACTTCTGTTTTATTGTAGAATGAACATAAACTAAATAGCTTAGCTGGTTTAGGAAACTTAATGAATTTTTTTTGAACGTCTGTCAATTTTTTTCTCCTTCTGTGCTCACTCAACGTGAACACAGTGAAATGGGTATATAAAATAAACAGGGGTTAGTCGGGGTTGGGGAAGCTTTCTTCTCTTCTTTGGTCATCTTTATCATCTTATGTTCTGGGGATGGCGATATTGTTGACTTCCAGGTTATAGTTGAATACATCGAATTACTTACTTGGACAGAGTATGGATGGAAGGTTCCTGGAGACAACCCGTTGATTACCATTTCTTGCCTGGCTAGCTTGGACATGTGAGCAGCTCTCACCATCAGGGACTTGTGAAAGTTCGGTTTCTCAAAAACACAGATAAATGAAAGTCCGATTTGCACTATATACTGTTTATTGGAACGAATACTTGCGGTTTAGTTTATCAGTTTCAAGTCTTACATCAATGTGATATGGAGACACCCTTTACATATAATTGTTTATTTATTAATTGATATGAATTTACTAGAACATTAACTTTCTCAACACTGTCTCACATTATTGTCTGAGGGCGGCATATACAGTCTAATCGAAATACACTGGAACGTCGCCTCCTTCTAATATTTATGACATGTGATTCTATTAATATTATTAGAATTTATTTTTTAACAATTATTTGAATTTATTTTTAACAATGAGTTTGCACTTTTCAATTTATTATAAGCGGAAGGCTTTGGTCAGTTAATTTAACAAAGAAATCACTGTACATGACGAATGGTTAGTTATAAAGTTCTGTAGGCTATCACTTAATTTCTCTTTTATATTTTACATCACTTTGCTTTATGGCGGGAGCTCGCGGTAGCCCGAAGGCCGCCGCTTAGCCTCCACCAAATTACGTGTTTTAAGCAAGAGGAAGATGGTCTACACCTGGGATCGAACCCTCGACCTCCAGTACGCGACAGTACGAAAGCCGGCGTTGTAACCGCTAGGCTACCAAACACTTCTAATAGGTATAACAGATAACACAAACACAAAACGTTTCACTATACATTACAATAACAAACCACTAGCATTGTCAATAACAATAACACATTACATATGACAAAGTACTTACTTTGCTTGACAACTCTCTTTATAACTTTTGTCGTCGGATCCTTGTACACACACGGTTCAGAAAAGTCCATCTTTAAAAAACATTTCTTCAAAGGATTAAGTTCCTTTTCTATTGTACCATTTCTTAGTTTTTGCCAGTCGCCTTCATATTTTAAATTATTAAAGATATAAGCCACTTTCTTTCCCTTTAGATTCTTTAGAACATTATAGTGGGGTAGTTCATCACTAAAAAAATAATACAAATTGAAATACCTACCTACCAATTAATAATAAAAAATTACAACTAATATGAATTCGATTTTGTATAGTACTTATTTATTTTATTTATTTATTTTATTTTATTTTGACACTTCTACGCAACTTGATGTTGCTTTTACAGTATCTATATAATAATTTAGAAATGTTTTTTTATTTGCCTTTTGTCGTTGCTTTACGGTATGTCGGAGCATCACGCCTAAACGGCTGAACCGATTTCACTAATTCTTTTTTTGTCGTGTTGGCTTTTATCAGTAGAAGGTTCTTATGAAAGAAAAAATTAAGAAAATTGCGTGGTAAATCTACATAATAATTCAGAAATGTTTTTTTATTAGCTTTTTACCTAATGTCATCGCATCACGCCTAAACGGCTGAACCGATTTCACTAATTCTTTTTTTGTCGTGTTGGCTTTTATCAGTAGAAGGTTCTTATGAAAGAAAAAATTAAGAAAGTTGCGTGGTAAATTGGGAAATTAAATAAAACTCGCATTAGCCCCTCCTCTATCTAATTAATAATTCAAAAATGTTTTTTATTTGCTTTTTACCGTATGTCATAGCATGACGCTCAAAATACAAAAGCTACATCAGATATGAATCTGCACAGAGCCGTGCAAAATGCCGGAGAAGGTTCTTTAATACAATTTGCTGCATTAACTTTAATATATTTAGAGCTATTTAAAAAACCCTATTTTTTAGGATCTTCATACAAAATTTTAATAAACATTAAAAGTGTCATTCTTCTTTTTCTGTGCTTATGTCAGTTATAGAGGTCTACAAAGCAATGGGAAGCTAGACTAGAACCTGTTTAATTATACCTACCGATCAAGCCTGACAATCGGAATAAAAAACGTAAAGCAAGACGGGTATAAGCTAGTATAATAATATTATACAAACAATATTATGGTACATTTACACTTTCAACTTAACTTATCCTTACAGCTTATATTCGTGTGGTTTTAAATCAAAATAGAGAGAACCAAAACATATTAATATTACACCTGCAAACTCAAATACATGATATAAAACCCACTTTACTTTCATTCTATCTGACATTTCAAAATTCACGCTTACATACCACCACACAATGCCATACACAATACGCATCCTCACACGCTGCATTCACACATACACAATTCAGTAATATATAGCATGTCACTCAGTGTTGGTATACTTGTGTAGTTATTTCCGCTAAATGGCTATTTTATGTTAGTGTGGAATAAGAAAATTCAGCAAAAAATGTGAGGATATAGTTTTTATGTAATACACAAAAATGTGTACCTAGTAGAAAACGGGTGTTTTTACATTCTCATTATGAATTACTACACGGTAAACACCAATAATATTAATCATAAAATAATTATTATAAATGCATTGTCGTGTGGCAAAATTTAAGTCCCAAAATATTTTTCAATCAGTCTTGAAATTAAAAACATATCGAGCGAAAAGACCACAGCAGGTCAACGTAAATGGGTTGAATAAAAAAAAAATAAAACCTTTGGAATTCTACGGAAAACACTGATTTTTTTTCATCTAGACAGGGCTGGATGGCGGGCCAAATTTAATGATTCATAATGAGCGGCGGGCCGCAAACAAGAAGAAGGAGAATATTTTCTTCTTCTTTTTAGAAAAGAGACAACCATTCGCCATTTCATATGTATAATAATCGCTGGCCGCGTAATGGCCTGATGTACACATCTGAACCCGCTCGCTAACGTAACTTATGTCACGTTGCATGCAACGTTTCAAATTTCTATTACTATCGCGCACTATGGAATATTGATACGTTGCATGCAACGTGACATTGATTACGTCACGTGTTCAGATGTGTACAAAATGACCGCGACGCACTTTGTCCAGGCTCGATCTAGAACCTCTAAAAGGTAAATCAAAATAAAATGAAAAGTTATAGATATACACGAATTCTTACATGCGGTTTCCAGTTTGTAAAGCTGCCATTGTTTTGAGTTTTTTTTCTGATTAATGTTGTAGTAGTAACTCAAATTTCCAGAGACTCGTTAACGAGGAATATAAAGCAATATGTACTGACGTAAATTCGCAATTTTCATGGATAAGCGATAACGCAATGATAATCTAATCACTATTTACATATTATTATCTTTATTTATTCTTTATTCTTTATTATCTCCCCTAGGTCTCATGCGAGACACTTGGGTTCGTCTTTTTCATAACAAAAACAATAAGTACAATCTCAATAGTTTCAACAGATTAACAAAAATATTCACAGAAAAAAAAAAAAGAAAATTTAGAGATGACAAACTTTAAAATAAACCATAATTATATAATCAGAAGTCAATAGGAAGCTGATAACAGGTAATAAGTATTAAATACCAGAAGAATGTAAAGGGTTCTTCTGGCATTACGTCAAATACATAGTCAAGAACGGAAGCAGCACATAGAATATATGAGGGAAACAGTGAACCAGTAAGTGCAGAAAAAGAGACAAGAACAAAGTCCAACACGGTCATCTACACATATGTACGTACAGGTTAAGTTTGTTAGTATAAAGATATCTATGGTAAGTAAAATTGATGCTAGACAGTATTACCGCTAAGCATCTCGTCAGTAGAGTAAAATGTATTATCCACAAGATACTTTTTCACCTCTCTCCGGAAGGCAATCGTTGTGAGGGATTTCATATTTTCTGGGAGTCTATTAAATAGACGTAGGTACACTCATACACACAAAGCTTTTGGACATCTTGGCCAGACGATGTTCTATAGGTCTGACAAGATTCTTATTGCGTGTGTCATGGCTGTGGTGGTCGGAATTTAAAGGCGTATTCTCTATGTTTTTATGGGCATAAACAACGCATTCAAAAATAAACATACTGGGCTGGGTAAGAATACCTTGCTCTTTAAAAAATGATCTGCAAGATTGTCTTGGGCTCAAGCCAAGAAGGGTTCTGAGCGCCCTCTTTTGAAGCACAAACACCCTGGATGACTCTGACCCCATTCCCCAAAACATAACACCATATGATAACAAAGAATGAAAATAAGCATAATAAATTGATTTGGCTGTGTTATTCCCACATATTTCTTTTACTTTTTTTATCGCGTAGATGGCTGAATTCAATTTCTTACATAGTTGGTCAATATGTGCACCCCATTGTAATCCCCTGTCTACAGTAATCCCCAAAAATTTACATTGGTTGGCAACTTTCATGCCTCTATCAGATAGAGCGCTTGTAATTGTGTCAGAACAGCTTTGTCCCCCCAGAGAGAAGCTCATAGTATTTGTTTTCGTTATGTTTAGTGCTAGCGCATTATCGAGAAACCACCTCTCCAATTGGACTATCTCATGCAATCTATCCTCCGCCATACTTGCTACATTTCTTTTTGCCCTCAAAATCAGTGAAGTATCATCGGCAAACATGACGACTTCAGCAGTTTTATTTAAAGAGTGAGGCAAATCATCGATAAATAAATATCAATTGAGTTTCCGCTGACAAATTTCATTGAAATTTACTAAAAACCTTTGAACATTTTTAAGATACTTCGGCAGCTTAGTGTTTTTTTAGGCGCTAATTTTTGATGATCAAGAGGTCCCGAGTTCGATTCCCGATATGATCAGAAGTATTTTTCAATTGGAATGTCTCCAGAGGGTTGCCTAGCTGTCTCAGATTGGATGGAACGGTTTGCCGTGTCCCTCAAGGGGTAGGCAGTGAGAACAGACCGCCAATATCTTCTATCCAAGAATACTTCTTTCGCTTCTTCCACCGACATACCATTTCTCATACAACCTCTCCTATTTCTCTTACTTCTGACCTGACCTTCTTGAGGGCTGAATGAATATTTTCGATCCACGTCCTTCTCAGTCGTCCACGGCTTTCTTTCAGCCTTATAATGTGTCTTTCCACATGCCTAAACCATCTCATCTTATTGACTTTCATATTTGTAATATCACTAACTTCTATACCTGCCTATCACATTCCTTCCTAATATTCTCATTTCTTTCCATATCTCAAAGAGTTTTACCACAATATATTCTTCTCGGAGCTCTCTTCGTAAACCTTGTTTAGTATGTATAAATGTTGAGTTTTGTAAATTATATTTTAAAACATTGTGTTTTTGACTCTTTTAGTATGTAACCTTACTTGTCATGCGTTTCCGGTTGTTGAAAAATAAAGGCGCGCTCCCGCATACAGTTGTATTAAGTCGTATTATAATAAAGTTATATATTTTCAAGATATACCGCTGTCTTCTTTCATAACCTAACAATAAAAAACCAGATATGATAAAGAGTATTTATATAATTTAATATCGACCATTTCTATCATTGTAGAGAGGGTATGGACAATGGACGTTGCTGGGGCATTTTTTAAGGATGCCGAATTACAGTTGGCTGAGGATAGCGCTATTCTTCCTTTCCATCAGCGTCTCAATGAAGACATCTCATCTCATATCGTGTTCCGATCCTTTGACAGATCTGAGGGACTTGGACATAGTTTTGGAGGTGGCCATTGAGACTGCTCCAGATCGGGCGTAGTGTTTCTTCTCTATGCCCCTAAGTTAGGTCAAAACAGGGAAAATTGATCGATTGTGTAACTAATTGAACGAAGGTCATAAACATTGCGCAAGTTCTAGCGCAATGGAGAGATCTTGTTGCCTCTCTGTCCTCCGGAGTGGGTTTAAAAGGGAAGAATTATTGTATTGTATTGTATTGTATAATTTCAATATTGTTTAGTGTTTGATATGAATCGCCTTCTATGTAAGCTCATAACAATTTCATCAAATTATTGACAGCTGTTGTAATTAAATCGACATTTTATCAAGTACCTACGTAGGTAGTAGGTACCTATTAATAATTATTTTATTAATTGATTTGTTTTCTGTTCAATTATAAGTTATTTAAAATAAACACTCCAACATCCTTTCAGTCTAAAAAATACAACAACTTTGATAATAATTGCTGACAATTTATAACCAAATGCCGCCATTCGAACATCCCCGCTCCCCCTTTTGAATCAATAATGGGTGATTCTAAACCACCCTTGAACAACCATTAACACATTAAAAAAATATTCAAATCAGTCCAGTTTTGAAAAAGAAAGTATAACAAAGAATCTGTACTCTGGAAGCATTTTTTTGTAAAATAAAAATGAAACTGTGCTCACTCAAAGTGAACACAAATACACTCATTGACTCTTTCACAGTAAACTACTTAAAAAACTTGTGTCGTGAAATAGGAAGATGGTTCATATTTTATTTTGACAAAGAGTTTATGTATCAGTTTCTTTAAATTTTCGTTTCCGTACTTAAGCAATTATTTAGATAGGTGACCTACCAGGTGACTTGTTATTTTTAGCCGTTTTAGAGCGCTGATATTGATGGTAAAGCTACTGATTCATCATCGTCCGATTCTGGAGGGATGTACCTAGTGTGAGACTTGTTGTGTTGATGTTGGGATTACGAAATTTGTGGAAATATTCCTTCCAGGCCATTTTATCTTTTCCTTATCTGACACTACTCATTGCTCCTTCGCTCTTTTTACATAACGCCGGCTGGGCTACCAACCACTTCAAAGATAAAGAAAAGATTAGTAATTCCATAAAATGTAATATTGGCTTCGTGAATACAAAAATAATATATTTACCTACTTTCTTTTAAGAAACACCTTCAGATGTGTTAATGAAACGTTTATCAAAAAATGTGATCGACACTCGTTTTATTGATTAATTAATTTATTTGTTCAAAATTGACATGTTCGTTTAAACAAATCAGACAAACAGGGCCGTAACCAGGAATTCATTTCGGGGGGATGGGAGGCCGTCATAAGTCCCCTTTGTAGTATTTGGTGAGGTTTCAGAATACCCCCCCCCCCTCCCCCAACTTGGTTATTTTATATTTTAGTATTTTTTCACAAGTTATGCTCTTTATGCCCTACGGCAAAAAGGTAGGCACATACCTAAAAATAAATAAAACCCGTAATCGTGTGACAAAATTTAATTTACCTAATGTGCATACGACTATAGACAAACTTAAGAACCTGAAATTTATGTTTAGTGTAGAATGAATCTTCGTTAAATAGAAAAAATGTGAAAATAAATCTTAATTAATGGTTGGATTTTGTTTCATTCACCTAAAAAGATTTTTTTTTCAAGAAAACGACACCTGGAAACGGGTGCTGTCCTCGTTTCACTTTTAGGGATGAACTCAATTGATCCCCCTCCCCCCTTTCGAGCTCACGTGATTAAAGGATGGCCCCTTACGTGGAATACAATTAACGTAGATATTAAGTACATATCCTAAAACATTTTAATAAGTATAGGTGCCTACCTATGTATAAAATGGTGGGTTCTTGCCTAAGGAATTTGAGAAAGGGGTAGAGGTTTTACCCCCAAGACCCCCCTGGCTACGGCCCTGCAAATAATATCAATTATTTCATAATATAACCAACCACACAGTTTTGTCACCTGTGTTCTGGCCTAGTATTACGTTTAGCTGTCAATATTGAAAAAAAAAATGTTATTATTGTTTTGACGTTAGCTGAGAAGGTGCACGACGTATTAGTTAGCTGGATTAATATTGGTTTATTATCAAAATGGCTGAACCTCGAAATCAACAAAAGCGCCAGCAAATGCATTCTAGTGTCCTGTACAATCGACTCGAAAAATCGTTGTTCATGAAGATAATAATGTTTGCTCCTATTTCAAGTGGCAGCAAACATACCATAAGAGCGCACAAATTCTTAACTCAGACGCTGGGCGTCCTCCTCATATTTTTCTTTGGGTACCAATTTTGGTATCGCATTTACAGATTTTTCTTCATTAAAGCTTCTAATAATCTTGAGTTGAAACTAACGATCAAGTTATCCTCCATGCTTTTTATTCTGATCGATATATTGTTTTATCTCATTTTCTATCTAAATTTCGTGTTTTATCAATTTGAAAAACATCGTACTTATGTTGTAAAGACTATTAACATGCTAAGGAAAGTGGTAAACGCGTATAATCTCTTAAATGTGAACTGTTTAAAGTGTTTCCTTTACATTTCGATATTTGGATTTGCGATTTCTGCACATATTTTTTACTTTGGCTACATCGATCTAAATATTTTATCATACTTATTTACCGCTCTTCTTTATGAATTTATTTTTATAAAAATAGTTTGTTTAAATGTGATTTTCCAAAAGTATTTTCACCTCTTGCACAGGAACATGAAGTTTTTTTTTAATTGCAAATATGCCAAATTTACTGCTGATGATCAGATGGCGAAATATCCACTTTTTAAAACGTTTATTCCGTCAAAACTATTTGATGAACGATCTCAGTCGCTGGGAAAATTCCTTGATATTTACATACAAATGTCAGCATTGTATAGAAGTACACTCTCAATGTATTCTATATGGGTAAGCACTATTAGGTATATCTTCTATATATTAATACGTGAAGGAAAAAACTTGTGACCATTTATTCGAAAATTGCGAGGACGGAGGACTATGAAATTTCGCACACTTATAGTTTATATAGAGAAGGGGTGGCGAATGCTAATATTTTTTTTAAAATTACGCATAAAAATAGATTACATAAAAACCCTACGCACTTTACTAATGCTATTTTTTTCATAATAAATAGAATAGATTAATATTTTTTGTATTAAGTAATATTATGTTTGGGGCCTGATATAAATATTGTGCAGCTCTTCATTGGTTCTAATGTGCTACAGTTCGCCCTCTCCCTCTCTCACTGGTCCACAGATTCGACGCAGAACCTTCCTTTCAAAGATGTCCAGCATATCTGCCATCCTTATTGTCAGTGTTAGAGAGTAGGTATAATATGTGTTCTGTGGTTAGCGCCTCGCACCCATAGGTCAACACAGTGCGTATGACTGTTTTATGGATGGTTATTTTCATTTTCCTGTAGATGCCACGTGATTTGAACACTGGCAGCAGGGAGAAGTAAGTTTTGTTGGCCGCTGTAAGCTGTAATTCTCTTTCGAATTTCTGTTGGGTCTTCATTATTCTGAGTGAGACAAGATCCTAATAGGTGGACTGTTCTACCACACGCAAAAGTTTGTCAAGGAATGGTTAATAAAGTGTGGATTTATATACCTCGAACTATTTTGGTCGCATTTACACAAGGGGTTATATGGTTCCTTTATTAAAGAAAGACTGGATAATTAAGAAGGGTGATATAACCAGAAGTCCGATAGATAAGAAGTCATTTGATTTCGGGTTTTCTAAAGTTTGTGTGGGAGTAAGCAAAGCCTTCACATACAGTGTAGATGTCAGTAAATCTTAACTAATCATAATACCTACACATTACTATAGTTTACGAGGTGTTTCAGATGGTTCAGAGATTGCTGATGAGTTTCTGGCACTACATCAACACTATTATTTTTGTGGTAGTTTACACCCACCAGGTAAGAATTTTCATAGTACATAATATGAAGTAGTTACTTAATAATACCTAATACAAACCATTTTGGCTTGTAGTACTCCAGTAACTTAAACATCTGAGAGCTGCGACCTCGCTATTTTTTTCTACCTACTTACATTATTTAAAATCTCGTGATATCTTTCGAATAGAATTTCCGTATTGAATTATACGAAATTATAGAGCTACTGAAGCAGACTTAGATAATATGAAGTAATTTATTTTCATAAACAGAGTAATACCATGATACAAATAAAGAGCCTTTTACAGCGGCGTCATTTAAATTAAATTTTTAAAATTAAAGTGGCATGACTATAATAGTTAGACACTAGCTTATACCCGTTTTGCTTTACGTTTTTGATTCCGATTGTCAGGCTTGATCGGTAGGTAATTAAACAGGTTCTAGTCTAGCTTCCCATTGCTTTGTAGACCTCTATAACTGACATAAGCACAGAAAAAAAAGAATGACACTTTTAATGTTTATTAAAATTTTGTATGAAGATCCTAATAAATGGGTTTTTTTAATTAGCTCTAAATATATTAAAGTTAATGCAGCAAATTGTATTAAAGAACCTTCTCCGGCATTTTGCACGGCTCTGTGCAGATTCATATCTGACGTAGCATTTGTATTTTGAGCGTGATGCTATGACATACGGTAAAAAGCAAAATAAAAAAACATTTCTGAATTATTATTTAGATAGAGAAGGAGGGGCTAATGCGAGTTTTATTTAATTTCCCAATTTACCACGCAACTTTCTTAATTTTTTCTTTCATAAGAACCTTCTACTGATAAAAGCCAACACGACAAAAAAAGAATTAGTGAAATCGGTTCAGCCGTTTAGGCGTGATGCGATGACATTACGTAAAAAGCTAATAAAAAAACATTTCTGAATTATTATGTAGATTTACCACGCAACTTTCTTAATTTTTTCTTTCATAAGAACCTTCTACTGATAAAAGCCAAAACGACAAAAAAAGAATTAGTGAAATCGGTTCAGCCGTTTAGGCGTGATGCTCTAACATACGATAGAGCAACGATAAAAGGCAAATTAAAAAACATTTCTAAATTATTATGTAGACTAGCTTATACCCGTCTTGCTTTACGTTTTTGATTCCGATTGTCAGGCTTGATCGGTAGGTAATTAAACAGGTTCTAGTCTAGCTTCCCATTGCTTTGTAGACCTCTATAACTGACATAAGCACAGAAAAAGAAGAATGACACTTTTAATGTTTATTAAAATTGATCCTAATAAATGGGTTTTTTTAATTAGCTCTAAATATATTAAAGTTAATGCAGCAAATTGTATTAAAGAACCTTCTCCGGCATTTTGCACGGCTCTGTGCAGATTCATATCTGACGTAGCATTTGTATTTTGAGCGTGATGCTATGACATACGGTAAAAAGCAAAATAAAAAAACATTTCTGAATTATTATTTAGATAGAGAAGGAGGGGCTAATGCGAGTTTTATTTAATTTCCCAATTTACCACGCAACTTTCTTAATTTTTTATTTCATAAGAACCTTCTACTGATAAAAGCCAACACGACGAAAAAAGAATCAGTGAAATCGGTTCAGCCGTTTAGGCGTGATGCGATGACATTGAGTAAAAAGCTAATAAAAAAACATTTCTAAATTATTATGTAGATTTACCACGTAACTTTCTTAATTTTTTCTTTCATAAGAACCTTCTACTAATAAAAGCCAACACGACAAAAAAAGAATTAGTGAAATCGGTTCAGCCGTTTAGGCGTGATGCTCTAACATACGATAGAGCAACGATAAAAGGCAAATTAAAAAACATTTCTAAATTATTATGTAGATTATATGCTGTGGCGACACTTTTTGTAAATAATTATGTGTATTGAAAGTCGTCGTACATTATTTAATTCTATCATCAATGTTTTTAGCAGCGCACATGATGTTAAGAATATTTTAGGTTTTTTTTTTTACACTTTGAGTTACATTATTGGAGTTTTAGAAAGGATCCCTAATTTTATTGAAAATGTAATATAGCCTTCGTTACTAGGGGATAGTGTAGCTTCCCAATATACAAGTATTTTTAATATCGTTTCAGTAGTTTTGGAGCCTATTCAAGGCATACAAAAAATTAAATCCTTCCACTTTATAAAATTATAATACATAATAATGGTAACCGACGAGTTCATCGAAAATCAATTCATCGAATATCAATTCATCGAAAATCAATTCATCGAAAATCAATTCATCGAAAATCAATTCATCGAAAATCAATTCATCGAAAATCAATTCATCGAATGATCAATTCATCGAATGACCAATTCATCGAAAATAAATATTTTGAAGATATTTGAGAGACTAGTCTTTTTGACAACCAAACTCATGTGTTGAAATATTTGGACTTCAATTTAGAAAATGGGCCTATTTTCATATCGTGCGATAAAATAATATCACACACTTTCAAAGTATGCGATATTTATTTTTATCTATCACTTTTCTTTGTTTTTTTGTATCGAAAAGCGTATTTTAGTATTTGTCGTCGATAATTAATTATCTATCACATTTTGACCGATAATTATCTATTGATATTTGTAGTAGATAACAGAGAAATGTGAAATAAATAGATAAATAGATAGACGGACAGACAGACGGACGGACAGACAGACAGACAGACAGACGGACGGACAGACAGACGGACGGACAGACAGACAGACGGACGGACAGACAGACAGACGGACGGACGGACAGACAGACGGACAGACGGACGGATAGACGGACGGACGGGCGGATAGACAGACGGACGGACAGACAGACAGACGGGCGGACAGACAGACAAGACGGACGGACAGACAGACGGACGGACAGACAGACGGACGGACAGACAGACGGACGGACAGACAGACGGACGGACAGACAGACGGACGGACAGACAGACGGACGGACAGACAGACGGATGGACAGACAGGCGGACAGACAGACGGACGGACAGGCAGACAGAAAGACAGACGGACGGACAGACGGACAGATAGACGGACAGACAGATAGACGGACGGACAGACAGACGGACGGACGGACAGAAAGACAGACGGACGGACAGACGGACAGATAGATAGATAAATAACTAAATATATAAATAAATAAATAATACCTATATATAAATAAATAAATAAAAAAACAAACAAACAAACAAATAAATAAACAATAAACAAACGGACGAGACAGACACAGACGGACGGACGAACGTGACAAGATCTGCCAACATTTTCGAGGAGGGGCGAGGGGTACAGACGCTGTTTTCGGCCATTATATGAGGCACTAATAAAGATATTTAAAAAAAAATACTCCAACGTATGTCAAAATCGCCGCCATCTTTAATTTATAGGAGTGACCAAACTGAAGCTTTACCTTATTATTAGGTCATAAACAATTTCTCTAAAATATCTTCAAAATAATGGTTTTCGATGAATTGATCATTCGATGAATTGATCATTCGATGAATTGATTTTCGATGAACTCGTTTTCGATGAATTGATTTTCGATGAATTGATTTTCGATGAATTAATTTCGATGAATTGATTTTCGATGAATTGATTTTCGATGAATTGATCATTCGATGAATTGATTTTCGATGAACTCGTCGTGAATCCATAATAATAATATGTACCTAATAGCGGAAAAAATAAATTTCTGTTTTCCAAGCACCCCTTTATATTATAATACCTTGCATGTGTATATTTCGATCAAAATACATTAATTCGTATTTATTGAGTCTGGATTGAAATAAGTTTATCAGTTGCATAAACATTATTTTTTTCCGGGTGGAGGTCTTTAAAAACATTTTTTTTTCAATTTTTGCAGGATAGCGTTCAAAATTATATTGAAATCTTTTGGGTGTTCTACGACTCTTTACACAACTTACTTCTAATAGCTACTGTGGAAATGGTCTCATCCAGTAGAGAAATGATCAAAATTACATTGTCTAAAGGGTCGATTTATCTTCCCGTTGGTAAGATTTTTCTGACTTTCAAATCGAATAGGATTAAAAATCAATAGAAATAAGATCCTTACGCAGGATATTATGTAGAAAATGACCGATTGATAAGTTGAGGAAAGAATCAGAAAATATCAAAAAGGAATGAATGTTAGCGTAGTGACTAGAATGAAGGTGAATAGATTGAGGTGGTTTGGGCATTTTGAGAGAATAAATGAAGAGACATTTACAAAGAGGATCTATTCAGTTCTCGATTCAAGTCGGCGGGACTAGACGAATAAGTACTTGAATCGACATCGAACATTTAAACAAGCTCACTTTCGATACCATATTTAAAAAATGGACTAATGGGACCCTCACTCCTTCTTCAAAGAAATGAGGAGAGGTCTTAATGGGATCCTAAGTACTCTCTCCGAGACGAGTAAATTTACAAAAGGACAACAAATCAAAGAATCAAACATACTAAGTGAGATGATCGCCCACATGGCCTTAAATTACAAGCTACCAAGGGAAGGAAAACTGATAGATCCTATGCTGGTATTGCAGGTGATGCAAAAAAGGCATAAATCTGAAAGACTGGGTGTCTTCTCAAGTCAGGAGTAAAAGGAATAGGAGACAATTACTACCCCTATTCGCTATCAGATCCGCTAAAATGAAGAATCCGCCAAAAAGTGTATGAAAAAAGTAAATTTTAACTCATTGTTCCACTTAAATTATCACTATATTCCTCTTAAATAACCCGCTATTAGATCAATTTGAGCGGCACCTTATAAATGACCCGCCAAAATTTTAAAGGAACCGCTTATATTATGTCAAAATCGTGTCATGTTTTTTTCAGACATCTTAAAAACAACAATTAAAACAAAATAAGTTTTTATTTTCAATAAAAATATCATTTTGCTCTTGTTTTCATCACAAAAGATATGTTAATATAGCAGTTTCATTTCTTGATCAGGATGAATTTGTTTTGAGAAAAAGGATATTTGGCGGCCATGATGATAATTTTGACATGGGGAAATTATTCGTTTGAAATCACTTGCAGCTATATTCACTTCGATCGATTTCTTGAGCAATATCGCTCGGATTGGTTGAAATCGCATGAAATTGCCCGCGAAAAAACAAAATTTTAGTTCATGCTAAATTTTAGCGGATCTGATAGGGAATGAGGCGAAAGAGGCTTGTCTGGATAGGAATGAATGGAAGTCCATACTCCCTCCGGGAACAGCGTGATGGGTAAAAAAAAAACTTTTTAAATGTTCTAATTATATTTCATATTTTTATTTCATTTCAGATTTCGCGGATAAAAAAATCATAAATTACATTTTGAACAATGACAGTAAAAAATTTAATCTGTTGAATTGTATAGAACTTAGCTTCGCCTACCTGTTTGACATGTTCGGTTCGATGGTCATGTACGCCATTATTTTCCTACAGCTAAACATGTGACCACATTTCATTTTACACTGGTTATTTATTTCAAGATAAAGGAAAACATTTTCTAGGATTTTATTCTCAGAACAGAAAAAATACGGAGGTACTTTTTGGTATAAATAAATAGAGAAAGAGGACGAACTAAAAATGAAGAAATGTGAATGCTCCATGAATACTTATTATTGTGTATGAGAGGCTAAAAATCTGTCAGCTTTGAGGCCCTGAGATTCCACAGCCTTTGAAATGAAGAAAAATGGAAACTATAATGATTCCAGTGAGTACGTGCATGCGAGCCCCCTCTCTAGCCCTTTTTCCATCTTGTCCCTTGTCCCTAGACCGTCCGTTGTGATTGGCACGTCAGTGGTTGTTAACCAAAATTAGAATGGTCCCTTACCATAATGATTGTTAACCAAAATTAGAATCGTCCCTTACCATAATGATTGTTAACCAAAATTAGAATGGTCCCTTACCATAATGAGAGAAAGAGACCATCATACCTGACGCGTATTTACTCCCTGGAAGCACTATAAATGTGTCATTTTTGTAAATTAAACATACATTTATTATTTTTAATTGTGTTTCATTTTTTAGTTTACATCTGGACATTCTAAAAATATGTTTTGGTCTGGTGACTGACCTAATGTGGAATTATTTGATTTTATATTACGTGGCATTTCAAAAGTTCCCTGACGTTGCGAATTGAACTGCAGGGGGATTCACGAATTTTTTTTAGTTCGAACTTAACTATTTTCTTAAGAGGTCGCGTATCATTAAAAAAAGAAATCATTTTTAGGTGTATGAGACGAATTCCAATCATTACTAAGATAAATTTTCATATTTTTTCCGCAACCTAGATACGTACCTACGTATGTATGAGTATTGTATTTTTTTTTGAGTTATATATCGATACAAAATTTAAGTGACGTTCCAGAAAAAGAAAAAAAAAATAATTTTTTACAATTAAACGTAGGTAAATTTCAGTTTCGCATGTTGAGGACTCGCAGAATCACTCGCGGTATCTAGTAAAATCAATCCAGTAAATGTGCGAAAAACGGGTGTTTTGATGCAAATCGCCCATAAATCTTTGACTAGTTTTAAAATTAAACTTTTTCGAGAATAACTCTGCTGTTCATTAATGCCCAAAAAGTATAAATACCTACATACTTAAATTGTCTTATTTACTCACACAATTATCGATTATTTTATGTAAATATTAGGAGAGTAGGTATATGCTTGTATATATATGTAAATGCTTGTTTTGTTACATTTCATTATTATTATTGTTTACATTTTGCTATATTTTTTGTTGTTGTGAACTATTCCGAGTGCCCGTAAGGGCCTATGGAAATATTTTAAGAATAAATGAATATAATATGATATATCTATAATATTAATACGTGAAGGAAAAATTTCGTGACTATTTTTACGAATATTGCGCGGACGAAGGAGTATGTAAATTTGAACAATATTTTTTGAAATTATGCATAAAAATATGTTAAATCAATAAAAACTAGTTGAATGTAAACATGAGTTCCAACTGTCGATGGCCTGAGTCGGTTATGTTTATTGTATGAAACAATGTCGTCAATAAATTAAATTTTTACAAAAATTGTTAAGAAAAGTTTGAGATGTACTACTATAATGTATATATTTTTTATAGAAAATTAAATTATCTAGTTTATGTGTTTCGGGGTTTTTCGATATTTTTATAAAATTCTGAAATATAGGCATTGAAACTCGTAAATTTGTCATAAAAAATACTTTTCTTTTTAAAAAAAGTTTGAGAAACCCTGGAACTTTTTCATTAAATGTGATTTGAGATATTGTATTTTTCTATATACACACACACTTTTAGGGTTCTAGCTTTTATAGTTTTCGAGATATATGAAAAAATTAAGTAAAAATTCAAAGGTTGATTACCCCTGACTGAAAGAAAATTTCAAAATTCTGAGTATTCCAGTTTTGTAGTATTCGATATTTTCTGATATTTTAGGATCTGTGCATCAAGCGAATCAAAAGTTATAAGGGGGGACGGCCACACACGCACACACACCCTGACACACCCTGACACACACACACACAGACACACTAAATGTTCTCCTCCAAATCCTGAGTAAATCCATATACGGAACATATATGCTGCGAAGTCTCTAAGTTGGTGTTTTTTGTCGTCAAAGTTTGAAAAACCGTTTAAAATCTAGACCTGGCCAGTGGCCATACAAATCTCACGTATCTTGGCTTGATACTGCCGATCTGTCTCGAGAAATAATTTCTCTTCAACAAATCGACAGTTGGATAACATTACAAACAATATGTAATGTTATGTATTTGACACTCATACAAACTTCTTATAAAGATCATCAACTTCATAGAAACAAAAATGTAAAATAAAAAGCGCCTCGTAATAGGCGCAGAAAGCTTTTTAAAGGCGATATAATATTCAAATAGAAGGTGGAGCTGGGTGTAAATTGAGAATATATTAACATTTCAAATTTGACGTATCCATGTCATTATTGTTTCTGAAATAAAATTTTGAAATAGAGCTCGTTCGGTCTTTGACAACGTTCAAACGTATAATTTAAATAAGTTTTGATCGAATTTCGAGCACTGGTCGACCTAGTGTAATAATAATTATTTTTGATGACATATGACTACGATAGTAATTGATTTAATGGTTACTCGTCCAATTTTAAAAATTTAGTCAAGGTCGACTCTATTTGTGACATCCCTCTTTTGTTATGGTAGAGATAGCTGTTGGGGTCATGGTCCACGTATGTGTTGGTCACCTTCTCGTAAGCCATTGTATGGTTGACGGATGTGAGAATGTCCACCAGGTCGTGGTCCCTCCAGAACTTCAACAGCTTGTCGCAGAGTGTTTGTATTAACCAAGAACCATCTTGGTCCCTCCACGAAAGATAGTCTGAAAATTGAAGAAACGTGTTTATCAATAGTCTAAGGGTGAAAATACAAAGAACGCTTATTCCGACCGACGCCGATCGGCGCAAAGAATGTGTCTATATATAGTTTCAATGCATTTAAATGGGCATGTTGGAAAGCTAGTTCCTGTTTTTGCTGTACGAATGCCCATTTTTTTTAAATGAATCTGTGCGCACTAAAATTGAACACAAAAAATACACTTTTAACATCTTTCACACTAACTAAAGGGTTGTGTTGTGAAAGTGGAAATGGTCGGCACCGCCGGTATTCGAAACTACGACCTCCAATACGCTGTACGTACGAAAGCTGCCGATTGATACCACCGGACTACAAACCACCTCATTTAAATGCATAATTAAATGAAACATTCTTTGCGCCGGTCGGAGTCAGTATTCTTTGTGTTTTAACCCTTATGCGCAATGGAAGGTACCTAACCTTTTCTTAACATTTGCACAATAGACTACTAAAGGTCACGTGTATTTGACATTGCTTGGCGGGGATTCAAGAGTTAATGAGTGTATACTTTGCTGTACGAATGCCCGTTCAAATACATATAAACATTCTTTGCGCCGGTCAGAATCAGCGTTCTTTGTGTTTTAACCCTTATGCGCAATGGAAGGTACCTACTTCTTACCATTTTTACAATAGACCATTAAAGGTCACGTGTTTTTGACATTGCTTGGCGGGGAATCAAGAGTGTATACATATGGGTATCACGTGTTTGTGGGTGTATCAATCTATTCTTATAATTATATTCGAATTTGTAATTATTTTTAAAATGACGAGTTCATAATTTGATGATTTAATTCAACAGAAAAAACTATTAAAATAATAATTTAACAGAGCAAAATTGGTATAGTATGCAGAACATGAGAAATCACACAGAAATAATTTGAATAACGAGAAAAAAATATATTAAATTTGAATTTAGATTTAGAATGAAATAGAAAATTCGCACTTCAATAAACAATGATACACAACAAGATCATGTAATTATTTTCCAATAGAATTCTGCCGTTAATTTACTTTGCATGCAAACAGCATTGATCATGGGCCTTCTTAGGATCCGACATAATGCTAATAGTCTGAGGCAAATAGTTTTTCAGAATCGTTGATTGGGGGTGACGGACCCCCTCCATGTGAATGCTAGCATCGCTTAGGTATATACTTACTCTCTACTGAAGAATAGATGGATATATAATCAGCGTTGGTCACAAGAACTGGAGATTCTATGATTTCTTCTCCGTCTGTTTCTATTTCGTGGCCAGGGTCCGTCTTATAGCCTCGACATGCCTAAAAATATGCAAAATAAAGTCTTTTCTACATCCTGTCTTAGATCATTATGATTGGCGATCGCTTTGACGCATAATTTATTGTCATGTCCGATATAGTATTTAATAATAATTTATCTCCTAAATGGCAGAAATAAATTTTAAGTTTTTATTCAAACCCAAAATAAAGAAAGCTTCCATTACATTCGTAAATATCTGTGAAAATAACAGTATATCGTCTTCGCTATGAATAGGTGTCCTTTACATCTTTCCGAAGAACCTAGTAATGATGGTTTTTATTATGTATTTAGATATTACACATGTACATGTGTAATATCTCGAATGATCCAATTACATGCAGGCAACATTCGCATAGTTATAACGCAAAATAGGTGAGCTCTGCTTTACTTAAAAATACTTCACTTTTTGAGACTTTTTTTCGATTACGTTTCTTAAAGATAAATTAATACTTTCGTTAGAATAGAAAATATACACGGTGTTAAGTTGTAGTGGATAAACCGAAGCAGGGAGGTAGAAGACCTCAATACCTATCGATTTGACCCCCATGTATGTTCAGCGATATTGGGTGGTTCAAAAGTTATTTAGCTTTTAGTGAAATTTGAATAAAAACCGGATTTCTGACTAAACTACGTAACTGTGGCTAAACTATTTAGATTACGATCATGATTTTTTTTTCTGAAAATAGTCCGAAGTGACCCTTACGCAAAGTATTATTGCTATGAGTTAGCACCCGATAGCTTTTGTTCCAAAAAAAATTTTTCCATGCTAAAGTTTTCTAAAATCTTTCAAAGGCTCTAGACAAAAAAATTCACGGATAACTTTTTTTTACAAACTATCTTAAAAACTTCTACTATTCATGGAGAATCATCTCTGTAAATTTCATTTGGCTGGTATAATGGGATCATGCTAAAACGCTCTCATAACTTGTGCAAGTATCAATATTCAACATTTTTTCATTAACACACAGCTTTATTATATGGGTGGTAAGAACCATTTTTTAAATTATTTGAGGTACATAAATGCATAATTTGATGTGATATTTGTAGAGGGTACTCCCTTTTCTTCTAAGCTGTACTCTTCCGTCTGCTGGTCTCTGGACTTGGTGAAGATGCAGCCCCTCGTGGAAAGCGTCATATTAGTAGCGTGGTTTCTACTTACGAGGTTAGAGTCGACACCTTCTTACTTGTCTCTGTCATCCAGATGTAAGGAAGTGGAGCTGCCCAACCCTGGAGACCAACTGACTGAGTTACCTTATACCCTTGGCTAGCTGGTAGGGCATTACTCTCATCTTCAGGGCTGTTTGTGTAGTCCGAGGAGTCTTAGGATCGTCAAAGTAAAATCAGAAGCACGTTTCACTGTTTATTGAATAAGATCAAGGTGGTCACAAGGAATTCACATTTACAAAGTACATCCGAAAGTATTATCTATTTATGAATTAAAATTGTGTTCGTTCTAGTTTCACCATTTTATTATTACATCGTTCCAACACTAAGCAACTTAAGTTCTTTTTATCTATACGTTTACATTTTTCGGTCGTATTAATATCTTTATACAATATTCAATGTACATACTGAGTAGTGAAACACAGCCTCTACTCTGTATACGAATAATGTCCTTAAACACAATACACTATTTTTCTACGCACAATTCATTGTCTTTATAAAACGTCTCTATTCACTATTCATTAAACTCTCAACTTAACCAATGATTTTTATGACTCTTTCCCTCGGAACACATAGAGTGTCCCGAGGGAAGACAAAACGAAAATACCAACTGTCTTCTAAGAGGTCGGTTCCCGGAATGCTTGCTCGCCGCGTCTCGTAGGACGGAGCAGCGATGAGGTACGAAGTGGGGGGAAAGGGGTAGACATCCTGTATCAGTGTGGACGGTAACCTTCGACACGAATCTAGAATTTTTATACTACGGCGAAAATGTCTATTCCCATATTCAGTGGCCTAACTGCGATAACTTTGGAACTAATGGATTATACACAATCTTATCGAGTCCACATTTCACATGCTACAAATATTCCTTTACAAATGATTAAAAAAAAATTAAAAAAAAAATTCTTTAAGTACTGCCAAAAAAAGGTTGGTGACCCCAGAACGAACGAAAAGTCATTATACTAGAATACAAAACATAAACAATAAATTTATAGATATGACCATATTACAAAAAAAATTGGAAGCTACTAGACATTTAACTTGCAAAGGGTTGAAGTTATAGGAGTTATACAAGAATCAACTAAGAACAGTTGCTACAAACAGAACTCCGTGATATTCCTTAAGAAAAGTTAAATTTCTTCTTGTCTAATACATACAATTAAACTTAGGAGGTAATACTCTTAAATTATATAACACACACATTCCAAAGAAAAAAAATAATTTGTTATTTATCGAGTGTCACACGCACGGAAGCTTGGCAAGACTCCTTTGTATACTACAATTTATACCGTTATTAGACTTTGTTTATTTATTCAAACTTACTTGTTTATCCATCCGCATTCTTGTCCACATTCATAAATTCTCACTCCTACATTTACTCTATCATTAAACAACAATCATTAATACAAAAAATTTATACATAGTCCAATTTATTACATGTCCCGAGACCATGACCAGCCTCGTACGAGTGCGTCACCCATCAAAAAAAAAAATTTAATACTATACACTTGTCATAAGGAAAGAAACAGAACTTTAATATGTAAACAAAATTCTGAATTATTCAATTATCAGAATATCTTATACAATACCTATTAGTGCTTGAACTGTTATTTTTAAGTTGCGTTTAAATTGACTTAACATTTTCCAAAAGGAGGAAATGTCCACTATTATTTTCACTGTACACTGTTAATGTTAAAAAAAAAGCACTCCTAATCATGAGCACACAGCTCCAAAAGTTTTTTTGAGATAGCTAAGTTAGAGGTTGTAGGTTGTTGTACAGTCTTCAAATCAACAAAATTTATTTTCTTCTAACAATAAGTAATTACAAACAATTCTTTGTAAGGAAATTCATAAGTAAAGTCTCTTAAGTAATCCGTTTGCCCAAGAATTACGGATAAAAAGATGTTATTAAATTTTTGCTAGCAATTGCCCTTAAGATACCTGGGACAAAACTTTCTTTTATAGGCGCCACCTGGATTAAGTAATAATTGGAATAAACCAGGAATTCCAAGAGAAAAGTCTATCATATAATATGATAAAACACTACAGATCATATCCCTTGACAAATGTATTTATGCTAAAAAAAAATGGAGAAGCGCGTTCCCATTCTCACTCATACAGCTTAACTAATAAGAACTAAACAAAACTTAAGGCGAGTTGCAACTCTATACTAAATTACGATCATCCAATTTAACTATTAATTTCCCCTCAGATTCAGAAGACTAACGTAGAGCCGGCTGATAGAAGACGAAGGAAAGAATTAAAAGTAAACTAGATACACACAAAAATTAAAACAAAAACTTAGGTACATAAGGTTACCATACAACAGTCATAACTATTGGTACCTCCTAACCCAAAAAAAAAGAAACATTTTAGCGAACTATAAGCTTGCCATGCTCTGGCGCATGATGCGTAATACACAACACACACACTGTATTTAATACAGCAATAATTTATGACAATTATGATAATTATAATAAATTACTACACTTTACAATCCCTGTCTAGAATAGGATGTACCAAAAATATAATACGCACTTATGTGACAAAGCACGTATTTATTCCTTACAATCCTCAACTTTGAGAAATGTACCAAAAAGCTTTACACTCTTCATGTGCAAAACAAAAAAAAGAACTCTCTGCCATCAATCGAAATCCTTGGAAAAAAATTAAAAAAAAAATATTGACGTTATTTTAAACCTTTAGACATTATGAATATTATAACGTGAGTACGTATCAACATGACCCAGTTTCTCAAAAATAGAATTACCAGCCGCATCATAGGAGGTCAATGAACTCCAATAAAATTCCAAAACTGAAGTCAAACGTAGGATTCCTCCAATACTATTATTCAAATTCTTTTACGAAACGAAATCTATAATGCAATTTATTATTATTATTACTTCCTTTCCCGCAAGTCGTGAAACAAAAAAGGCGAAACTAGATTTGAACTATGCCTAAGTACATGCTACACTGTCATTATTTTAAACCCTCGAACTTAATACCTTCTATGTGCCTATAAACAATCCCTCTCTAATACAACGTAGGTATACTCCATACAAAAAACTATCTCATAATTTATTATAAACCCAATCGATATTAACGCGCGATAATATTATATGCAAACAGCTGATTTGACTAAGCAAAACGTTCAGTCCAATAGGTACTTAAACTTCCGAACAGCGAATAATTATTATTATTATTATTTATTTCCAACGGGGTCACGCGAGTTCAAAAATCATTTCACGGTCACTCACTTACACGCAGATACTAGCCTGGGCAATTTATCATGAGTCCCAATTTTCCCTCCAAAAAAAAATATTAAAAACTCAAACTACATTTGAAATTATTTAACATAATGTTTACGGATGATGACTACCTAGCAACTGAGTTTATCAATTCTTATCCTGACCAAACTGCCATTATTAATTCTATGCTAACTGTAACTAAGTCCTTTCGTTCATACGCACAGATGTCTAACCAAATAAATCATTTTATTAAAAAAAATTTATTTCTTTTACTTTATAATGAAAAGGAGACTAATTCTTTTCAAAAAAAAAAAAAAAACTCTACATGTCAAAAATTAAATTCTTTAAGCACTATGCTAATGTGAAACTTTTATTCGCTGACTATTTCCTTTTCTTCAATTATATTCTGCTATTTTCTGTATCTATTAAATTCTAAACCTGAAGTAATATTTTAAACAAACATCTCAACGGCGCTCGATTTTATTGTATTACATCATCACAGCGTGCATTTGGAACAATCGGAAGGTAGGTACTAAGTAAGTACATGCCTCGCGACACCACGGCCTTGACTCATGAACTAACCTGTAAATATTATGGACGAGTCTATTTTATAACAATAATATTTTACGACTTTGAAAACTTTTTATCTTCTCATTTAATTTATCAAATAACTGTACTTTATCACTTTTGATACTTACTTTAAATTGCGAAAACTATAGATACACTAATTTATTGGCACCCATTTTTGACTCAAAAAAAAAAATTTAAATTTCTGTGGGTCAACGATTCCTTCAATCAAATGGCTTTACAAATGGGGGCTACAATTACCTTTTCATTAAGAGATGCTGGATATAAGACAAAATATTTCGGTCGGAACTGCGTTGTTAATATACTTTATCTTAATAAATTTACGGAGGAGAGTTAAAAGATCTTTCGCAATATACTATGAGCTACTAACTATAGAGATATCTTTAACTATTGAAAAATACTCAAGAAAGCAACCCTCATAAACCGCAAACAAAATCCCACTCAAAATTCAACCTGTCTGAAAATTTTTACTTACTCCAAGATTAACACTGGTTTGTAGATCGCACTATTCTTAATATATTTATTACTGGCTTAATTTGTCTGACTAATCCTTTTACTTTATTTATTTTTGAAACTCTAAAATACCGATCAACCTACTGTCGCTAGGTTCCCGTTCCGAACAGATTTCATATAGTACCCCGAAATACTCATGCCGCGAATTATCCCTATATTATGTTTCACACGTTTTCGCTCATTTACATAATTTTGAACTGACTGACATTCCACTTACTTTTTCTTGAAAGAAACCCAAATGAACCTATCCTTTACTATACTGTCACTCTTGATAATTAAACATTCACAAATCAAAACGGAAAGAAAACATTTCCCCAAGAAGATTGCTACTAAATACTGTATTAAACTTTCACTGTTACCCAATTATCTTGATTATGATTATTATTATTTTGACAAAATTTCCCATTAAGAGAACGGTGCAATAATTCCTTTTAACTGTCGACGTTCTTTACACACAACAACTACTTGTATGACTTTAATACGATGTTTACCCGATACTGTGAAAGCAACAAAAAAAACTATATTTAAAGAATCATCCCACAAGACAGTCAGGCAAGGCTCCCATACAATTATCAACAAAACAAAATTTACTTCAAGTTCCCGACGGCACCCCATTCAAAAATAGTATCCATTTACCTATCAATTTGCAATTTCAATGAGTTGTCTAAAATTTACTTAAATGGGCTTATCTGATCTGTGCTTTAATTTCAAAATTTGAGATATTAAAACTCGTTAACACTCATTAGAAATTATTACAACAAAACAAAAATTATTTTCCTTTTAAAATGTAACAACCATACAACACTATTTTTTTCTTTTATTTATTATTAATCGTTAATTTATTTTTAAATTTTCTCGCTCACCCAATTTCCTGTCCATTTTGCCACGTGCATCCTGGTCAGACCGAAGAACATGCTCCCGAACCACGAAGCTCTCCTGATCCTTGGATTTGTATAGACCTGTGAAGGCTTCTGGAGACCTCTGGAGACCTGTAGACCCCTGTAGCGCTCCCCGTTGTAGGCGACATTGTAGAGGGTACTCCCTTTTCTTCTAAGCTGTACTCTTCCGTCTGCTGGTCTCTGGACTTGGTGAAGATGCAGCCCCTCGTGGAAAGCGTCATATTAGTAGCGTGGTTTCTACTTACGAGGTTAGAGTCGACACCTTCTTACTTGTCTCTGTCATCCAGATGTAAGGAAGTGGAGCTGCCCAACCCTGGAGACCAACTGACTGAGTTACCTTATACCCTTGGCTAGCTGGTAGGGCATTACTCTCATCTTCAGGGCTGTTTGTGTAGTCCGAGGAGTCTTAGGATCGTCAAAGTAAAATCAGAAGCACGTTTCACTGTTTATTGAATAAGATCAAGGTGGTCACAAGGAATTCACATTTACAAAGTACATCCGAAAGTATTATCTATTTATGAATTAAAATTGTGTTCGTTCTAGTTTCACCATTTTATTATTACATCGTTCCAACACTAAGCAACTTAAGTTCTTTTTATCTATACGTTTACATTTTTCGGTCGTATTAATATCTTTATACAATATTCAATGTACATACTGAGTAGTGAAACACAGCCTCTACTCTGTATACGAATAATGTCCTTAAACACAATACACTATTTTTCTACGCACAATTCATTGTCTTTATAAAACGTCTCTATTCACTATTCATTAAACTCTCAACTTAACCAATGATTTTTATGACTCTTTCCCTCGGAACACATAGAGTGTCCCGAGGGAAGACAAAACGAAAATACCAACTGTCTTCTAAGAGGTCGGTTCCCGGAATGCTTGCTCGCCGCGTCTCGTAGGACGGAGCAGCGATGAGGTACGAAGTGGGGGGAAAGGGGTAGACATCCTGTATCAGTGTGGACGGTAACCTTCGACACGAATCTAGAATTTTTATACTACGGCGAAAATGTCTATTCCCATATTCAGTGGCCTAACTGCGATAACTTTGGAACTAATGGATTATACACAATCTTATCGAGTCCACATTTCACATGCTACATATTTCAATAAAATAAATTATTTATTGAAATAAATGGTTGGTAGTCCAGTGGTATCAATGAGATGGTTGGTAGTCCAGTGGTATGAGGTTTTAGAAGTGTATAACAATATTTTTTTTATATTTTATAAATCGGGTGCTGACTCATAGCAATAATACCTTGCGTAAGGGTCACTTCGGACTATTTACAGAAAAAAAAATCATGATCGTAATCTAAATAGTTTAGCCACAGTTACGTAGTTTAGTCAGAAATCCGGTTTTTATTCAAATTTCACAAAAACGTTAATAATTTTTGAACCACCCAATATCGCTGAACATACATGGGGGTCAAATCGATAGGTATTGAGGTCTTCTACCTCCCTGCTTCGGTTTATGCACTACCAACTTAACACCGTGTATATCGCATTTCTCAGAAATATGTAAAACAAGCGGTACAATATTAACAAAAATGTAGGTATAGGATAAAGGTAAGTAGGTACCTACACCAAAATCCAGTGATTTAATTTAATAAATAAATACCTACGTTGCATTGTAAAAATACGGTTCACACAATTTGGAAAAATCCAACTATAGGCTTAGCCTGATTGTGGTTATTGAAGCAAGGTTAAAACTTCACACATTATATCGCTCATTCATCCATCACTAGACCAATTACACTGACGTAATTGGTGCAGTGATGGATGAATGGGTGACGACATCATGGAGAAACGCTATTGGTAGATGATGTCGTCATACAAAACATGGCCGCTACAAATGAAATAAAAAAATTGGGTTGGCTGGAAGAGATCCTTCGGGATAAGTCCGCCCTTTGAATCTTTAAAGTGTTTGTATAAAAATTGTTAATTAATTATTTCACAACAAAGTTTTATTTATTTATTATTTATTAAAAAACAAGACACCTATCTATGAATATTCTAGGAACTTACTTGAAAAACGAAAAATTTAGGAACACCCTGTAATTTCTCAGAAGCTACAATAGGTTGAGTCACTGAGTTGCTGGAATATTTGGCATCTGAGGCATACAGGACGTTATTCAGTCCATGTGTCATCACGACCACTGCCACGCAAGAAACTGCTGAATTCTCCAGACGGCTGACTGAAATCCAGAATAGGAGAATGAAGGAGGTTTTTATAATGTCAATGAATTCTTTGACTCCCATTATTTTTACCGTTACTGCCAAAGATCTTCAATATTTTGAGAAGAAGACGTTTGGTCTATCTAAAAAAAGAAAGGATCTCCCACACACACACATAAGTGCATTGTTTTGATACTTTAATAGGTAAGCTTTCCTAATAAACATTGTTATGCCAAGAAATGAATCATGTCCAGATGGGTCTACGCTAAATGGGCCGGCGTATAGAATCGTTCGTGATGCGGTGGTACCATATTATACCCAAGATTCTCCTGAGGCACTTCGTTTCAAATGTATAGAGACTTTTTGTGCCTGGGCTTTGGTCAGGTGCCAGGACTCACACCCATATAGGATAATGGACAACACACACGCATCAAACAGTTTACATTTCGTATCGACACTACACGAAGACGCCTTCCATATATTCAGCAGATTTTGAAATTAAGAATTATATTTTCAATTTTCAGAGTGACTTTAAAATTTAGACTCACTTTCATCATTGATGATGCTCTTTATTTCGGCACATTTCTTATCCTGGTACGGCGTCACATGGAAACCAAGCTTTTCAAAACATTTTGTGAGACTTTCGAGGTCTTTGTCTGTGCCAATTCTTTGGGTAGGTCTTTTCCCGTCGATTATTTTATATTTCTCATGATTGAAGATATACGCCACTTTCTTTCTCCCATCGTTTAATTTAAAATAGGCCTGTGATATATCCACGTCATTTCTTAAATTAGATTTTACACTTTCTAATTTTGATGTTTCTTCATTACTGCTATGCACCACACTGAAAACAATTATTCATATAAAATTAACCAACTCGTGAACATGCATTTCTTGATGGATATATTTGAAAATAATGTTCAAATAAAACAATGTTTAACTTATCCACAAATTTTTATTTTTATTTTATATGGGAAAATAAAAATTTGTGGATAAGTTAAACATTGTTTTATTTGAACATTAATTATTCATATATTCATAATGATTAAATCCATCAAAGGATGCCAAATGCATCAAAGTGTGAGTGAGTAAGAAATACATAAAATTTCAGTTGAGTAGTGTTTTTTATTGATTTAATAATTTATAACGCATAATTTAAAAAATATATTAGCGTTCGCCACCCTTTCAGTATATAAACTATAAGTGTGCGAAATTTCATACTCCTCCGTAAGCGCCATTTTCGTAAAATTAGTCACAAAGTTTTTCTTCACGTATTGATGTGTATAGATAATGGTTGTAGCATGTTAAATAGATATTGCTGTACACACTTCTTGTGTAAGTATATATAAGCATAATAACCAACGGTTTTCGGGTGGAGCCGGAAATTGCGAAATAAAATACATAATTGACCCCGCCTATTCCATATTTCTAAAATTTAAACTTCCTTTAGTTAGAATGCAAGAGGGCATTATCTTTTATCCTTTTCACACCAATGACCATTATTAGTCATGTGGGTCGGACGTTATTTGAAGAAATTACGTAGAAGCATAACTCCACCTTTCTTTGGATAATTTCTTTAGGTGGGAACAATCAACCTCCCTTCTTGTCTTTTGGTCCCTCCTGATTCTGGCCTTATCCACAGGACAAGGAGCACGTAGCCTCTTGCTTGGATAAATTATAAATAATTTCGGTTAAAGACTTTATTTTAAATTTCATTTAAAAACGTAATATTGATATAGAGTGTCTTCGGTGTTTAGTCATCTCAAACCTATTTTTTTCAAGTATTGGTGTGATAAATTCTAACAGTTATATTAATCTGCTAGAGCCGATAATTAATAATTATAACTTTTGTTCAAAAGAAATTGTGAATTTGTGTGCCTCTTTAACCAAGACAATAAACTCTGTTTCTTCAAGTGATCTTTTCATAAAATTCCTACAATCATCATAATCATATTGACCTATCTTCATTACGGACCATATCGCCAATTGAGAACCAAAGAGAGAGTGCTCCACAACATACCGACTGAGCTGAGCTAAAAGGAGCTTCATCTTCTCCAACAGACTGGATTGCGGGAAGAACCCGCTATATGGTTTATTCTTCGAATAAAAAATACACTTATAATTAACTTAACTACTAAACACTTCGAAAAATTCCACAATAAGGCATACCTAGCCTGTTTGTGGGTGTTGCAATATGGAAACAACATTTTTACAAAAATCAATATCTACAGCTCATTGGCTGGTAGAACTACGGTAATTATTTGTAAACAATAGAGGCTGGAATAATTAAGTCAATAAACAATAATAAATCAATTAAACAAAAAGTACTTAATTAAAATGATTACTTAAATAGAAAATAATAAATCAAATATTGCAAATAGTATACGAAATAAAAAAGGGTTCTTGTTTACGAAACAACAGAAGCATCTCTTTTAATAGTGTTATAATCAGGGATATCAAAATATTCATTCTCGTTTGAAATATCATTACAATTTGTAACATTTGTCAATTGGTCAACAATACTTTCTAAAATTGTATTATGATGATTCATCGGAAAACTTAAATATATATTCCGATCTATGGTCGTCTAGTTCAGATTCGGACAATAATTTGTTCTTAACTATTACCCGAAACTGATCGGACAATACAAATACCCTATACAATAACAGCACTATAAAACACACACAACAGCAATGACCCCAGTGGGGCTAGTACGAGTTTGATCGAACACTATTTGCACGCTAATGAGCGCTTATTAGCGTGCAAATAGTGTTCGAAAATCAAACGATCGAATCGTTCGATCATTTTTGTATGGAAATTTTTCGAATCTCTTTCGATGATCGTTTCGATAATCGATCATTGAAAACTTATACTAGTGGTACAGGATTTTGAGAAACTTTACATCAAATTTAAACATTAGATAATGTTCAATTCTCGCAGCCACAGCTTTGTGTGCTTGAGGAACGTTAAAAATATTACTTGTCTTTGCCCCCATTCTGGGATGTCATTGTATAGTTTAGGGCCAATATATGACGGTTGCCTTTGCGCGAATGCGCTCAAGGTTCACGTCAAAGTTGTCAGATTAGCCTGACTATTGAAAAATCAACAAAAACTGTGTGTTAGTTTAATAATTATTTATATGGGTACCTACCTGCTAATTGAAATGGCCCTGTCTGCAATAGTTTTCCCTGGTTCCATTTTATTTTAACACGCTGTAATAGAGTTCCAAGAACCGGTTTAGTGGCAAATTTTAAGGTTACTCTTTGGAGAAATATGTACCTACAACGAAAATCTTATCGTTGTTTATCGCGAGTTATCTGGAAACGGCTTATCATCAAACGCCAAGCGTTAAAAATGTTCGACCATAAATTAATATTTGTTTTATAATATAATCCGGTTTATATTTTCGTATTTCGCCAGTTTGTATAAAATCAAGAAAAATTAATTTTCACAGAGAAAATAGTTCCATTGTTGGTTTTTTCCACAAGGCTATTAATACTCCGCCAACTACAGTCAGTTTTAGGGAGAAAACACGTAGAACGCCGATTCCGATCCGCGCCGACCGGCCGGCGTAAAGAATGTTACTATGCATTTGAATGGAGATACGCACAGCAAAAGCAGGAACCCGCCGCTTTCCGGCATGCCCATTTAAATGCATTGAAACCATAGACAACATTCTTTGCGCTGGTCGGCGCCGTTCGGAATCGGCGTTCTACGTGTTTTCAGCCTTAAGCTCTAATTCCTAGAAAAGCGGTGCTCTCGTATAGCGGCCATAATTTCTCTGACCATCAATGTTCACAGTTAACAATGACGCATCAATTATTTTTCTCTAGGAAACCACGCCATTTAGTTTACATTGATAGCGTTCAAAGTGCCATTTATTAGGTAGATATGCTATTTATGTTTTCTCGTCACTACGGCTTTGTACATTGTGGTTTTGTACATTGATGAGATGCTAATGGGACCATCAGCACCCCTTTGGTATTGAATAAAACTTATATACCTATTTTGTGTAATTAAAAATATTTTTTGATTTGATTGATTGATTTTAGTATCTATTATTGTTATTTTTTGCAGTGCTATGTGGGTATTGCTTTGAGTAATAACAATTCGGTGATGGGCTCTTGTAGTTGGTTTATTACAAATCATGAGCGGGAAATATCATTAAAGTTTATTTAAAGTCAGAGTAAATACAAATTTCCGCATCTCAAGTTTTATTCTTTGTCAATTAGAATTGAAGATTATCTATTAATTTTATCTTATATAATTTATTATGCAAAGGTTTCTTTATTTTTTTCGTGTCTGTAAATTTCACAAGTTACTTACCTACCATAATTTTATTTCTATATCTTTTCGATATCTTGATATTCATCACCAAAGTTGACGCAAACAGAGCTAAAATGTATTTATAAATCTATATTTTTCTATTCACCCTTTAAACCTTACTCAGCGGCACAGGGTGGCAACAAGAGCTCTCCATTGCGCTTAAAATCGCGCGATATTTATTTTATGGTCACGACAGGAGGGATACCAGCTGCCTGAACCCCCTCCTGATGAGGTCCAGGCGTCCGAGGCTCGTTTCTTGCGCCTTTTCTTACCTGTTGGGATTTTAAGGAGGTGAGGTGGTCAACCTCACGGTCACGATCTGATGTTTAGATTTCTTGCCACCTACAGGATGCTAAAAAAAAATCATAAAAAGCAGGGGTGCTATTCTTGTCCGGCAACCCCACGGCTATAAATAATAATTTTAATTGAGTAATCCAAAACCCTAATTTTGAATATTGCGAAAATGGATCCATTTTGCCATTATTTTGGGAACCTCTCATCTTCCCACGCCATTTTAAATATATCTAGAAGTGGTTGACCAATGATGTCTATGCCTTGTTTGAGGAGCTCTGCGAGAATTCCATTGTCTCCTGGAGTTTTGTTATTCTTTAATCTCATCACGGTCAGCATCATCTCGCTATGAGTCGGCGGATCTTTACATATCCCAGTTGCCTGAGGTATATTCAGACCAGCCAACTCCTCCTCAAAGTTGTAAGGTGATGAGGGATCGGGACTGTTCAATATTGACTTAAAGTAATCTCTCCTTCTCCCTTTAATCAGTTCGGGGGCAGTGACAGTGGCTCCACGAGAATCTCGTATTGCCGTTACGGGTCTTTTTTTACCTCTGCCCCCGACCTCCCGGGAGATTTCTAAAGGTTCCTTGAGTCGTTTCCGGGAGCAGCAGTTTGCGCTCGCCGCATCTGAGAGTCTACGTGTCTTCTTTTATCTGTTCGTACCTACAGAGTGTTTTAACTTACGGCTCAGCTCCCTGTAAACTCAGACATCAATGCAGCCAGTTTTTGAGCGTCCCCTTTGCTGTTGAGGGTTTTAGCCTTCTGGCGATCTTCAATGAGGCTCCATCAAGACCCATCGGACATCCATATTAGCATCCAAGCAGTCTCAATCGGGACAGTTCCGAGTGAATTCTGCAAGGGGGCACACCTGGTGCGTAACTCTCTGAGCACTCTCTAACCTACGTATGTCCAGCAGGCGAGGAGCAAATAAGATTCCTGCTGGAAATGCCTGAATCTGAATCTTAACGAACCCACAAGGAGTTCGTGATCAGTGTCCATGTCTGCTCCCCGGTAGGTGCGGATATCCCGCAGGTCAGTTCGGTTGCCAGTGTTCAATCTGGTTTTTTGTTCTTCTTTCGGATGAGGTCCAAGTATATATTTTATGGATATCCTTGTGGGGGAACAGTGATGAGCGTGGTGTAATACACAATAAATAATGGTCTTACCTATTTTAAAGTTACAGACTAATAACCAAAAATTAAAATTAATTTTATTTCACATATAATCAATATTATTTTAACCAAGTTTCCGTTTGATTTTCTATCCTTTATTTTATTTTCATAGATAAGTAGATTTTACTCTCAAAAATGAGATTAATTTTATGAAAAGAAAAAGATTTTTTTTCCAAAACTTCACAATATTTTCATCGATGAACTTTTGTACATTATTCGATTTTTTTTTAATAAATCTGTGCTCACTTAAAGTGTACACAAATACACCCTTTGACTCTTTCACAGTAAGCTTACTAAAGTATGTTCACACATGGCAATAAAATGTTGAATCAACACAACGTAAACAATGGGATGTTTTCTGGGGAGCTTCCGACAATACACACTAGGTGGCAGCACTTCTAATCAGGTCTAAATATTATGACAGCTGTCAAACATACCATCTAGCATTTTTTTTTTTTTTTCAATATTGGCAATCCAACCCCTCTGGGCTGATTTATGAAAACCATCTAGCATTAACTGGTGAATATTATGCTAATATATCTCCTCTGTTTTTAGTTTTGTCAATAAAAAAAAAATAATAACGTTTTTTTATGATGATGAAAAGTGGCTTTTTCTACGAGTAAAACCATATTTTTCTACGAGTAAACCTTTTACACCACATACAAACAAAAGCACTATGTATTGTATTTGTCTTCAAGGGTGGATTTCCAGTGCTGTTCTTTGAGAATAAATCTCAGTGGTGCTGTTCTGTATCTTTTTGTTTTATTGTTTTCTGTTACGGTATTTTTTCATTTCTATTTATGTAGTTATATAAAAAATAAAATAAGATAAACAATTTTATTTGTAATAGTAGGTATGTAAAAAGAAATATACAATGATTACTCTAAACCTATTGTAAGGTATCATCTACAATAATATATAAGTTGTTTAATTTGAAATAAACTAGAATAATAAATTGTTTTTTTCATTTTTACTATAACAAAAAATATAAACAAAAAAATTTAAAGTAGGTATTTATTTACGAAAGACACCAAAACGACCACAACACACACGCACATTCATTTGATTGAGGTTATAAACGTCAATTTGACCAGTGTTGCCAACGGCACTTTTCCTAATGTCGCCGTTTTTCAAACGCAAAGTAGCCAAACTGAAAATTTGATATGCGGAAAGATGAAATGTCGCTAAATAAAGGTCATTCCGAAAATTTTAGTATCCGGAGAGAGGTGGGAGTTCACTAAAAAAAGGTAATTTAGTATCCGGAAAGGTGAAAATTCGCTAAAAGAGAAGTAGCCCAATTAACTACCTGTCGCCTTTTAGATTTTTTCGTCGCCGATTCCCGTTCCAAATAGCCCAAATGGCGGTAAATCGCACCACGTTGGCAATACTGAATTTGACATTAGACCGGGTTAGCAAGGACGCCTCTGGTGGCACAAAAAGGAAAAAAAACATCCCATTGTATCTCCAACATTTTGTTGCATCAACTGTATCTGGACACAAGTTTTAAGATTCTTCATATTTTGACCCATAATAATTGTTTTTGTATCTACTAGGTATATTATTCAGCTATTTCAAAAAAAATATGCATGTAGGTAGGTACCTCAAAAATGTGTGTTTTTGTAACCATATATCCTGTAAGTCAGGGTTCGACAAAAAAGTACTAAAATAATACCTATAACTCGAAAACTATAAAAAATTGCTGAACACACCTTGAATTATTTGGATTGGTCGTACTTTCTGGGACACCTGTATTTACTGCCGAAGCAAACAGCAACGGGATATCAAAAGTAGACGTCATTTTTATCAATCACTAGCTTTCCCGACAGACGTTGTCCTGCGTTCCGAACTATGAATATTCAATTTTAGTTTGTATGGTGATGAATTAATAATTATCATTATTTGACCAAAGTGATTCCGACGATGCGTCTGTTTTAAACCATGTATATTCCATCCGCATTCTGTCAATCGCACCAATTGACAATTTCTGTCAAAATTTCAAAATATGAATAAAAATTATAAGGTAAAAAGTACTAATAAGTCTGTCTACGTAAAGTTTTATTTAATGTTCTTATTTTCCATGCATTTTTCTTAATTTTTTTTCTTCTAAAAGGACATTCTCCTGATAAAAGCCTAAACGACAAAAAAAGAATGAGTGAAATCGGTCCAGCCGCTTAGGTGTGATGCGATGACGTCGGAAAATAATTGCTCTCCATTTTTATATATAAGAAGAAAACTTATTCATAGGTACCTACTTAATATAAAAATTCTCGTTTTCTCGGTCACTTTTTAATACCTACTTAGTAAGGGTTTTATGATATTTTTTTAGGACAATTTTAAAAGTTTGGTAAGAGAACTCTTGTAACATGGTAGATCGATTTCGAGAGCCCCGAATGAAGTTTTTCCTTTCTCTTCCAGCGATTCTTTGACGCGATTCGTGGCCAGAGTAAATATATCCAGGATATGGTATCTGTTGAAGTATTCTTGGGTCAAATATTGGCACAGGTTGTCCGTAAGATAAACGTTGCCTGCAAAAAAAAGATGATACACATTAAGTATTGTATAATTGTAATCTGGCCACACAAAAATAATGTGCGCGTCAAATAAACTGACACTAGTATGTATTCTACTCGATGAACAAGTACTAGAATATATCCATCAGAACCCTGATAGTGATGGATATGAAACCCAGAGATTCCTGCTGAGGAGCCTTCAGGGAGCTTGGCATATTAAAAATGTACCATGCGCATTTATATTTGAATGCCTCATCTACGCTCACAAACATATGAGTTACACCCTCCTAAATTCAGACCACCATGAGCACAACACCAGACGTAGGAATCTCATAAGGCCTATAGAACACAGATTATCCAAAATGTCAAAAAGCTTTGTATGTATGAGCGTGCGCCTCCATAACAAGCTTCCAGACAAACTTCGATCTCTTGAGATGCCAAATTTCCGGAGAGAGGTGAAGAAGTATCTTGTTGAAAATGTATTTTATTCTACCGACGAGATGCTAAACTAATAATTTTGAGACTGCTATCTATTTTGATGCTATCTACTCAATGAACAAGTACTAGAGTGGAAGTAGGCATGATAGACGGATTTAGCAGCGTCAAAACCACATATTCCTCTGACCTTTTTTATAGCATAAATAGCCGAGTATAGTCTAGGGCATAACTGAATTATATGAGGATCCCACTGCATCCGTTGTCTACAATAATGCCTAGAGACGTGGTCTTATCCATAAAACTAACTCCTTTTTTTTACTAATGCCATCTGAATAGGATCTGCATTCACGGATCTTCCCAGAGAGAAGCTAAGAGCACTTGTATTCGTCATATTTAAACCATTTACCACGGTATTCAAGCTACGCATAATGACACAGCGAATACAGCTCACACTATATCTTACGCGCAGTGAAATAGATAAACATAAAATTGTTTGTACTTGTCTCAATGAATATTTCGGTCTTAATTTTACGGCCGCTTTTGTTTTCTAGGAAATCATAGCATAAGCCCCTTACTTGAGTACTTGTATTGGAACCACACGAAGTCAGCGTATATGGGAATGGTGAGCTTCTCAATCCCTGGTCCATCAGGTGATATTCTAGGCCTTTCCTGAAATGCAATCAAATCATATTACATTATTAAATTATTTTACAATGCACAATAATTAAACCTTTCCAAGTTCTGGTAAGATTCATTGGGGTTATTTTCAAACATTAAATCCTCTTATTAAGCGGAACTGAGCCATAATTTGCTTAAATGGAATATATCTAGGTATTACCACAATTCATATCTATATATCAATACGTGAAGGAAAAATAGTGACCATTTTTACGAAAATTGCGCGCACGGACGAGTATGAAATTTTATAGTTTATATAAAGCATAAAAATAGATTGAATCAATAAAAAAAACTATGTACGCACACTGTTATGTATTTCATACTCACACAAACTTCGATGTATCTGACTTTAGATCTTTTGTGGTCAAATTGAGAATAGATTAATATTTTTTTTTGTATTAAATAACCATAGAAAAAACTTTGAACATATCAACATTTCAAATTTGACGTATCCTTGCATCGTTTAGAAAAGAAAATTGTGGTAACCACTAGTTATGTGAATTACATAATACATAATATGTTCTACAATAATTACCGTCTCTTGGATTTTTTTAAAGCAACATAATAATAATTATTATAGATACCTAATATTTCTATTACATAATATTCCCAATCACCTGGTCTACATAATTATCTCTGGGGAGTCCTCTATGATATCTGTCCTCAATCACTCCTTATAAATTCAAACTGTTGATAGTTACAAATTTATTTCTACAAATTAAATTTGACGTATTGCAAACTGAAGAGACTCTTTTATTTTTACACTAGCTTTCCTGACAGACGTTGTCCTGTGGTTCTAACCCGAAGTGGCCCGGTAATATGTAGGTACATGATATTCACTGCGCCCCCGTCAAACAATACAAAATTAATTCGATTAGATAAGCTAATAAAATAATAACATTAAACTATTTCTGAAACATCCCTATTTCATTCGTATTCAAAGCTCTGGCGGGAACAACTTGAGAAAAATGCGCTCGCGCACACACCCTACCTCGCCTATTACCAACACGAATATGCCCGATAATATTGTTGACTTTGTATGAAAAATTTCTAAAACTATCGAAACGGTGCGGTGGAGTAAGTGGGATGGGCTACTGTAAGAGCGTATGCGGGAATGAGAGGGAACTACCCGCGATGTCGTGGGCGCGTCCCAGGTAACCTTTCCATACAAACTTAAATATTGTATTTTACATCATTTCTTATCCATTTTTTACTTTTTATTAGTTATTCTGTTATCCGGAGCGGAGAAGAATCCAATAAATCAAAAATCAGAAGAATCTGTTGAGCCAATCTCGAGTTATAATAAGTGTTCGCACTAACCCGACTTTCATTAATATAGTAGATAGGTATGTGAATAGATTCGGTTATAGATAAAAAAAAAACATCGATGTTTAAAAGAAGTTACACAACAACTTATTGATTATGGGGTGGGATAACGATAAAGGATGACGAATCATCTAGATTTTGGCATATCTATAGGGATCACCGATATTGTGGAGAAATGATAAGGTATAATTAAATCGTTTAGTAATCGACTTCCATCAGGTGTTAATTTTCTGTGTAAATGATAATCTTCAATAAATTTCATTTTCAATTAATGATAAAGTTATTTAACTGAATAAAACTGCATCCTAATTAGGGATTACAATCCGGTCTCATTTTGAATCCGGCCGGATCCAACCGGATTTTCGTTAAACCGGCCGGATCCGACCGGATTGAAATAACCTTGATTAATTGACATTTTTAACAATAATGAAGGCTAAAAATAAAATAGTACATATACGAAATTAATTTAATCAGGGTATAACTACTTTTAAATGGTAAAAACTATAAAAAAAAAGTTTCGAAAGAAATAAAATTACAAATTAGATTACGTATTATAAAAGTCAAATTTCAATTTGACGAAAATATTTATTATGAACTGCTTGATTGATCATGATTTGAAAAGAAAGATTCTCAGAGAACCAACACCACGAAAAAGATTCTCGAAAACTCTCCAACCCATTGTGGAATAAACCATTCGAGGCAGAATTAAAAACTCCGGATTCGGAGTTTTGCGATATCCAGAACGTCAGACAATAGAAGACATTACTGAAATGATCACGTCAACAGAACGGATCCGGAGCTTCTGGTAATTATAAGAGGATGAAATCACATCAACCAACAGACCCTTGGACGACCACTAAAGAGATGGATGTGCAGTTGGACATCCGCGTCCTAGAAGTAATACCTAACCGGGAATAATGAGAGACACTCCTATATCGAGAATAAGTGTTTGAGAAATTATTTCAGTTTTATAATAGGTACTTGAATATAACTGCACACACACACACATTATGACAGACTACCGAACTAATCTAATGTATACCAGACAATAATCACAATAGTTTTACCTACTTTTAAATAGGTCAATATATTTTTTGTTGGCTAATTTTATTGCTTAATTCTCTCACTATTTTTCTAAGAGATCATTCGATAGTCAATACTATCAACACGATCAGTCAACACTACCTAACCCCACCTCGGGTACAGGAAGGCAAAAGCAGCATTCCACTGCGCTCAGTGTGACGCATTTGCCTCCTCTTATCTTCGTATCTTTATGGGTAGGTACCTACAATGACCCTGTGGAATTGTCAAGGATACGGATTCGAGTCCGGTCCGTGTTGAGTAGGTCGAAAAATCTCCTAATATGAGTAACCGGATCCGTTAATTTGTGCCGGATCCGATATGTGCATTTTGATGCCGGATCCGGTTTTCCGGATTGCAATCCCTAATCCTAATCTTGTTCACAGTCATACATTTTTTTACGAGAAAAGGTTTTTTCATCTCCTGTAAAGTTAGGTCATGATAACTTACGGGGTTTCTCAAATAAACGATTCAATTGAGAATTTAGAAAAAGAAGCCAAAAATGAACTTATGAAAGTACCTACACAGAATTTAAAGTTCTTACCTCGGAGATCAGGACCTTGGGAACTGTTGCAAAATATGGCCTGTTTGCTATTTCGTTGGTGATGTCTATAGTTAACTTTTTGCTTATATATACTCCTATCAACACTATAACCAAGCAGCTTATTTTTTCAGTTTCAGCTTTCTGACATGTGTCAAGGACTGTAAAGAAAAAGGTTGAATATTTGTGAGTAGCGAACCAATGTTCATAGTACCTACATCACGTCAGTATTTCTTTTTAAATTTTAATATGAATACGACATGATCACATATTCTGTCACAAATACATGGGTGTCTTGAAAGATGGAAGATGGTCGGCACCGCGGGGATCGAACCTATGACTTACAGTATTAAAGTTTCCAGCTAAACCGCTATAATGATACTATAGTATCATTGTTGAACGAAAATAATTGAACCGATGTTAAAATTAAAGTCCGCAAAAAAAATCTTTTTGGAGTAGCTCACTTCGATAAATAGAAATTTAAAAAAAAACTGACTTGTAATTTTAAAACGTTTTATTTCTGAAATTATTACCCTCTCGATTTTTACTTCAAACATTATATCATTCATCAGCTATTAGAAAAATGTATCTTTAGTTTCCAGATTGAAGTACTTTTTTCACAATTTTCAGTTTTATGTCAAAAGGTAAAACATTGAAAAAAGCTCTAAAAAATTTAATAACTCGAAAACCACTGGCATTAAACCCATGGTTACTGGGAACAAAATTATTGAAAATAAGTTCTAGTATAACCTCTTTCAAGGAATAGGTCGAATTAGCAGTCACCTTGCATAAAAATGGTTAGCTGCGCGTGTGTATTTCCAGCATATACGGCTTAGTCGATATGGCTAATTTTGATTGTGATTTATTCATAAAAGTTAAGGGTAGTAGTAAAAATGGTGAGAAATTATTGAATTTTGTAGAGAATATTCCGAACAGTCCAATTTGTCACAATACAAAATGTCTTTATATTTTGGTTGTGAGTGACTGGAAATGAAGTAGGTAGATAGGTTTAAGATTTAGCTGATACGAAGTCAACCAAGTCATCTTGTTGTTCATTAATTTAAAAAAACTTACACTTTTTGACTTCGGATAAGATTTGTGTGTTTGGGTTATCTATTGGCTCTATGGATATACTAGCGGTTTCGAAGCCCAGAGATTTCAGACACTCCTCGAATTTCGTGTGTAGAAGGGTCAAATCAACACTCTTGTCTTGAATAAATAAAGCCTGCTTCTTGCCTGAGAGACCGTAAAACTCATCCGACATTTTGATGAATTAATTGACTGAAAAAATTTCGTAAAGTTACATAAACTAAAACATAGTACAATAAAAATTAAAACTTAACCATTTGTTGGACTTACCTACTTAGGAAATATGAAACACTTATGTAATGAAAAATCTGCAAGTAAGCATCAGATAGCAGTGTTGCAATGTTGTAAAAAATGTGGCGATATGAAAATTACGATAAATTTTTTTTACCATGACGCAAGAACGGACCTCCATTCTTTTCTATCCAAGCACACTTCTTTCGCTTCTTCCACCGAAAAATCATTTCTCCTATTTCTTTTACTACTAAGCTGGCCTTCTTTGAGGACGGAATCGATGTGTTCAATCCACATGTCGTTCTTGGGCGATCACGTCTTCTTACACCTTTTCTTTCAGCCTTATAATATACATATATTGAATGATATATTTGCATCCATTCTTTTAACATGCACAAAACGTCTCAACTCATTAACCCACTTGTTACTACCGTTTGATATACGGATCACCATACAAATAAAAATATTCCAATTAATGTGGATATTTTCGAATTATATTATTTATGTTACACGGTAGCTGAGAGGTCCCTTTGAGTTCGAAACTTGAACTGTGCTCGCATTGTAATTTACTTCAAATTGATGATGAGTGTTTCAAGGTGAGTACTGAAATATATATTTTTAATAAACAGTATTTCATTTCAAAATATGCAAGAATGTAGTATACTGTTTGCAATCTAATATTATCTATTCATAATTCAGCTATTAATTTGGTGTTTCGTAAAAAGAACGCTAGTAATATGGGTGTCGCATTTTTTTCACGTCACAATTTTCGACACTCAATGAAATTATCGAGGAGCTGGAGACAAATGAAAACGAGCCTGTTCCTTATTCGATTACAATTATTTTCCCGCTGGAAAATTGTAATGCTGACAACCGATGAGGACTCTGGTGATGAAAATGAAATGACCCTATACAAATTTCCTGGGTCACAACTGCGGCCCATGCAGAAGTTGACGATGAAAACTTTTCGTCAAGTGATGATGAAGAATGCAGCGTTCCATTTGCTCATTTACGAAAGCAACCAAGATTGGAACCAACTAGTTAAGCGATACATTCAAATTGACCAACCAGAATTTGACTTTTTAACTTTTTACTATTTTGATGTTATGTATTTATTATTTGATGTATTTTATATATTATCTATGGGTAATTTTGGGAATTTTGCTGGTCCGCTATTTTGCTGGTATGAAATAAATAAAACAAAAATGAAATAAATCTACAAAAAAAGCTTATTTTTCATATATTTTCATATATTCAAGTTAAATTATCAAATTATTACTTATTTGCATAACAGATAGGTAATATATTATTTAATCTCTCATCATCGGCGTTTATAAACCTCTGTAATGTACAATTAATAAATGAGATAATATAGAGTTGTCTGTTGGAAAATTTTGAGAACAACTATACTAAAGCAACAAATTTTATAGACTTCAACTGCTGTCATGCATTTGGCGCAAGGATATAGGTACCTAATTAATATAGGTACTTATTCATATTTGTCGATGTCTCGAATATTTTGTCAACAAATTTGTACTAAGTATACGATTACAAATAAGTTGTTATTATTATTTTTTTATTAAATGAATCTGTGCTCACTCAAAGTGAACACAAATACACTCTTTGACTCTTTCACAGTAAGCTGCTTAAAGCTTAACACGAAACAGTACGAAAATCGGTGTCGTAACCGCTAGTCTACCAACCAATTTAATTTAATATGACACATTTCAGATTTGTGAATTTGTTTCGTTATATATTTATTGTGTTAATTTGTATAGTACACGTAGATCATAAGTTGTGCTTTTAGTATGAAAAATAAAACAAATAATAATTCATATTCCTATGTTTATAGGTAGGGTAGGTATGTAGTGGGAGAAACAAAAATAAATAAATCAAATTCAACTCTACACAAGAAGTCAGTGCGTATTGCTCAAAATTTATTGGTAAGTATATCGCTATTTTAGAATGTTATGTACACGTACCTATTAGTAAATGATTCAAGTCTCTTTCAATTAAATTATACGTGTTACGGACTAGAAGCTGCATTTCTTCATAAAATGCGTCTATGAAAAGGAAGCCCTTTATTCATGCACATAATATGCATTTCGTATACTAAAATGTAGTTTCATTTTAAAGTAAGTATAGGTTACATAATTTTTTGGCACTTTTGTGCGAACGCCGCGTCTTCTAGTACGTAATACATAATTAAATAGTTGATCCTTATTTTGGTAATTATTAAGTTAGCGGGCTGGTTTGATTTTTCACGATCAATTTCAGACAAATCTGATAAAGTATTTTTTCCACCGACGCTTTAAAAAATAAAATAAAAGTTGCCTATTTTCTCATACAAGTGGTCGATCAGTGCTCGACCATAACTTATTTTAAATTATAAATTTGAACATTATTGAAGTTTCATTGTCAAAGACTGAGCGAGCGCTATCTCAATATTTTTTTTCAAAAACAATCACATGGATACGTAAAATTTGAAATGTTGATATCTACAAAGTTTTTTTCTATTGAGTAGGTACGTATCTATTATTAAAGATCTATTCTCAATTTGACTACAGATAAAAATAATAATATATGCGTCTATATCAATGTCAAATACATCGCATGCGTGTGAGTATCAAATACATAACATTGCAGTTGATGCTTTTTTTATTGATTTAATCTATTTTTTATGATAATTAAAAAAATATTAGCATTCGCCATTCCTTCTCTACTATTAACTGTAAGTGTGTGCGAAATTTCATACTCCTCCGTCCGCGCAATTTCCGAGTAAAAATGGTCACGAAGTTTATCCTTCACGTACCTATTAAACTTTTCCTTGTAGGTATATGGAGTGATATTTTATTTTTCGATTCTCAAGTTAATGTTTTTTGTTTGAAACATGAAGAAATAATAACTGGTCGTCATAGTTTATTTGGTCAATTAGGTTAGGCCGGGGATAAATCCCCCCCTACGACTTGAATAGGTTAGGTTAAGGTTATAACTAGAGACCGGATTATATGCAACTTAAAATGATTGAAATATGCATCCAAATTTGCACCATAAATGCTCGAAATATGCACCAAAATCGCCAAAAAGTGCCAAAATATGCAACATCAAATTTAAATAAATACCACAAAATAACGTTTTTATAATCTATTGTTACACAAGGTCATCCGCTCGTTTACGAGTATTATTTTAAAAAACAGCCTATATATTAAATTAAAACATATTTCTTTATTAACTACATTTTCAACTAGATGCTACCATTTTGGTACTAGAAAACTTTTACAATCAAGTACCTACTGTTCCAAATATTCAGTAGTAAGGTTATATTATCACTTAGCATATTTTTATAAATCGAAAAGGATCTATCTACATCCACTGAGGTCACTGGACAGTATTTGAATTTCGGTGTTATATTAGTAGGTACTAACTCTAGTAAAGTTGAACCCGATCCGTTAGTAAAATTGTTAATTTGGCACAAAGATTCATAACCAGGGTTGTTGTTTAAAAATCTTTTCAAACTTTTCTCTCAGTTTTATTGGAAATGTTCCTGGTAAGTCGGAGTTGATTTGGAGTACTTTTTTCTTCACTTCAATAGATTTATCTAAGGGAAAACCCTGGGTTTCCAGCTTTTTGACCGGCCACTACCAAGCCTATCGTAAGATGTGATGTAAGCCTCGCAATGACGGATGACGGTGCTCGTTCAGCAACACGTCGCACCCTTACTCTTACAAAAAAAGCCGACTGTCTTCGTGAATCTTCATTAACTCGTATGTGTACCCGATACCTTTACCAAAGATTCATTAAAGTTTTAGAAGAAAGTATACCCAAATATGCAAGATCATCAAATTTTAATGATCATTCAATTTCCTAATAATCCGGTCTCTAGTTATAATAGTTATATGGGGGTTTGGGGAATAAAGCCCCGCATACCATTTAGAATACCTCCCCGAGTAATAACACACTATACATTCCGGGTTTGTAAAAAATCTAATCAGCCCGCGAACTAAATAATAATTAGCCTCATTTTCTTTATATTTTAGGTTAGGACATCAGTTTTACGAAGGCACCAACTGAAGAATCTTGGTCATGGTACTTTTGTAATGCGGCAGCTCGGCTTCCACGTAGTTCTTGCGTTTCATTGGATTGGACAGCAGAGTCTGCAACATTTGCTTATTGACCAGCGTGAGGATCTTCAGGATGTGGTACTTTGCGCAAATGTCTTCCGTCAAATAATCGCATAACGTTTTTATGAGGTACACGTTCTCTGCAAAATGATAAAAAAAGAAAAATTTAATAAGTTAATAATATGATCCTGCCACGAATCACCCAAAAGCGAGTGCAGTGCTTTGAGAATAAAATATATCTACTAGAGAAATAATGTGCTACAGCGCATGGTCCCAACCCAACAAGTACCACGTGACTGCTGTTAAATCCATACAAACTGTGACGTTTGTCGGTAGCGGTGTGTGACATACGATTTTTTATTTTTAATATTTTAGCGTTAACACAGAGAAATTGTATGTTTCAATCATACAATTAGTTAAAGCCTATGAGTTTTGTTGTGTTCTCTTGTGCTTGTTGATGAAAATAACATTAACTTATCTTCAGTCAAGTGACTGTTGAATACAGGACCAAATTTCTCTAATAATTCAAATCTAAAAAGTTCTGTAATAATATTTTGTACTCAGTGGTGCAATAATAAATATTTCATGATTTTATTTATTTGTGTTGTTCAGTGTTATATTGGTTTCTCTTATAAATAAACAAAATAAGTTTTGGAAATTCTCATGATTTGAACACTACCACCTATCGGTGAAAGTTGTTAACGTAAATAATTGTTCAAAACCAGCCTTCGAATTTACATAAGAAGACGGTCATAAGCCCGTCCATACATATTTGAACAATTTAAGTATTTAACTTTATTCAAAAGTTGCTCAGAATACAAAATAACAGAAAGCAAAAAATGGGTTGTTACCTGTGACGGGATATTGGACCCAAAGAATGTCTGCAAATTTTGGAATTACAATGGTTTGGGATTCCCCATCAGTTTGGAAAATGGAATGTGTCTGTAAATGAGCAATTAATGCATTAACAAATTAGTAATAGGTAAATTACACCAAAATTAGTAAGTTTTTTTATATACTAAATCGTTCTTACACTAATAATCATCAACAGCCGTAGACCCGTAAATTACATGAAAATTGTAATCGAATCCACAATACATATTATTTCGAACAATAATTCTTCGAAAATCAATTGAAAGCAAACCACATTTTTTTTTACAAAAATAACTTATAAATGCGACTTTACCTATTTGCCTAGGACTACCCAAAAACAACGTAAATAAAATATTTGGTTGGTGACCCAGCGGTTACAACGCCGGCTTTCGTACTGCGGACGTCGTGGTTCGATCCCAGGTGCCGACCATCTTCCTCTTTCACGACACAAGCTTTAAGTAGCTTACTGTGAAAGAGTCAAGGAGTGTATTTGTGTTCACTTTGAGTGAGCACAGATTCATTTTTAAAAAAAAAAAAAAAATTATTCACATAGGTACCTATTGGTTACAATAATTTTGAAAACATTGTATCTATTTCGCAGAGAGAATTTATAATTTTTTTTTTGTTTGTGAAGAACGTGACGAGACGACAAGCAAATCGTCCAAACATTGATCGTACGAACGGAATAAATGTTCTTGTGAATGTGTACCCTATGACGAATATTTAATAGATGCAGAGCAAGAAAAGTATATATAAAATATCTTGATCTTGCTGATGGAATAAATGATATGTCGTACACACCGTCAACCACCCACCAGGAATCGACAAATTGAGTTGTTCTTTAGTTTCTTTAAAACAATCTAGGGAAACTGGGTATTATTTAGAGGTCTACAGATGCCAATCAAAATTGTCCTCGTGTAGGATATTGAGAAGGGTTCCTTCTTTGTAGTTCGAAGGTCTCTCATGATAACATTTATACCATTGTATACAGAGACAAGCTCGATATATTTTTTAATTTATATGATTGTATTTAATTATATTGTCATCTTTTTTATTATTTTTAAATATTGTGATTTAAACTTTTACTATACATTCAAGAATGCAGTATCATTGCAGTAGAGATGAAATCTCTATGAAGAATATGTGGAAAAATTTTATGGGATATGGAAAGTTGATTGAAAATATTAGGAAGGTATGTGGTATGGAAGTAAGTGTTGTGACAAAGATGAAAGCTAATATGATGAGATGGTTTGGACATGTGGAAAGAATGGATGCAAACAGAATGGAATTCACAAGGCTGAAAGGAAATGTGTAAGAAAGCGTGGCTGACCCAGAATGACGTGGATCCAACACATCGAATCAGTCCTCAAGGCAGGCCAGGTCAGAAGTACGAGAAATAGGAGAGGTTGTATGAGAAATGTTATGTCGTTGGAAGAAGTGAAAGAAGTGTGCTTGGATAGAAAAGAGTGGAGGTCCATTCTCCCTGCCTACCCCTTACGGGACACGGCAAACCGTTCCATCCCATCTGAGACATTTTAGGCAACCCTTTGGTAGAAATTTCAATTGAAAAATACTTTTGAGATCGGGAATCGAACCCGAGACCTCTAGATCATCAGAAATTGGCGCCTACAATAGTAGGCTACCAAAGTATCTTAAAAAAAGTCTCACCTGTACGAAGAACAGCTTGGGAACTCCCGCTAATGTTTGACTGTTTGTGAAAGGTTCTGTGATTTGTGAAGTGGAGAATGCTCTATCACTTGCATAGAGCATGTTGTTGCAGCCATAGGTCAGGATAAAGATCATCACGCAGCCGACATCCTTGGACGATTCTTTACTCACTGAAAATCACAAGATTTAATGTGTAAATGTTCCAGAAAACATAGCTAGCGAGCCCCTTATAAAGCTAGAATCTGAGAATGGATTGCAGTAAAAAAGGGTAAAACTGTGGTTTTTATACATTAAGTACCTATCATGTTTAGGGATAAAATTATCGTGGAGCGTTATGTTGTGGCTCTATTTTCTTCTGGCGCGACACAAAACAATATAATATAGTGTGATCAAATGTTAAAGTATCCCATACAAAATGTATCGTGTAATACTCACTTTACTACCGTGACTACCTTCCGATAAAACAGAGAATTGGGGCTCAGAACCTGTTTAATTACCTTAGCCCAAGCCTGATGACTATCCGAATCAACAACGTAAAGCAAGACGGGTATTAGCTAGTGTTATAATATTATATATGATTATCTTACATTCCCTTAAAAGTGAAGAAATTTTTTCCAATTTATAATCCACACATGTTTTCGCCTCGATTTTGAGATTTGAGAGGCATATTTGTAGGTTCTCACAATCTTCTTCAAGCATTGTCAGTGGTTTTTTGTCTAATGACTTATCAAAGTTTTTTTGATAAAAAATCAGAGCCATTTTTCGTTTTGTATTCCCCATGTCATAGTGCAGCATGCTCTGGGATTCTTCTGATTTTTCACGGCCCTTTTGGACGGGTTCTTTAACAACACTGGTTTTTGCATTGGAGTTTCTACAAAAAATAATCTAAATATTATTAAGTACTTTTTAATAAGATTATCAAAGAAAGTCACTGACTGATGGGTACAAGGCTGAGCAAATTGAATAAAATATGAAAATCGTTTTAGGCATTCAATCTTTTTTTGTGTAAAACCCAAAATTCTTCTATATAAAACAAACAAAATAATATTTAAACTTGTCAAACAGTTAAAAATTATAAAGTAGAATTTTTATTCATACGTACGTATTTTAATATGCAAATATATTCAAATCATTATAAAAGCTGACACCGCAAATGATTCTACCTACATGTTATGTTATTATAATATTATTGTCTATGGATTGTCCATTTTTTTTCTCTCTTTGTATTGATTTTATTTTACTATTTTAGTTTAAGAAAATATTGTTGTTGTTTTGTATTGTATGTGCATTGTTCACCGCAAAGGATTACTCTGTAATGGTGAACAATGCTTAATTTTGACAGAAAATAAATAAATAAATAAAATAAATAAATACATGTCCGCATCCTAGTACCGATAACAGAGTAAAATTATCTATTTAAATAAAAATATTAAGCATGTATACAATGATTTGAATTTGGAATAATTATTTTGTCAACATTAAACCAGTTCATTTTGAAACAAAATTGATTTCATTCATGTAGAATAATTTATTGCGACCAATATATTTATAAAAGCAAATAAACAAGTAGGTTGATTTAATTGATTTTTAAATAATTTGATTTGTTGGTTGCCTCTTTTGGCTATCAGCCATCTTCAGATTAAACTTAAAACTAATGTGCACCGGTAAAAAGTTTTATAATTATTATTGTACTCACATGTTAAAGAGTTTATTTATAAAATCCGGCGATGTCTTATTATCCATGTCTATCTTTTGACTTATTCAACTTATTAAAACATACATCAGAAATTAAACAAAAAAAAATAAAATATTAATTTTATTTACGTAACTTTTAACCAATAATTAATCAAAGCTTCTAAAAACTAACGCGTTCAAGAATATTACGAATAGGTATATTTTTTTAATATTTGAAGCGGACAAACGATAGAATAATCATTTTTATCTTCAAGTGATAAGATTATCGATTTCGCATTAAAAGGTGTAAATTTTATCACCCTTTGTCTGTTGTTATCAGTGAGGATTGGCTGTCTGAATGCGAAATTCAGCGAGTTTTGAACGGTAGAATGAAGAGCAAGTATAGAATGGGACATTCTTTTAAAGTCAGTTCGCCGCTACAGCTTGGGCGAGAAAACGTTTTAGTATGATATTGCGATTTTTTACTTTAAATTTTCAAGGCCACGTCACACTGAGCTATGAAATGTTCCCTTTCTCTGTAACGGGTTCTGATTATTTTCAATACCATTGGGTGGGTTTTTCGATCCCGCGAGTAATAGTAAAGTATTGGCACAATACTTTACTATCAGGTGTTACTCGATCGTAAGGAATATCAAAGTAAATGATAATTGCATACCAACATCACAATGTTTAAAAACATTTTTTGATCAAGCAACATTATGATAAAATGTAATTATGATAAAATGTAAATGTAAACGGAAAACCCACCCTATGTCACTGAGACAATTTTTTTTTTAAATCACTACATAATTAAACTACGTTAAGTTTTTTCCTATCATTCATACTGTCAACAAATTCTAAGAATACCTTCTCTAGAATTTGTGTTTGGCAGACCAAACATCATAAGCGAAACAATAATAATTAATAATGTTCTCTAACATATTCTTCTTTCTTATATGGCAACCGACACCATTGAGTACACACAACCATACTCAAGCGTTAAAAATTGATTCGAGCCTTTGGTTAATGAATGGCTCAACATGATAAATGAGTCGCATCGATTCAGTTATTACCAAAAACGCAGCAAACTTAGAATAAAGTAGGTATAATGCCTATGCCAGATGTTGAATATAATGAAGATAAGCATAAGCACTATTCTACCGATCATTCTGAATGTCTCGTGACAGTCATAACTCAAAATCCTTTTTTCGACTCTCTATTTTCAAAGTTTGTATTTCGCTCACTTAGTATTTCAGTAGCCTTAGTAGGTAAATCAGTGTGTTTGACACCCTTAGTTTGAATTTATATTCGATTAAAAATACTACCCTAAATAATAAGACAACAGTTTGTATTTATTCAATTTACTTTATTGTTATTTACAAAATAAATATTTAAATAAAGAAATACGAAAAAGAAGAAAATAGGTAGTATGAATCCAGTGGAGTAGAGATGAGAGCTCTACGAAGAATATAATATGGCAGGACTCTGTGGAATATGGAAAGATGAGAATATTAGGAAGAATGTGGTATTGAATTTAGTGTTATGACAACGATGAAAGTCAATAAGTTGAGATGGTTTGGCAATGAATGGATGCAAACAGAATGACAAAGGGAATTTATAAGGTTGAAATGAAAGATGTAAGAAGGCGTGGGCGACCGAGAATGACGTACTACGAGTAAGGCTAGGTCAGAATTAAGAGATAAAGGGGAGGTTGTATGAATAGAAAAGAGTGGAGGTCCTATATCTCTGCCTACCCCTTACGAGACCCGGTAAACAGTTTCATCTAATCTGAGACAGGATAACCTCTGGTAGACATTTCAATTGAAAAATACTTAAAAATTCTGATCAGATCGGGAATCGAACCCGGGACCTCTTAGATCATCACAAATTGGCACTAGGCTACCGAAGTATTTTAAAAAAGACACGGCGTGATGGATGAAAGAATAAAAAAAATAACCAATTCTTACGTACCTATCATGTTCCGGAAGAAGTAGGTATGCATATTCATTAAATGAAAAAGTACTTATTAAATTCACTAAATGATGAACATGCATTTCTTGGTGGAGTTGGTGAAAATAAAGTTCAAATAAAAGATTGTATAACTTTTCCACAATAGGCCACAAGGATAATAAAAAAATTGTGGAAAAGTTATAGGTACAATCTTTTAAAAGTACTTATGTTTGGGAAGATGAAGTAATGGAAATAGAAAAGAATGATAATATATTGGAAAAACATATCGAGGACCGTAAAATAGGCATACCTACACGTTTAAAACGAGGAAAGTCAACCTTTTTAGGCGATAAGCTGGAAGAGTAGCAAAAATAAGCAGGGATTTCTGTGCTATTAGTGCTGCATGACACTATTATATCTATAAATTAGCTTTCTGTGCGTATCACTGACTCTCACGAGGTCTTGACTACTGTTGCAACACCCTTTTTCCGTCCGACTGGCTATGTACAAATTATTCGCAATCACCAATATGCTCTTCAAGTCCAGCTCATTGGAGAAATTATCAAAGGCTTCTGACAGTGCCCCGACAAAGAGACTTCCATCTTGTAAAGTTTCGGAGGGGTTTTGATCTGCAAAAAGACAGATAAACATTGACCGTCTTACTTATAAAAAATCGTTAATCGTAAGATTAAGCCGGATAACTCACCGATCATTTTTTAGTTCATTTATAAAAACAATATGTAATCCGCGTTTGTCATGTATTGTATAAAGATGACATTTCATACAAAATTTTGTAAATAAACAAAATAGTAGCCGGGTAGCGCGAGTGTTTAAAGGTGCCCTATGTCAGATTTGAATGATTTCGAGGTATTGATGCATAGGTACCTTATATTTTAATTATTTATTTTATATCAAAATATAGTTTTGTCCTTATTAAATCATACGAAACCTTTATATTTCAGCCAAAATGAACTAATTTTATGTTTGATCACTTCAATTTTAATATTAGACCCCTCCCTATAAGATCCCAGTGCATAAGACGTTTTGAAATGGTTGGTAGTCTGGTTGCCCATTCTCCTATATTATGTGAGTCCTGGCACCTGACCAAAGCCTAGGCACAAAAAGTCTCAGCTTTTGAAATGAATTGCCTCAGGAGAATTCTGAGCTTAAGATGGTACCACCGCATCACGAACGACGCTATACGTCGACGCACTCAGCGTGAGCCCATCACTTCTACCATTATGGGGAGGAAATGGACATGGCTGGGACATGTGATAAGGATGCCGAATGACAGTTAGCCGAGGAGAGCGCTGTTCTTCCTCCTATCAGGGTCCCGAAGACGAGGAAGACCCTCCCATACTGTGTTCCGCTCCTTCGACATGGTGTGGGAGGAGGTCATAAACATTGCGCACGATCGAGCGCAATAGAGAGCTCTTATTGCCTCCATATGCCCCTAAGTGGGGCGTAAAGGGAGTTTTGAGTTGGTAGTCTGGTGGTTGCAACGCCGACTTTCGTAGGAGGTCGTGGGTTCGATCCCAGGTGCCGACCATCTTCCTCTTTTACGACACAAGCTTTAATTAGCTAACAGTGAAAGATTCAACAAGTTTATTCGTGTTAACTGTCACAGATTCGTTAAAAAAAATACTATTCAAAAATTCCAACATAATTAATGTACGGTTAGTATCAATAGGTTGGACTTTCGATTTTTTTTAGTTTGGAGAGTGGGTAGTTTACTGATGACGACTAAAAACCAAAACTTTATACATTTTCATCAAAACCTTATACATTTTCGTCAAACCCTTATAGTCGGTTGATAAACAAACAAAAATAGACCCACCATCTGTGTCAACTTTGACAACCAGCATATCTACATGAGTTGGAAGTTTGTTGATTCTGTATGAAGAAGAGATCGAGCCATCATACTCCGTGGCAGTTCGTTTACTTGTAGTCTGAAAGAGATACATATTCGTTAAGATCTAGTCCTGAAAAATGGTCACAAGAATCTAGATTTATAAATAAATAGACATAGGTAATTAGAACGTTGTGCACCAACAAAGCCAATAGGCAATAAAGATGAGACGTTTACGAAAATTTGATTTATTCATATTCTGGCGCCATATACAATGAAATGACAGCAGTCGCGGTCTTCAAATTTGGTTGCTCTCTGGTTCTCAATTATTTACAACTTTTATCTCTATATCTCATTAATTATTAAATATCTACTTGTTGTATAGTTATACCTGAGATTTTTTCGACATGTTGAACATGTCGAGAACTCTCTTGATTGGGAGTTTCGGAGATTTAAACATACAACAACACTAACCTAATGGCGAACGTTGTTAACATAAAGTGATCACACTAAGCCAGCCTTCGAAATAACAGTAGAAGACGGTCGTAAGCCCGTAGTGGTTCGTTCCATTTAAAAATCTAACATCAATAATGAATTGTTAAGAGTCAATAGCTGTTACATATTCGTTGAAATATATATGTTACAACGAAATCAGTTTTAAGATAAACAGCGTGAGAAATGGTATATTATTTGTACCGCCAGTAATGTAAAAAATTTGTGTTTTATTTTGACTAACCTCGACAATTTAAATAAAATATTACATAAATAATTTGATGTAAATCCCCCCGGATGACTGAATGAAAAAAACTAGCTGCCAAAAGTAAGTAGGTACGATAGTTGAGCCATGTCTCGGTTACAATACACATGTCTCTACAACATCACAATATTGGCGGACGAATGATGAAATTTGAGATCAAATCAATCTTTTTTAAATTATAATTGCGTGCTCAACCAAAGTGAACACAAATACATATTTCACGCTAAGCAAAGCTTGTTCCGTGAAACACGATGATCGAACCAACATGCCAGTAAAAAACAATGTTTTTTGTGCGTATCAAAAAACCCATAAACCTACCTGAAAAAAAACAATTTTTGGTATTCCCACTAACTCTTTGGAATCTCTCAGGAGGTCTGTTATTGATTTTACGGAGAATTTGTCACTTCTGGCCCCAATCACTTCATTGAGGCCATTGGTTGAGAAATATAATAAAATACATTTTGGATTCCTTCTTATGGCTGAAATAAAGAAAATCATTATTTCTATTTACCAGAGTACCTATAGCTAGAATCATGATCACGACGTATATACGGAAAAAGACTGATTGATAAGGTGAGGCATGATAATTTATTTATCTATAACATAAAAGAAAGTCGGGTTAGTGGGAAAACTTATAACTCGAGATCGGCTAAATAGATTTTTATGATGCTTGGTTTATTGGATTCTTCTCGTCTCCAGATAACAGAATAACTAATAAAACATCGAAAAATGGATAGCAAATAATATAAAATATAATAGGTATTAAAGTTAATATGGAACGGAATTACTGACAATAACGCTATCTGTGAAAAATTCCATAACAACACAATTTTTATTTACTTGACAACCATTGAGTTTCAAATCATTGCAGATTTTTGATAGAATTTCTTTCGAGCTTTCAGAAATATTTTTTTACATTCAAACGTAATATTTTAAACGAATTTTTGAACCTATAAATTACCTACAAATTGAAATCAATATTCATAGGAAGGAGTACCTACAGGACAACGTCTGTCGGGAAAGCTAGTTTATATTAAAAAGGAATGTGAAATGAATGTTAGCGTAGTGACTAGGATGAATGTGAATAGATCGAAGTGGTTTGGGCATGTCGAGAGATCAAGTGAAGAAAGAAAGATGCGATGAATCTGAAATTATGAGTGCACGAAAAACTGGGCGACCTAGAATGACTTGGGCCGCTCGTGTCGGTGCCAATCTGAAACAGCTCAACCCCTGATTTCAAATTTCAAGTGAAGAACACTGCAATCTCGACCTCTTGATCTGGAAGTACTTCTAGATAGAGAAATAATTTTTGATAGGTACCTACATATGTCATAAATAAATTTTAATTTACCTGTAAAAATTTCTATGACTATGGCATTTCTGTTTTCTTTATCCACAAAACTTTGCACCTCAAAACCAAAGTTTGTCAAGGTATGTTCCAACACTTCTATGTCCTTGTCTATAAATTCTCTATTATTTTGCAAGTGGTTGCCTGAATTGAATTGTTTGTGCATAAAAAGCAAAGCAATTCTAGGCCCTTCCAAATTGTACGATAGAGCTTTTTCCCCAGGTTTGTTCAAAATGGAGGTATAAGAAGCGGACCTAAAGCAAATCTTTTTTATATTAGCAATTTAACACTATTCAATCTTAAAAATAAATAAAATATATAAATAAATTATGAATTATTTTTATTTCTGGAAAGATGTTAAAAAAATATATATTCTGTGAGTATAATATATTTTATTTTTATGTGGTGTAGTATAAAATAGAACCCAAACAAAAGAAATGTATTTTTTTTTTATTTTTATTTATTATCCTTTACTGTAATTGGTTACATATACACATAAAACTTAACATAATAAAGACATCACATAATCAACATACAGAGCTTACCACAACGAAGTTGTGGTTTCTAACAACTAACCCCAATATAAAGAAAAAAAAAGAATACCAAAAAAAGAAAACAAATAAAAAAAAAAAGGAAAAGGAGGTGGATGGGGTGGGAGAGAGGGAAGATAGATAGGATTTTAGGACACAGTATACTGTGTAATATATTATACGTAGTGAAAGTTCATTATGTGATAAATATGGAAATATGTTATCCACGTTACAGTTTCACCGACGTAGGCATTGTCAAGACACGTGATCGAGTCTCTTGATTAGTGTTTGAATTTAGTGAAAGTGCAACTACTACTAACTTAAATTAAATAAAACATATTTTGACTATTACCCAAAATTTGTAACTTTAGAATCGGTCTCCATTTTGATTGCAACAATATGATTTCAGTACACTGCAATACAATAATAAAGCGTTGGAGGAGTTTAAAGATCGATCCAAACACACGACCAATAGCACTTCAATATTGATAAAATTTGCTTAGTCTATTCTAGTCAAAACATTATCAATTTTATCAGCTGCATATCTACAAAAATATTTAGGTATAACTAGCGGTCTGCCCCAGCTTCGCACTGGGAGATGGATATTAAAAAAAATAGTTTTCATAAGTCCCTAACTTTTTCAAAATATTCTGTAGCTTTTGTTAATTTTGGAATAATGCAGCATTCTAATGGTCCCCTTCTGTACGGCTCATCATACCCTAGTGACGCTGGACGCCTACCGCTGGCTGGTGCTTTTCGCCGCAAATTAAAATATATTTATTTATTTATTAACATAATAAACGGCCAAGTGGCCTATAATACAGATTTCACAAATTAAAAAAATAACAAAATTGCATAACTTAAAATTTAAAAAAAAAAAACTCAAATTAAAAAAATAAACTAAAAAAACTCAAATTAAGAAATAACAAAATTACTCAACAAAAACACAACAATTAACAAAATAAGTGGCATCCGCTAAACCTCACAAAAGAAAGGGTGGGGAAGGAAAAGGGAAACATTCGTACGGAAAAAAAACTACAAATCCAGAGCCGCACCATAGTGCCGGACAAACCTACTCGCAGCACATCTTCTCACAGCGTGCACTGAATCACAGAATATATTCTATATCATTACAGAATTCATTGCCAACCATGTGTAACCTGTTCATGGCTTATTATTACTAAAACAACACTTATTATGACATAATTACTATAAATAATAGTTAGACATTGAATAGTGAAAATGATGATGTTTTCTGAAAAATCGTAGTACATTATTTTATTCTTTCATCAATATTTTTAGCAGCGCACGAGATGTAAATAATATTTTCAGGTAATTTGGGTTACATAATTGAAGTTTTAGCATGGTTCCCTGATTTTTTTTTGAAAATATAATATAGCCTATGTCACCAGGGGATAGTGGAGCTTCCCAACAATGAATGAATTTTTCAAATCGGTTCAGTACCTAATTTCTGAGCCTATTCAATGCAAACAAACACACAAATAATCAAATCTTTTCTCTTTGTTATATTAGCAGTGGCGTAACTAGGGGGGGGGGGCGGTCCGCCCCGGGCGGCACTTTTCAGGGGGCGGCAAAATGAGCCGACAAATAAAAAAAAACTTGGTAAAAAACACAAAACTGAAATAGTATAGGTACGAGAATTTGTGAAGGAAAAATAAATGAGAAAAAAAATCGGGTCCCCGAGTTTGTGAAGGGAATATAAATGAGAAAAAAATCGGGGCCCCGAGCTTGTGAAGGGAAAATAAATGAGAAAAAAAATCGGGGCCCCGAGTTTGTGAAGGGAAAATAAATGAGAAAAAAAAATCACTAAAATTCTTAAAATTGATAAAATATTTTTTTTTCCTTTTAACCTGTCTCAGCGTAAGCTAGTACACAAAAGTGTACACCGGAGTGAGTTAATTCAAGTTCCTTTTTTTCTTCTTTAAGTAATTTCGGGTTAAGGTCTTAAAAAAAACTTTTGCGGTGATTCCGCAGGTAGAAAAATCTGTGTCAGAAGTAAGCTCTATCCCATTATCCAAAAATTGAATTTTTGTACTATATTGTAGTGTTGTAAGTATCTATATATTAATAGGTGAAGGGAAAACTTTGTGCCCCTTTTTACGAAAATTGAGCGGACGGAGGAGTATGAAATTTCGCACACTTACAGTTTTTATAGAGAAGGGGTGGCAAATGCTAATATTTTTTTTAAATCGTACATAAAAATAGATTAAATCAATAAAAAACACTCTACGCACACTATTGTAATAGGTATATTATAGTTTAAATTAATTATGGTCGAATTTCGACCAATGAACTGAACCACTAGTTATAAAAAATATGCGAACTTTTTTATTTTGATTTTTTTTCCATTTATATAGGGGGGTGGGGCGCCAAACTTTATTAGGTAGGTGGGGGGGGGCGCCAAATGTTAATCCCGCCCCGGGCGGCGAAAACCCACGTTACGCCACTGTATATTAGCCCTACATCAGATACGTATCATACGCTCAGACACCTACTACATGTCTACAACGTACAAATGTACGTAACATAATAGGTAGGAAAGTAAGAGTTCAAGGGCGAGGTATGGCTATAATATTTTCATATATATATGGGATCGCATACACTTACTCGCTGGAAGCACTATAAGTCCAGCATAGCACCAATACCAAACAAACACTTTTGGAATTTCGTAATTTCATTTATGTACCTTCATTATTAGCCCAAGATTATTTTCTTCATTTTTCATTAACTTCTTCATATTACGTTTTTTATATAAAAATGAATCTGTGCTCACTCAAAGTGAACACAAATACACTCTTTGACTAAAGAGTCAATACTTACCTACTTTTAGAGTTTGTGTAAAAACTAAGCCTTTCCCATCCAATATGCAGCAGCAATCGTCTTGTCATTTGCTTCATAAATGTCATCCAGATCACACATCTGTTCCAAATTCTGGCACACCAGCAGATGCTCATCATCCTGGACCTCTCACAGACACATCCTACATATACAATTATTGTGACACCAACGCGTAACCTATTCAGTGTCTTCCATATGCCGTAGGGTAAGAAATGTCCCGGCCCCATAGCCTTTAACAATAAGCTACTGAAAGCTTGTGTCGTGAAAGAGGAAAATGTTCAGGACCTGGGATCGAACCCACAACCTCCAGTACGAAATAGTACCTACGAAAGCCGGCTTCGTAAACCTCAAGATACCATCCACTTCATGGACATTGTGATTTAACAACGAGCGTTTTCTTGCAGTACCTACACAGTACTTCATTTTGTTACTTTTCTTTCTGTATCCCCAGTGCTCATTGCTGGAATAGTCTCCCGTCTTTGCCAAGACTAGCAAATTCCATTAAAAACTAATTTAGACTAATTTGTTCTCTTCTGGTGTATCATAGACCCTATTTCCTCATACCACCACATTTTCCACCCCTACCCTCTCCTATTCTGTTGATGTACTCTATCTACGTGATAATATTATGTATGGAGGTGTATATTTTACGTTATGGCAAATTTTATCATGTTGGTAAGGTTGATGTAAGAGATTTATTCGGCAATAATCCCGCCAATGCACTCACTGTTTTTCACACTCTTTCCCTTTTTTATTCTTTACTTGTAATTAATCTGTGATAAAAAAAGATAAATAAATAAATTATGAACCCAAAATCACAAAAATAACTAAACTACAACATGACCAAAATATGGAAAGGGTCGGCGTTTAGTGTCGGACGAATAAAAACTGTTTGACATGTGTGTCGTTTTTATACATTTTCATACCGTATTGCTACAAGTTCTAAACATAATTTACATGTTTAATTTAACTTTTAAAACATGACTGTCTCAATAATTGAACTTATTGTATGAAGAAGTTTTTAGATATTTGTTAATAACATTAAATATATTTGAGAAATTATAAAAAAATATATCTATGATTACCATAAATATACCTGCAAGGATCCACGACGATTAATATCAAACCTAGAGTCTGCGGTTTTTAAATATATATGCATACATAACTAAAGAATCCAAACCCAAACAAACAAGAACTGCATTATTATGTAGATTATATTACCTAGTTTCTTTTTAAATATTTTTAATAAAAATAAACTTGTTTTATAATTATTTGGTTAAAAAAAACTTTTATCATAAAAATATCATCATTTATCTTTTTAGACGCATACAATTAGGTGTGAACTAAGATTAGGAACGTTTTGACAGATAAACGCACTAAAATTTACTTAAATACGAAATTCGAATACCAAAATGAACTAATTTCAAACTATAGTCTAATTAAGAACAAATTGGAACGTTCTAAAATTTCTCGAATACCAATCCGGCTAATTAAAATTGGAACGTTCTTATTTTAGTTTAGTGCGTACTTAATTTGAATTGGAATAGGGGGTAATATGTGACTTTAAATGTTATTTTTCCGCAATTAAATGCTGGAAAATTGCTAAGATTTTTGTATTTAAGGTCTGAATCATAAGTTATAGCGTTCTCCACCCACTAGGTAAGTACCTACTTGAGACGAGAAGTCCCTTTTACGTAAAGTTGGAATTTTGTTTCAGTTACCTCCAAGTTTTAACTCAGAGCGCTTGTTTACGCGAAACTTTCAAATAATTTAGTCGGATTTACGAGTATTATCAACTTCTATTAAACAATTGCTAAATCAAAAAAAGTAGAATAATTGATAAAATATTAAGGCACATTTTTATTAAGTAAAAATCAAATATTAACATTTCCGTTTTTTTTCATGTCAAATAATGTGAATAAAAAAAATATAAGTGAATTCTAATCCTATTCTGTAGCAAGTGTAGGGTAGTTACTTGAAAAAAGTGTCGAAAAAAGTGAAAGAAGTGCGATTCTCGCATTCGATATGTATAGACGTTTTTCATACAAAATGTATCGCCTAATAGTCACTTTTTTCAAGTGACTACCCTACACTTGCTACAGAATAGGGGTCCTGTAAACTTTTTTAAAAAATTTAAAAGCTTCTTGATCCGATAAGGGAAGCCGATTGCCAGGAGTACTTCTCGTTTGAAGACGTTGAGTACCCAATTAATGTTCAATATCTGTTATATTTAAAATCTTCGTCAATTAATAAAACCATAACTGGTTTAATATATAAGAATTTTGTTGTTTTGTAAGGATTATTATATTGAATTTTTAATTATTTAAAGGTTGTATTAAATAAATAGTGTTTTTGGCACAAAATATCCTAATGGATGAATTGCCGAAAAGGTTAATAAAAAAAAAAGCTTCTTGAGAATACGGAAAAACGTTTTAAATACAATGATAAAGAATCTTAAACATCTCGTTCTACTAAAATAAATAAATTAATTAATCATACTACAATAAATTAATTAATTAATCATACTACAATAAATAAATAAATTAATTATAAACATCCATAAGCGAAATTTTGTTGTTGTTGCACAGTTGATACAATCTTGATACCATCCATGATGTATGGACATAGACAAAAAATATGGAAATTAGTATAAACGCTGTAGAAATGAGATCTTTGCGCAGGATATGCGTAAAAAAAGACCGATTGATAAAGTGAGGAATGATAACAATATAAATAAATGTGTAGTAATTAATGTTAGCGCAGTGACTATAAATGAAAGTGAATAAATTGAGGTGGTTGGTTCAGGCATGTTGTGAAAATGAATGAAGAAAGAACGGTGAAAAGGATGTATAAATTTGAAAGAATGTGTGCACGGAGAAGTGGCCGATCTACAAATGACTTGGGCCGCTCACAACGGTGCCGTCTTAAAGGAGGGACTAAGTCAGGAGTAAAAGGAATAGGAGACAATGTATACCTAACTTTATGCTCTTGAATGAAGCGAAAGAGATTATTAAGACAAAAAATATTAATCTAATCTCTTTTGACCACAGATAAACAAAAGAATATAGGTATTATGCGTCTGTATCGAAGTGTGTGTGTATCAAAATCCGCCATTTCCCACTCCATCTTCCATTTGAATATAACGCCTTCAAAAAGCTTTCTGCGCCCATTATGAGGCGCTTTTTATTTTACATTTGTTTCTGTGAAGTTGATGTTCTTATAAGTAGTCTGTAGAAGTGTGTGAGTATCAAATATTACAGTAACATTGCAGTAGTGTTCGCAATGTTTATTTTTTATTGACTTAATCTTTTTTTATGCATAATTAAAAAAAAAATAGTTTTCTCCACTCCTTCTCTATATAAACTATAAGTGTGCGAAATTTCATACTCCTCAATATGCGCAATTTTCGTAAAAATAGTCACAAAGTTTTTCCATCACGTATTAATATTTAGATTTAATTAAAATAAAAAATAAATCTATATTTTATGAAAGTAAAATTATAACAAGATTTTCAGGGCTCGAGAATTAGCTTATACCTACTTACTAAATTCAAAGAGGCAAAAATAAATAACTTAATGATATATAAAAAAACCTTATTTAATTAATTCCATATTTCGATTTAAGATTACACCTATTTGATTTTTATTTGGCGGATTCCTACGAAATATCAAAGGTCTTTCGATGAATAAATCAAGTACATTTGAATAATATTGATTGATTGATTCTAGAAATTGTTAATTAAATTTTGATAAGGTTTTTTATTAGTAAAAGAATGCGAAGTGGAGCCAGAGATGGCGTTGGACAGAAAATCTTGGCACAACAGGACACGGAGAGCCGACCCCAAATAATGGGACAAAGGCGAGGGCGAAGAAGAAGAAGATAAATAAATAAAACGTAAAACCTATTTACGGGATAAAATAAAAATGTTAAGGAACGAGAAATAGATTTTTATTTGTTAATTTGAGGTATTTGGTATCGAAACTCATAGTATATGGAATATACATGAGTCTTGTGATCGGATTTCAAAAAAAAAAAACAGATTTCGCTGAAATTAATTTTCTCGACGTTTTCGAGGGTGTAGATTCCAAAATTTTTTTTTTATATTTCCCCGTACCCGTAGGCGAAAAAAAAAATTTCCATCGATTTTCATAAAATTTGGTATACGGGTTGGTCTTATGCTCCTACACAAGCACGTAACTCCTACATTTGAGGTCCGTAACTTCAGTGGGTCCCCCTTAAAGTACCGATTAATATTGAATATGTAGTTCTAAAGCAGATAATAAAAAGCTCTAATAGTCGATATCATTTTAAAGTTTCTATAATAATTCCAAGGATAAATTCATTTTAATCGTAAAATTATGAGCCAGCCTTCGAAACAACAGTAGAAGACGGTCGAAAGCCCGTGGTGGTTTGTTCCATTAAAAAATCGAACATCAGTAATGAATTTTTAGAGTGATTAGTTGTTAGATAATTCTGTAAAATTATGAATATAATGATTATAATTATGAATTATGAATGTAATATGCAAAGATATGTTTTACACGAAAAGGCTGTTATGTACTATGAGTTCTGGGCTACCCAAGGTTAGCAGCTTTTTTTTTTACTAATCATGTTCCTAGGTCCCATATTATTATACTTACTAATGACTTTTGAATAATGTCTAGAAAAATAAACTAGGTAGTGAAAAAAATACCGTTTTTTATGAAACTTTTGATACTTGGCTGAGTTAATAAAAAAAAGAAGAATTCCTTACTTTAGCTATAATTTAACCATGTGAACTTTTTCATCCAACAAGCAAACAAACAATTTGCATGGTAAATCAATTCATAGGGGTGATGATTTTAAAGGAAACTGTGATTATCTACGGCGTCTTAATCCTATCTAATGGAGGTAAGCTATTTATTTATTTATTAATGGTTTTATTTACCGATATACCTACATGTAGACTAATTGAAGTACATCTAGTGGTCGGCCAGTGCTCGAAACTCGATCATAACTAATTAAAATTTTAAGTTCCATTGTCAAAGATAAGCGAGCGCTATTTCGCAATTTGCTTTCCTAAACAATAACTAGGATACGCCAAATTTGAAATGTTTGATACGTATCTACAAAGTTTATTTTTTCTATTATTATTAAATACAAAAAATATTTATCTATTCTCAATTTGACCACAGATAAACAAAATAATAATGCCAAATAGTAAGAAATGCATATAATTACAGTAGTGTGCGTAATGTTTTTTAATCTAGTTCAATTTGGGTCATACCTATCTACAATGAGTTTGAATATCCCACTTGTTTGCGCCCATTATGAGGCGCTTTTCATTTTACATATTTTGTTTCTATGAAGTAGAATATGATCTTTATAAGTAGGGTGTGTGTGTGAGAGAGAATCAAATACTTAAAATAAATAAATTAAATAAAATAATTTCAGTAGAGTGCAAAATGTTTTTTTTTAATTGATTTTATCTATTTTTTATGCATGATTTATAAATAATATTTGCCACTCTTTCTCTATATAAACTATAAGTGTGCAAAATTTCATACTCCTCCGTCCACGCTATTTCCGTAAAAATGGTAACAAAGTTTTTCCTTCACGTATTAATATATAGATTAGAAAATGTGTCACTCTTCAGTGCCCCTATTCTGAATTTACTCACTAATTTAAGTGTGAAACTCACGGAAATTTTGTATGGGCTGTAGAGCTTTCCATACGAAATTGCGTCACTTTACGCCGGCGGAAATGTCACGGTAACATAGAATAGGGGTCTTTGTTATGACCAGAAGTCCGTGGACATGAAGTAGAGAATAGAGATACTCAACGCGACTGTTTCTTTTACCAATTTTTTTTTACTTCAATTTGGTCATTTTTCTAATCAATTATTATTCAAACGGGATAATATATTATTATAGCTCAAATTTGACATTTTTCAAAACAAATTGGACGCAGTTACAGTGTTTTCAAAATATTTCTACTGATGTTTGTATTGGGCGGGACCGGATGTGTAGAACAAATTAACACAAGCAACAAATTTATCGACTTCACTTCTGCGCGTCCTATTAGTTTTCATTTGAAAAATGTCCAATTTGAGTTGGACAATAATACAATAATCCATTTGAATTGACAACGTTCTATTTGATTTGAAAATTATCCAATTTTAAGTAAAAAATAAAAACCTGTAGATATGTATCATTATTTCTGACCAATTCAAATAGGTACTGATTACGAAGGGTTGTGATCCAGGACTTTTATTGGTCATTTGTTTAGTTTCAGACTGTCTCAGAGATCTGCACGTGCACATCCCAGAAGCTGTCGCCACTGGGGAGGCAGCCGTCCTGTACTGCAGCTTCAACTTGGAGCATGACCAACTGTACAGCTTCAAGTGGTACAAGAACAAAGACGAGTTCTTCAGATACATCCCTAAAGAGCTTCCACACACCAAATATTTTCCTCTGACCGCTTTAAATGTGGATGTAAGTTTGACATTTCTGATTGATTGAACAAGTTCATCAGCAGCTCTAGACAAATTGCATTTGGCGATCGACTACAAACGAATTCTTCGACAATGTAGAGTAGGAAGAAAATTAACTGTCCACTTTTTATATTTTTAATACAAGTGTGTCTGTGTTTGGTTTAAATCATTGTTTATAATATGTTCCAGTGCACAGTACCCCTATTCTCTGTTTTATCGGAAAGTAGTCACGGTAGTAATGTGAGTATTACACCATACATTTTGTATAGTAGGAAACGTGTATAGCGCCGCCACAGAGATATTTCTAGAAACAAAAGCGATTCTCGCATTCGATACGTTTAGGGGTACAGTTAATTTTTTTCGCAACCTACATTAACGAAAAATTCGTTCGGAAAAATTCAAATTGTCTACGTCAGAAATATTACTACAAAAAACTTGGTTTTTGAAATGTTCTGCTAGATTTTCTGCTTCAATCATTCCTTTATTCTTCAGCTATTAGAAAAATGTATTTTTAGAATGGATATTTATTTGTTCACAGTTTTAGGTCAAAAGGTAAAAAAAAAGTCTAAAAAGTTAAATAACTCGAAAACCACTTGCATTTGACCTCTGTTTATTGGGAACAAAATTGTAGCAAATTTGCTCTAGTATCACCCCTTTCAAGGAATGTATCTTACCAGTCAATCTGTATATTCGCAATATTATGCGATTTTGTTTGTTTCCAGAGGCACAGGTCCAGCATTCGCTCCCTGATCCTCCGCAACGTTCAGCCCTCCATTTCAGACTGGTACCGCTGCGAGGTCATAGCCGATGCCCCAACATATCGGACCCTCGTCAAGTCGGCTTACATGCACGTCATAGGTAACAACACCACTATTATAATTATTCAGACCATTCCTAATAATATACAATATGTTTTAATAAAGACAAACACTCCATCAACACTTCATTTCCATATTATCAAATATACTATATAGGGTCTCCAAATAGGGACATAAAAATGCCCTTTTAAAACAAAATATGCTTTACGAGGATGCATTAATTTCGTCTAGTTTTGTGCCATTTTTATGATAAGATCTTAAAGAATTCAATATTATCTTTCGACAATTTGCGAATAATACACAAAAAAATTACCGATGAAAATGCTGGAATTTTCTGGAAAAAATTTCTTCTTCTTAATTTATAGGGGCTGTTTACTTTTTGTTAGCCACGCGATTCTAAGTCTAAGTGGTGCAGTATAAAACAAAACCCAAACAAACAATACAAGAAAAAAAAAAACGTTTTGACATGACAAAAAATAATCATTTCATTTTGTTTTAATTTATATTTTCTCCTTAACTTTGGTGATGCTAATCCCGATAACAAAACGAGATGGACCCAAAATTATTTAAAAGAATGTAGAAAATAATATAAAAAAAATATAGGTAGGTACTTCAACGACCAAAGGCCGGTACTCATTTTGCGCCGCGAACGAGTAACGTAGCATCAATTTCATGAAAAAAGAATACACGCGTTCGATTTTCAAATCACATAACATGTGATTTGAAAATCGAACGCGTGCATATATATATTATAATATAATATACACTAAACCTTTTGATTTAATTGTTGCAACGATACACGTTCGCGGTGCAGGTAAGTGGTGGGCCTTATAGAGCCAGAGCTGAAAATGGAGCATTCTATAGGGCAAACAACAGCGAGTAAACGCTACAGCTGAGGCGCGCTTAATCTGTCATCGCCCATCAATTATCAGTTCTTGGTATTGATTCTTGATCATTGTTATTTGCTTGGTGTCAATGTCAATGATCAAGAGGTCAAGGGCGGATCCAGAGGGGTCATGACCCCCCCCCCCTTTGACCAGGTTCAGGCCTTTAATTTGCAGTACTTACATTTATTAATAAAATACCTATTTTTCTATTATAATTATGAGTTATTGTTGTTCATGACCCCCCCTGGATCATGGAAATGACCCTTTTTTTTAGGAAAAGTTTAGTTTCTAGATACCAAATTTTGGAAATGACCTTTTTTCACTTTGTCGTGACACCAATGCTGGATCCGCCCTTGCAAGAGGTAATGCTATATTTTTAGCTCTGGCTTTATGTTGATTTGGTGTAAACGCACACTTACTTACACGAGCATTTGTAGCTAAGCTCATCATAATACTTATTCGTTCCTATTATATCATACCGTTCCTCAGACGTGCCCAAGGAAGCTCCAAGGTTGGTGATCGAAAAGAAGCAGCAGACTATAATAGGAGAGAGTTTGAAAGTGTTCTGCCTCTCTCCAGTGGCCCAGCCAGCACCAAACATCACGTGGAAACTCAATGGCCTGCCGGTAAATCTTATCATGATGATTCTGTATAATTTGGGTTTAATGGAGTCTATTCATCAAATAATGTAACACGTTTAATATATGACTTATTTCCTACTACACCGCCATCTACTGGTTTTTTTTAAGTTATGCAACTATAGAGGAATTTTTATTACAAACTTACAGCCCATCGAACTTGATCCCGCATCCGAATCAACAATAATTATTACATAATGCAATATATTACCTATAAGTTAAATTTAATTCAGTTTTTATGTCATCATAAGCAGTATTTAATTTATGCAATAAGTCAAAATCATGTTTTTATTTTGAGCTGAAATTTTTTCCATCCACATTCTGTCAGGTGCACCGACTATCAAACAACCGACAGTTTCCATCAAACGTCAATTTAATTTCAAAAATGTCACTTGATTAATAGTTGGTGCGATTATCAGAATGATTGAAAACAGATGCACCGGTCGGAATTTTATTGATCGAATAGTTTAATTATTTATCATTATTATAAATGGAAATTGCACGATTTCATTTGAAATAGTACTGTCCCAGAACAAACGTTGACTAGTGGGCCAGTAAATGCCAATATGGATATGTATACATTGTTCTTGTGATTGTGGTCTGATTGAGGGTTAGTGTGGAGAGCCTGTTTGGAGTGTGTTTTGCCTTGATATTACCTTGTACAGGGAATTTACTTGAATTGGCGATGTTGCTTGATATGGTTGATCTATAATTGTTATTTGTTGTTTTCTTTTATATAGAGTTTAATTGGGATTATTGCCAAGAATGTATTGTTCGGATGTTTTTAGTCATTATTGATCCACATTGAATAATTGAGATTTTAACTTTTGACTTTTTAAGATTATTATTTTGTTCTTTTTGAATTTTTAATGTCCTGGTTCAATGTTTGAAATGAGTGTTATTATCTTTTTCACATAATGTTTACATAAACACTAGTAGTAATAGCTTTGAGCTTATTGATGTTATTTAAATTGTTTTGGAATTGCAGGAGTGTTTTGTTTCTTGTGATCATAACGATTGTTGGGTACTGTTTTAATTTGAATGAATACCTATCTGAAAATTTATTGCTATCATTTTTGTGGAATAGTTTCAATGGCAACTTCACTGATGACTTGAGATGATGTCCTTGTGATTGTTGATATTGTAGTTTGATTTATGTATTTTAAATGCTTGTGTATAATATGTATATTGTTTTATATGTTATTTAATTTGTTTATGAAATTTTAACTTGGCAATTATGTTTTTGATTTCATTCATTGATGGACTCTTTCTTGGCTGTTGTTGTTCTGATTTGTAATTCTGAAAGTTCTACTCATTTTTGCTTGTTTGATTTTTACTCTAACGCTAGTTACATAATTATTTTAGAATTATTTATATTATTATTTCAACTTAATAGAATTATTAATATTGTCTTAACATCAGAGGATTATTGTTTTTTATTGTATTATTGATTGATCATTATAAGGATTACTCCATTTTAAGCTGTTATCTTATTAAATCTATATATGTTTTGATATTGTACATTAATTAGATGGTATTATTTTATTATTTTGAATTGTTTATATTATTTTTTTTAACTTAAGAGAATTATTAATATTGTTTTAACATCAGAGGATTGTTGTTTTTTATTGTATTATTGATTAATCATTATAAGGATTGCTCCATTTTTAGTTGTTATCTTATTAATTTTATATATGTTTTGATATTGTACATTAATTAAATGGTACTATCTTGAATTGTTTATATTATTTATTTTAATTTAATAGAATTATTAATATTGTTTTATTGATTAATCATTATAGGGATTACTACATTTTAAGTTTTTATCTCTTTAATTTTATATGTGTTTTGATATTCTATATTGATTAGATAGTATTATTTTATTTGTTTTAGAATTGTTATATTATTTGATTTAACTTAAGAGAATTATTAATATTGTTTTAACATCAGAGGATTGTTGTTTTTATTATTTTATTGATGAAATCATTATAAGGATGCCCCATTTTAAGTTTCTATCCTATTGATTTGTATATGTTATTGTGTATTGATTGAATGATATTATATTATTGTTTTAGAAAAATGAACCCCTCCCTTAACACGAGACTTGTCTCTACTAGGGAGGTTACTAATTTAAGAATTTTTTACTGTGATTGATGTATTGAATGTATTGTAAAGGAAAGGAAAATGTAAGAAAAAGAAATAATAAAGTATTATTATTATTATTTCAAATCATTTATTCATTAAATCACAATATATCATATGAAGTATACATCATTGTAAAAAAAAATTAATAAAAATAAATTAAAATTAAATACAATGCTATATACTAAATATAAAAATATCGGTATTATCTCTCATGATACATCACGATGTAATGTAATCATGAGAGATCTTCGAACTATATAGAAAGGAACCTTCTTAACATCCTACATGAGGACAACAGAACTGCCTTTTGGATGGCATATCTGAGACCACAACAGATTATTATTATTATTATTATTATTATTATTATGATGGAAATAATAATGAATAAAATGAAAATTCAATAATCATAGTAAAGACGGAACAACGCCAACGTCTGTCCGGGAAGGCTAGTATTGTTATAAAATAATATTGAATGTGTTCCTTGTATAGACCACGGGTGGGTAGACAAGTACAACATACCTTCTATCTATAGCTAAACGCAAAATTATTATTAAACTGGTTTTTCTCCCATGTCCATGTTCCAATATGAAAGAGAGGAATTTAATAAATAAAATTTATAGCATGTGAGCGTCGGGTCCTATGATGATGAAAAGAAATAACTTACCACCGACTGAAAAACACGAAAAAGACACTTTTCTGGAATTTTTTGCCTAACAATATTTTTTCCTAACAGGTGCGTAACTATATAGGGTAGTAGAGGTGGCAAATGCAGCGGCTCCCCGACCCGAGAGGACACCTGATCAAGAGGTCGCTAACTCAGAAATAATAACATTATTTTTATTGGAAAAGTTAAATCCAATCGCTCAAATCATAATAAAATTTTTACTCTCGCATTGGTCAAAACTTCCATATTGCGGTGAGTGGTTTTTACGTCAAATGTTTCTAAAGATTCTGCCATACTCTTAAAAAAATACTCTGATTGTAGTTATGCCGGATGTTAAGAGGGGGGGGGGGGGGGGTCCACACCTGCCAGAACACTCCGCCCCCTCTCCTTAAATACGCCCATGCTTAGATCTTTTAAAATTTAACAGGACTAATACTAATAATGAATTGGGCGAATAAAATGTCTTACCTACTTGTAATTATAATGAAAATTTCAATTTTGCGTTACAGATCAAAGCTACAAAAACTTCCTACGTTTCAATTGAGAAGTTCGTAACGTCGAGTGGTAACTTATCAGAGCTCCATCGGCACATTGACGAGATTGAAAAATATCAAAAGAACCCCAATAACATTGGAATGGAGCAGCGCCGAACCGTGTCTTTATTAGTCCTGAAGATAAACGAAATGCTCCGAAGACACAAACCAATAAAACTGACTTGCACCACTGAAATGTTTCATTTGTATAGTAAAAAAGTGGATGTGACTATTGTAACTGTTGATGGTGAAACTCCAAGTTCAGGAAATTTTGTAGCGATGGCATCTAGCGTTGGAGCGGGTTAGTATATTGACTTAAGACTTATTTATTGTTAGTATATTACTTATTATTAGTATATTACTTATTGTTAGTATTATATTACTTATTGTTAGTATAATATTATTTATTGTTAGTATATTACTTATTGTTAGTATAATATTAGTTATTGTTAGTATATTACTTATTGTTAGTATAATATTACTTATTGTTAGTATAATATTATTTATTGTTGGTATATTACTTATTGTTAGTATAATATTATTTATTGTTAGTATATTGCTTATTGTTAGTATAATATTACTTATTGTTAGTATAATATTATTTATTATTAGTATATTACTTATTGTTAGTATTATATTACTTATTGTTAGTATAATATTATTTATTGTTAGTATATTACTTATTGTTAGTATAATATTACTTATTGTTAGTATAATATTACTTATTGTTAGTATAATATTATTTATTGTTGGTATATTACTTATTGTTAGTATAATATTATTTATTGTTAGTATATTACTTATTGTTAGTATAATATTACTTATTGTTAGTATATTGACTAGAGTTCACACTATAGCTCGAATCAAAAACCATTCACTTCACACTATACCTATTCGAGTACAGGACCCCTATTCTGTAGCAAGTGTAGTCACTTGAAAAAAGTGACTATTAGGCGATACATGTTGTATGAAAAACGTATATATGCGATTCTCGCATTCGATATGTATAGACGTTTTTCATACAAAATGTATCGCCTTATAGTCACTTTTTTCAAGTGACTACTCTACACTTGCTACAGAATAGGGGTACAGTTTATTAGTGAAGATGCATATTAAAATGAGTGATCGATATTTGTAATTTCTTTTGTGTTAAAGTTTCAAATAATTGCATTTTTCGAAAGTGGAATTCTCTTTTTCCAAACGTTTTATGTAGGTAAATATTAACAAGATATTTTTTATTTTCTTTCAGATACAACAGAACATCAAAAATCTTTGCAATGGATCATGGCAGTGTTCATTTTAGGATTTTGTTGAAATATTAACCCTTAGCCACCTGACGTGTATTTCAGTAACACAACCACATGACGTCGTTCTCACAGGCCGCTCGCTTATTTTCAATTTTTAAATACTAAAATGTTACATATTACAAAAAAAATAAAAACGCATCTTTATTATCGTACTATATTTATCAAAAAAACAGTTGTTTTATCTTATATAAGTATAAATTTACATATAGAAAATAAACATTTAACAAAAATACTAAAAATTTTAGGTAAAAAAGTAGGAACTTCGAAAATCGTTCAAATGGACATAAAAATTTTTCTAAAATCAAATATTTCTTTTTATTTATAAACATTTTGATAGATACTCTATTATGTAAAACAATTTTTGGTATGACAAATTAATAAATACTTACAACAAAATTGCAAACACTAAACATTTACAATTTACAGTGACAATTACAGCACATTTTTGACTACATTCAATACAAATTGGATTCTAGCAAATGAATCTCATGAAAGATGTTTTACGTTTAGTCTTTTTTTGGTTCACAGGACGAACATCTTTTACGTTTTTCTAACTTTTCGAAACTATTAAATGTCGATATAACAGGTATTTAGTCCACAAAATAATTACGTAACGACCTAACACCGGTCTCACAGACCGCTCGTAATATATAATTACCTTTTACTCCACAACGCCCACACGTCCAGAGCTGCCAACGGTACTACAACAGTATATTATTTATATTATCTTTGGTACTACACACACTGAAGTGGGTAAGAATATAAAATAAGAAGTAGTGAGACGCACAGTTGCATCACGTTGACAGTGCCTGAATAATTTGAAAAATTAAATCTCCGGAGTCTGTGGGACTGACGTCAGGTGGTTAAGGGTTAATACTTCATACGAAACGTCACAGGATGTGTTTTGGATATGTCAAGACTAAATAGATAGTCACTACTTGTTCAAATTTGGCCTTATTGGAGATGGCTCCTTAATGGGATAAAGAAATGCTAGATCACGTGTTTTTGGGTGTCCACCCTGTCCGGTGTCCACTGAGGGACTCTTTGAACATTTATTTTCTCTTTGATAACGTCAGGTTTCCTCTACACATAGTTAAGGTACTTGCTTTGTCTGAATTCTCCAGATGTTCATAAGATTTTGTTCCATTTTATAAATAAAAATATTCTTAATATTTGTCCGGTATTTTTTCATCTATTAGTTTTATTTTGAATCTGGCTGCATCATTCTTTTTGGACCCATTGCAAAAAAATGTTGAAAACACATTATGATGAGCCCATGATAATCAAAGCGACACAGTTTATCTTCTAGTGTAGGGGCCGCAAATATTTTTCACCTGCAACAGTTGCAATCAGTCATGGTTTGGGATGTTTTTTTTTTGTTCAACAGACAAAGCGCCCCTTATATTCATTAAATAAGGTGTCAACAATACTCTGGAAACCAGTCATAAATACTCCAGCAGGATTCTGCTCAACGCACAGCATCCAAGGGCGGATCCATCAGCTTTGGCGCCAGGAGGGGGGGGGGGTCACAAAAAGTTATAATTGAATTTTGATTTTTATAGGTAGATACAAGTAAAAGGTAGGTATTTTATTAATACATGTAAGATACTGTACTTAAAAGACAAAAAATATACGACAACATTATGTAACAATTTTAATTATTAGTGGATCACTAAGGGCCTGGACCCTGAATCTGCGAAGGACACTTTTTCTGTATTCATAAGCTCTAAAGATTGGCAATTCTATACTCGCCCTAAAGCCAGAACTATATTTTGTGACAGTGTTGCCACCTGTCCGGACTTTGCAACGGGCGTCCTAGTAAAACCTAAAATGTCCGGGTTGTATCTTTGTTCAATGACTTTTTTAGATGGTAATTTGTTAAGCTCGGTACTCACTTGCGCCGCGAACGTGTATCGTTACATCAATTTTATCAAAAGGATGCATGTGTTCCGCTCGCGTTCGCTTTTCAAAACACTTAGACACTTAACCTTTCGATTAAATTTATGCAATGTCACACGTTCGTGGCGCAAGTGAGTACAGGGCCTAACCTTTCCCGATACAAAATGACCTTTTTTAAGTGTACGTCTAACTCTTTTCCAAAGGTGGTAACACTGTTTTGTGGTCAAACTTAGAGAAAAGGGGCTTTGTCGCCATTAATCGTAAAAGTTTATATTATTATCTGGACGCAACACTTATAGAATCTATGTAGATTCTTGTGACCGTTTTCAGGACTAGATCTTAAAGAATATGTAACAACTAATAGCTGCATACACACGTAACAATTATTTATCTTTACTATTTGACCGATAATCGCTCATTCTTCAATTGTTTTCTTCGCGAAGATTTGAAAAATGAGCGATTATCAACGTAAACGTTGTTAACGTAAAGTGATCACACTAAGCCAGCCTTCGAAATAACAGTAGAAGACGGTCGAAAGCCCGTAGCGGTTTGTTCCAATTAAAAATCGAACATCAGTAATGAATTGTTAGGGTTTAGTTGTTACACATTCTTATAGGATTTGCAGCATAACGACACAGAATTTCTACAACGCTAAAAAAATTCTTGCCAACATATTTTTAGGCCATCGTGTAGGTATATGTGTCGTCTCGGTAATAACACCACTTAATATTTCTTTTTGAATTTATATTTTTATAGAATAGCTAAAAAGTTGACATTCATTCAATACCAATAATCGTTCAGGTAGCTGTGAATTTGAGTTTGATTCAATGAGCTTATCAAAAGTTTTAATTAAAAAGTTTAGCCATTTAAATATCATATTTATCCAAGTGTTAAAGAACACCTGTTAATTTTGAATTTATAAAAGTTTTCAATAATTTAAGTACGCAATAATTTAAATTGTTGTTTAATTTTGTGCTCAGGGGAGATGGGGGTACCTGGTGACATCTTTTCGATTTCATCTTTTAAAATTACACAATTTCCTGGTACAATATACAGTACCTACACAAAAAAAAGTTTATTGAGTGTTATCATCACATAGACACGTTCATCTTCCTCTTTCACGATACAAGTTTTACTTTCTGAGAAAGTGTCAATAATTATTATAGGTTAGCCCTGATTCCTTTTGAAAGAAAGAAAGAAAAACTCGATTTATGTTAATTAAAAAAAAAACTTCCAGCAGTTTCTTGCTACATATATAAAAATCTAGAGAATAAATTGAAGTCAGCGCTTGAATGAGGTGTCAGATTTGATTACAGAAAGTAGAGGTGAATTTCAATTTGAGCGAAAGCATTTTTGAGGAAGGTAGATACTTACCCGCCTTATCGGGCATACTTGAAAATGTTAAAATAATTTCATGAGATAAGGTATGTATGTATTAATCCGACCAACATAATCTAATCTATGTTAAAACAGTTAGATATAGATCTAATAATAAAAGACCGAATACATCTTCTTTTTCTTATGGTCGCTCACAATCTGACCTCCAGAGGCCGAAGCCATTGGATCGCGTCATCCGTTAGTGTGTGCATGTCCTGTAGTCCTTCTTTAAATGCGTACGTGGGGCACTCGTTTATCAGATGATCAGCGGCCGGGTGTGGCGCAAATCATGCAAATTGAGAGTGAACCAGTGCCCACAGTCGAGTCCTTCGAGTACCTTGGCACAATGCTGTTCGCTAAAGGGTGGAATTGATGATGACATAGCACATCGCACAAGACTTGGTTGGAGGAAGTGGAGATCTGTCTCGGGTGTTCTGTGTGACAAGAAAATGCCCATAAAAATAAAGGGTCAGGTCTACAAAACGGTGGTCAGACCAACCATGATCCAATCATTTGAGTGCTGGGCCGTAAAAAGCAATCACGCCCAAACTCTGCACACCAATGATATGAAAATGCTCAGATGGGCTGGTGGTGTTACAAGGTTGGATAGGGTCAAAAATGTCAATATCCGTGCTAGTTTTAAAGTCGCTCCCATTGGAGAAAAAGTGACCGAGAACAGACTAGATGGTACGGACACGTAATGAGAATGTCACAAGAAAATATGATAAGGAAGACAATGGTCATAGAAGTAGGACCCAGAAGACCAGGTAGACCCCTGACTACGTGGATGTGCACAATAAAAATGGACTTGAGAGAGGCAAGGACTCTTGAGGAGGACGAGGGAGACAGAGGGACTTGGAGGATGAGGACTAGGATAGCCTCCCCACGTAAATGGGAGAAAGGCTAGGGCAAAGAAGAAGATAGATCTAATAATAAGAATGCCAATTACCCGTCTTCTATGCCATCTTCTGTGACTGTTGAGACCTATTCTCGAATGACAGATTCTGCCGCATTCCGAGCACGGCTATTCCGCTCCCCCGCCTCTATCTCAGTTCCCTGACTTCCACCACTCAGGCCAGTCAGGTCTGCTAATCGATGGTCGCTGTTTCACTCTAATGACACGTGCAAAAAATAAATGAACGTGATTTTTTTACTGCCCCCTCCCCTCCCCTACGTGATCTTTCGTATTTTTTTCCAGACCTCCCTTCCCCTTTTGAGCTCACGTGATTATTGGACGGCCCCTTAATATCTAGGTATAGTGCTTTTACTTTTTGGATATAGGTATTACATTATTTGTTTAGTGTGGTGACCACGGCACACAAAGTTATTGTGACAACCATATAGAATTTTAAAAACCCCCTTTCACAATATGTGATTCCATCCGAGCGATGTCACTCCAAAATATGATGACCAAAGTGAGGACCAAAACCAAACGGATCCAGCTTTAGCGCCAGGGGGGGGTCACATAGTACAAAAAGGTAATTTCCAAAATTTGGTATCTGAAAACTAAGTACTACTGCACTTAAAAATAGACAAAAATATAGGGCCTGGACCCAGCCCAGGGGGGGGTCATGACCCCCCCTGGGCTGGGTCCCAGGCTGAGCCCAGAATTCATAAAAAAAATGGCACAGTAATCTAAAATATATAGAATGCACCGGAAATGTGGTTTATGTGGAAATTTCATTTCAATCTGTGCAGGTAGGTAGGTAAGTCTAGATCCATTTAAATAGAACTGCATTATTAGCAACAAGAAAATTATAACACTCTTCTATACAAAGGTGCCAATATAGCCGGCGAAACTTAATGATTGAAGCAATCTCTACCAGTCAGTCCACCATGCAGTAGCCGGTGCCGTCCAATCTGATTCAGGAAATGTTCATGCCCGACTAGGAATCGAACCCGGGACCTTAAAAGTCGTCGCCTATGCCACTAAACTACCGAGAACCGCATATAATAGTCACAGAGAGAAATTAAGTTGATTTATTTCTTCTTCTTCTAGTGCCGTATCAGGTCTCTCAGATGCGTTGGAAACCACTTCTGCGAAGGCTCCTCCGTCTCGCGCCAGCCGAAACAACTAAAGTTGCTGATTTATTTAACTAAAAGCTAACTACTTAATTTTGCCAGGTAAGAAGTACGAGAAATAGGAGAGATTGTATGAGAAATGGTATGTCGGTGGAAGAAGCGAAAGATCTGAGCTTGATGGATAGAAAAGAAGTGAAGGTCCATTCTGTCACCTACCCCTTACTTACGGGACACGGCGTGATGGGTAAAAAAAATCTTTAGCTACGCCACTGTCTGCACGGAATTATTTTTTCCTCTTTCTTTCGTCGAGAATCCCCCATAAACATTATACACAAAGTTATTTAACAAATAGATTTATGAAAAAAGTAGGCTTTAGGCTTAATTTCACGGGAAACTTAGATAAACATTGTTACTGAACCTAAAATACGTTAAAAAATAACTTTTATCACAAAACTTTGTGGCAAAAATATCGTAAAAAGATGATGTTCATAAAATAACAGAAAGGATTCTGTCAAAATTAAGTGATTTAAAAGTTTTATGAGAAACAACAACGTCTCACTAGAAGCCAAGGGCGTCGCCAGCCCAAGGCCTAGGGGGGGGGGAATTGAACCCAGTCATAAGCTATTCTCCGTATATTATGGAGGATGAGAAATATATGAATTTTAAGTATAGTCAAGAGTATGAAGATTTTTTTAGGATTTAACGTCAAAGCACGGTCTTAGAACTTTGGTTGCTTTGCAGTTGCCTACATTTTTTAATCTCTAGGGGACCTTGGCGACGCCCTTGCTAGAATAGAACACAATTCTGCTACCACCGACGTACGGTTGTGAAATGTGGAAATGGACAAAACAAGAGGAATACAAGTAGATACATAGTGTAGAACAGGTAGTAGAGATGAGAGTTCTATGAAGAATATGTGGAAAGATTCTGTGGACGTGGGAGAATATTAGTAAAGAATGTGGTATGGAAAATAATGTTGTTACAAATATATGAAAGTTATCAAGTTCCGGGAACACTCAGTAGAGTAATTCCACGGTAGTTTCCGCATTCAAGGGGGTCCCCCTTTTTAAATATTGCGACGATGGATCCATTCCGCCAATCTTTTGGGCACCTCTCCTCTTCCCACGCCATTTTAAATATATCAAGAAGTGGTTGGCCAAGGGTGTCTATGCCTTGTTTGAGGAGCTCTGCGTGGATTCCATCGTCTCCTGGCGCTTTGTTGTTTTTCAATCTCATCACCATCTCGCTGTGGGTCGGCGGATCTTCACATATCCCAGTCGCCTGAGGTATATTCAGACCCGCCAACTCCTCCTCAAAGTTGTAAGGTGAGGAGGGTTCGGGGCGGTTCAATATTGACTCAAAGTACTCCCTCCATCTCCCTTTAATCTGTTCGGGGGCAGTGACAGTGGCTCCACGAGAGTCTCGTATTGCCGTCACGGGTCTTTTTTGACCCCTGCCCCCGACCTCCCGGGTGATTTCGAAGAGTGTCCTCGAGTCATTACCGAGTGCAGCAGACTGTGCTCGCCGTATCTGAGAGTCCAGGTGTCTTCTTTTATCTGTTCGTACAGAGTGCTTCACCTTGCGGCTCAGCTCCCTGTACTCAGACACCAAAGCGGTCAGTTTTTGAGGGTCTTTTTCGCTGTCTCTGAGGGTCTTAGCCTTCTGGCGATCTTCGATGAGACTCCAGGACCCATCGGACATCCATATTGGCTTCTTTTTATTCTTGTAGCCAACAGCTACTTTTTTTAATATTCTTTTAGTGAACACAACAGTTTCACAGCCATAAGTGAGCACAGGGAGAATAATAATGAATGTAATAATATCCCGCGTAAATTGTTGATCCTTGCAGATATATTTTTTTCTTTCTTTCTTCAGCCCTCTCGCGTCCATTGTTGGACATCGCCCTCTGTCTTGCGCCAGCCGCATCCACCCACTCCCGGCAATCCGTCTAATGTCGTCAGACCACCTCGCCTGAGGCCTGCCAACACTTCTCCCGGTTCTCGGACGCCACTCAAGAACCTTCTTGGTCCATCTGGTGTCGGTTACTCTGGCCACATGACCAGCCCAACTCTACTTTTGTTTAGCGACCTTCTGAACCACATATATTTGGAGTAATGTTAAATCATTTTTTGAAGACTGGTAGCATCTCTAAAATGCAACCGTCATTCCAAAAAAATATTTTTTTTCAGAATGTATTAACTAAGTCTAGTACATGACCAAGATTTGGAAAGCGTCGGCGTTTAGTGTCGAGACGAAATGTAAACTGTTTGATGCGCGTGTGTTGCCCATTCTCCTGTATAGGTGTGAGTTGGCTCCTGACCAAAGCCCAGGCACAAAAAGTCTCTGCTTTTGAAATGAAGTGCCTCAGGAGAATAATTCTGGGCATAAGATGGCACCACCGCATCACGAACGACGCTATACGCCGGCGCACCCAGCGTGGGCCCATCACCTCTATCATTGTGGGGAGGAGATGGACTTGGCTGGGGCTGGGACATGTGTTAAGGATGCCGAATGACAGTTGGCCGAGGAGAGCGCTGTTCTTCCTCCCATCAGGGTCCCGAAAATGAGGAAGACCCTCTCACACTGTGTTCCGCTCCTTCGAAGCAGAGCTGAGGGATTTGGACATGGAGGTCATAAACTTTGCGCAAGATCAAGCACAATGGAGAGCTCTTGTTGCCTCCCTATGCCCCTGAGTGGTGTGTAAAAGGGAGAGTTAGTTAGTAGATAGATATAAATTTATTACATGTTAGTGGTTAATTTTAAATTTGAACCACTAAGGACTTATGACTATCTTCTAGTGCTGTTAAAAGGCTGGCTTTGTATGGTGTCACTTAACTAGTTGTTGATGGTTTACTTTCATCAAAAGTAACATTACGATGGTAGAAATCGGGTTGAATTTTAAATTAAAAGAAAAAGTTTATTTCATTTCATTTTATTTTTTTTTTCATATGTTACAATCAGCAAGAAATTATAGTATTATAATATAATCTATATATTTGGCATTATGTATTGTGAGACATAGTATTGCATTTAATTTATACACATATTGTCACATATATATTATTATATATATAAAATATAATGTGATATTTCTATTATGTATTAGTAGGTTGGTAAAGGTTAACATTACTAACTAATAATAATTAAAAAAAAAACAATATAAAAAAATCATGTAAATATAAGTAGTCATAACAATGGAAAAAATAATATTAGATAACAGATAATTATTTTTTATACTATTTATAGATTTATTTCAATTTATATTATTTTATTTATAACTAATAGAGATATTAAATAAATAAATCGTTTTTTTTGGTAGAGAGACTGGGTATAAAGCATAAAAATCATGACGAAAAATAAACTCCAAAATTATTTTGGTATTTTGAAAAAAATACATTAGAAAAAAACTAAAAAAAACAATATAAATAAACCTACCTAAAATTATTAACAAAAATTTCTAAAGTTAATAGAGAGCCGATAATTGTCTTGATTATAGAAAAAAAGATAAAAAAAAAATGCAGCTGCTCAAGTTTCCAAAGCCTTATTTTGACGATCACAAGAGTTTAAAATAAAATAATTACTTCACTAGCTGCCTATAGTAAAAAAAATTAGCTGATAAAGATAGTAAGTATTTCTTAAATTATTGTAAAAAAATGTCATGTAACATATCAGAAAATGCTCAAATTAAATGCTTTAAAAGGTTGAAAAAGTCACGTTATGGCTTATACCATAGTGGGTTTTTTTTCGATGACAACATTAATTTTTTTTATGCTGACAACAGTGTCATTGACTTTTAATATTGTTTGAGGTTATGTTTGTTATAAATTGTTTCGAAACGCCACAATTCTTGAGAAGTAATAGTAATTTTGAGAAATTTTGGCACAAGGATCCAAAAATGTCTCCCGTCAAAAGATGGCTCTTTACTGTATCATTGCCGTAATGCAAAAATATCAATATCAATATATTTGACTAGCCAATATAAAAACATGTGATGAAAATTACTCCAACATAATTGTTAACAAAAAAATCAGTTAATAATTATCATAAAAGCAAATAATATATGTACATAATGTAGAAAAATATAGTTTTGAATCTTCGAGTAAGTTTTTCTTTAACAAATGATATGGTTAAAATTGTGCAATGTTGATAATAATTTTTATACGGAAAAAATCTGTTTTATATAAATGACCGAGACCTTCAGAAAAAAAAACCTTCATCATAGAAACGTTAAATAAATCACTGTCATAGCAAAAATATACTTGAATATTTTTTTTTTATAATTATAATAGAGAAAATAACGTATAAATTAATTTATTTATTACCACATAATGAAATGGTTAATTTTTTTATACAACATAGTACGGAGGCTCAAAAATTATAAATAATGCACAATATATACAAACCTGTGTTTTTAATGTATATATATAAAATATTATGTAGAGTTTCTGAGAGGAACACCGTTTCCAATGTAATAGGCCTGTGCAATATTTTTGAAATAAATATTTATACAATTTAGGCAGTTTTATTTATGAATAACACGTAGGTAGAAAGATTATTGCTTGTAACTCTAAATCAAGCCGTAATATTTCAGCATTACGGGCGTTCAAGTATTAAGTAAAACATTTTTTTTGTGATTATTGCCCCCCCCCCCCTCCCCATGAAACGCACCGTAACATTTTAAGTATCCCCCATTCCCTTTCTCTAAGGTTGCATGCGTATACCTAAAAATCACAATTGCAGGTTAAATCTCGGTATAACGAATTTTACCGGACCATAAAGAATATTTCGTTATACAGGAATGTATATAGGGAATGATACATTTTCAATTTTTTGTGTCGCCATATTATACCTACTGATGTCAAATAAACTATTATTGCTATTATTAAGTGAGAACAAAAACAAATTTCGAGGATTTATCAATCACGTGAAGGAAATATGTTAGGCAAACACTTGCGAACTCGCCAAGGACAAACTGAAATCGGAATAATTTTACTGTCTAAGTAATATTATTTTAAAACAAAAAAGTTTGCTATACTGAGATCGACTTCGTTACAACAAATTTTGGTTCAGTACATTATATATGGAAGTTTTTCAGGGACAAATTGACAATTCGTTATACTGGAAATTTCGTTACTTTGGTATTCGTTATAAAGAGACTTGACCTGTATTATGTCATTTGCGCTAGGTACTGAAAAATCACTTAAATAACTTTGGTCCACCCCCCCCCCCCTCCCTATACTGAGTTGAGTAATACTTGAACGATTCCCTTTCTGTAAAGTGCTGATATTGAAGTTATTAGAAATTCGTTATAAACGAGGGAATATAAAATTTAAGGCCAATATCTAAGCTATATCTGGATGATATGCCTACGAATTGAGATAGAGTGTGGAATAACCTAGCTAATGAAAGAAAGACTCATTTGGATTTTTATTACGCTAATTTTAAATACTAAAGTTGTCTAAATAGGTATGTATGTATAGATATAATAATAGAAAATAGTTCACGAGTAAAGATGTTTGTAGGAAAATTTAAGATTTTAATGATACAGCACAAACGAATTGGCAAGCAAAATATGTATTGCTCCGATATATTATTCTCCTTAATTTCAATTTATTCACATACTACAATAGTTTAATTATTATTAATTAGGCAATAATTCCCTAGAAAAATATTTTTAAAAGCTTTTTTTTTAAATAAATCTAAGCTCAACATATGTAACAATTTTAAAACATTACTATGTGTAAATTTAATAATAATAATATTGTAACCATTACTTCAAAGGTACAGAAGAACATTCAGACAAAACCAGTTTAAGGCTCTAAGGTGCACGCCTCCAGGCATTTTCTCTTATACGCGAAAGCGTCCAGTTCGCATCCCGAGGAAGACAAAAAAATTCTTCCAATATCGAGTATATTAACAGTTGTTAACCCAATTAATTTTTACTAAGGTACTTTTTTTTAAATTTAAATTTATTTACTAAAAACAATGGAAATTATAATATATTATAAAAATAATTATTATGGGAAGTTTGCCTCTAAGCAAATTATATTTAACTAGAAGTTTGTGACTAGTAAGTTCTGGATGACAGATCGACGATATTTTATTTGAATGCAGGTTGAAAAATGAAATGATAACTTAACATTGTCGTGTATAATGGTATGGCAGCAAGTTGATTTTTTATTATACATTACCTACAAAGAGATTTAAATAGAGCCTAAAGTAACTAAAACCTATTTCATCTATTATGTGATGTTAAAACTTATAAAATTATAATCTCAATACACACAGAGTCAAATTAAAACTCTCTTCAAAATAGCTCTTATATTATTTTGTCCGCTCAAACTTGCAACTTAAAAGGCTCCAAAATGGGGGGAAAAATATGTAAATTACATTAATATACAAAAAATGGCACCTACGAAATTGTGATGGGTAAATAAGAAAAAAAAATCAACTCGGTAAATGGGAAAAATTTGATAATTTTCTAAATTGATAACTTACAGCTAGCTAACTAATTTAGAGCTTTGTCTTCGTATAAATTAAGTATTTACCTTTGAGGGTTTCATAAAAAAAAAATATGTATATAGTATAACTAAAAAATTATTTTTTTCGAATTTGGTTAATGCACAAAATCAAATAATTATTTTTCATCAGGTCATATACTGACATAGCACAATAATTCATGACACACAAACAAGCCTCTTAAAATAATAAAATTAAATTGAGTTTTAGATAAATTTGAGAAAGAGAAAATTGTTGGACAAATATTAATAGCCGACCTCTGTTGCCCAGTGGTATAGACAAGGAATTCAGATCGAGAGGTCCTGGGTTCGATTTCCGGTTCAGGTCAGAGTTTTCCTTGAAATTTCTACCCAGGGTTGGTCTCTCTCAGATTGGACGAGACTGGTTGACTGGAAAAAATTGCCCCCACTTCCACCGGCTATACTAAAAACCTTTGTACTTATAGAGAAGTGTAAATTTATTAATTTTATAGCATGAATGTATTATCTATAAAATGGACTGAATACAAAGCAACATTGTGTCAAAATATGTAGTGCATGTCACAATGAAATAGGCTTTAGTAAAATTTGTAAGTATTTTCGGTAAAGATAATGAGAATTTTGCAACTTTGGTAGATTTGATTTTGCATAGGGCAAAAACGATGAAATCATCAATCACACAAACAAGAACGAAACATACAAAACACAAAAAAATATATGTACATAAAATATATATGAATAGTTTGATCTATGTTTAGACAAATAGCACTCGGCCATCTGTCACTTTATTAAGTTCTCGTGGCTAAATTCTTATTAGGGTAATTTGAATGTATCTAAACCTACAAAAATTGAAAGGAAACAGGTAGGTAATTGGCAATAAAAAAATAAATATCAAAAATCACAGCATATCTCTGACTTGTGAAGTATCCATGTTCAGTATGAGGCATCGCATGAAGGACATTTCCTTCCGGGCGTTTTCCAGTATCACGCGTGGATCTTGTGACGTGCAGCGTAAGCAATTGGGAGCGAAAACCATGGCTAAATTGGCCGAGTCCATTTTGGTTTGACTCACTACCTCAGTCGTGGAGAACTGTTGCAGGAAGGCAACTAAATATGTGAGAACCTGCAGAAATACAATCAATCAAAATCAGAACTTATGTTCTTTATTTACAAGTTCTAACATGATAATTGTAATGTTAGTATCAAAAATTTTGTAACTTATCATTTAGAATTAAATAGTGTTTGACTAAAGAATCACCCGCTACTGATATTGACGATTCCATTCACAAATTTAGGACTAACTTTACAGGAGGATGGCCGCGTTGGAAAGGCTCAGTCATACAATAAATAGGGTTGATGATAAAAGAAATACTCACTAAGCGATTGATCCTGGGCAACCTTTGTACAATTTCAAGTGCTTTATCAATATTGTCCGGGTCATTCACACATTCTGCGTAGAGAGTGTCAGGTATGAGTGGTTCGTACAGTTCCCTATACCACAACTTCAACAAACTGGCCGGCGCGTGGGCGTCTGGAAGACAAAAAAGGATTACGTTATGAAGGACATCCAAATCACTTAGAGAATACATTCCATTCAGAGAATAATAACTATAATAGTCAATACCAGTTATCTGTGAATGGTCGGGCAGCTCCCAATTGTCCAGCTTATTCTTAAGACCCATCACCTCGTCCACATCGGCCGACACCCTGAATATTCCTTCAGTCTGTTTACCCTGGAGAGCCAGGATCTGACAAATAAATAACACATATCCAGAATTTAGTCATACAATCAATTAATATAGGAATGAGCTATCTATATCTATAAAAGAAAAACAAATGTTTAAGCCTATGTCCGTTGTAAGACTTCAATCATTCAACTGATGTGACCCAAACTGGTTTTCTTAGAAAATTAATAATTCAAAGATCAGCAGAATAGCGTAAAAAACAAAACCAAAATGTATTTAGTGGCTAAATATAAATTGAAAACATATTTGAGAAATTTGTATATCACTACTAAATTATTTATTTCTTTTGTTTTAAGAAGATATCAAGATAACATTGGTAATAAAAATGAGACATGAACAAAAATGGATATAGTAATATCTTGGCGCCAAATACATAACAGCAGTCGCAGTCTTTAAATTTGGTTGCTCTACTTGTTCTCAATTATTTCCAACTGTTAGCTCTATATCTCATTAATTTTCTGACAATTTTATCATTTCTGTTTATCACATCATCATATTTCTTTTTTAGTATAGTAGCAGCGCGGGTATACGATAGTATCGAATAAAACTAGGATATAAAATATTTGAATAGAATAAATACCTGTTGAGAAAGAGCAACCTGCACCCAAGGAAGTTGTCTGTTAGGAAATCTATCTTTCTGTAACATCATCACTTCGCTCAGAGTGTTGCCAAACATCGATTGTCTGAATATTTGAATCTGGAAGTAGGCAACAAAAGTAATCGCATCAATCATGATTCAGCTCTAAACAAATTTACACCAACATCTACACAGAAGTTGAGAAAGGAGTTCTTACCCTGGCTTGATCTATGTCTTCCGTAGAAGCCTTCCTTGGTTGTCTCTTACCGCACTGCCCGATCCTTTCTAGCCTCCGACAGGCCACGCCGGCGTAATGCGACACTTGAACGTGAATAGGCCATTTCCCAACCTACAATTTCATTGAAATAAATAAACAACAAAATATTAATGGTATTTATAGGTTTTTCCCTTAGCTACTACATAATATACCCTCCCTCGGTCCCCGATCTGTCTAGGATTGGACGAGACTGTATGAATACAAATAAATTGCCCCAGGAAATAAATTCCGCAAGATGTTTCGGCATTTTTGTAATTTTTTCATGACGGTATATCATTTTCCTATATTAAAAATTAATGAAAAATGAATTCACTCAAAGTGAAAACAAATATACTCTCAGACTCTTTCACAGTAAGCTACTTTGAGCTTGTATGGTGAAAGAGGAAAATGGTCGGCACCTGGGATCGAACCTTCGACCTCAGAATGATACAGTACAAAATCTGGCGTAACCACCAGACTACCAACCACTATGCATTATGCAGTACTAATGTGAATATATATTTTTTAATTTCAGCTTTTTTGTAAATTACAATAATGTGTCCAATTTGATTTTGGTTTGTAGTAAAAAATCTGTATTAAGAAATTTTTGACACAAAACAATATACATACCTCAGGGAATGTATCGGCAAAAGCGGGATCTCTGTGCCTATTCATATAATTAAGCAACGGTGGCTGAAACGCAGGAGACGGAGGCACGAAGGCCAAGCTGATGGCCAGCAACTCCCAGCCTCTAAGTAAGCTATCTCTTTGGGGATTCTCCGTGGTTTGACGACACAACTGGACGTACAACTCATCTCGTAGCCTGCAAATAAAACATTAAAGATACCAACTTATTTTTACAATCTTGTAATACTTTATTATCTATGGATCAATGGCCAAAATCATTTCAAATAATTCTAGTTTGTATTTTGGCCACCGGTGCTACTGTTAGCTTGTATAGAGCCATCTGTGTTGCATTTTCTAAAATATAAGTGTTAAATAGGAGTGACCTCCATTCATCTGTTTCTCTCGACCCTATACACAACATAGAGAAAAAAACCACTTGTTCGTACATTGAACTTCTGGCTTTCATTCTGGACCCCACCAGCGGACATTTTGATATTTCTTTCACACATACTTCATAGAAACAGTTGTATGTACGAACCTCAGATCAAATATCACATATTTCGACATGTAACATTTCCTATCAAAACTTATTATTTTTCATAGCAACCATTGACTAACGAGGAAATTTATATGTATGGAAATGAAAAGCGTGGGTTTAAGAGTGTTTTAGTACAAATATCTTAACCGATTGTTATATTTGATTTATGGGATGGAAAAATGGTACTCACGCTGGGTTGGTGAAAGCCGCATGCAAGATGTCGATGGCCACAGAGTTTAGAGTCATGCCCGGCCTGGCCTTCCTGTCTCCCATGTAGATCTGCACTAGTCTAAATATCTCAGCCGCCGCCTTCTTGTAAGTCTTATCTCTTCTATCTCCTAACATTGGACCGCTGATTCCGCCTGAAGTCCATGACAACATGTCTCTGACAGACGCCTGCAATGCAACAATTAGTTTAAGTATCAAAAGTAAAATATAGCTAACAACAAAAAGAAAGACTTAAATGCACAACCTAAACATGTCAAAGAACTTAAGCCACATTATACTACTTGTTTGATCAGGTAAAAGGCGTTAAGCCACATGATGTAGGATATGTGAAAAAAAGGTAGTTTTCAATGGCAGAGACAAAATATGTCAGTGGAGATGTAAAATGACTTAAAGAACATTTTAACCATGTTTTGCTTATATCTAAATTATTTAATTATTTTTTAGTCTTAAATTTCGCAATATGGTAAAGAAAGTATATTTACACACGATAGAAAAAATATTTATTAATTTTCTTAAATATATCAATCAGTCCACATGATTGTTTCTGGTGTAAAATTTCATAAATAATGTGGGTTTAAGGTTTAAAATCTTTGACCACAAAGTTGAATAGAACCAACAATATGATGAATGTTTGAAGTGGTTGGTGACCCAGCGGTTACAACGTCGGCTTTCGTACTGCGGACGTCGTGGTTCGATCCCAGGTGCCGACCATCTTCCTCTTTCACGACACAAGCTTTCGGTAGCTTACTGTGAAAGAGTCGAGGAGTGTATTTGTGTTCACTTTGAGTGAGCACAGATTCATTTTTATAAAAAAAAAAAAAAAAATGTTTATTTTTTGAAAATTGGTAAATTTTCCAAATTTTAAGCATCATATATCATTAGGTCAGAATATTAGTAACTGAATGCAGATGGCGAAGCGTCCATGCAAGCTACTTCCTCATAGCGTTACCAAATAATCAGAAAAAGTGTCAATTTTTGCGTTTGTATTCAATGTACTGATTATCTTTTCTTCCAGCTTACCACAGAGAATTTTTAGTCTTCCCCTCTAATATATTCACGTAAAGGTCCACAATAACAGTGCGTCGAATAGAGAATTAATAATGTCTTCATTATTATAGTAACATATCTTAACATACCTTTTTCCTAAATATTCCTTTAGACGGCAAGTTCAGATTGTCCTGCGCATATTTCTCTATATCAGTCTCATTGCTATGGACTGTCGAAGGATGGGATTTAACGGGACTATACAAAGCCTCACATGGCATCGAGTACATTGGCGGAGGCTGTTGGCCCAGACCACTTCCGGGATAGCTCATGCCACTTGGATAGTTGGCTCCGGCGTTGGGATAACCTATACCAGTGCCACTCGCAGACTGAAACATTGAAAATACGGTCATTAGTTTTACAATCTAAATGCCATCTATACGCAGTCTGGCAGAAAAGTTATGAGACTGGCTGCATTGCGAATGATCCAGCAGCCCGTGTATCAGTCAGTACCTACCCTTAGGTCAATGCGAGTTTCAATTTTATCCATAAAACACTTGATTTTGTGTGTAATGCAAAATGGAACATTGTTTGCGATTACATTTTATGTTTGACTCGACGATGTGGCAAGGTTGACATTTGAAAAGTTAAAACAGTGAACGCTCTTGTGATATTAGACCATCGGAGAATGTTGATGAATAATCAAATTTGAACAGAGCCTCTGTGACTTTAATTTTTATCCTTAACTGAAAAATGTCCTCAAGAGGGCGTAATTTGGAGATTTGAGAAAACAACCAAAACAGTAGAACGGACATGCTAAAGATGTTGGTTGAAAACTTCAGTGGGAACAAAATCAGTGTGTAGCTGTTCAAGGGAACTACTTTGAAAGCAACAGTACTGATCTTTCACAAAAAGTAAATAAAAACTTTCATGAATAAAAAAATCATTCTTACTACTTTTTGCCACACCTCATAAATAGGAATAATTGTTAAGATAGGTATATTATTATTATACGTTAGGACTCACTCTATGGACTCCCATAATGGGTTCCCTTTCCTTTTCAAACCCGACAAACGTGTTGTAATAGGCCACTCCGTGATTCATATATTCTGGAATTCAAAAAAATAAAGTTATTTCATACACAGAAACTTAGAAAAAGAAAGCGAAAAGAAAAAGGTTACAATCCTACCATCTGGTTCGTGCATTACTGTCGGTGCAGGTGGAGGTTGATGCTGAAGGTACGTGTCGTTGGATCCCGACCTATCCGAATCTTCGTTATCAGGTTCGTGTCCCGAGAGGGACCTCGCTCCGGATGAAGATCCGGACGAGTGCAGGGAGTCCGAATCGCCTGATCCCGGTCCCAGTGGATCTCCTAAACGATAACAACCTATAATTCAGAAACATCAATCTCTCAAGTATAATCTATTCTATTAGACCCCCTTAATCTCGGGAATCTCTGGATCATTAGTGGACAGAGCTAATAAGTCTCGGGAAGACTTGTAAACTAAGTAAAAACCAATAAAATTGTCCATGATCTATACTCTCATCTAGTGGATAACTTGAAGGAAAGTTTACCAGATAACTTGGCTTGTTCTAAGATGTAGTGTTGCAGTGGCAGCAGATGTTGCATATGAAGATCCCAGTTTGAGTATAAAGGTGAAGTGTTGCCGTTCTCGCAGCCGTCTTCGCTGTCCAACGTGTCCATGGCCGCAGTAGGAACTTCTGTAAAAGATTTTGGAAATAATATGAGCTAAAAATAAAGGTTTGTATTGTGTAGGGGTACCTGTTACCATGTTTTAACAATTTTGAATTCATTATTCATAGTTCGGACCACAAGACAGGTTCTGTCGGGAAAGCTAGTATCTAATAATATATTACAGAAACCACTAATGAAAGTGAAAAAGAGAAAAAATATATGTTGCTAACATTAGGTACATTATCACTAACAATATTTAAAAAAAAAAGGTACCTAAGTATTTCATAAAAATTAGAAAAAAGTAAAGTATTTTTAAAAGATAAAATTCTTTTAGAAACTGCCAATGAATACTCGACTAAAAGATTCACACAGTGCTTAACAAGAGAGCACTACTTTGATCCGTGTAGTAGTATGCATTAATTTTATGTACCACATAATCAAATCATTTCTTGAATCAAATGGCAAAATTGCTTCGTGATCACACACTATGTTGGTAAAGGGTATGAATAAGCTAGCTCACTTACTCTGTCGCCTAGGAACCTTTTCTTTACGTGGTTCCGCCACCAAATTCTCATTGACCACCTTGTTCCTCACGTCTTTATGACGATCTCTCTCCTTTTCTCTTTCCCTCTCCTTCTCCATTTCCATATTGTGTCTGTCTATATTGGGCTTGGTCAGGGGAGGATCTAGTGACAATGATTTAACACCATAGCCAATTCCTGAAATGAAAACACATTCCTATCATATGATGAATCCGAACAAACATCTGAGAGGACATCACCTCAAGCTCGATCAAACTATGATCCAGAACACCAATCCAGCCAAGCATTTCCTTACAAATCACGTTGTTGAAGTGTGGAAGGAATTGCCTTGGGATATCATTAACTGTGCAAACTGGATATGGGCGCGTCAGCTGTGAGCTGCTCGCCCATCATCTGTAATTAGTGGTCGACCAGAGCTCGAAATTCGACCGTAACTAATTTAAATTATAAGTTTGAACAATAGTAAGGTTCCATTTTCAAAAACTGAGCAAGACAGAAAAACAATGACATGGATACATTGAATTCGAAATGTTGATATGTACAAAGTTTTTTCTATTATTATTAAAGATAAATGAAATTAATCTATTTTCAATTTGACCACATATTAAACAAAAGAATATATGCGTCTGTGTCAATATCAAATACATTGAAGTGTGTGTGAGTATCAAATACATAACATTACAGTAGTGTTTTTAATGTTTTTTTAACGATTTAATGTATGTATTTTTTATGCATAACTAGCTGACCCATTGAACTTCTTCTCGCCTTCAATCAAAAGTCAATAAAATATTGCTGGGTAACATAACATAGCTACCTACATGACTACTCTTTGTAAAAAAAATCAAAAGTTAAGTGGTTATTATGAATCAGTTATTTCAAAAGCACCAAAGCTCCCCCGTTCCATACTAACTATTATTTCATACTATTTTCCATCCATTTTTCGATTATTTTAATAGTTGTTTTTCTGTTATCCGGAGCGATGAAGAATCTAATAAACTAAACACGATAAAATTCTGTTCAGCCAATCTCGAGTTATACGCACCAACCCGACTTTCTTTTATAATAATAGATATTAACAAATTATAAAAAGCTTGAAAAAGTACCATCAAAAACGATATTTTTAATTTCAATCATCACCATCTGTAGAAAAATAGGGAAAACATTGCACTATCTATATCAAAATATTAATCTACCTATTTCCTCAACAGATGTCGGTGGCGGTACCGATGGCGAACCCGTTCCATACAAACTTTAATATTGTATTTTATATGAGTTCTTATCGATTTATTGAACTTTTTATTAGTTATTCTGTTATCCAATAAATTAAACATCGGAAGAATCTGTTCAGCCGATCTCGAGTTATAAGTGTTCGCACTAACCCGACTAATTTATATAGTAAACAGCAGCTAGAGCGCTTAAAGAGGACTGTCGTATGGATTTAGGTGAGCGCAAAATGAATGAATGATGTAGGAACGGAATACCTATTTGGATAAATTTGTAGTGTTTAAAATTTTACAACCAAGTTGCATTATTTCACTTAAAAATTATGGCAGTTTTTTACTGTGAGTATTTCAATAGCTGGATACACACGTAACGATTTATCTTTAAGATTTGACCGATAATCGCTCATTTTTCAAATATTAGCGAAGAAAACAATTGAAAAATGAGCGATTATCGGTCAAATAGTAAAGATAAATCGTTACGTGTGTATCCAGCTAATGAAAATATTGAGTTACGGGCGAACTTAACAATTATAAGAAAGTGTTTCATACCTGTAGGAGCTTGGTGCACATCTGAGGCGTGATATGATGATTTTGAAGAATGACTATCGGGAGTTGAGCACATCTGCTTGCTATTGGAGCCCACCTTAATGCCCGAATGCCTTTCCGGCTCCGCTTGTTTCCTATAGATACGAGAATTTTATCAAAACGAATGGTCTTTTAAGTAAGATTTGAAATATAAATGTGGTCAACAATGTATCACCTTGAAGAGTCTTTTGCCATCCAAATGGATTGTCGTTGGTCAAAACTGGTTTGTTTGAAGCCTTTATCTACGCTGTACATGGCTCCCTTGTCACTGGGGTAGCTTCTATCCAAATTCCTCTCCAATAATCTATCGTCAATTCTATCTTTGTCAATATGTCTGGAAATGAAACCATAGATAAGAATTTGCTGTTTTGTTTAGAAAAATCTGTTGCCATGCCATTTAAGAGAGGGTTTTTCGTCAATATATGTTGCTTAACTGTTTCTAAAATGAGATGGTATCTACCTATCAGAAAATCTCTCTCGTGCTGATCTGTCCAAATGGTACTGTCGGTCTCTATGTCTGTGGGCTGCTCTGTCCAGACTCTGCTGCTGGGGTAGGGAGGGAGGCACTGGGGCGACAGACGGGGGAGCAGCCAACAATGGATGGGGAGGGTGTTCCGTTGCTAATGAGATGGATGACACTAACGAAGGACGAGATGGCACCTGCAAAATACCACAAATATTTAATCACATTTTCACACCTTATCCTATTGTGAGGTATCTAAAGTAAACTCATGTTTATCTCTTAAATTTATACCTAGCTATATATAACTAAACTTAAATCTCTGCATTTGAAATGAAGTGCCTCAGGAGAATTTTGGGTAAAGATGGTACCACTGTATCATGAACGACGCTATACGTTAGCACATCCAGGGAGAGCCCATCACCTCTACCATTGTGGAGGAGGTGGACTTGGCTGGGCACGTGTTAAGGATGCCCTCTCACACTGTGTTCCGCTTCTTTGAAGCAGAGCTGAGGGATTTGGACATGGTGTGGGAGGAGGCCATAAACAATGCGCAAGATCGAGTGAAAAGGAGAGCTCTTGTTGCCTCCCTATGCTCGTGAGTGGGGTGTAAAAGGGAGAATTGATTGATTGATATAACTTAAGCTTGACATTAGTACTAACAAGGATGTTTCTGTATGTTCAAATATTTTGATTGCACTAATTTCGGTTCACTTTATAAACAATATTTTACAGAACGTGAAGATGTCAACTCACTTTTTTAGAAAAATTCAATTAAAAAATTATCACATGAAATTTTTTAAAAATAAAAGAAAAGTACTAACAATCATGTCACGTGATTTTGATCTGTATTAGTGTTAGAATAATTTGACCTTAACACGTTCACTGCCTTAAAAAAAATGCGATTTCTTTTCACTGCCTAAAAAAAATGCGATTTCTTTAAAAAATGCCCGATATTTTTTTTGTTGTTTCTAGTAGTAATAAGTGTCTTTATTACCAATTAAATTAATTTGGAACCAAGTGCAAAAACAACGCTCGCTATTACAGGAACCAAGTGCAAAAACAACGCTCGCTAGGAGTGCCCGCGATAGACTGGCGCGTTTGTATGTTAATGTGCGTGATCACGAATCCGTGTAATGGGCACCATGCGCTAGACGCATGATACATGGATAAGTGTAGTAGGCAGTGAAAGTGTTAAAGTTCAATACACAAGCTGGATAGCTTAGTGGTATAGGTCCTGCCTTCCGATCGAGTGATCGAGAGGTCATGCATTCTATTTCAGGTTGGGAAAAATTTATTCTAAACGTTTTCACTTAAAATTTCGATGTGGGGATGCCCTGTCTCAGATTAGAGGGGGCCAGTGGACTAATAAAAATTGCCTAATGCAGAAAGTTTTGCCAGGTGTATTCACCCTTATTCTATATATTTTTTTTAGTTTTACCTGCATATGCGGAGTTTGCATGGGGCTAGCCGGACTATGAGGAGATGATTCGCAGGAAGATGTGGCTCCGGTTCCACTGGCGGTTTGCTTTGTCTAAACATAAAACACAACATGTAAAAAATTGGGGATTTTAACAGCATCATGTATCAGAAAAGGTAAACTTAGTAAAACAAACCTTTCTTTTACTAAGAGGCGTGCTGTCTACCGACTTGAAATACTTCTCGTGCATGGAATCATCAGAAGCGTCTTTTCTCGGGGACATGAAGCTACCACTTCTATTCAAACCTGCAACAAAAGCATACATCTTCAATGAACACATTCATCCCATATACAGCTTCATTGAACACATTCATCCCATATACAGCTTCATTGATAGAAATACGTACTCATTATAATATTTATCACTAGCTAATATTGATTTTAAATTTGTATTTTTTTTTAAAATTTCGTTTAAAATATGTTTGAATGTTAAAAAATTAATTCTGAAAGCTTGTAAGAAATTCTATCAAAAATCTGCGTACAAATGTTTTGAAACTCAATGGTAAATAAAAATTATGTTGGTATGAAATTTTTACAGATGACGTTGTTGTCAGTAAATCCATTCCATACTTACTTTAATATTGTATTTTATATTATTTGATATCCATTTTAGGAATTTTTAATAATTATTATGTCCCTGGAGAGGAGGATTATGGTAGGGATGGTCGGGCCAGGAGGGGAAGAGGAGCATTGTCCATGAAATGATCTAAGTTTATCACGGAGACCAAGCTACATGAATCTATAACAATGGCTGAAGACCACAAAGGATAGACGTAGTTGGTGAGAATGCATGAAATAGAGTGAGTATAACAGTTTCGTCCGGAATTCAAGTATCCAGAAAATTTTACCCGGCTCAGGTATAGGTGGATGCGTTGTATGCGGTGATGGTTGAGAATGGTTTGTCTTTTTCCTGAGCTGTGGTGTGCTGGAACTAGCTGGCAGACCCGCGGACACCGTGCTGGTGGTGCCCATGTTGCTTCCGCATCCGCTTGCGGCACTTCTAGACAAGCTGCCCGTATCACTGCTTACCCTACACAAGTCATCACTCATATAGAAACAGATAATAATTGCATTACATTTCATGATATAATTATTACTAGTGGTTGGCCAGTGCTCGAAATTCGACAATAACTAATTTAGTTTATAAGTTTGAACATTATTAAGATTGCTTTGTCAAAAACTCGGCTAGCGCTATTTCACAATTTTCTTTAATTTTCTTTGAAATAATGAAATGCATACATTAAACTTGAAATGTTCAATGTTTTTTCTATGATTATTTAATACAAAAAATATTAATCTATTCTCAATTTGACCATGGATAAACAAAAGATCTGTGTCAAATAATATCAAATACATCGAAGTGTGTGTGAGTATGAAATACACACTGAGTACAAATATTATCAGATTTTTTTTGGATGCGCAGAACCGAAAATTGGTTCTTTTATTCAACAGTCACGTGACTGAAGATAAATTACCAGTAATAATTCATTTTTACTTTCATCCACAAGCACAAGCCAATACAACAAAACCTATAGGTATTTCTTTTGATTAATTATATGATAAAAGCATAAAATTCCTCTGTGTTAACAAAAAACCAAATGTCACACACTGTTACTGACAAATGTCACAGTTTGTACAAGTTTAAGAGTAGTCACATGGTATATGTTGGGACCATGCGCAGTAGCACATTATTTTCTAGTACTATTTCTTAAAATAAATACATAACATTACAGTTGTGTGTAATGTTTTTTTATTGATGTAATCTATTTTTATGCATAATTTAAAAAATATATATTAGCATTCGCCACACCTTCTCTATATAAACTATAAAAGTGCGAAATTTCATACTCCTCCGTCTGCAAAATTTTCGTAAAAATAGTCAAAAAGTTTTTCTTTCACATATTAATATATAAATAAGTAAATGTTTACCTAGATTCAGGTTTGTGATGAGATATATTGGAAGTCAACCCAGATTCCTGAAAAAAAAAAAACAATATTTTTTGTGTGAAATACATATATTTTTCAATGTTTGTACATTAAATGAAAAGAGCACAACATCGAGCGCGGTGGAGAACACGTGTTGCCTCCCAATTCCCCTGGGGTCTTAAAAGAAGTATAGATAAGACAGATCTTAATTCGTTATGACACAATACAATGGTACAGCTTTGTTGTCCTATTTCATAGTTCAGTGGTTTCCAAAGTTGAATAAGCCATTGAAGAAAAATTTCCAATCTCAGGACCCACTCATTAACTGCTCTCAAAAGGAAAGGCATAAAGATTTTCTAGTGGCGATATGTGGATCAACTCAAGTGTCTTACTTTCGATATTCACTGGCGTGTCGCGATCCATAGTTTGGGAAACACTATCATCGTTGATTATCATAAGTTACAAAACATTCAAAGTAAAAAAATAACATTATCCTATGTAAAATCTTATCGACATCTATTATTATGCGTAGATCACTCTCTTGAGAGTGGTTTGCTACACTAAGAAAAGATGAAGAATCTGTTGAAGAAAATGGAAGAATGGGGTTGTAGAGAAAATTTGGTGTTGTAGATATTTTTTGATAACAAATTAAAAAATAATAACGAGACTAACTACACGAACAACTATTATTATGCTTGATATTTGTAAGTTAATAAAAAATTGAGGTCAGTTATGAGTTAGTTGAGCGGCTAATATTTCGTCAATAGAATGAAAAGCATTGCCAACTAGATACCTTTTCACCTCTCTCTTGAAGCACAGAGTATCGAGGGACATTACGGGAAATGACAGATTATACCTGTAGTCTCCGGTAGGGTTGTGCCGCACTGCTTATGCTGCTGTCAGAGGACCTTCCCGAGTCAGTGTGTCTGCAAACACCTGGCACTCCGGTGACAGGCGCTGCATTTCCAGTCACCCCACTACTTCCTCGTGATCTCCTTCCTTCAGCTCCACACCTGCAATTAAAACAGCATTATACAACCCAACTGCAAGGCTAATGATCGAGTATCAAATAAGAGTATTCACAAAGAACATTTGTTTTCTTGAAAATAATATTTCGAAAGGTTCCCTGATATGAATCCGATACCTTATTGAGATACATAAAGTACAAATAATTTATCTGAAATGATTTTGAGTGAATTATAACAATAAAGCGTAAGAGGTAGATCATCATGAAGGAAAGGAAGTATGTGTAAACTTTAGATTATTAAGAAATCAAATTGTCTGCGCTTAGTTGACTACGAAATAAAATAAATAGATATCGAAGTGTCCGAAAAATATCTGTTATACTTTTTACCTAAAAGCCACATGTACAATATTATTTTAAAAGTAAAGTGGTTCTAATTAACGTATTTTACAAAATTAAAAAAAAAACTGGAATTCGTGGTCGTCCTAAAAGAAACTAGCCTAAGAAAGCATATGTTTTTAATCTATAGCTAAAATATGTTCACCTTTAGTATAAGAACGAAATAAAATTTTAAATTTTTTTATGAAATTTTTCTTTGGATGAAGTCACTTTCTATACTTGAATACTTTGTATGCGTATGATGTCGTACCACTTAATCAAAAGATAGCGTTTATTTTTAAAGTTTTTAACATGATTTATATTAACAGTGTAGCAAATCTTCAAGAAATATTAAGACACTGTCGGTCAACAGTCAAATACCATACTGTGATATGCTGTCATTTTGATATTTGAAAAACGTCAGGTACAAGTTCATTTTGAAAATATGCCATTTGAAAATCTACATAAAAGTTCATGCCTGTGATGATGCGTCTTCCTGGCGTGCATGGGACTGGTCTGCGTGTGGGCCACGGTCTTGTGCCCCAGAGGAGACACCTTGCTGGATCCTCCCCCTCCACTGCTGCTCACACTGCCGCTGATCCCATTGCTGATCACTCCCACATTTCCAGATATGTTGTTTGAGCCAGCTGACTGCTAAGGAAGAAAAACAGTTTCTATGATAATTTATCAGTACATACAAAATTAATGGGAGGCAATTGCGTCTGTGGGGTAAATGCATCAAGCAACCCCTACAACGTTCCTACGAATTTCCAATATAGAGTAGGGGGCGTCCATTAATCCTGGTGATATTTGGTGATGTTTCAGAATACCCCCCCCCCCTCCCCCTAGAAATCACGTGTACTTTTTTTAGTATACAGAATTGATATAATTAGGTGTCATTTTTTTAATTTCTGTGTGCGCAACTATGTTTCTTTAAATACTTCAAAACAATAATAAATACACGTGATTTTTTTCCAGACCCCCCCTCCCCCCTGTTGAGCTCACGTGATTAATGGACGCCCCCGTAGGTACCATCCATTTAGAGTATCATACTATACTCCACAACACTTATATTATTCTTTAGAAGGTTGTAGGGATTGTTTGACAAATTTATAGATAAGTAAAGCTCACACTACTCTTAAAGATGTCAGCTTAGCTGCTAAAAATTGCAAAAAAAATCTTATACAAAAGTAAATTGAACCCAGGAAATACTACTTAAGAAGTGGATAATACAAATTTCTTGCAAACTAGATGACCCTGTAAACATTGTATCACCTACATTCTAATTCTATATACTTCACATCCATTCATTCACAGCCAATGTAATGTCAATCCACTGTTGTGACCATTTTATATATCAAAATTTTTATTTTTCTGATTTGCTCGGATATTTTCCCATATTCTCACTGTTTAAAAAATACCCTTAGCTCATACGAATATTTTAAAACTGAAATTAGCCACATCAGTTCAATCATTCTTAAATTTTAGTGAGACACAAGCACAGCTTATCACTTTTATATGCAAGATTACATAACTTAGTTAAGTATAAATTGAACCCAAAACTTTATAACTACATTAGGAGGAGTGTAAGTAAACGTATGGTGAGCAATGCTTAATTTTGACAGAAAATAAATAATAAATATTCTCAAAGAATACATTTTAACACATTAAAAACACTACTTAAATAATAATTCATTTCATTCAACTACATACAAAAGGAGACTAGATTAATGTTAATTTGGAAGATATACCGGTGTACAAATTAATGTAGAGAAACAATACTTTATTTTAACAAATGTGCTGCAAACAGAAGTATACATTTGGTGTGGTTCCATTGGTGTGCACAACACAATGTAATAACGTAAGGTCATCCCGGTATCTAGACAATAATAGTCTCATTATCCCATTTAGGTTTCACTTGCACACCAGCAATTACCAGAGCTCCGCATTATTTTGATGTGCGGATGATAATTTGTAACAATCATTGCTGGTAAAATATGTGTCAGACACTATGTTTTTTATTACAAGTAATTTATTTCTGCGAAAAAATATACTCCGAAATAAATTCATTTTATTATTTTTTACCTATCACGCTGTGTCCCTTGAGAGGTAAGCAGAGAGAAAGGATTTCAACTCTTTTCTATCCATGCACACTTCTTTCGTTTCTTCCATTGACATACCACTTCTAAATACAAAAACTTTTGTCAATTCTACTGATTTCGAGTATATTGTTCATACTGTTATAGTATGTATAACAAGTATATTGGCTATAATAATATTATTGTTTAGGTTACTGAAGATGGAAGGTTGACTGAAAACGTTATAACCGATATACTCCAAATTAGTAAAACTGACAAAGTTTTTGTTCATTTTGATTGGTTTTACTTATTAATGTACAAAATACAAAGTTGCTCACTGCAACAAGTTTGAAGATACCATTTCCAACCTATCCTATTTCTTTTACTTCTGTAGGAAATAAATGGAATACCCCATTATCATTTCATAGCAACAAAAATGAAACTTCATTTACTGACACTTTTTACAGATTGGTTGGCAAAAAGTAATGTTGTTATACGGATTATAGAAAAAGAGAATACATTTAGGTCAAATGACATAACAATTTTTTTGCCAACCAAACCGTTTAACATTGTAATATTTGGGCTTGGTATTGAATGCGAGTCAGTAAAGAAATATATGCCTCGAACAAGGTCAGAAACACAAATTGTTAGGACTATTAAAAAGAGAAAGTGAAAAAAAAAATCACCATACCTGAGTGCCTGTGTTTGTCTGAGTAGCAATTTCTCTTCTTTGCTGAGGATCTGTGTTTTGTTTCAATGTTTGTAGCTTAGCTAATGGTATTATATCACAATCTACGGGCCTATGCCACACAGTTGTCTGAAATTTAAACGATAAAGGCCCATTACATGACATTTCAGCATTAAGTTTTTTTTTTGACCAAGTTGTTAACGTATAGTAGTTATCCCATTACATCGGTCTTCGAAACATTAGTAGAAGGAATCGTAAATCCAAATTTGCATAAAATTTACCTCTTTAAATCAAACACTGATAAATTTAATGATAGCATCATATTGTTGGTTAAATGTGTTAACATTCATTCTCATTGTTCTTTGTTTTCGCTTAATTAAAATATTGTAGACGTTGAATTGATACGAATTTTCTTAATAATAATGATGAAAAGTTTCATAAATACCTGTGTAGTTGCATTGTAATAGTAAAACCTTTGAGTATTATTGTCAAATAACTCCCACCATTGTGAAGAATTGGTTCTCTTAACATTTACACCCTGCAACAAAGTCACAAAATAAGCATCAATATAAACATTACAAATATGTTATTTTAAAAGAAAGAGTAAAGATATACTGTTTTTAGTTATAGTCCTGACTTGCATTTAGGTAGAACCATTAATAATAATTGGCAAAGATATCTGATTTTATTATGATTGGCAGATTTTACATACCTCTGGAGGATCCCATACGCATTCTCCCGTTGTGAGATTAGCGTACATATGTTCCTTAGTTTTGGGTTCTATGATCTCCACCCAATCAACCCTGAAAATTATTGGGCAAAATGATAAATATGACATTTATACACCTATTAGTATAACAATTAATTACAATATTTTTTTAGAGACTTAATACAATCATAAGATTTGTATCAAACTAAATTAGGTCATTACTCTGTGGCTTTATGAAAGGAAGTTAAAAAACAATAGCCAGATGTGTATAGAGAATTCTTTGAATATAAAATTGAATAATTATTGTTTTGAAATTATTGACATAGTAAAAAGAATGGCGAATATCATGAGAATTGATAGTGACATGACATAAGGAATGAATTCGAAGTCCTTGAAGATTTGTTACATCTGTTAAGGGCATAATATTCTAACGCATTTGTGATGAAATTATTATTAACATTTGTGATATGTGTCAAAATATGACCGGCTATTTTATTCTGGGCGTGACATAAAACTAGGAAATGCACTTATTGATTTTAGACTAAATTATATTCCGATTGACAATAATCGAATAACTTAATATTATTAAAAGCTACCTTTCAGACGACATATTCGAGGTGTTTTAACTTATAACGAGTGAAATAATAAATATTACATTGTACGGTAATGAGTGAAAAATATCAATCACGAAACCAGGCACCACTAGACTCCATTTTGGATATTTACAGAAAATGTTTACAACTTACAACATTTTTTGGTGTTGACCTCTACTAGACGAATATTCCCAATTTATTTTCCGAACTTTTACAAATTGCAATATTTATTATCTTCAATTATAAGCTTTCCAAAAATACGCATTATATTAATATAAATAAAGATTTACTTATGAATATTTTCTCATTGATATTTGAAGTAATTTATTCCACAGTGATAAGGTATTATTATTTAGAATAATAAATATTTTTATCATATATGTCTGATGTGTATTTTTGAAAAACTATTAATTCCCAAGTTTGAAACAAATTCTATGCTCATTTCGATTTTAACAATGGTGGTGGAAAACTTATTTTTTTTTTTTACTTTTTGTAAGTAAATTTGTTGCCAGTACTTAAATACCTATTCTAGGAAAGTCATGTCACTAAAAAATTTAGTTCGTCATTTTGTGATAATAAATTAGAATATTTTGACTTATCACAATGTTTGTATCAGTTTGAGTGGGTGACGTCAACTTGACACAAGCGGTGGACATTTCTATTCGTGACCGGCATTTCATTTGTTTTTGTGTTTTTACAAAGTAAGAAATTACAATTTTTATTTATACTATTTCGTGTTATTTTTAAAGTTTCACGATTAGTCTTTTGTATTATCGTTTTATCAGCTTTAATTATTATTCAAACTCTTCAATTAAGGTTATAGTTTGGTTAATTAGCTATTTTCTTTCATTTTTGTCACACAATTGTGTTATTATTGGTTGAAGTATGTAATTTACAGTAAATCAACTGTAACAACAATTAAATTTTGAATATTTTGTGTAGAGTTATGAATATTTAAAACTAAATATGGAATCAAACCTAGCACATTTCATGCCACAAAGTTTTCATGACTGATTTTTGCTGCACCATTTTCATCTTGATTTTTTTGTGCCTTTTAGCTCAGACTTCAACTATTAATAGCTCCTTATATCAATGCTTAGTCATGGTTAACCTAGAGGGTATTATTCGGACAAAAATATCACAAAATAATATTGAGAGCTAGAATATAAAATACTTATTAAGCAATACCATGGGTAGATTGAAAATCTGGACTCTAATACGAAGGAATGACAAAGAACTGGTCGTACCTCCACTTCAAGCGAAGCGGAGCTTAACAAACATTGCTAAATTTAATACATCTGCAGTGTGGACTAAAACAACAAAAAATGTATTTTAAATCCTTTAAGACTTTTAAATTCCAATTTTTCATTTGATTGTTTTTGGAAATAAATTTTATATTAATAAGGGGTTGTCTATGTTATGTGTATGTCTATGGGTTGTGTAATGTGATTCGTAAACATTTTTAAATTAAATTATTATACATAATAATGATTACATTAGACTGTGGTTTTTCTTTTAAGTGTTTCGAATGTGGTAAGCTTGTAATAAAAATATCGAGATAAGAAATAATTTAATGATAAGAATAATTTATATTATGATTATGTCAACGTGATTTGTATAGTGTCAAAAATACAGAAAGGTTAATGATAAAGACATTGTTGTGACCGTAACTTTATTCCGCAGGCTTTCAAATACAAAATGAGTGACAAATCTGAATTTGTTCTTCCCAACATCCAGCCCTTTGTGGAATTGGACTGTACGGCTGCATTCAACAGTCTGACGAACAAAGAGAAGTGTTACGCCCATCACTTGAGTCAGGTAACCTGAGAACCATTTCAGCCTTTTTCCTATTATAGGATTTTTCTAGTCGGAGAACTTTGGTTGTAAATCATTATTCAGGTAGACTTCAATGTTTTTATTTTGCCTCAACAACTGAATTTCATTTATTTTTAACTAGATAGTTTTTTTTTATAAAATAAAGACAACTTTTAAGATAATATTATTAACTAGGTACATCTTTTTCTTAGTACAGTGGTTTTCATCATTAGCAGGTAAATAATGTAATCAGTATGTTATGAATGGATCCCCCATACCTATGTGTCACGATGATCATTGATGGCTGATTATAAACTGTGTTGGTAGCTTTGCAACATTCTATTTTGTAGCTAACGATGAAAGCATTATTTTCATTTGTCAATTGTGCCAAGTTAATAGGCCATCCATTAATCACTGATTCGGACGGGGGGTATTCTGAAATATCCACAAAATATCACGTGATTTAATGGATGGACCGTAAGGGGTGGTATTCGCAATCAAACTCGTACAGTAAAATTTGTAACATATTTTTGACGAAGAGAAGTATGAATCTGAGAATATCTATATTTTTCTTTTCTTGTGCAAAATGCGATTTCCCTTCCTCATTTTACAATTATTGTATTGAAACAATAAAAATGTTTTGGGCCTACTGAGTAACCCAATTAAAATTTCCACAACTTACGAAAGTTGTATGTTTTTTGTATTTTCAATACCAATATAATCAATGTACCACACTAACGGACTTCATTACGTCTGCCCATACATGTGAGCCAGATAGATTAACAACCTAAGTAATCTCAGAGAAAAAATCCGATAATAATAACAACACGAATCAATATAAAAGAGAATTGAATTTTTTTCTTCTTATAGGCTTGTTGGACCGGAGGTTTGATAGTTTTAATTCAAACTAGTCCAGAGTCACCGACCATCTTCTCTTTGTTACATAGAATTGTTGTGGCGGAGTCTTTCGACTCGCTGAAGAACTCTGCTCTAAGTGAAGGTGTTACCGAAGATGAATGGATGGTAAAATTTCTGAATAATATTATATTTATTCAATCATATTTGGTCTTAAGAACTACAGTTGTAACCGCATTGTCATTTTAGGCATTCCTCGTCTATGTCAGTGGATTCTTTTCTAACTCGGGAAACTACAAAAGTATCGGAGATACTAAGTTCATTCCCAATCTGCCAAAAGAGAAGTTTAGGACTATTATAAAATCATCCAAGGCTTACAAGAACAGTTCGGAACATTTTGAAAACCTGTGGAATGAGTGTAACGAAAGGTTGTACTCTCTCTCTGATCGTGTCAAGAGCTTGGGACTCGGTAACGATGTAAGTATATAATACCTTAAAAGTTCATTACTACTTTAGAGTTAGATAGTTATAATATCAATCGACTTGGATAGTGTTGTAAGGTAAAGTCCTCGAAATAAGGTACCGTTCAAGTATTACGTAATGCATTTTTTAACATTATTGACCCCCCCCCCCGAGATGCATCCTAACGCTTTTTGTTACCCCTCTTCCCATGCTCTAAACGTTGCCTAACGCACATATTACAACTATGTATGCCTAAAATCACAATTATTACTGGAAAGTCACTAAATACCTTTGTTGTGGCGCCGGTAATACAATAGTAACGTTTTACAAGAATACCCCCCTTCCCCCCCTATTGCGTTACGTAATACTTGAACGCCCCCTAAGTATTTTTTCAGTGACTGATTCAGTTTTTTTCACAATGTTGTAAACTGGACTCATTCAAAGTAAACATGAATGAATCAAATCAAAACACCCTTTGAACCGCAGGGGCATAGGGAGGCAACAAGAGCTCTCATAACATGAATACACATTTTTATTTTTTAATGAATATTTGTAAATTAAATATTTTGGTAATGTGTGGTTTTCAGGGAATATCAACATACTTTTCTGGCAATTGTACAATGGACGATGCCAAGTTAGTGGGTGAATGGCTGCGTACAAAGAAGATGGAAGCTTACATATCTCGAGCTTGCAAATCTGTTACAAGTGACGGTATGCTACGCCATTATTTAGAATTGATGAAGCTGTAAGAAATCTATTGCTGAATGCGCTTTATAAATTAAATTGCTTTATTTCAGGTGTTCCATTGTATTCTGTTCTGTTGGCTAGTGTTGAGAAAGGAGCCGATGACAAGATCACGGTAGATAAAGAACTCTATAAGGATTGTTACTTCCAAGTCATTCGAGGAGATTATTCTCCCATTCTAAGCAAAGTGAACGCCCATTTGCAAAATGCTATTAAGTATGCAGCTAATGAGAATGAAGTTGAAATGTTGAAACATTATGTGAATAGTTTCGAAAAAGGTGATTTAGATGAGCACAAAAATGGTAGTCGCTTTTGGATTAAGGATAAGGGGCCAGTGATAGAAACGTGAGTATACAACATCTATACTAATGTACAAAGTTCTAACCGTTTCATGTGTGAAAACTTTAATCTCAGAAACTATACATAAGATTATAAAGAAATCTCTTTACATTTGATATCTTGATTTTAGAGAAGGCTTTAGGCTATTTAAAATTACGTTACAACTCTTAAAGACTTATTTGTATTTAATTATTTATCGTATGGTCTTATAATATGTATGTCATCTAAGTTGATACAGAATATTCTTGCAAATAAGTAAGTATACAAAAATATATTAAAAATATCGCCAATGAGTTTAATTAAATTTATTACGAAGAAAAGCCCATCACGCCGTTTCCGAAGGGGGTAGGCAGAGAGTACGGATTTCCATTCTTTCCTATGTAAACAAACCTCTTTCGCTTCTTCCAAACGCATAACATTACTCATACATGCTCTTCTATTCCTTTTGCTCCTGACTTGGCCCTCCTCTAAGACTGAACCGATATGATCAGACCTTGTCATTCGAGGTCGACCTCGTCTGTGTGCACCCATTCTTTCAGATTTGTATATCCTTTTTGTCATTCTCTCCTCTTTCATTCTCTCTACATGCCCAAATCACCTTAATTTATTAACTTTCATTCTAGTCACTACGCTAACATCCACTCCACATTCCTTTCTAATATTCTCATTCCTCACCTTATCAATCAGTCTCTTTCCGCATATCCTACGTAGTGATCTCATTTCCACAGCATTCATTCCAACTTCCAGATTTTTCGTCCATGTCCATGTTTCACTCCCATACATCATGGATGGTATCAGGATTGCATTGTGCATCAGCTGTTTGGATTTAAGAGATACATTCTTTTTTCTCATTAGAGGTCTAAGTGCACCGCCAACCTTTCTACCAGCAGTTTCCTTCTTTCAATCTCTTTTTCACACCTTCCATCTCTATTAAATAGACTACCTTAATATACATACTCATCCACTTGTTCCAATTCTCATCATTCACATAACATTGCGTTCTTAACCTGTTAACCGGGCAGAACTTATAAATATGTCATACGTAAAAATTATCGGGTACGGGTATGACATATGAATATGTCCTTGAAAATAATGTTGCGCCCTGGAACGTGCGGGACTTATATTTTCGAACAACTATAGTAATACGTCATTCATACGGGTCTCGACATGAATTTAATACGTGGATGGAGTCAGCTTCATTTCGCTGTTGCGAGCGGTGGGTTGTGTTGTGTGACCAGTGACGGGTACGTACTTATACTTACTTACGTATTTTTTTCATTTGTTTATTTAAATACATCCAATGGCTTTAAAAATATTTCCTATTATATATTATTTGTATGTCCAACCTTTTATTTAAAAAATATCTTTATTTCAGTGTCCATCAAAATGAATGAGAGCGATATCAGCGATGATGAATTATATTTGGTATCTTTTTGTATTCGTAGAAATTTTGTTTTTTCCATTGTATTTTATACATATCAATTACGATAAAATATATATTTCATAGTTTTTTATTTATTTTAAGTATAAATAAAAAAAAACAATACTATGAAATGACGTTCTCCGAGCGTGGCGTGTTGACACGTCCTAGTGAAAGAATACGCGCCCGTTACATGTTGCGTAATTAGAATGGGAACTCCCCGGTTAACAGGTTAAGTCTTCTCTTTGAAAAACAAGCACCTTTGTCTTATTGACATTCATCTTAAGACCATTCATTTCGCAATTTTGATACACACGCGTCACAAGTTCTTGCATATCACGTTCGCTTTCAGCCATCAATACTAGGTCGTCTGGATATATCAGAGCGCATACATTCATCCCATTCAGATCTACACCCACTGTACTATTTTTTATATCACGCACGGAAAAATAAAAAAATAAGCCTTATGACGCATAGTTACATGTATGACCATAGAGTGTTGAGACAAGTGTGTGTTAAATGTTGCCATGTGTATTCAACATTGAAAATTGATTCATGCTCATGGCCATAAATAAAAAAATTAACTAAATATTTTGTATGACAGAGCAAAGTTAGCTGGATTGTTACTGTTATTTTACATACGTGTCTGTGTTTCTTGTTTGCAGATATCAAGGTTTCATCGAGACTTACAGAGATCCCAGTGGCCAGAGAGGTGAATTCGAAGGTTTTGTGGCGATGGTCAACAAGAAAATGTCAGAAAAGTTCAAAACTCTGGTGGACAATGCGGAAAGTTTTCTTACCCTCCTACCGTGGGGCAAGGATTTCGAAAAAGACAAATTCCTTCAACCGGATTTCACCAGTTTGGACGTTTTGACATTTGCCGGTAGTGGAGTGCCTGCTGGAATCAATATTCCAAACTGTGAGTAATTATTTATTCAGTAAAATGTCCAATAATCTTATATTCTATGGATTGCTAATCTTGAGTTTCCGGTGTTATCAACATGACGAAGAGGAAAAACAACAATTATGACAATTTAATAATAGGTACATTATTTACGAACGTTTTTCCCTACAAAAATACAGCAGAATTTAGGTTGAAAGGCTTCAAAGGCTGAAAGGTTGATAACCTCGAGTTGTTCCTTTGACACGTCAGCAGTCCATAGATATTACAGTAGGTCTATGAAAATGTCTATAGCCATAGATTTTTGTTTTGATATTTGTTCAATACTCGTGACGTTTTTTTTCTAGACGATGAAATCCGACAAAGCGAAGGTTTTAAGAATGTCTCACTGGGTAATGTGATTCCTGCTCACTATAAGGACGCGGTGACACCATTTTTAACTGAAGAAGACTCTGCACTTTTGAGCGAGTACCGAGTGAGATCATTTGAAGTAAGTCCATGTTAAGGTATTTTTTACTCTGACCAATAGATGCACAATAATTGGTTTCCCATATATGTTACTTAAAAATTTAATAAGAAACTATAACATTAACTGAACAGCATACAGTATCATTATAATCAATAAAATAAATATAACACTTTTCTTTACAAAGGAGTCAGTATAGTCGGCGGAACTTATTGCCTGAGGCAATTTTTTCCAGTCAACCGGTCCCGTCCAATCTGAGACAGGCCAACCCTGGGTTGAAATTTAAAGTGAAAAAACATATAAACACTTTCCTTTTGTAACAGCATTTTATTTATATGGTTTATAATAATTATTTATCAGGTTCAGGTTGGTTTGCACGAACTATTGGGTCATGGCAGTGGTAAGCTATTTTACAAAAAGGCCGATGGATACAATTTCGACATTGAGAATCTTAAAAACCCTTTGACAGGTAAGTCACTCGAAATTCTTTCATTAGATTTTTTTAACCAAAAGTTTAGTATGTAATCAGTCTTCTTCTTTTATTATTCCTTTTGACGATTGATTGTGTATTAGTCTAATGAGTTTCGCAGCATCCGTCACTCGTACCCTCAGATCTAAAGTGCCTCAAGTCAAAAATTTGGTGTGTATCTACTATGTAGTGGTCAACTGGCATAACCCTAATATGCAATTATTACAAAACTGTGTAGACAGTATTATTATTATTACTCTAGTGTGAAAACAAAATATATACTTTTAACCTTAAAACTGCCACAACACTATACATGGCAGTTTAGTAATGTAGCCTATTGCCATGGACAACCGTTTAAAGTGGCGTAACTTCATTCGTCATTCTTATAAAACATCCAAACTGACTAAATATTCTGACTCTTGAAAATTTCAGTCTCATTTTTCTCAGTTTGACATGTGGCACTTAGATATCTGTGCTGTGTTAAGATTTTTTTTAAAGCTCTTCTAACCTATACCAAGCGAAGAAAAAAATTGCTTAGTAAAATTTTATTGTACTTCCTATCAATGTCCCTATGAGTTTAAAGCTTCATCTTGTGTGTTTTCTATTCCTATATGAAGCAATCTCTATAGATTTTACTTGAGGCCTTGATAGTCTATTGGTTCTTCTGAAATTTTGATCCTCGACTGATTCAGAATTCTACATAAAATTGCCATGGGAGAGGATGAGTTATGTGTTAAAAAGCTTAAAAAGTGGGAAAGCAGCCATACTTTATGCTTCAAATATTCTTAATTCATAAAAATATTGCTGAATTTTACTCTATCAAAGTTTCAACTTCTTTTAGGTGAAAAAATAAGCTCTTGGTACAATGAGGGTGAGACCTATGATTCCCAATTCACAAATATCGGCTCGACATTTGAAGAATGCAGGGCGGAAGCTGTTGGCTTATATCTGTCCTTGGATAGAAACGTGTTGAAGTATGTATTCACTCCTATTATCTACTTGACTTTGGATTATCTGAATTTAACAAATTTGCAATCCTCTTGCAGAATCTTTGGTTATGATGGAAAGGTTGCAGACGACATTATCTACACAAATTGGCTGAGTTTGCTGTGGAACGGAGTTGCCAAGGCGACTGAAATGTATCAACCCACCTCTAAAACATGGTTGCAGGTAAACTGAAGTTCTCTCTTAACATTTTCAAACCAATCGAAACATGAAGTATTAATACTTAGTCTACATTCGCTTCCTAGGTGAAGCATGTGACAATCTTAAAACCCCAATCAAATAGCTCTATCTTCCAGAATCCCACAAACATTTTTTAATTTCCCGCAAAAATATTGGGCCCAAGTTCTTAGGACCGCATCACAAACAGTACACTTGGGGCAGGCTTGTCAATTCCACCATTGTGGAGATGGACAGTCGGCCGAGGAGAACGCTCTTCTTCCTACCATCAGGGTCTCAAAGATGTGGATACCCTGTTCCCATTCCTTCAAAGCAGAGCTGAGAGATTCATATTATTATACAGTGTGGGAGGAAGTTAATGAAGTTGTCAAAAGACCAGCGGTATTAGTTGACAATTTTCGTGCATACAAGGTACTGAAGATCATGGGTTCGAGTCTCAACGCCGACTTCCACTTTACTTCATGTAAAAGATGTCGAAAGTGTATTTGTGTTCCCTTTAGGTAAGCCCAGATTCGTTTAAAAAAAAAAGTTATTGAAGCTGTGTGAGATGTGGTGTGGAGGTTGCTTGTTGCCTCCCTATGCCCCCAAGTGAGGTTTAAAAAGGGAGAATTGATTGATTGTGGAACTTTTTCACAAAACGGCGCTATATAATAATAATAGTTGTCCAAATAATAATATTAATAATTGATTTCCTGAATTGCAGCACTGTACCATAATTGATAGATTTTGTAATGTAGTGCTTAGCATAACAGTTGTAGTTAATAAATATTTTTTCTGTTAAAACAGGCCCACGCCCAAGCAAGATTTGTGCTGATGAGATTGGTTGAACTGGAAGGTGAAGGCATGCTGACAATCAAAGAGACTGAACCCGGCAAAAATCTGATGGTGACATTAGATCGGTCCAAAATAGAGACAATTGGAAAGAAAGTTGTCGGTGAGTACCTACACTAGTGATTAACCTCGAAAAATATTACCAACTGTAAATATTATATTTTAATCATGATTGTAGGTGATTTCTTGTTGAAGTTGCAAGTTCTTAAGTCCACTGCGGATGCGGAAGGAGCTAGGAAATTGTTTGCTCATTATAGTGAGTTGGCTGGACCATGGGCAGCGTGGAGAGATATAGTCATTGCTCACAAAACACCCAGGAAAATTCTTGTACAACCAAACACAAAGCTAACAGGTATTATTTAAAATTTCCAATAAATATCCCGAAGTTTTAATATTTGAAACTAAAGACAATATCCGCCATTTTTCCCCATTGAATTGATTGCACTAAATACGCTAAACAATTTTTCCCATACAAATCATTGAAGAATACCATAATGCGTTCCATCCCGAAAAAAATATGTTCTATGGTATATTTTATATTAATAGGTAAAAATATTCTATGTATATTAGTGTAACTGGTAACAACTAGGACTATAATTTAGATTTGATAAAAAAGGACATTTATGACAAATAAGTTTCAAGGTGGAAACACGTAGGGTGCCGATTCCGACCGGCGTAAAGAATGTTACTATGCATTTGAACGGGGATTCGCACAGCAAAAGCTGAAACCCGCTTTCCGGCATCCCCATTTAAATGCATTGAAACCATAGACAACATTCTTTGCGCCGGTTGCAATCGGCGTTATACGTGTTTCCACCCTAAAGTTGTTGGTAGCAATGAACTTACCTGGATGACTGTTCTAGATTATTCAAATTTGGTGAAAATATTTCACACCGTATCATTTAATAAATATGCCTTGGTGAAGCATATTTATTAAATGATAAAACTGTGAGATTCGAATGCCGTATTCGTTATGCGAAATTTTGCTTGTTTAGGGAGCAAAATAATCACACCATCTTCTGCTTGGTATGAGAAATTCCACTGTACTCATAGAACTCGTCTCATTTAGACATTACATTCTTGTTTCATCTTATAAAATAACTAGCAAATGTCTTATAAATGTCTTATAAATCGTCCAAAACTGCGATAATTTGACATTTATACCTATATTTTGTTGACATCTGCCAGCGCATAGGTGAATACTGTAATGCCAGCTGATGAAAGAAAAATAAATAAATAATTTCTTTCCATAGCTGTTTGCAGGAACCTCTAATCTAGTATCACATATTTCTTCGCACATATCCGTTATTATTAATTTTGATAGTAATTATCAATTTTCTGACTAAAATCAAAGTATGGATTAGTTTTGTTATTTACCTATATCAAAAATGCTTGGGGGGTACTTTAACCAATTTATATTTTTTAATGTCCTTTATGTTTAGGAAAAGATGTGGTTGAGCTGTCGAAGTACGAGTCCAACGCACAGGGGCTGATACAATCGTGGGTGGACAGATTCCCAGACACGGATATCGATGACATCTTGGAACAGCTGGCTGAGAAAGATAAACCTTTCTTTGTTGATATGAAGTGAATGATTTATTAAATTTTTTATATATGAAAAGAACATACTATTTTTATACAAAAACCATTTTTAAATAAATCCATTACACTAATCCATTTTATTGAACTTTCACTTTCTGCAAATCTTTTGTCAATTGTCATGTAATGCATATAACAACACAATTTCGGACCATGTACGGAGCTCTTATTGCCTCCGTATCTTCCTAGGTGTGGTAACAAAGAAAAACTTAATTTTGACTAATAGAATCTACCTTTTCTAGATATAAAAATATTTTGAATGATCCGGTATTCAATCCAATGAATCAGTCAAATCTCCCTTTATACCACACTTAGGGGCATAGGGAGGCAACAAGAGCTCTCCTTTTCACTCGATCTTGTGCAAGGTTTATGATCTCCTACCACACCATGTCCAAATCGCTCAGTTCTGCTTCGAAGAAGTGGAACACAGTATGAGAGGGTCTTCTCATCTTTGAGACTGATGGGAGGAAAAACAGCCCTCTCCTCGCCCAACTGTCATTCGGGCTCCTTAACATACATATGTTCCAGCCAATTCCATCTCTCCATAATGGTAGTAATGATGGGCCTCTGCTAAGTGCACCGGCGTATACCACCTTTTGTGATGCGGTAGTACAATCTTATGCTGTGGTATTTTGGATCCACTTTTATTTAACATAAATGTAGCGTCCTATTTTCACCATAATCAACAGTTAAGACATAGTAAAAATGAAAGATCTTATGCCGATGAATACTTTAGATCCAACTAGTCGAGACCATATTAGCATTCCCTAATTGATGGAGGTAACTATATTAGGACATTTTTGTCCCAAGAACCATATCATAACTAACACTTTATGCTAGAAGACGCGGCTAATCAAGAATGATGAGGACTTAACACATCAAGGATTTGTAATGTAGTAAGAAAAAATATGAGCGTGGGAAGGAAAAAGAAAATTCTTTGCTTTTCCATAAAAAATATCGTTCATTAAAATGAATGTCTCGAAAAACTACAACAACTTCCAAATCTATATCTATAAAAGACAATAAATGTTTGTACTCGGAAACCTATTCAACAATATCCACAAAATCGGTTTCACTACAAAGGTGATAAAACATACTTAAATGGTTTTATACTACTAAAACAATTAAAAGAAAATATATATTTCTATTTTTAGAGTAATAGCATATTATGCTGGATAACAATTGGTCGCGACATCATCTTTCCTCGCATGTTAATTAAAAATATAATTTGTGCAATTCGTCAATTTTCTTTTATTTTAAACTAGCTTTCCCGACAGACGATGTCCTGTGGTCTTACTATGAACATTGAATAAAAATGATAAAATTAACTTTTAGCCAATGCCATTCTGACCGATGCATCTGTTTGTAATTATCTTCCATCCGAATTCTGTCAATCGCACCAACTATTAAAAAACAGACAGTTTGTGTCAAACGATAATTTGATTTCAAAATTAGATTTCTTCTCTTTTCGCGTTTCAATTAATGAAACAATGCGCTTCAAAGTTAACATATTAGAAAATAGCTTGAAAAAAAAATCTGCATGCCAATATTTTTAACGTCAATGGTTGTCAGTTAAAAAAAAATGTGTTGCAAGGAAATTCATTCCATACCAATTTTAATATTATATTTTGTATTATTTGATATCCATTTTTCGATTTTTATTCATTATTCTGTTATGCGGACCGGAGAAGAATCTAATAAACTAAAAATGATAAACATCTGTTCAGCCGATCTTGAGTTATAAGTGTTCGCACTAACTCGACTTTCTTTTATATTATAGATTCATTGGTGTGAAGCTTGTGCGTAATACAAAATATCAACACAAATACAAAAATATTGATCACAAAGTTTTATCACTTGTAGTTATTGTGTTAATTATGTCAAATAACTAATCATAGTAGCGCATGCCGCTGGGTATTAGCTAGTTTCATTATAAAACTGTAGGCTTGCCGAAGGGCAATAATTGAAAATACCTTATTGCTCAATTTCTTTGGTTGTCTTCAATCGGTTCTTAAAAATCAGTTTCCATTTAAAAAGGTTTATCATGTTTCAATAAAAAGATATTCAAAAAATATTTATTGCTTTTATTATGTCAGAAATAATACTCAACAGGTGACAATAGATCTACTATAACACAATAAAACATACTAGGTATATGTAATAATATTTATGCAGATTCAAACAAATTATATTATTTTTGGCAATCAAACGATGAGAATTGATCAATTATGAAATGGTAGCAAAGCGGACCTAGCCAGGCACTAGAATGGATATATATCTAAATAATTTAAGTACATACGTACAGTACAAATACCAAAAAATAAACATTCATACAAAACAAATACCTAAATGAAATAAAAAAAATTAATACAAGAAGATAAAATTTAAAAAAAAAGTATAGTATGAGTAATAATGAACTTTCAAAATGAAAGTCTTCATTTTTAAAGAGGAATAAATTATTAGTCGATGCGGGAAATATTTGCAAAAAATATTAAAACATTAATAATTTGGCATTACATGGCTGAATTTGGAAGATTCTAAAAGAAGGTTTTTTTGACACAAAATTGTTGTAATATTTTTAACACAGTTTGCAAGGTATATGTAAAAGAAATTTTTACAGCATCTGTAGCAATATAGTATGTTATCACACTAGATTAAAACTTATAGGTACATACCCATACAAATAACAAAATTTATTTCACATTCAAAAACCTTAATAAATATATAGTTTTTTAAATTGAATACTTAATATCATTATCGCACCAATATTTTCAATAAGACTAGAAAACAATAATATTATTTTAAATAATTACAATATGATACTGCTTTTTAGAGTGTACGAATTTCCTGAAATATATAACTTTTCTATACAAATGTATCAGTATAGCCAGAGGAACTTTATGCCTGAGACAATTTTCGCAGTCAACCAGGCCAGCTTCAAGTGAACCTGGGACCTCTTGATCCGAAGTTAGCAACTATTTTGCTAGGCTACTGAGGTCGGTCTAATATATACATTTTTATATCAGAATTTTTGTTACATTATGTACCTAAATAAAAAATGAGTACACTCAAAAGCTAATTTTCTAAACATGTCATTTTATTCTACGATTCTAGGACTTTTTTTCTAAGTATTTACTATTAAATATTATTTTCTATTTGAAAAATATATTAATATGGTTTAAATAAATTAATATAAGTAGGTAGTTAAATAATTACGTCAGAAATTATTTCGTTTACTAGATTACTTCAATAAAAAAAAAAATTAAAACAATTTAAAGTACATTATTAAGTCATTATCAATAAGTATTTTTATTTATAAATATTTTTTTTGCACAACATAGAAGCACCAAAAAAACTACATATTATTACATAGAGTAATTAGTTATCCATTTTTAAATCAAATATCACATGTTAAGTGAAGATAAAATAAATCTTTCCTATTAATTTTTTTTACAGTTGAAAAATTTTGAAGATTATAAAGTCGTTTTACAGTTATAGTTAAAACCTTACAAAAATAATTGGTTTAATTAATATTATATTCGTTTTAATTTCAAGAATATTATTTTTGCAAAGCACATTTTGATTCACAATCATCACACATTTCGAGTTACCAAAATGTAAGGCCACCGAAAAATAAGTAAAAAAAAATTTTTAGAGATTCTGCCAATATAAAAAAGTATATTATAGCCTGATGGACGCTTAGTCGCTAAAAATAGACACTTGCGCTAGTAGTAGTAATGTTTAAACTTGAACTCTCTCTCCTTGAAATACAACATACAAATTTTTTACATGCAATGACCATATCCCTGTCGTTTTAAAGGTCAGTATGATACCAAATTTAAGATGTAAACATTTATGATTGATTTTTTCATAATTTATTTAGTTTTTGAATAACTTTTAATGATATTTATGAATATGGTTGTAGTAATTCAAATTCATAAGTAACCATTTAAAAATTAAACATTTTTATTGTTTACATCAAAAAGTTGCTCCGTATATTATTCTCTCTTTTTACGAAATTAATCCAAAATATTAAATTACATGTTTGTATAAAAAAAAACTGCTTAAAAATCTTAAAATAAAAAGGTAAATAAATACAATAGACTAAAATTTAACAACTACAATATTGAAATAAGGCAACTAAATTCATTTGGAAGATGGATATCTAGTTTCATGATTTTTTTTATCGCTTTTCGTTCTTTGGAAGACTAATCATTATTTTAAAACAAGTTTATTCACAAAAAACATGTCAAGCTTATAAAATGACACTAATGTCGATTAAATTGAGGATGTTTAGGTAGGTTAACATATCCACAATAAAATACAAGTGAAAAAAATTAATAATAATCTTTTTTCAAACTATCTTAAATATATGAGAATAAACCTGTGATAACAAGGTAAAGAGACGTGAGTCACATGTAAAAAAAACTGTCTCTTTACCTCGTCACCATGGTTAAGGTGTAATAAAAATTGCTGATCAAAATTAAATCAGATTATTGATTACAATATCGTAAAATTATAAACTTTATGCTGATATGAAATGTCGGCGTAGCGGTAAAAATACATTTTTTGTTAATTCTATGGAGTCATATTATTGTGTCTTCTGATATTTGTTTCTAAATGACTTTGATTATTTGTATACGAATAGCTTGTTGTGAAAATGTTGCCATTTATGAAAAAGTAACAAGTTATTATTTTTTAAACCCATTGTATATAGCCTCATTGCGTATTCAATATGAGTCATATGACATTTTTACCAAGAAATTGAGTTTCTATCAATATGAGACGTTAATACTATCAATATTTATACAAATATAAAATGAGTCATACACCGACGACTGAAAATGTGTATTCAAAATGAGTCATGTGTTTTTTTGAAAAATAAAAGTATGTTTATAATATCTTTGGGATGATTTAACATAACATAAATATTAATTTTTATTAAATTAAAGCATAGATTTTATTTGAATACTATTTAAATTTCAAAGTTAACAGTGTTTTTTCAATTATCTTGGAAATGTATTTTACGCATATTACCCAAATTGAATGCACAATGACAATGGTTATAGTTGAGCAGAATATCAATCCTAGAACGATAACCTATGCAGTGTTATAAAGTTGTTTGACGATAAGCTATGCAATGTTATAAACTTGTTTGACGATAACCTATGTAGGATATAAACTTGTTTGACGATAACTTATGTAGGGTTATAAATTTGTTTGACAAAACACAATTATTATCTTTCTAGGATTAACAAATGATTGAAAAGTTCCCTTTGCTGTAGGCTCACCGAGATTATACCCAATATGTTGTATAGATGAAGTGCAGATTAATAATTATTATGATCTATGAGTTATCTATTCTGTCATCAGATGCTTCGTCATCATGTTCGTTGTTGTTGGATGCAGAATGGGTATTGGATCTGAAATACAACAATGATTTTATGACAATGTTAGTATTTTGTTTCACTATATTATAATGATATTATGTGAGCAGCCATTTTCTATTCAACTACAATAGTAAATAAAGAACTGAGTAAGTTAAAATAATATTGAACAACCAGTTCATGAAAGTATAAGAAAACAAATTTCTTAGGACTTTGAAAGAGAGCATGACATTATAAAAGATATTAGTGCATAAAGCCCGTCAAATTATAAAACATATTATTATCAATAAGCATGATATGATACTAATTTGTGTGATGTTTGCCCGATGAGATGTTGACTGACGTAACAGAGAAGTCCACCACAAAGAAACGAAAAACAAATAATACATAGAAATGTTGTTCTAATAAAAATAGTAGTATCGCACGTACCTATATTTATTGTCCAAATAACTATCATCGTCGGTAGTGGGGCTAGAGGCCATATTTTTTCTCCTATTCCTGATTTTAGTTAAAATACTGTCCGTGGTATATGGCTCTGTGTCCGTGTCGTCCCTCAGTAGTATGGCTGAGTTACGAGAATGAGTTCGGGGGTTGTATGTGTTATAATTACCAGGAGACAGTAACGAGAAACTTCTGCCGTATCGACTTGAATTTTTCCTAGCTTCCGTCGGAGGCAATTTAGCATCGTAATTGTCGTGCATTGAAACAGTTCTAGAATATCTTGGAATGGAATACTGAGAAGTCTTTTCGAGATACGGCTGAGGATCTAACAGATATTTACGATCGTTTCTGTCTAATGATTTATAGGAATATAGGTTTTCGTTTCCACTTTTGTATTTTGAAGGACTTAAACATTCGCTTCTATCAGAGCATCTGGGGTATTCACTTATTTTATCACTTTTGGTGCTATTGGTTGGTGAAAAGTCATAACGATTGTAATACATATTATTTTCGGCATCAGAAAGACTGTGTATTCTTTCAGTAGGATTATATTCTTTGGCTCCAGGACCAACCAAAAGACTCTTTCTTTTATTCTTCTTTTCATTGAAGCGAGAATAAAAACTCCTACGTCTAATGCGGTCTTCTATGTTTTCAGGATCTGGAGATGTGGCTTCGTGATTTCGCTGTGGCAAATAATTGCCATTGTGGTTCAAGGCACTTTCCATTGGTGATTCCAACATAAAGTTATTACTATCATAATCTGGTGACCAATTCAGAGACATTGCGCTAGACAGAGTATTGTTGGCATTATCGTCCAAAAAAGAGCTTAAAGGTGTTTCTTGATTAGAAGTACTAGGAACTTCATTATCACCATTACAGTTGTCTATAGGTTTTGGATCTGGTTCCTTACATAAACTACCTTCTCTACTTTTACAAATACTCCCTTCTCTACTTTTGCAAACACTTCCTTCCCTACTCTTTGAGATGTCTAGAGAGTTCCTTTTATTAAAGATTGTTTGGTTGAGTCTAGGCAGTTTTGAAAAATCTAAACGAAGCCCTTTCTTTTGAGTTTTTGGTTCATCCGTCTTGCTCTGCTCTGCGGGTGTTTTCTCACGAGTAGGTTGACTGTTTTCATTTACCAAAACGCTATCACTAGTAGCACCATTGTAACATGCTTGTACTCTCCGTCCTATACCATTCAACAAAAGAGAAGTTGGTCTTTTGGGTTTGTCCACTGCCATATTATTATCAGCACTTTCGTTTCTTGATCCATTTTCAACAACTTTTTTACCGTCAACACATTTTGTTGGTATGCTGTTTTGGGTCTCGCTCCTTGAACTGCTGTTTTCCCTTGATTCCACTTTTTTGAACAAGCCTAAAACTTTATTGACTGTTTTCTTGCTGGCTGAAGTTTTCACTTGTAATGTTGGTAGATCTGTGATAGTAACAGCTCTCTTGATTAAACCAGATTCTGTAGACTGCTCCTCTTGCTTGTTACTCGGAACTGATCTTTCTCTTAGAGCTCTAATTACATTCTCTATTCTCGAAGGCTTGTCCTCTTTTACAGGCACAATTTTGTCTTTATCCTTTACATCTTGAGTGATTTCTTTTTCTTGTGAAGCTGCTTTATTAAACCCATCAGTACGAAACTTTTCGAGTTTTTCACCAATTGAATAAAGCACAGATTTTTTCTTGACAACTGCCACCTTCTCATCAACAACATCTTGGACAGGCTCATTTGCTTTCACACCTCCTTCCTTCCCTTCTGATTTTTCTGTAATAGTTTTATTGGGATCTGTTTTTTTCACAGTGGTCTTCTTTTTCACAACAATTTTTTTCTTAACAACAGTCTTCTTTTTCTTCTCTTCCCCTGAATTGGTTTCTTTAGATGGGCTACTTTGAGAAGTTTCATTGAGATCATCACTTTTTAACGGTGCTTTAACAGGACTGGCAGACTTCTTATCAGCTTCTCCGGAAATTTTATTCACACTTGATACTTCGGGTTTATTTGAGATAACAGGAACTGAATTCGATTCAACTATTTTTTCCGCTGCAGGATGAACTGAAGCTGATTGGTTTGAAGAATTACTCTCTTCATTGTTGGATTTATCCAAAACGTCATTCTTATTTATATCTTTATTTTGAACAATATTACTTTTCGCTTCAATAGCATCTTCATTACCATTTGTGTTTTTATTATTAGATTTATTAGGTATGCTGACATTAAAACTAACAGATATATTTTGTTTGTCATAATTTTCATCCGAAGTAATACCGGAATAACTATTCTCTATTAGTTTGGTTTTGGAACTATAATTAATTTTAGGTTTTGGTAAAATACCAACAAACTTTTCGGGAGAAGGTGATGTACTTGGGTAGCTCTTTGGACGTAAAAGCTTAGATTCTTTAACTGTTTCAGTTTTCTGTGATGACGATGACGATTCAGTATTCAGTTCTTCACTGGCAGAAACCTCGTGTATTTTTATATCACATGCCTCAGGTTTTGACGGATAGCTTTTAGGTCTCAAAATCTGTGATTCTTTAAGTGGCTCTTTGTTATGGCCATTTTCAGTAATAATGTCTTCATTTAAAGTTGCACCGTTGCGTTGTTTATTGAGATCTGATACTGAATTTTTATATGAACTACTAGTAGAGCGATCGTAATGATGTTCGCTTATATTATCTAAACTGGGATAAAACGGAGTAACGGATCTGCTCTTTTCTTTACTAAAAGAATTATTATTTCCAGGTGATACACTGTTTCGTAAAGTCGTGAATGACTCAAAAATAGGAATATCTGAAACTGTTGATGGACTCACAGGATTAGAGCTATTAGGATCGTTTGGTCGATGCTTCTTTTGACGTATTTCTTGTAAAACTCGCTGAGTTTCTAACTCTTTCAAGTTTTTATCTTTTATGTTGTCCTTGACATAAATACTTTCCTCGCGAGGTGTATCAAAAAAGTCGGGTCTCAAAAATCGAGATATTCTTCTTTGGCCATTGTCTATAGGCGGAGTGCGTAAGGAGCGACGTTTCAATGATCCACCGAGTGGTATCGAGCTTGATGTTGGACTTTGACCGCCATACGCGGCGATATAACTGGGTTCTGACAACAGACTCGTATATTCATAATCATTCATGGGATATTTCTCAACCGAGACTCTTTCAGGAGACAAATATTTTCCTAATACAGACCTATCAGGTGTATCATTCGCATTGTACACTTGGTGAGACAGACTCTCTGTGGTTACAGAAGGTGATTTAGAACGTTCGTTTAATGAATGGTAGCTTTTATCGTTGTTGACAGAATGTACGTCGGATACGTCTGAATATTTACCACCTTTGTGTTCTTTATCATGATAACTCACTGCTGAATTGTAAGAGTTGGAGCTCTCTTCTTCGTCCTCGGCAATGTGGTATTTATTTTGAGATTCGTGATCATTATCTTCGCTAACAGGAGAGGTACAAGAGAGTGGATCGGTCTTTGAGGCTGAAAGACTTCGTTTGTAAATGTGAGGATTATGGTGAGGGGGCAGGTGTGCTGACAGGGTGCGCCTCAGAGACCTGGCTGCGGCGGGAGGGAGGCGTGACAGCAGCTGCCTCTGGAGACGTCGGGAAAGACCGGGGGTCAAACCTGAGAGAGTCTCTACTTCTTTTTCGGTCAATTCAATTTTGCTTAAATCCAAATCGGAGAGGTCTAAATGGTCTTGAGTTGGGTAGACGGTGTCATTTCGTGCAGGGGTGGAGTCTCTGCTGTGCTGTGGTTGATCCCCGGAGGGTTGAGAGGAGGGTGGGTGCTGGTCGTCCCTATGTTTGGCCCCCTTACGAGATGACCTCCTGGAGCCTGTAAAATACACATGGATCATGCAGCCAGCCGAATGATATTTACAATGATAAGTTTAGCCATCCAACTTTATTATTAAATAAATAACATAGTTCCAACTCGAGAGCATATTATTTGGTTTTACTTTAGGATTTAAAAATAATAAATAAATAATATTTAGAATATTTTGTTTATTAGAAAGTGATCAGTAAACAGACGTAACTACAAAACAAAAACACAAAGCAGATCTCAATTTGTTAATATTTCTGTCATCATTACACTTAGATAAAATAATATACAACATTCTCTAATAATTGACATTCTCAATACATAATTATGCGAATATGATAAGTTTTTAAAACTAGCAAACAAATGTGTGTGTGTGTGAACTGTGAGGGATATATTATATTGTGGACCGTTAGTCGATGATGAAAACAAAATCTATACTTGCACATATTGCTAAAAAAAATTTTTTTTTATCTAATTGCTATCTATAAGTCTAACAAGAAATGTTTCATAATTTTGTGTCTTTTTGTGATATATTTATCTTTGATGTTATTGTTCGTAAAACAAATTAAGTTGTACCTACTTGATACGTAGAAATATTTTTTGAAAGGAAATAAATATATGAAAAAAAAAACTAATTTTGTAACGAAAATAAATATATGAAAACAAACTAATTTAAAAACAAAATAAATAAATACTGATATTTTACCTAAAATACTACACTTACTAGGAGAAAAACTTTATCGAACTTTTTAAGTAAAGTTTACACGAACTTTCATATTATTATCACGCTTGAATATTTTGAAAAGTCTTATTTTATTTCTATAATTATATTAAATTGAACATCTTCATGATATGTATTTTAATATCGAGAATAAATCAAGTTTGTGTAATTCAAAATATGAATTTTTAATTCACGGTTTCAATAAAGAGTGTGAAAAATATATATTATTATGAGATATTTGAGAGTAATGAAGATAATGGCCAAAAAATCTTTGAAAAAAAAATAATATACATAATTAAAAGCTTTGGATTTATATAGGTATGTAAAAAAAATCATTAAAAAGAATAAAATATTTTAAAAAGCAAAAAAAGTTAAATTAAATATCCAGTGGAAAATGACTCGTCACTTTTTTGCAAATAAAACATTTAGCTTTTTTTCCACAATCATTTTATAAAATCAGAATCAAACAGCTCTCTTCTTTGGGCGTGAGATGTAATTAAGTACAAAAAAGCTAATGTAAGAAGTTTTGATAAAATTTTTAGGAATAGATGAAAAGAGAATAATAATAATTGAATGAAAGAGAAAAAAAAATGTTTTTTTACAAAGAGGAAGAAAATAAAACTGAAGAATTCATATGTGGCAATACTGCACCACAACCACAACCGATTACAGAAGGCGGCATGACTTTAGTCAATCTTGTACTGCATCAAGACCATTTATTAAAGACAAATGTTTTTTTGGCACAATAAAAATCTCACATAAAATATAATAAACACTTTTTTATACAAAGGTGTCACTATATTCGTCAAAACTTATTGCCCGAGGCAATTTTTTCTAGAGATCCGGTCCGAATTGATAGAAATTTTAAGTGAAAAACTGGGAATCGAACCCAGGACGTTTTGATCTATAAAACTTCTCAGATTAGCTTTTTATGATTATGTAACATCTCACAGCCAAAAAGAAAGTAAGTATTTTGTTTAAAACATTTATTTACTTATTGTTATGTGCAAATATGTTTCAAAGTAAAGGTAGAAAATTGAATTTGAAATCGTGCTTGATAGAAGCAGGTGGTGTGTGATTGAAGAATGAGAGAGAAGGTGAGGATGTGTGTAGAGAGAGAGAGAGAAGGTGAGGATGTGTGTAGAGAGAGAGACATAAAATCAAAATTACTTAAATAAATTTATGAATGTAGAGATACAAGTACCTATTGTTTGGTAGACTGGGATGTGAGGTTAGTCGGACCCCCGCCATTGCTTGGAGAGTTCGGTGCATGCAGAGTAACACGTAACCCAACTGCAACCACACCACACATGTAGCCATACTGCTATTATTTCCATCTATTACCTAAGAGTTACACGCATACCACCTACTACCCTCCATCATCTGACATCTCAAGAACCTCTCTTCTCATCTAAACCCTGCCTAAGTTGTAACCGAGATAGAGTTCCACATATCGCTCGTCAGGGAGAAAAATGACACAATTCAAAAAACGTCTTTAGAGGAGAGTAATTTAATGTTTTTTAAACCAAAGTTTAAAAAAAAATTTATAAATTCTGAAAGTAAAATACAATAATCCTAAAACCCCCCCCTTCATTGGCGCCCGCAGACAATTTTCTAAGGGGGGGAGGCAAAATATTTTTTCACACTTTCTTTCTTTCTGTGTGCTAACAAGTGATTTAAATTAATTAAAGTAACATTTTTTGATAATTTTCAATCAATCCATCCGCTCACCCATCCATTGTGTACGGGGTTATTTCTGAAAAATATAATATATTTTGACTTGCGCCATTTTTTGTGATGTTATTCCATCTCATAATATTATAGGTAGAATTTTAGCGATTAAAATTTTCACGTCATGTTTTGAGTTGAGACGTTTTTTATGTCATTTTTTTCCCCGACATCATTTATACGCATATACATACAGTCACTTTTAAAGAACAAAAAAAGCCAATCATTGGTGAAAATGACTTAAAACTGAAAAGTTCAGACTTGTGACATTTTTCTTCCAGATCAATGATATATAAAAGCAGTTTTAACAATAAAAAATGACTAAAGTGTTTTATTAACTACTAAATGTGGTATAATAACCCTCTTTTTTTGCACTAAAGAGACAAATTAGTTGTAAGAATGAAAAATGAGGAATAAGTTCTTCGAATTGTAGAACCTGAGTTCTGAAATATGTATAGTAATTTTACATTGCTGAAATAGTCAATTGTATCATCAAATTCGTGTATGAATACATAAGGTGCCAACTCAAACCGTACCCAATTCTTTACTGAAAATACTGACAAATATTAGGGTTACAACTTTTTTATCTAAATATATAGAGAGGTTCTGCTGTATATTTTGCATCTAGACTAATCGAAAAAAGGCATATTTTTTTTAATTAACCAACAATTCACAGCTATTGATTTCATTCAGAAACACCTTATCAAACCATGGATACAAAGGAAAAATTTATTAAAAATAATTATTCTAAATAGTTTTTTTTTCTATTCTCAACTATTCTCACTGGACTTATCAGAATGTAAAAGTAGTGTCCCAGTAACTAATGTATACATTCTATAATATCATTTTTGTTCTGTGTACATACTGAAAACATTTACAATAGATTACTTTTATTGACAATGTTAACACAATAATTATAATGAATAAATAAATAAAATTAAATTAAAAAACAAAAGAAAAAAAAATATTCTTATTTTTTTTAAAAGAATTATGAAAATATTACCAACAACACAGGAGTTATAAAATAATAATTATTATAAATTTCACTTTGATTTAGCCTAGGGTAACAACACACACACACAAAATGACTAAAATTGAACATCCTTTCCTAACAAGTAAATGAGTATACAATGAAGAAATTTTATGTATTCGGGATGATGTTTCAAAAATGGCGATTGTGACATTTTGCATTTTTTTTCGAAAGCGATATTTAAAATGGCGCTTTTTAGTGGGCGTATGATTCTGTTTGGATTGTTAACTCGATACTAAAAAAAAAAAACAAACAGCCAAATCAAAAAAAAAACAAACAACTATTAAAATTTTAATACAACATCACAAAAGAAAACATCAATAACTAATCTAAAAACAAATTGCCAATCACATCAACGCTACATTCGCTAATATTATTATATTATATACACTTCACTCTTATTACATTATTAAATAGAACACACATTTATTATTACACACAGATATAAAACTTAAAAAAAAAGCTACGCCAAAACTTCATAAAAAAACTTATTTTTTTCTATTTTATATTGAGATTTATTTCTAACAGCCTTTACATAGAATTATATGGATGAAGATTTACAAAATTTTGGCAAAATACTTCAGTAAAGGGAAATCAAATTTTTTGTTCATTATTGAAATTCTTTGATCGGAAAATACCTAGTCATAAACTTGAATTTCCGATTTCATATCAGTTATTAGTGGATCCAATCATTTTGTTACCTTTGGCATTTGCATGTTTAATTTGCTTCTGTGAGAGGTAAATATTTTATTTTATATATTAGCATTCTAGACTTCTCAGTACATTTTTAGTGACTGATTTTGATGGCAGAAGTACTGATTCTTGAACAAATAAAGTTGGGAATGAAGAAAAGGGATGTTTTAAATGATTCGAGAGTGAAATCAAAGATATGTTGATTTACTGATATAAATTTATTATTAAGAATTTTGAACAAAAAATTATTTCTTAATATTATATTACATAAATTTATTTTATTACATTTATTTATTTATATGTACATGCATTTGAAATAAAGATAATATATTTTAGTTAAAACAGCAAAACATACATTGACAACATGTATGGGATCTATTGGAACGTACCCCTGGGAAACGTGGTGTGACTGGGGAACATTGAATCAAAGTCTGTGGGCATGTCCCTTGATGTGCTCCGACGCCAAGACGGCCCGTCACGCCTAAAAAATACAAAAAAATTTACTTAAAATATGACAAATATACATAATCAACAAGTAAACATGCATTCTGGATGAAATTATTTGTCTATGTGTGCATTCAAACCAAACGAAAATAGAGCCAGAGTCGGAAAATAGAGTATAATTTCTTGATGGTTGATATGGTCACCAAGGAAATAACAACGAGAAAGAACTGTCATCGTCCACTATTTAGTTCTTGTTTCCCAAGTGTCCAATATCAACCATAAAATATAGTACGCTCTGTTTCTAGATTTCACTCTATGTTTATTTGGTGTAAACGCACACTGATAAAATTCTTCTTAGTTCAATTTCATTGGACAAACAATATATTTCTGATTGATTTATATACATTTGTCTTTAAGAGTTCAGTCATACTTTGAGAAACACATTGTATTTTTGAAACATTGAAAGCAGGTAATGTTGAATCAGTTTTGAGTTATTTTCTGTATTAAAAATACTGAAGGGTTAAAATATTGTTCTATGTACGTAAAGTGGATTTGGAATTCTTTTTATGCTAAGAGTAAAAATGTTTTGGACTATAAAATAAAATTTATATTTTGACAAACACTCGAGTATTGTTTCAGAACAATATGAGTGTGTGTATTGCAGGTTAAATCTATCTCTAAAGAAATTCACAAAAGTCAACGAATGTCAGGACAAAATGATGGGGCTGTTAAAGTATTACGTAACGCAATTTGGGGGAAGGGGGGTCTTGTAAAAAGTTACGGAGCATTACCGGTGCTAGAAGGGGGTTCAAACAAAACGTTACATAACATGTTTTTTTTTTCATTTAAAATATGAAATTTAGAAAAGGACAAATAAAAATACGCGATTTAAACAAGATCAAAGGCATATATATATGATTTTCAGCAACTAAATAATTGTATTTTAAAGGTAAAAAAATATTCATTTCGATGTTACGTAATGTTTTGGGAGAGGGATACAAAAAAACGTTACGGCGCATTACATAGGGGGGAGGAAGGTCAAAAAATTTGAAAAATCACATTACGTAATACTTGGAACCCCCTATACTGCATATTCAGACCAAAGGGTGTAAAACCGTTATGCTGGATGGTGATAATTTCACGTTTATAATGAAAATCTGTATTACTATTGACAAACTAAAGACGTCACTAGACAATGTGGTGTTTTTTTTTTGTAACATTGAAAGCTAGACAGAAAGATCAGAGTGTGTAGCACAGCAGATAGATCACAAACACAATATAACACTTGCTCCAAATAGAATCTCTTGACAGCCGTACCTACTTACGTTTCGTGGTTGCTCTTTTTTACTTTATGAATGCTGCTATCCAAAATATGTAATTATGTTATTTTTAGTGGACATTTTCGTTTTGATTGCATTTTTAGAATTATTTCTTTCGTAGATTCTTTGTCAACGATATTGCTGGGTGATTTTAAAACTAAATGAAATCAATTATATTATATTAATATTGATAGATAAATCAACTCTCTTGTACATAAAGTTGTCAATATGTGACATATCTCGATGGAGGATAACATAGTTTAATGCCATAACATTCCATTGTTTTTACATTTTAATGTATAGTTGTACTCTGTAATGTAATTCGTCAAAATTAATGTAACAGAACTCTTTGTCAGAGGCAATCTTTTCTGCCAACTGACAATACTGAGGTCAATAATAATTCTGGATAGACATTTCAAGCGGAGAACACTCGAGACTGGAGCCATAGACAACTAAACTATCGAGGTCAGGGGATTGTTTCAATTTTTGGTGGTAACTCAAAAGAGTATCATTGTAAATAACTTGGTGTTATGTACATATTCAAATTGATATTGATTACTGCCATCGCATTTTTTTTATAAAAAAAGCTATTTTCTTATTCATGTTTTATTTAATTTCATTTAGTTATCCTCAACAATATCATTGGAAGATTAATTTCCAATGAAGTAATTAAATTATATGAATAAATGAAAAGCATTTGAAAAATGAAAATTTGGTTTACGATTATTACTGAATAAAAAGTATTATTATGATTTAGTATTTCACTTACATTATACTTTGCATGTTGTGCTTTCGAGGTAAATGAGGGCTGTTAACAAAATTCACATTGAAAAGTTAGTTAAGAGTCAGAAAATTATGTATTATTATTGTAAGCATCAGTAAAATAAAAAACATTTTTGAGAGAAGATTTTTTTAACTATAGTAGGTAGTTGCACACGATTTTTTTTTTTTTATTAAAATGAATCTGAGCTCACTCGAAGTGAACACAAATACACTCTTCGACTCATTCACAGTAAGCTACTATAAAAGCTTGTGTCGTGAAAGAGGACGATGGTCAGTACCTGGGATCGAACCCACGACCTCCAGTAGTACGAAAGCCAGCGTTGTAACCGCCAGGCTACCAACCACTGTTAATTTTAATGCACCTAAAGTTAGACTTAAGTGCAATTAAATTAACACGTCAGTCAAATTATTTTACGTACATTTTGTATGAATTATAGTACAAGTAGGTATATAAAAATGAGAAATGTGTAATTATTTTATGAATGTGTGATTATTGGCGATTAAGATTGTTAAATCACGTTGAAACCATTAATTTATTTAGAAATAGATTATAAATAAATAAATTAACATTTAACTGTACAGTAACACTTGCACTTGTTTCATGAAACTGTTGTTTTGTTTCATAAAATGGAAAAGTCTTTACTTTTTCAAGTCAATCAGTTTAATGCAATTTGAGACAGGGTAGAAATTTTAATTAACACCTTCGGCGGGGAGTCGAACTCAGGACCACATGCTCCAAAGTTTGGAAATAAGATATTGAAAATTATTGGTAGTTTAATTATATCAAAAATATTTCTTGAGATTTGAAAAAAAAATTGGTTTATAATAATTTGATTGAAGAAGTTGAAACGTTATAACCTACCTATTGAAAAATGGCGAATGTAGATTGTTGAAAAGCGACTGATGTCGTTGAGGGAAACCAGTTCCTTCCTCCCCATTGAGACGGTTTGTTAAGTTGCGAACCTGCAAAGACAAAACAGAATGTCAGCGTGCCTTCAAATCTTATACAGTGGGTTCCTAGGAAGCAGTGCGTCAGACAATATTGACAATGTACTGAACTGATACAATCACCACTGTTTAAAAGTAGTACCGCATATCTAGGAAAACAGATCATTACACATAAAAGGAAAGTAAATGATGTGGTGGTATCCTAAAGCCTGCAGCAATTGATTGAAACGGTGACCAAGAATAGGTGATAAAAACCTCAGCAGAAGCAAGTTTTTGGTGATAAAGAAGACAGTGTCTTACAAGAAAAAACCCTTTTCCATCAGCAAGATGTAGGAACGCTCCACGCACGCTCATTGATTTTTAAGGATGGGAAATATTGTATTAAAATAAATAAATGTGTGACTATTGAGGAAGAAGTGAGCAGATATGGGTTTCTATTGAAATTCTTCCTAGCACTTTCCTAGAGTTTCTTACCCTGTCCAACAAAGTTGAGAAGAGGTTTTCAGCTGTCAGAAGTTCAAATCCTTCCTCATCTTCATCCTCTTCCCCGGAGCTGACGGACTCTTTTTCGGCATCGGCTTTCGTACGTCTGCTACTCCTGAAAAAACGGCAAGTAGGTCTTTGTATAAAATCTTACCATAATAATTTGGTTTTGATGGACTTCAATTCTTTCAACAACATATAGAATATCGTATCACGTGTGATTTATTTTCTACTAGGTACACCGCCATCTCTAAGATTTTTTTAAAAGTTACACATCTATAGAGGAATTTATTATTTTTATTACAAACTTATGACCCTTCGAACTTCATCTCGCATCCGAATCAACAATAATAATTATCACATCCATAATGAAATAAATTATTAGCTAAATTCAGTTTTTATGTCAAAAACTGTATTTAATTCATGTAATAAGTAAAATAATTTTTAAAAAAATGTGACTAAGGTGCCGGAACACTGTTCTCCCGCGTTGAATGGAAAATAAAACGCTGGGAGTATGTATAATATTATATTTGCTATAAAATTACCTCAATCTATGCATGTGCATGTCTTCTTCATCTTCAGATTCACCACCACTCATCAGAGAACTGAAAACAAATTAGAAAAACAACCATTACTGTTGAAGTATATTTTCGCATCTGGCAACACTAATACTACCACTATCGGAAATACTGATGTGTATCTTTGGTCTTTGAAACGTTATAACAAAGTGTGGTCTGCTAGAGGTCCGTCTCAATAAATAGTTCAATTACAAAACGTAGTTTCGTATTTTTAATAACCTTTTCAACAATTACATATTTCATTACATTCTCCATCAAATATTTCATTAATTAAAAGCAATGTTTTACCTCAATCTTCTCGGTTTAGGGAAGCGAGGACCGAACGACATATTGGAGGATGGTAACTTGGTTGGAGTGTCGGAAGGTTCCAGGCTGCCTTGTCTAGGAGTGACGTAGCCGACGCCCTCAACAGCGATAGGAATGATGAATTCCCTGGGACTCTTCTTAATGGGCTCACATCGGGGTGCTTCCACTGGTGTGAACGGCGTTGGTGGCTGGGAAGATTCCCTTTCAGGCTCTTGCTGGACGGACGTGGTTCGAGGGACAGAACTCAATCTGAAAAGTAACAAACTTTTTTAATACAAACTTCTTTCCCAACAGCGCTAGAGAGCAAAAACAAAAAAACATTAGTAGTATCCATGATATACACTCGAGCAGTGATTTCACATCAAGTAGCTATCCAACCTTAACTGGCAACAACACGAAATATTAGATACAGAGGAAAAAATCAATGCATAGGGTTGCCATTCACTTTTTCTGCCGACATTCAGGCACAAATCATTCCTTGCGAGATGCAAATGCCGGTAAATTCGAAAAAAAAAACAAACATTTCTCATACACCCTCTGTTGTGTTGTGTTCGATCCACGTCATTCTCAGTCGGCCACGCTTTCTTGCACCTTTTCTCTCAGCCTTATAAATTATCTTCGTCATTCTGTTTGCATCCATTCTTTCCACTTGCCCAAACCATCTCAACTTATTAACATTATTATTCATCTTTGTCAGAACACTTACTACATTCCTTCCTAATATTTTCATTTCTTTCCATATCCCACAAAGTTTTTCAACATATTCTACGTAGGCATTTCATCTCTAATGCACTTATACTACATTCTTCTTTTTTCGTCCATGTCCTTGTTTTACGACCGCACATCATCAATGGTAACAGGATTGCATTTAGGGGGAATCTTATGCAGTTTGAAATTTTAAAAAATTGCCGAAGAAACCAATTAAAAATCAAATCAACTATACATTTTTAGGCAAAAGCTATTCGTCCGTAATCATAGTAAAAAGAAAATTATGTTATTAAGAAATTTGTCTATGGTGAACTAATTCCATAGACACCTAAATATTACATTACAGTAGCAGTAGTAGTTATATATGAAAATGGTAGTGAAGAATAAATGTGAGTGTAGTCGCCAGACCAATGGGTACAACCCGGTACAACCCAAGTAAAAATAAAGAAATAAAGTTTAAAGTGAATGATCGAGTTTGGTTTAAAAATTTTAAAAGTAATTTTTGGGAAGAAGCCTTAATTGTAGACAATCATGTGTCACCAAAATCATATCTAGTTCGTAATAAAGAGGGGAAAATATTTAGAAGAAACATTGTCCATTTAAAAAAGCGTCATATTAGAGAGAGCTGTATTAGCGATATACCGCAATCTCATACCAGTGTAAATAATGATAATGTTGTAGAAAATGATGACTTAGAATTTAGGAGAAGGGAGGTGGAGGCAGGTCCAAGTCCAGGTCCCGTAGTCACCAGGTATGGGAGGGTCATTAAAAAGCCTGATAGACTGGGCTATTCGTAGTTTGAAGTGCAACTCTTGTTGTAGACTAGAAGTAAGTTCAAGGATTTAAGGAAGTTATTGAATTAGTCAATAGTTAAGGTGTTAATTGTAAAAGCTGAAGGCGGGGGTGTAGCATATTTATTAGAGTGCCAACACGGTGTGATCGACACGCAACCGCCTTCCGCTTCCTATTTCATTGTCGATCGATAATGAATAAAATGAGTGGTTCATATGACGCTTCTTTCAATTAAAACATCAAATAATACAAGAATACGGCGTTTATAGCGTCACAGCTGCTTTTTTTTATTGGAAAACAAACCATTAGCATTGTAGTGCCAATTATCAGTCGTACATTTCAAGCTAATTAATGAGAGTAAGACCAGAATCCATCGAATAGATTAATATAGTGGTGACACAAGAGTAAAAGAGATGATACTTGCCTATAAGGCATGGTGTTGTTTCTTTGGTAAGGCAGTTGTTGGTGCAGTGAATGCTGTGGGGAGGCAGTCTGCGGAGATGCTTGTGGTTTGTTTGGTGTCTCGCTGGAGAAGTGTATGGGGATGATTCTTTCAATAGACCCTCCTCTGTAATTGCAATAACATCCATTTACAATTAACTCTCTCCAGAACTTATGTTTCAACAAATGAGATACTTGACCAGTTCCATTGTTTCAATTTTCTGAGTCATTTTGAAAATACAGTAAAACCTGGATATAACAGACAATAATAAATGTAAAAAAAATGTTTCTCCGTTCTGTAATAATCAATGTCGTTCAGTTGAAAGTAGTAGGTAAACAAGACAAATACACTTTCGACATCTTTCATGTAAAGCAAAGCTTGTGTTGTGAAAGTGGAAATGGTCAGCACCAGGCTTCCAACCCACGACCTTCAGTATGCTGTATGTATGAAAGCCGTCGACTGATACCACTGGTCTACCAACCACCTCCATGTCTGTATAAATTGCATAATAATGAGTGGATTTTGATATGAAGAGAGTTATTTTTAAATATTTTGTACTTATATCATTTTCTCAGAGACTAGCCATATATTTAGTGGTAAGGAATGCATTTAAGAGTTACTTATTCACAAACGTATCTTCTAAAATTTCTAGTAAAGAACAAAAAATATAATAATATATATGACCAGACTGAAGATTGAACTCTGAAATTTTTGTTCATGAATGTTGTGTCTTATCTAATAAGGTATAAGCTGCTGGGACAAGGATAGTTAAGAAATATTGGATTGAAAAGAAATAAGAAACATTTGAAATATTACCTCGTAGTTGGCAAGAATTTATTTCTAACATCCTCCAACCTGTGCTGCACCTCTGTGCGATATGTGCGAGGAGGTGTGGCACTTGGCGACGTCACTGTTTGATGGGGAGGACTCAACGGGGGAGAGCCACCCAACGAACTCAGATTGAGCGACCCGGAGGCACTGCGACCACTAGCTCCGTACGGGACCGGAGGCTTACCACCTGGAAACATTTCACCAATAGATTATTATTGTTCACGCATCACACCTTGCCCCTTAAGAGGACAGAGAGAAAATACCACCACTCTTATCTGTACACACACAGGTACTTTGTTTTGGCATACAGCTCTCATACTTGGTTCGTCTCATTCTTGGTTGGCCATGCATTCTCTCTCAGCCTTATATATGATTTTCTAAAAATGAATCAACGTTCATCCAAAAATACAGTATTATTATTTATTGATAGGCTTGCTGCCCCCCTAAAGGGCTGCTGTCACTGCGTCCATCTATTGCGACTAGCCTTGCATTAGAGCTCATCGCTCAGTCCAGCCTTCTGGAAAAATTGGAGGATTTTGTTGGCGTTGAGCTCTTTAATTTCTTCTGGGCACATTAGGAATTTGCCCAAGGTTTTTATGTCTGTTTTGCATCATTGGTAGGCATTCGCAGAGGAGGTGCATGGGGGTCTCTAGTGACTCCCCACACATCCTGCAAATGTCAGAGTCCAGGATCCCGATGGTGCACATGTGTTTGTTAAGCCTACAGTTCCCTGAGACTTAGTTGTTTCCAATGATAGTTCTCAGTGCACCACACACCCTGCTATTAGACACTATTTTAGATTCAATTCGTTCACTTGCTCAAAACAGAATATTTATAATTGAAAATCAGAATAGATTATCATTTATATATTATTAAATCAAACGACAACACATTTTATCCACACTTCCATGCGAAATTCGGAGGGGAGGACGTTCCTTTTAGATTGACGTGCACATTTACAATCATTAGTACCACTTCCTGACATGTTATGTTGTCACACGTAGATTTCAGACACAAAAGGGAGTATTAAACACTGGTCATTCACGAATTGGAGACATTTACTCTTAATTGTTAGTATCAGAACATAACTCATAAATTTGAGTGTTAAAAAGAGAAAGAAAAACTATTATTCACGGTATTCGAACATCTAGTTCCATAAGATGTTCATGAATCAATGGGTAACAAAAAAAAATGTTACTTCAACAAGGATACCTTAAAAAAACCATTTTAAAGGGAGCTTAAATGAAATATTTTCTACCTTGCCCGAACTTCTTTTGACGATACTCAAATCTAAAATTGTGTCTAGCTTATTACTCATGGAATCAAATTAAAAATATAATGATTAAAATATAGAATAAAACAGGATAAATATTTTTTCTAATATCAAATACCAAAGTAAGTAATGAAATTTCAATTATAACAAACAGCCAATTAACAGCCAAAAATCATTCTGTACTCTACTGTACCCCTATTCTAAGTTTTTACATTTACGCTGGCGTGAAGTAACAAAATTTTGTATGGAAACATGTATAACCCGTGAGTTTCTCACTTACGTCAGTGAGTAATATTCGGAATAGGGGCACTGTCGTAAACAATCCTATTGTAATCATAAATTTTATTATAAAAAAGTCTGAATATGATAAAAAAAATTTGGAACAATCAATTTTGACTTGAATTCAGTTAATTTTTTCTGAAAACACTTCACATGATGTGAAAATTTCACGACTAACAAATTATTCTTTTGAATTTATAAAAAATTCAATATGTTTTCAGAGGTTATACATGTGAAAACTTTTAATGATAATTTTAAATCTACAACCTCCCATATAACAAATTGTATCTATGTAGAGATTTGACTTGCATATATTGGAGATTCTAATTAAAAATTTGTTTTGAGAAACATGTGGAAGAAGATTAAGATTAGGTAACATATAATATGGACAAACCCATGCATATGCGTTGGACTTTCTTTCCAGTATTGTTATCATCACCTATCGCATTAGAAATTATTTCTCTGGCCGCCTTGAGCTTGGTCTGCCTATCCATCTCAGCCATGTTGGGATCTTCCAGACTCTTGCTGGATTGGTTGTCCGTCTTCGCTTGACTTATGAGAGCTATTGAGTTCTGCAAGCTCCTGCGATAAATTACAAGATTAATCTTAATCAACTTACGTAAGTTTTGAGTTTGGTAACATTTAATCTAATAATATAAAAGAAAGTCGGGTTAGTGGGAACACTTATAACTCGAGATCGGCTCAACAGATTCTTCCGGTGTTTGATTTATTGGATTCTTCTCTGCTCCGGATAACAGAATAACTAATAAAAAGGTGCAAAACGGAGAAGAAATAATATAAAATATAATAATAAAGTTAGTATGGAACGGATTTCATGCGACCCCAGCGCCATCTGTGAAAAATTCTATGGTTACAAAATTATTGTCTACCTGACAACCATAGACAAATATTGGTACGCAGATTTTTGGTTGAATTTTTTACGAGCTTTCAGAAATAATTTTTTAACATTCAAACATATTTTTGTACAAATTACAAATTTGAAATCAATATTGATGGTAAGGTCTTACAGGACAACGTTTGTCGGGAAAGCTAGTAGTTAGATAAAAAAATAGGCTTACTAAAAATATGCTTAATATACTTTCATATAAAACAAAGGTTGTGTTGTGAAAGTGGAAATGGTTGGCACCGGGATTCGAACCCATGACCTTCAGTATGTTTACTTACGAAAGCTATCGGCTGACACCACTGGGATACCAACCATAGACTCTTTACTTAAAATAGAATAGACCATACATACTTTCTAGCATCTTCCAAGGATAAAACTTCTTTCCTAGTGGGCTCTCTGAGTGATTCACTTTTGTGCAATGGTCGTGCCATCTTGTTAAGGCTAATATTGTTGCCCATAACAGACACGATTGCTGCTGGGGGATGCGGTGGCTCGGAAACGGGAGACTTCTTCGGAGAACTCTCCGGCTCAGGTATACTCGCAGGCTCGGTCTGAAAAATATGCTTGGTCAATCAATACACAGTATAAGAAATCTATCATGGAAAAAATGGAAATATAGTAAAGAAGTCTTAAATAATTCAGGCACTGTTGTTGAGAATGTATCTGGGCTCACTCGTAATGAACACAAATACACTTCGGACATCTTTAACAGAAAGTAAAGCTTGTGTTCTGAAAGAGAGATGGTCGGCACTGGGGCTCAAACACATGACTATGTGAAGGAATCGCTCTCATGGATTTACTAAAGTATTCATTCTCAACATATTCTGTGGTGGTTTCTAAAATATTGTCTTTTTTTACTTAAAATTTTTATAGTTAAAAAAAAGGTTTTTCAAGTGGGCGTGATTTTTAAATGTTTAACTAGTTTTCAGAAGAAGAATATTTCTATAAATTATCAAGTAATAAAGACTCTTCGTAGTAAAGAAATCCATTTTTTAGTTTGATTTAATACTAAGCAAAACTAATAGAATACCTGCGCTGGCGGTATAATGCCGATATTCTGAAGATTAATACTGGCTGGTTCTTTTTCGACCGTCTTCGATGGAGGTGTGATCACAGGGTGTTCTGAATCTACACTGTGCATTTTTTTGTCGGCTAGTGTTTTAGTTTGGCTCGGTGATGGTTTGACGGGCTTCTTCTCAACTGCAGGTGCGCCAGACGTCAAAGACGCTCTTCTTTCGAACTGTTCTTTAAAACTGCCAACGCTGACTCCTGCATAAACATTAAAAGATAACACTTTGATTTGGTCAGGAAAGGAATTTTTCGTTTATTTTGATTAAAAGTATTTTTTGATTCAATAATTGATTAGGTGTCAGTGTCCTAGAAATATTTTTCATCAATAATTTTTTTTATTTAGGATACCAAAATATCTAAAAAGTAGTTTTTGGGCGGCTAATACTTTCTATAAATTGGAAACGTAAGTCTATGAACAACCTATAGTTGGCATCCGAAATAAATACTAGTGGAATATAACCTGGTTGGCATTCAAGGGGTTAAGTAGCTAAATAAAATGTAAAATATGCATTGAAGATTACCTGGTATCAAAACCTTCTTAGGTTTGGCTGGTGGCGGGCTTGTGACTTGAGGAGCAGCAGGTGCGGCCGGCTGTATGCTCAGGTTGTTCATTTTTTCGGCAGCATCTAATATCCGCGATTTTCTTCTCTCCGTTGGTTGCTTAATAGATTGAGCTTCTGATTTGTTATTTTCTTCACTCGGGGCCTTTTTGGCAGCGTCTTTCTCTATTGATTTCCTGGGTGGAGATTTCTCCTAAAAACAAGGTAATATTTCAATTTTTGTTCCTTTACACATTTTAAGTTCAAGTTTGAAAAATAATATGTTGTTCAGTTATGATTGTTGTGAAGATCAAACATGATTTTTATCAACACTGGTTACCTTGGGTTTTACGGCTTTTTTATCATCACTCTTTGCTGTCAAGGAACTAATTTTCTTTTTGACACCGATGGATGGTTTAGTGACAGTATTTTTTTCCTTGAGGACGGAATCCCTCGGTTTAATCTCGGGTTTGGAATCTTTCTTGGTTTGTGAATTAACCTGCACGACAAACAAGTTAGCAAGCAAAAAAAATATTATGAATCGCAAGCGTTTGCGAATGAGAAAGAATAAAAAAAAATCATCAAGCAAAATTGGAATTTTTCTATTCATCCAAAGGTCCAACATGCTATTCAAAGAGATGCATTATTGTAATGAATTTTCAAATCGAAGGAGAGGATATTTAAGCTAATGGCATACATTAATTTTCTGCTATTCATAGTCGTAGCTCAAACTAAATGATTATATTATTATGAATTGAATTTCAACTTCTCAATAAGACAAGTATTCAATTAATGAAATTTCACACAAAAAACAAGTCATGAATGGGTTATTTGCCAATTCCAAAATTGACTTTAAAATGAGCTTTATTTGAAATATATATATAAGCTTTTGAATGGATTGAAAGTGTATAAAAAAACATTTGATGAAAAAACTTACAACGGATGTTTTTGTTGGCGATGGAGTACTGACGTGATTATTTGTGACTTGATTAGGAACGATATTCTCGGGTTCAGATTCTTTAGCGGGCACTGAAGGTTTAGCTATTTCTTTAGTGGGAGTTTTGGCGACTTTTTGGTTGGCCGGACTGGGAGCTTTCGGCTTGCTCTCCGGCAGATTGTTTTGTTCCACCATAGAAACATCCTTCTGAATTTCTTGGGGATGGAAGTTGTTCTCTACAGGTGTCACATTGTTTGCTTCATTTGGCGGAGAAGACACGTTGTCCACTTTACTGCTTGATCTGAAAAATATACATTATCAATATTACAGTAATGGCATATTATATAAAATGGAGATGAATTTTGTTAGTTTTTATTTATTTTTTACCCATCACGCCATGTCCCGTAAGGGGTAGGCAGAGAGAACGGACCTCCACTCTTTTCTATCCAAGCACACTTCTTTCGCTTCTTCCACCGGCATAACATTTCTCATACAACCTCTCCTGTTTCTCTTACTTCTGACCTGGCTTTTCTTGAGGACTCGATGGAATGGAATCGATGTGTTCGATCCACGTCATTCTCGGTCGGCCACGCTTTCTTACACCTTTCCTTTCAGCCTATACTTCAGTATTAGTTATTGATAGATATAAAAATAAAATCTGGCAAAATAAAGTAAGACTATGAGAAGTATGGCCGAGAAAACCCTTAGAGTAAGAATTGAAAGAATCGGGTGATTAGTAGCCCAGCGATTCAGACGACGGCTTTCGTACGTAGAGCGTACTGAAGGTCATGGGTTTCGAACCCTGGTGCAGACCATTTACTTTCACAATTTGTGGTTGAAGATTTAGAAAGTAAAGAAAATTATTCTGATGCATGAGGAGAATGGATTCCTGTTAAGTCCTGGCCCATGAAAATACCCAAAGAGATAGATTGATAGCTGGGAAGCAACCAACCCAGGATATTTATGGCTATTATGAAGTATGAGGACAGGCTGCTGGCACTCGGATTGACCACACTCAAGGCGAGAAGAGACACAGCCGACCTTATAGAGACATACAAGATCCTGAACGGGCATTACCACCTTCCCAGCTTTAGTAGTATGTTTATAATGAATCCAAACAAACATCTGAGAGGACATCACCTCAAGCTCAATCAAACTATAAGTTCAACTTCAATCCAGACAAACATTTCCTTACAAATTGCCTAGTGAAATTGTTGAAGCTTCGAGTGTGAATGTTTTTAAAAATAAAGTGGACAAGTATTTGGGATATAATTAATTGTGTAAGCTTAATATGGGCCCTCGCCATCGATCCATGTCAAGACTCTAAAAAGCAATATTGATAAATCCCACCTGAGGAAACGTTCCTTCTTCCTTTGACTAGGCGCATTATCCATAGAGACAGTGGTCTCCAGTTTTCTTTTCGGCTGTTCAGCAGACACAATGGTTCTTGTCGGGGATGGTTTGATGGCATCTGTTCCACCCTCTATAACGGAGAAAAACAATCATTATTTAAAAAGAAAAACAAGAATTAAGTATATCCTTAGGCTTTCACGGCCGGCGTTAGAATATGGTGAAATTGGTTCTTCCGGGCTATTAGGCCGTGGTCTGGATGGGTTTGTATTTTATCCCTATACAAACCCATCCAGACCAAGGCCTACTAGCCCGGAAGAACCAATTTCACCATATAAAAACAAGAATTTTATTATCATACTTCCACAATAAATAAATTTGTGATATCTGTACCTGCAACCATTTCTAATATCCTCCTCTCAGCTGTAGCATCAATGGCTGCCACGGACATGGATCTTCCTGGAGAACCATCTGGACCAGCCGCACTCACCTGTGATTAAAATAACATGGTAAAATGTCTGGAAGAGATCTTGATGACTATATTAAGAATGTGCCGTAAACTTACCTCGTCAGTAACGACAAGTTTGTCGCTGACAGGTGGTGGAGCTAGAGACAGTAGAAGATCTAATCTGACAGGGGTTTCATTGGCTAGATCTTCAGCCAATTCTAAGCATGCTACATCCGACCCTTTATTCACCCAACTGAAAAAAGAAACAAATTATTTCAAAATTTGTTAAGTAGGTTTATGGTAGTCGAATACAGAGCGAGCATAATTTTCTATAAGTGATGTTTCAATTGTTGCACATATATAAGAGGTTTCTATTTTTGCATACCGTATTAGCGCAGATTTCACCCGACTCCGAAGGATTTTAGAAAACAATATTCCAAACAGAATGTAAAATATAATCAGGTAAACCTTTATGTAGGTTAAAGTATAGGCAAAAAACAGGATACTTTAATTTCAATATTAATGTCTCACTCAATGAATCTTAACAATTGTGCAAGAAACATACAATATATAGATTTACTCATGCTAAGCCCCAAATTTAACATGATTGGATTTTTTAAGGGATATGAATTGTTTGAAAAATATTATTGAATCGTTATTTATCGTACTTTTTCATTGTGAATCATATTTATAACTGTATTTCCAATTATTGTTTTTGAAAAACACTTGCCATATATTTTCAATAAATAAAAAGGAAAAAAAATATACTAGGTATATATTATATTGGTAAATTTCCAATAATTGTTTTTGAAAAACATTTGCCATATATTTTCAATAAATAAAAAGGAAAAAAAAAATATACTAGGTATATATTATATAGGTATGAGAAATATGTGGTGTTGATGATGGGGAGGCAAATAAAAAGATTCTGGTGTGTGAAGAATGGACTCATGCAGACTTCCCCACATTGCATTGCACGGTCAATCCATGGAACACAACTCCCAGGCAAACCATTAATGAAATGGATAGACAGCTGGGAGTCGACTAAACCCATGTCCTAGAAATCAGGTCATTATTAAGCTTAAAATAAGAAGAAAAAAATGGTTAAATTGGAGTGTTTGGTTTGGTCTGGGGAAACAGAAGAAAGCCATAAAAATCGAGTCAAACGATAATACAAAATGTGTAAAAGTAGAAACTGAATGGACAGAAATTATAACCAAAGAAATAAATTGGTGCCAAAAATTGTGGAATTAAAGGGATACCCAGAATGTCAGGAGACCTGACAACCTGGGAAGAAATGGATAGACAATGTGATTGACATAGAGGAGAAGAGCTAAGATAAACATAATACTTACGGATGATCGCATATGTGTGTTATGTCCGCTCTCGTGACAGGATCTACAGTCAACATATCCCTAATGAGCGGTGACGCAGCTGAAAATATTATTCAAACGTGTTGTTATACTTCACATTACTTGTTTAGTCTGTGCAGCGATATGTGATAGTAGCTTATTATATTACAGAGAACAGAATAAAATAAACTCACAAGAAGGATTCTTTGGCTCAAAATAATCTCCCGTACTAATTTGTTTGACTAATCTTTTGAAATTGGATCCATCGAAAGGCATGGCCCCATATACTAATGTGTACAGTAATACTCCTAAAGACCAGCAGTCCACCTAGAAACATTCAAACATTAAGTTTATTTCAGAATGCAAAAAGCACTTGAGTCCATGCTTAACTATCTCTCTACTTCATTTTGGAACTATCTTAACTATCTCTCTACTTCATTTTTACTTAACTTCTTCAGTGCTTTGTCGGCGAGTTTTGGGCATGGAATGCATTGTGAAATATTAATCTATTTTTTTCATATGTGCGTATATTTTTTTTATAAGTGAATCTGGGATTACTCAAAGAGAACATGAATACACTTTTAACATATTTCACACTAATGAAAGGCTTGCGAAGTGAAAAAGGAAGATGGTTGGCATCGGAGATCGAACCTGCAAGCCTCAGTATGAAAGTTGGCAACGGAATAGCTTGGATATCGACCACTTCATAGAATGCAAGCTTAGGTTTATGTTCCTAGTTCATAGAATGCTTCAATTTCATTTTGTAGACCTAGCGTTCATATCTGGAATAGGCCATATTCGTCTTTTCCATACAAAACAAGCTTTGCTTAGTGCAACACATAGAAAATAACTGACCTCAGTAGTCAGTTCCCAGTGGAGTCAATTTTTCAATTTATGTGACATAAATTTCTAGCTCATTTGTTGATTTGATTGTTTGATCATCGATAAGTTTTCTCCATTGAAGTAAAGATAAGCGAGATGGACATACTTTTGTTTGATTAAAATTTATTTTTAGGCATGCTTACCTCAGGACCAATGTAAGGAGTTCCCTTGACAATTTCTGGCGATGCGTACAAGGGAGAGCCACAGAAAGTAGATAAAAGTCTTTTCTCTTCAAATACATTTGACAATCCGAAGTCCGCTATCTGAAATACAAATCAAAGGTAAAAAATATAATTTTTGTTACAAAACTTACATTAAAAGAGTATCCACTATGTTGAAATTCTATCATTTGTGTTTATAGCCTATTTTTTAATTAGACCACTATGGGCTTTTTACAGACCCAAAATGAGCATATTAAATATGGCAACTACACACAGAAAACAAAGCTTATGCTGTGAAAATGGTCGACTCCACAACCTTCAGTACGCTGTATGTACAAAAGCCGTCGACTGCCAACCACTTTTTTAAAAAATAAACTCGGTATTTTAGATGGGAGTGAAAGTGACATGTGTTGAAATTTGAGAGAACATTTTAGCAGTCAAATTTGATCAACCACTGCTGAAATTAGATGGCGTTATCTGTACTCCTATTTTGAATGCTACTCACTAACGTAAGTGAGAAACTCACAGGAATTTTGTATGTGCTGCGGAGCTTTCCCAAGTATTGTGTAGGGGTGCTATACAGGTTTCCATACAAAATTTTGTTGCTCCATGCCAGTGAAAATGTCACGGAAACTTAGAATAGGGGTTCTGCTGCATCGATATTTCCCCACCATTACAGATTTGATGCTAGGATTTGAACCTTACAAAATTTGCTAGCGACTAATGTGAATGTGGTGAATTACCTTGGCACTCCCGTGTTCGTCCAAAAGGACATTTTCTAATTTGAGATCCCTATGACATATCTTGTGTTTGTGACAATAATATACAGCGGTCGCTATCTGACGAAATAACCTGCAACATAATTGATACTTAGTTAGAAAGAAAATGTAGAACTCAGTAAGGCAAAGTAAGAAAGTAAAAAACTCTTGCTCACCTCCTAGCTTCATCTTCCTGTAATACTTTTCTTTCACTAAGGTAATCGTATAATTCTCCGCCCGAACAATATTCCATTACCAATATCATTTTTTCACTATTTTCAAATACTGAAAAAAAAAAAAATATATATTTTTTAGTTAGACAACGCATAGGTAAATATGTCTAAATAAATAAATAAACTCTTCTATACATAGGTGTCAGTATAGCCGGCGAAACTTAACGTTTGAAGCATTCTCTACAAGTCAACCGGTCCCGTCCAATCTGAGACAGGATTCCAACCCTGAGTAGAAATTTCAAGTGATAAAAAACACATTGAAAATTTCTGACCCGACTGGGTCTCGAACCCGGGACCTCTTGATCTGAAGTCGGAGCCTTTGCCACTAGGCTACAGAGGGCGGTCTTAATAAGTATGGATAATACATCATCATGTTTATTGATAAAAAAAAAAAAGATTAGATTCAATTAATGGGTGGCAGTGGCAAGTCTGAACTACTACAGGCTGTTGTAACGAAGGCTGACTTAGTGTGATCCTTTTTTGTTAATGATGTTCGCCATTTAAGGTGATCAAGTTAAAATCCAAAATTTCTCATCATAGGAGTTGAGTTCACGAATTATTAACGGTTTGTAAGAATTGGCCAGCATTCTTCTATAGAGCAGTTAGTGATGCGGGTTCGAGCCCTGCGGGGGAATGGAATTTTTGAGATGTTGATGGGAAATTTCGGGATGATTTTGATAACCTATAGATGCAAACGTTGTTAACGTAAAGTGATCATACTGAACCAGCCCTCGAAACGGTTGTAAGCCAATTAACAGCATCATAATCCTCGGTTTTTCTACAGCGTTTCGTCAGAAATATTTCAGCCATTATCGTGAGAGCCTAAACTGATATAAATAAATATAGATAGTTAAAGCTGTCTCACCTTCGTATATATGAATAATGTTGGGATGCCGGACAGACGACATGATCTGCACTTCCCTCCTTAGTCTAACTAAGTCAGCTTCAGTCTCTATTTTACATTTTTTTATTGTTTTTATTGCTACCTCCTGTCCCGTCTTCTTATTTATACCTAGTTGTACTTTGCCGTATGTTCCTTGTCCCAGTTTCCGGATTATGTCGAACCTGTTCATGAACAAAAGCAATATTAAATTAGGGATATAATAAGAAGTGTGCTTTTTTTGTGGGACCATTTATGGTCTATTGTGACTAGGGAATCCAATCCCGCATCAAGTTCACGATCCCGCAAGCCTGCGGGATTGGTGACCTCAATCCCGCGAATCCCGCGGGATTTGCGGGATTGGCAATTCTTTGTTTGAAGTAGGTTATTATTATTTAGAAAACAATGAAATAAAAATAAGTATGCATTTTTTTAATTATTAGAAGTGTTAGCAATTGAAAATAATGATATTTCAGAGGCAGGTATAAAAAATCCGCTTCTTTTAAGGAACGATATAATATAACATTTGAACGTTTAAAGCTTTTAACATTGTGATTCGTATTGACAGATTAACACATTTATTGATTTAAGAGGCAAAAAACTAGTTATTTTTTTTCTGATAATACTTCCGAAGATATCATTAAGTGTAAACGTTGTAGACGGAATTGACTTTACATAATTATTGTAAGCAGTTTCCAAGTAGAGGTGAGCGTTATAACGAAAGCTGATAAAAATATTGGATAAATAAAAATAACTTTTTCTCATTATTCGTAATAAACGATGTTTGTAAATATATCAGAGTTATGACTTTACTGAATGACTTTTTTTAGCGAAATTATACCTTACCGCCAACGAACATCAAATTTTCGGATGATTTTTTTTGTAGGAGAGGCTTTCCGGATACTAATGAAATAAATAAGCTTTAAGCCTTTAAAAATAACGTTATTTAAAATTTATGAAACCGCTATAAAGTTTATGAATTTAAGCCGCTATTCCCACCTCTACAACATCCAAGTGCTTTCCTCTATTCCCTCCACATCAGATCAAGAGAATTATCTCGAGTGGGTACGGATACAGGCACAACAGGTCTAGACTCAGCTATCCATTCGGTATGGAGACTATGTTCTCATTCATTTTCTAGTGTAAGCGAAGGATCATCATTTAACAGATTCGTTAAAGGTATGCCTTTTTCATCGTCGTTGATGTCGTTGTCATCAACTTGCTGGTGTTCAGTTTGTTGTGTCAACACACACATTTCAATTCTTACTTTTCTCAGATAAAAAAAAACGAATCGTCCACCACATTTGTAAACCCTGAATCTTTTTCTCGATATTTTACACCAGTTATTGATGTACTTACTTACTTAATCCACGATCGCTCCCAGTGTGGAGCATGTGGACGCCACGAAGTTTCTTCAAGCCTCTCTATCTTGCGCCAGTTGCACAGCTTCATCCCAGCATCTCGTAGAACCGCAGTGAATGCCCGCATCATTGTTAATTTCGGCCTGCCTCGCCTTCTTGTCCCATCCGGATTGTAGTAGACTTGCGTATTCAAGACTCTCTGGGGGCATGCGGAGAACATGGCCAAGTCAGCTCAATTTGCGATACTGGATCACTGAGGTGATTCGCTGTTGTGATATAGTGGTACCATCTAATCTCCAAAATCTGTCGCAGAAATCTATTCTTAACACTAAGGATATTCTTCTGTTGAGGCTTCGACAGAGGCCAGGATTCACAACCATATAACGACTATTGATGTACGGCGTTCTTTTATCCGACGAGATAGCGACACTATAAGTTTCTGGCTTATCCTGGTCGATCAATTTGGTTTCTGGATTAACTAACATTGCATCACGCAGTAACCTTCTTTGACAATTTACTAAGCTCGATACTGAATCCCCTACCGTGGTAGAATCCCTAGCCATAGAGATTCAAATGACATTGATTTTGTTCCGTTCCGTTCCGATACAAGATTCACCGAACACAAAATATAAATTCAAAACTTACTTAGTTGTAACTTAAAAACTGAAACTATAATTATTTTTTATATGAATTTCAAAGAAAAGTCCCGTTTTCCAGTGAATGCTGATAAATATTTCATTAATGAGGTTGTACAGGAACTAATAAATAATCAAAACTTCATCTGAGCCCATTCTTATTGTTTATTATTTTTTCATTTTCAGTCCCGCAAACGTGCGGGATCCCGCATGAGAAATCCCGCATTTCTGATCCCGCAAAAAAGGTGCGGGATCCCGCATTTGCGGGATCAGCAACTTTTTAGACCTCCCTCCCCCCTGGTGATGTTTCAGAAATCCTCCCCCCCTTCCCCCCGAAAATCACGTGAACTTTTTTTAGTACAAAGAATTAAGAAACTTGTGATTTATTTTTCATTAATTTTTGAAATTTCTGAAAGTTCTACTGCGTTTCTTTAAATTCATCAGAAAAAATAAATGCACGTCATTTTCTCACTAGCCCCCCCTCCCCACTACGTGATCTTTCGTGATTTTTCTCCAGACCCTCCCCCCCCTTTTTGGGATCACGTGATAAATGGACGCCCCCTAATACAGTGGGTTCCTAGGGTCGGTCTGTCGTCTGACAAGACGGCGTCTATCAAAATTGTATGAATGACAATTGTAGTGTTTGGGTCTAAATAGCATAACCCAACACAACTTACATAACCGTAACAGAGCCTTACACTATCTCGGTCCACGGTGTGACGGGGTGAGACGCGGAGCAGTGAGTCAGTATGTTCCGGGCCACGGGCGAGATAGGTCGCGTCACCTGCGCATACCGTGTGTTGGCGAGCCAGTGAAGAGCCGTGTGAGGGAGCATACATTACAACAATGTTTTTTGTTATTACGGAAACAATGTTGACAATGTTCTTATTAACTGACATATTCACCATCACCACTGCTAGGAAAGACAGATCATAAGTGCACCACAGTTACTCAGAAAGCAAATTGGTGTTTCATTATCCTATGGTATAGGCGTCATTGGGGTACGAGCCGGACGGGAGGGGACCATTAGAATGCCGCATCATTCCAGATTAACATAACCTATAAAATGTTTTGATAAAGTTGGGGATCTATAAAGATGATGAGAAAACTGTTTTTTTTTTCAATACCTCAATAATTCAACACCCGTGCGAAGCTGGGACAGACTTCTAGTCATTTATAATTTATTGTGGATAATAAGAATAAGATATAACTGCTATTGCCATTGATGTTTGAAATAAATAAATAAATAATATGGAGCACATCTAACCTCTGTTTCAGCCTTAATCTGTGATCGTGAAGGTGCACATCTCCCGTGTTCTCTATACCTTCCAGAATATTTCTTTTCGGTTCGTTCACCATCTTGGCGATGCTGTAACAATAAGAAATAAAAGTACGATTATTTAAAGTGCAGGATAAGATTATCAAATATTATAATGGTAGATTTTCATAGCGTTGTTTTACAATTCAAAATCTTGTTAATGTAGGTAATATTTTCTATACTTTTTACAATTTTTTATACAAACGTAACACAAACACATGATTTCTTTTTATGGTATTTTTTTAAATTTACCTACAGATTGTCTTTATGAACTTAAGGAATATTATCCCACTGAAAAAAAGTCTCTATTTTCTAACTTGAAGTCATAACATTAGGGCAGTGCCGACTGCCGAGCCTGCTGCCAAACATCAATCAATCAATCAAATCTCCCTTTACACCCCACTTGGGGGCATAAGGAGGCAACAAGAACTCTCCATTGCGCAGTTTATAACCTAATCCCACACCATGTGGAAATCCCTTACCTCTGCTTCGAAGGAACGGAACACAGTTTGAGAAGGTCTACCTCGTCTTCGGAAGCCATCTTTCAAACATACCTCCTACGTGTAAAATAAACATGCAGGTAGATAAAAAATATTAAAACTGGTAGATAGATATGTTTTCTGTCAATGAAAGATCCTACCTTGGAGTTAAATTCAAGAGTTCAATATCTACATAGTATTTTGTTCAAATTCAGACATAACAAAATATTTCGTAAAATTTAAAAGTCTCGGACTCCGTAGTCTATAGTTGTCAAAGACGCTGAGACCGGAGGTCATGGCTTCAATTCCCGATCGAGTCAGAATTTTCTAATTATTATTTTTTTGACTTCATAATTCTATCCGGGGCTGACTTGTCTTTTGTGTGGTTAGAAGCGACTGGTTGACTTGAAAAATTCGCCTCAAGCAATTAAGTGTTGGCATCTGACTCAAAACAAGCGCTATTATTTAAGACTTTCCAAAAAAGTGAATTTTTGTAGGGTTTTATTATCTGAATAACCTGCCATTTTAAAGGGTTAAAAATTTTATTACGTTTGACCCGAAATAAAGTTTATCCGAAAAATAATAAACACCGTGTTACAGTCGAACATTCCATTTTAGATGGAGAGGAAATGGAAGGAACAATGGGCCTTTTAAATGTACATAGTTGTAGTTAAATGGGCTGGTATACAAGTTAAATGCGTTAATGAATTATTGGTCAGTATACATAATGGAGGTAGTAAAAAGCTTTTTATAGCTGAAAGGGTTCAAAATGGGGCGCATTATAATGTACATGTACAAATCTAAATACTTGGGTACCTATATAGTGTGTTATCTCGGCACTTGATCAAACTAAAAACGCGTATGAAAAACGAAAATTTCAAAAAAAAAAAAAATATTCAACATCTTCATCGATCAATTTCCTTGTTTTGCTCGTATATTTCGTTTGACCAAGTGTAGAATTTCCCAGTCAATCATATAAGTCGGACTTCATTGCCCGTTTTCAGATTTATATAACACAAAATACAATATAATCGTCCTACAAATATACCTATATCCATCTACTGGTAAAACACCCCATAGCAATAATGATTAGGTAGGTACTGCGTGTTTTGTTAGCATGCGAGTTCAGCGCCCTGTTTGCTGATTATTGTTTCTCAGTTTTGCAGACTGCAGGGATCTGACCCAAAGGAACTGGAAGGTGGCAGCCGGCGACAGGGAGGTTTGGAGACGTTTCTTGGAGGTAGCTATGATCCACCAAGGGTTGTGACGCTGATGATGATGACGACAAATGTATAATGGTTTGATTATCATTAGAAAAAGCTCGGTCTCCCCGCCGAAGGAACATAAACGTAAATGAAAGCTAAAAAAAAACAAACGCTACAGAAATGTTCGAAATTTAAAATGTTAGAATTGTTTAAAAATTACATCACAGCTACGTTGCTGCTGTGGGTGCAAAGACGTGGCTGCAATTAGCAACGAACAGAGAGGAATCGAAGAGATTCGAGAAGAGGCAGTGGACCAGAAAAGGTTGAAGATGAAGAAGGAATACCTACTATCCTGTTAGAATTAAAGGTCTGTCTGTACCGTCCATCAATGCACGCGTTTGCCAGTACGGCTCAATCAACAACCTTCACTTTCACTAGAATACGCCACAATTACTTGGCTGTTGTACCGTTGCGTTGGTCGCGTGTGTGCCTTATGCCGTGGGCCGACGAGGACGATGACGCAAGACACAACCAGTCACCGGGAATGACGACATTATCACTTCACGACAAGAATGACTGAAGAGACTAGAATGTTCATTGATTGATATTAGTCCTGCCGTTATCAATGGAATAACTAGCCTCGTTCGTATAGAGCCTATATTATAAGTAACACAAATACACTCTTTGACTCTTTCACGGTAAGCTACTTAAAGCTTGTATCGTGAAAGAGGAAGATGGTCGGCACATGGGATCGAACCGACAACCTCCGCACGAAACAGTACGAAAGTCGGCGTCGCAGCCGATAAGCTACCAACTACCAGACATCACCTTGTTTTTGGAACCGGTATGGCCAAGGTGTTGATTATCATCGCCCGAACCCATTTTAATCGCGTCTTCTGTCAAGAATGTGCAAATCTTGACTTCCCTCCTCTCAGATTGTTTATCGTGGGTACCTCTAAATAAGCACCAAATATTTTTGTTGGTCGATATGCGGGGTTAGAGTGACAGTCTCGCCACTCTCATCCGAAAGTTTGCTAAATAGAAATCGCCCATTTCACTGATCGAAAGATTTCTCAGTGTCTTATCTGATGATTTTCATTTCTCGTTAGTCGATGGCAGTTCAAAACTTTTCAAACGAAATACGGACACAAGAAGCATTGTGTGTGAGATTTGATAAGCAATACTATAATACACAAGCAAGGAAGCACAAATATTTAAATTTCGTGACCGCATAGAATTCTTTCGGAAGTCGCGTTTTCAGTTAATACTGTTGTAATACACGTGCAGGCAGTATGAAGAAAAAGTATGCGCGTGCACGATTTATCCTACATATTGAAATTAATACTCAATAATGAAAATTGTCGTAGTTTTTACACCATTTTCCGTGTGCCGATTCTTTGAAGAACAGCTGCAGGATGTGAGCACGAAACGAGGAATGTCAAAGAGATGGCAAAAACTCAGGAATATTACCACGATTGTACCCGTTTTTTCGCAAGATGTGATTTGTGATAAATTTAGTAAAAAGTGCTTTGAGAAATTGAGAAAAAATAGGTAAGTTTTATTCATAACAAATATAAGCATAATCAATTCAATAATTCCTTTTGATTTTTGTAGACAAAATCAAGAGCCATAATCTAAAATAGCGTATTTTTGCTATCTTTTTGTCATAAACTAGCTTTACCGACAGACGTTGTGATGTGTTCCTAACTATTCATATTATTGAATTCGAAATTGTATGGTGATGAATTATCATTTGACCAATGTGATTCCGACCGATGCGTCTGTTTTAAACCATACATCCGCATTCTGTCAATCGCACCTACTATCTAACAATTGACAGTTATATTATCTTATATATAAAAATGGAGAGCTATTTCGCGTTGTCATCGGATGGCGCCTAAACGGCTGGACCGATTTCACTAATTATTTTTTTGTCGTGTAGGCTTTTATGAGGAGAGTGTCCTTTTAGAACAAAAAAATTAAGAAAAATGCATGGGAAATTAGAAAATTTAAGAAAACTATAAAAATGGAGATTTATTTCCCGATATCATCGCATCACGCCTAAACGGCTGGACCGATTTCGCTAATTTTTTTTTGTCGTGTAGGCTTTTATCGGGAGAAGTTTGATTTAGAAGAAAAAAAATTAAAAAATGCGTGGAAAATTAGAAAATTTAAGAACACTATAAAAATGGAGATTTATTTCCCGATATCATCGCATCACGCCTTAACGGCTGGACCGATTTCGCTAATTCTTTTTTTGTCGTGTAGGCTTTTATCGGGAGAAGTTTGATTTAGAAGAAAAAAAATTAAAAAATGCGTGGAAAATTAGAAAATTTAAGAACACTATAAAAATGGAGATTTATTTCCCGATATCATCGCATCACGCCTTAACGGCTGGACCGATTTCGCTAATTATTTTTTGGTCATGTAGGCTTTTATCAGGAGAAGGTTGAATGGGAAAAAAAAATATGAAAATTGCGTGGATAATTAGAAAATTAAAGAAAACTCTAAGTAGGCAATCTTTATAGTACTTTTTACAATATAAATTTGTTCTACTTTTGAATTTTAATTAATTGACATTTGAAAGAACTGTCAGTGGTTTGATTGTTGTTGCAATTGATAGAATGCGAATGTAAAATATACCGTATGAAATAGATTGATTGGATAAGTCATATAATATTCATTGCAGTTAATTTTTATAAGGAGTTTTGGTAAGTTTTAATACAAGGAATACATTACTGTATTGAAGTGTAAGGAGTTTTGAAAACTTTCTATATTTACAGAGATTTTTAAAACCGCCAGCAAATAGAATCGTAGATATAACATTGCTATTAAGGAGTTGTACTTAATTGAAGTTCATTTTATAAGGAGTTTTGATAAGTTTTAACACAAGGAATCCATGATTATATTGAAGAACAAGTAGATTTTTTTTGTTTGTTTGAAAATTAATTCTTCGTTTATGGGCTGCTTTTAGAGAGGATGAGTACATACATATAACGTTAATATAATCTGCATCGTTAATATGTATAAAAAGCTGGATATTATTTGCCAATGACCTAGCATTTGTTTCTTTAATGAAAAAAAAATTGCTACACTTCCACCATGTTGTAAAAGAAGTTAGAAAAAAATCGCAGATACTGCATTAAATGAGATTTTTAAATATTTCCACTGTTTTGAAAGAGAAGATTTAAGAACGCAATGTTGTGTGAAAGTGAATGTCAAGAACTTGGAAGTATATCTATTTAGGTAATTAACTTAGAAGAAATTGAAAAAAAAGGAAATTGGCTGGGAGAAGGATTGGCGGTGCACTTAGACCTCTAAGAAGATATCTCTGAAATCGACAGTTGATGCACAATGCAATCCTGATACCATCCATGATTTATGGGAGTAAAACTTGGACATGGACGAAAAATTTGGAAGTTGGAATAAATGCTGTGGAAATGAAATCACTGCGTAGGTTATGCGGAAAGAGACTTATTGAGAACGTGAGAATTGATAATATAAGAAAGGAATGTAGAGTGGATGTTAGTGTAGTGACTAGAATAAAGTGAATAAAGAAAGAAGGTTTGGGCATGTAAAGAAAATGAACGAAGAGAGAATGACTAAAGGGATATATAAATCTGAAAGAATAGGTGCACGCAGACGAGGCCGACCTGGAATGACATATGGGAGGGCCAAGTCAGGAGCAAAAGGAATATAAGAGCATGTATGCGGAATGTTATGCGTTTGGAGGAAGCGAATGAGTTTGGATTGGAAAGAATTGAAGTCCATATACTCTCTGCCTACCCCCTTCGGGAATCAGCGTGATGGGTAAAAATAGTATTCATACCTCAATGCGTATTTTGAATCGGTACGGAGATGTTCCATATCGTACTTTGATTAATCAATCAATATTATTTTATCTGAGCAAAATTACTATTAAAATATCGAATATAATGACATGCCTAAATTCTTTTTTTTTTACATTTTTTTATTTTTTTTTATTTCCCAATATATTAATATAATACATTAATATATACATAAATATAAATTCAGATTAACATAATGGAATTTATCATCCCACTAGAGCCCACAAAAGCCCGTGCTGAGGTGATACTAAGTATTTATACTGCGCATTAGTTTTTATTCCGAGTATTAGAGTATTTGGTGTATTATGATGAATAACTATTTACTGTAGTTTTGTGCAAGTAGACCTAACATTAACGAGACACAAAGACGAGCAAACGGTGCACAACAGAAAGGAACACAAACAAACAAAAACAATCAGCAAAGCGCCAACAACACACTCAACCTACATAGGTATTAACATCAAATCAATCAAAATTAAAACTCCCGTTGAACTCCAATCAGGAGCAAAGTGAGGCAATAAGAGGTCTCCATTGCACTCGATCTTGCGCAATGATGACCTCTTCCCACATATTTACATTAGGTTATGAGTTTTTGATGTAAAAACAAACTCAGACCCAATGAATGCAGCATGGTATGCAGGTTTTGCTAATGCCAGTAAATAGTCATTCGTGTTGAATAACTAAAAAAACGAATTTGAGCTCTGTTGCATAAAACCTAGAGTACCCATATTATTTATTTCGATACGAAGTTCGACGGGTCAGCTAGTAAAATATATAAAATTATATGGTTAAAAGTACTAATAAGGTTGCATACGTAGAGTTTCTTTAATTTTCAAATTTTTCACGTAACTTTATTGATTTTTTCTCCCATAAGAACATTCTCCTGATAAAATCCGACACGACAAAAAAATAATGAGCGAAATCGGTCCAGCCGTTTAGGCGTGATGCGATGACCACGGAAAATAGCTGTCTCCATTTGTATATACACAATTATATATTTTATACGTAAATACATTTTTTTTCTACATTTAGTCACATTTTCGTTTTCCAACACATGTGCCATGCACCCCTTTTTTGCAAATCGGATTTTGTAGCACCTTTTGTACTTACTGAAAACCACGCATTTGCGCAATTTCGTACGGGGTAGTCAGTCTCTAAGTTGAATCTTGGGCTTCATGTGGAAGGTGTTTCAATACATTTTTTTTGCTGCGCGATTCGTTTTCGACTGTTTCTATTATGTTTAAGGTCAATTTCAGTCTGCTCACAATGGCTTTGTTTTATTGACACCGTATATAGGTACTAAAGTTTCATAGTTTTAAACGAAGGGTCGAGAAGTCAAATGCATTTTTTTTATCCATCACGTCACCGCCGTGTCCCGTACGATAAGGCCGTAGCCAAGGGGGCAAGCGCGGATCCAGGGGGGTCATGACCCTCCCTTGGGATGGGTCCAGGCCTTTAATTTGAAGTACAGTAGGTACTTACATTTATTAAAAAAATACCTACTTTTCTATTATAGTTACAAGTTATTGTGGTTCATGACCCCCCCCCCTGGATCATGGAAATGACCTTTTTTTAGGAAAAGTTTAGTTTCTAGATACCAAATTTTGGAAATGACCTTTTTTACTATGTCGTGACCCCCCCCCCCCTAGCGCCAATGCTGGATCCGCCCTTGCAAGGGGAGGTGTTCGGCGGAATTTTGAAGATATTTCTTTAGTAAGTACCTTCGCACCAACAAAATGAAAGTACCAACTCAGAAATATCGCCGGCAAAAACCTTTTGGAGACGGAATACGGAATTCAGAAGGCTATGCGAAGACATTGTCACAGAAGAAGGTTCTGGAACGAGCATGAATCCAGGATGGCGGACACACTATACGAGCTGTAAGGAAGGCTAGAGATAGAATTTCTCTATCTGACAGGCTTCCAGAACGACCAGCCATACGATGGAAGGATATTTGGGAGTCCATGAACGTCGAAAGAGGCAAAACAGACAACAGGAACATAACAGACCTAGTAAAGTACCTACTAAGAGGTTTTGTCAAGATTTGTAGTTAAGTCTTGATTTTGTCGGCCCAAAATTTACAGATGACTCATTTTTTTAGTGGAATGAGGATAATCGACCGACGAATACTTGGTGCATATTTAGAAGTAAAATAAACAATCTGAGAGGAAGGAAGTCAAGATGGCTTCGGGCGCTTGAAGTCAGATGTGTATAGATGAAGTTGACGAGATTCAAATGGTAGATAAGAGCGGAGATACGGGAAAGTGTTTGAGGTTTGTATGCAAATAATAAAAAAAAATAGATACTGAATAATAATATAATCGGCGGACGTGTACTGTGTACGTACATGCGTACTAGCTAGCACACCCGGTGGTTCCAATGTGGAAAGTCATTCAGCTTCTTTCAACGTGGATAATCAAATGGCCTCCGAGATCTGGGAGGAGAAACGCTTGCAGACCTCAGGCAATGTGGTCTGATGGAGGGGTCGTAGTTACGCTGGAAAGTCGCTGGCACCACGCGATTTTAAGTGGTGCAGTATAAAACAGAACCCAAACAAAATACAAGAAAAAAATACAAGATGATGCGCAAGAAAGGTTGCTAAAGCGGATGAGTGCGGTTGTCGCAGGATATGGAGCTGTGGAAGTCTCATGAGAGGCCCGAATAATGAACACAAATAACTCAAAATTTGGATCCTAGCATTACAAAAATCTGTACCTAATACCAATTTCAATTCATAACCTAAAGATGTACGCAAATTCTGCAATTATTCCACAACTAAGGAGTAAGTTTCAAAATAAGTTGTAGTGAAGAAAGAGCTGAGTGGCGGCGTAAAACACAAAGGCAGACCCCACCATCATGTGGGAATAATAATTGCCCGGGAGAAGAAGACTTCTATCAATATTTTGACGGAATCGCAAAGTCTAGTCAAAATTGCAACATGAACTGGTAACAGATTTGTTCAAAAAGCCATATTCCTTATACTTTAAGGCGCATCAATAGTGGAATTTCCTATTAAAATAAAATTAGTAAACAACACGACATAAAAAAACGCATTCTTTTTGAAATTATGTGATTAGTGGAAATAAGGCCTTTTGAAAAATCACTCCTCAATTGCAAACTGGGGTTTAAAGAAAGGAAAATACCAGTTGCCTTTGAATTTCAGCAAGCAGCGTATAAACAAAGGCTTCTTTTTTTAATGAAGGCATGCCTATAAACCGATTATTCAATTGTAGAATTACCAACTGCATTCTGAAAGAAGACCACCGAAGACGCAAATAAAGAGTTGCGGATAATATTGCAGATAAACGCAGAGCCCGCCAGGTTAATTACATTTGTAAAGACACGCCTGAACTGTCATCCGGTGGGAAAGTGAACACTGAACTGGCGATGGTAGTATGACGATATTGCGATACTTATCAATATTCATCACCATATTGTAGTATTAATTCTATTGACAAAATACAAAGTAGGTACTTAGTGTCTGGATAATTATTATTGTGTTGGTTTCCTCATAATAATGCGAGAATGGGTTGAATTATTGTTTCCGAAATTTTAAGACTAGTTTTGTGTCTTATGTGAGACTTAAGGGAGCTTTGAGCGAAAACAATCGTTTTTGGCACTTTTGCTAAATCGACTGCTTCGCGAGTTCTTATAACATAATAAACGGCAATTTACATTTTATTGACGAATAAATTTCAGAACCACCAAATCTGTTGTAAATTGTAAAAGGAACCTATATTTTACGCAGAGAAAAAAAGAAAGTGATTAAAATTTGTTTCATTTACTTAAATATGATTTATTTTGAGCGTTACATTGCGACTTTTTTCGTTAATAACCCGTCGTAAGCCCGTAGTGGTTCAAATTTGTAAAAAAATACTTCATAAAAATCTAACACTAGATTTTTATGCCTGTAGCCTAGTTGTACTAAAGTGAACTTCATATCAAAAGATCAGAGTTTTTCACTTGAAATTTCTACTCGGAGTTGACCTGTCTCAGTTTGAACGGGACCAGTTGACTGAAAAAAAATAGCTCAGGCAATAAGTTCCGCCGGCTATATTGACACCTTTGTATAGAGAAGTGTTATATAATTATATTTGATTTGATTGATAATTGGTGGTGTGGCAGCCTAGACGAGGCACGAGAAATGTCGGCAGGCCCCAGGCCAGATGAACGACGGGCGATATCGCGAAGATTACGGGCCGCGAATGGATGATGGAGGCTCAGGACAGGGATGATTAGAAGGATAGGGGAGAGGGATATGTCCAGCAATGGACGGAGACAGGTTGATGATGAAGAAGAATTGATTTAATGTAAACTTCAAATAATAGTTAGTTCTATAGTTTTTCATTTACTTAATCAGTTCCTTAGGTTGCGTTTCAGCCAAATGAACATAGAACCAGAGCTGGAGGTAGAGAATATTATATTCTCCATCGTTGATCATAATTTATTTATTTACATATACAAATAATTATTATTCAGCATCCAGCATGACAGGTTTACACCCTTTGCGCAACAACGAAGTCACTAATCTGTCATCGCCCTATTAATTAATTTTTGTTTGTTATTGTTTCCATGGTGTCCAATGTCAACCATACAAGAAAATATACTCTGTTTCTAGATTCGGCTCTATGTTCGCTTGGTGTAAATGGACATCTACTAACGAAACATTACATTATCAATTCATAACATACTTGTTTCTTTTCTTCACTTCTTAAAAAAAACTCAAAGAGTATCTGTAGAGAGAGGATGTAAGATTGTAAGATCTAATCCTGGAAAACGGGGCAAGAATCCATAAATATTTGGACTAGTGGTAGCAGGTAAATTCATCGCGAACAATTCATCGCAGGTACAATTCATCGCGAGTACTTTTAGAATGCAATTCGATTCCGGGTTCTGGGTTTTTGTATATAACACAATGTAATTATTTTTGGTAAAACTTCAGTTTGGTCAATTCTAATGATTTCAATGTTATTTTATATACGATTTGAATAGGTTCTTAGAGGTTAGAACGTAGTTAAAAAGGGGGGTTTGGGGGGTGGAACCTTCCGGACACCTCCCCGAGTGAGAACACGGTAAAATCTCGCCGCCTTATTTTTAGGTCATAAACAGTTTGACAATTAATTGTAATCGCGATGAATCGTACTGAGGATGAGTTGTTCGCGATTAATTTTCCTAAACCCGTGACTAGTGTTCGACTAACCCTAGAACTACGTTTGCGTGGGTGTGTATTTCAAACCCGGAACTCTCAAGATGTTAAAGCAAGGTAATATTAATTACCCACACTGTAACACTTGTACCCACCGCTAACCGCATGATTTCGCACGGCATTCATACAAAGGTTACGGACAAAAAGTTATGGGAGTAATAATATTTTAATTAAACGGCGCTATAGGTGATGTTTATCGGCGGAGAGCGGTCGCCGGTTCACGCTCGACAAGACGTAGTTCGCCGGTGCCAAGCGAGGTCGGCCCTCCGTAATCTGCGAATCTGCGGTTAAATTACGAAGAACCGCGGTAATAAACATGCTGCGATTCGCTGTGATTTACTACTGCATTGTTGCTACCGGCCCGGGAAACGGTTTCGCACGCAGAAATGTAAAAAAAAATATGTACAGGAACTATTCAGCCGAAACGCTAGCGCCGTGAGAACGTTAAAATGTCAATAATAATAATATGCCTTTTTTGATTTATTATACAATTGCATCACCGCATCCGGATACTGAAAAACACCACGTAATTGATTGAAAATGTAAGTTCCTGTAATTAAACACATTGATAAATGCGTTTAATCTATAAGTGAAGAAAAACTTTATACACCTTTTTATTAAAATTGCGCGGACGGAGGTGTATTAAATTTTACACACTTGTAGTTTATATAGAGAAGGAGTGACGAATGGTAATATTTTTTTTAAAATTATGCATAAAAAATAGATTAAATCAATAAAAAAAACTACTGTAAGTAATGCTAAGTTATTGATACTCACACACACTTCGATGTATTTGACATTGACACAGACGCATATATTCTTTTATTTATCTGTGGTCAAATTAAGATTAGATTAATATTGTTTGTCTTTTATAATAATAAATAAAAAACTTTAAAGGTACATTTTAAATTTGTTGTTTAGTAGTTTTGCTGAATTTTTGACAATCGCGCCAACTATCAACATTTGATAGATGTCAAATGACAATTAAGATTCAAAAATATAAAAATGTATATTGTCAAAAGTATTAAGTAGGTTACCTACGTTACTGTTTTCTTAAATTTTCGAATGTTTCGCGCAGTTTTTTTTAAGTTTTTTTTTCCCAAGAACCTTCTCCTGACAATAGCAAACCCAATTTTTTTTTAGCTTATTCCGTTCAGACGTTCACGCGTGATGAGATGACCTATTTTTTCTTATTTATTTATTTATTTACGGCATAATGCCTTGAACAGTAAACGATACATATATATATTACAAAGAAAAAACTTACAACACTATACAACAATATAAAATAACAATATTTAAATTAAAAGGTACGACAACCAAAATAGTTTTTATTTTATTTCCTACAATAGTGAAGTTTTGTCTTCTGGCAACACTCGCAGTTGTGCAGACTTTGACGTGTTATTTCGCTGACGTTGAAACGTCAGATAGACAATGGCGGAGTTTACGTCTGTTTTAGAAGCATTTGCAGCAAGTAATACAATACAAAGATGGATTGCAAAACAGAGAGGAATAGCAAACCAAACGGTCCCACGTCCCATCTAGAGAGATCCAATCCAATCCAAACTCCCTTTACGCCCCACTTAGGGGCAGAGGGAGGCAATATAGAGAGATACCTACCTACAATAAATTTACTACCTCGAAGAACAGATTGCTTAATTGGTAAAAATGCATTTTTAAGAAACAAGGAAAAATTCAAATAACCAGAATCCAGTCTTCGGTCTCTGTAAAGTTGTATGTAGATACTTATACAATATACACATAGATAGGTATTATTCGTTAAACTGTTTCTACTTATTCTCTATACATCGATGCGCTGTGTTTTCTGGTGCGCTATTATAGATAGAGTGCATGTTATTGTGAACTGTTTGTATTTCACGAGTAAAGAGCAAACACAATAAAAACGCAGTTTAGTATAATAATGACAAAAACAAATATGCGAAAATCTTTATGCAAATAGCAATACAGTTCAGAATAATGAAAGTGCAAACGAATGCTAATAAACAAATTACATAGGTTGGTAGGTACACCTAAAAGATGTAACGCAAATAATAAGAGCGATACATGTACTATTAGAATATCTTGATACATATTCAAAATGTAAGATTAGCTCAGTAAGACCCAGCGCATCAATGTGTAGATAAATATTCTTGGTAGCAATCTATAAGATAAAGTTATGAAGTGGATAAAGTGATGGAAAAATCCAACAGTGAATAGATGGATACCAAGAAGATTACAGTCTTGCTATACTGAAATCTATTGATTTCTATGGATTTACTTTTTCGCGCCAGATTTGATGTCAGATGAAGTCTTGTTTTGACAATTAATGAGAATAGATATTCAGGTAAGGTTCAAATGTTGTTTTTTTGTTTCACATACTACAATTTTGTACTTCTAAAACTTGAAAATTTAGAATGATTAAACAGAAAGATTGAGAATTTAACAACATATCGATCACAATTTAGATTTTGATTTATGCACAAACAAGTCGAAAGTTCTTCAAATTCACGGCGTTACGGGAGTTAATATAAACGTCAGCGAACGCTATTTTGACAGACATCCTAGAGATAAATCGTTATCCAACAGTAGAAACCTCTTGTTGAAAATAGTGTCGACTATCCTAAGCCCTAAACATAAGCGATATCCACATATCGATGCGGCAAAGGCTTTTCTGCGAAATAAATTTATCTATCCACTGATTGACGCGTTGGGCCTTACTAGCTGCGATCGGGATCGAAAAATAAACCGAAAAAGAACTTTATGATTTCCTGGAAAATATTCTTACAAAAGATGTCCAATTAATTTTGAATATATCGGGATAATGACGATAAAACATGATAAAACTACGAAAATTTAGAGACTATCCAGATGGAATTTTATTTATAAAAATTAATCTGAAAATTATCTGGTGGAATTACAGAACGATCACCCAATAGACAGGGAGTCCAAGTCACAAAATATACTACAGCAGGAACACAACGGGCCTAGTAAAAGAAGAAGAATACCTATTTATAAAAGAATGGAACTTAATGGTTTTCGTGCCATAATATTCACCTTTAAAATTTAATAGACAATTTACAGTATGTATAATATTAAGACTCAAGTTTTCCGTGAAATAAGATAATGTTCGGCGCAAAATCAATTATTTTTAACAGACATTCTTTCATTTTGTTATTATTTAAAATTCACACAGATAGTAAAACAATTTGTTCAAATAACAATTGCAGTGATAAATTCACAACAGCAACACACCTAGTTCTATCAGAATATATGGCTGACTTCCGCTTTAACTACAGCCTATTGTTTTGATCTTTTATTTTATATCATAGATTTTCAAACTTATTTTACCCACAGTCTCTCAATATTTTTTTACCGAAGTACTTGAAAACAGTGGGTGGTAACGTTTGCATCAAATATAATTATCTAGATTAGTACTTTTTGCAGAATAGAGATAGCGAGAGCCGCATTTAATAACATGAGATCACTCTTCTGCGATGATAATATTTATTTAAAACTAAGACAAAAATGGTCAAATGCTATGTTTGGTCCACACAATTATACGGTGTTGAAACTTGGACCCTTAAAGTCAATATGATGAACCGTATAGAGACATTTGAAATGTGGCTCCACCACAGAATGCTCCGTATTCCGTGGACCGATATGGTGACTAACACGGATGTGTTGCGAAGAGCTGGTCTTGAGAGGGAATAATTGTTAACCAGCGTCAAGAAAAGAAAAATGTCCTACCTGGGACACATACTTCGCAACACCAAGTACAAGCTGCTTCACCTAATAATGAAGGGGAAAATAGATGGAAGTCGAGGTGTGGGTCGTAGACGGCAGATGTCCTGGTTGAGGAATATCAGACAGTGGACCGGAATCCAGCGAGTGGAGGAACTGTTCCGGTTAAGCCCAGGACAGAGAAGCCTACGCCATAGTGGTAGCCGACGTCGGGGGGACCAGACATGGCACTTGAGGAAGAAGCAGAAGTACTTTTTAAACCAAGTCCCAATCCTTGATGTAGACAGAAATCCCTAAATCCGCACCGGCTAGCTACCGCCACAAATGCTTGATGGAAAGACAAATGAAGACGAGACTTGTATGGACCGCATCCTCAATAAGGAACCAGAACCTTGTAGCTGACCCGACAAAAACTGCCTGGCTCAACAACACCCAGAAAGATAAGGTGCAGAGTCATCAGAATAATATGCGATGTAGGCTGCACCGCTTCAAACGTAAATAAATAGGGATGGATTGACTCACCAGCATGCCTGTGTGGGATGACCCAAACGATCGATCATATCACACGAGTGTCCCATCCTACACACTCAATGAGGAACTGCAGGAGTTGCACGCACTGACGGATTATGCGATCCAACGACTTCGGTCTCTGGAAGTCAAATTGTGAGAGACCATATACGAAAAGGAATACTCGTAGTTAAAAATCACAAATCGTTTCTATTATAGATGCGTGCAATGCCAATAATTTAATGAAAAAATTAAGAACAAGAAGACTTGATAAACAACACGAAAATTTAAACGAACGTAGGGAGAAGATAAATGGTTAGCTAATAATAATTGATGATGGTCTTTAAGCAAAACTGAACGAAAACATTAAAATTCCCGAGAGTCATGTGAGATTTTACGGTATTTAATGATGTTTGTATCGTCAGTGGTCGCGATCTGCGATATACTAGATGCGTGAGTCAGCCGTCCAGTGGTGGAACGTAATGTGCGAATAAAATTAACTTGTACATAATAATAATATGAGCATTCGTCATAGGTTTGTGCCTGATAATAATACCACGATGATTTTGAGACTAGAGTCATTCCGCAAACTACGATAGCTCCTATACTTTTTTAAATTTCTGGTTACAAGTTTCACATTCTGAAAATACTATTAAGTATTTTTATAACCGACAGAGAAGAATCGTGGAAATTATTAGGTCTAGCCAAGACCCACCTTCTTCTTTAAGGTTTTTCTTTCTGTGAATTGGTTGGCAGCAACCGCAAACATCTCCTACTTCAATTCTCTCGATTCTCCGCCATTCTCTTTAATTCTACGTATCTGCATTCCATATCTAGGGATATCTGTTCTTGTCAGATACTCCTGGCTTGGGCATCTTCTAGCAATCGACCCGCCTTTCAAACATTCCCTTCAATATAGTTCCCAGCAAAATTTCAAGCTTCATTACATGGACAAAGAAATTAATTAGCCCACATTAAAGATCCGAAAAGAAGAAAAGAGTGGAGGTCCGTTCTCTCTGCCGACCCTTTAAGGGACATGGCGCGATGGGTAAAAAAAAATAAAGACCCAACTAGGGCACTCAAATTTATGACGATGGTAAGGACGTATAAGTACCTAATTTTAATTTAGACTTTTTAAAATTATTGTTGTTCCATTAAATCAATGAATGTTCCATTTTTAAATTGTATTTTTTTTCCAGATTGAGATAGGTACCTACCTATCTGTTGGAAAATGGTGAAAACATTAATCAGTGGTTCAAATTTGGAAAAAATATCATTTAAAATTCGAACATTCATTGGTTTAAACCATAGATTTTTATATATAACTACCTACCTAGATGGAGTATTTCCATATCTTTTCATAGTAAAAAATGAAGCCGCGTTTGCCGGCAATTTTGACAGTACGGTAGTCAAAACGGAATGTAAAAAATTATGTTAACATTTATAAAGACACTTAAAAATGATCAAATTTCACTTATTTCAAAGTAAAAATAAGTTTTGTTGTAAAAAGACACGAGAAAAAAACTGAATAAATATACGCCGTACCGCGTTTTTTGGAACCAAAGTGTCAAAAGTTGCAATATTTCGGCTTTACTTTTGAACGCGAGTCTGGATTCTAGGTTATTGTATAGAATTCTGTGGTTTAAACATACCAACAAAGTAGTAAATAGTCCTGGAAAAGAGCACACGAATCCACCAACATTTAGAACGTTCAAAAAAAAATGCTAAGACAAAATTTGTCACATTTAATATGTAGGTTTCTGTTTTTAAAGTCTGGCGCTTCCTTTGTACAAATGTTGCATTTGCAAGTTGCAATGCATCGATGCATTTGACGGAATGGAATCGCAACGCATGCTGGTTACTTGTCAGGACGTACATAAATATGAATACCTACCGACATCGTATCCACAAGGCATTATAAAAAGCATGTTTAAAATACCATCGAGTAGAATATTTTATAGTATGAAATATATCATCTGCCTGTGTCAAACAAGAGGAAGATCTACCAACTACATACCAGTGAACATTTTCCTTGAATCAAAATGAAATTAATTTAGCTGCTTTGATGCCGATGAGATAACAATATTGTTATTGGGAGATAGGCGGTTATGTGACGTGAGTGTGGAGTTGGACGGAGTGAGGTGCGATCAAAAAGCGGTCCAGCGTGGGCGAGCCTATGACGCATACGGAGAAGAGCTCAGTGTCCGACCACCTGGTGCAGCCGTCATCGCGCATCCAGCATCAGCTTCCAGTTATAACCACCGCACACACACACAACGTCTCGTTTGGTTAGATTGCGTTTTGTGCAGCTTGCATACAAAATCAAATATAACAACTTGTTAAGTTCGTCCGTAATTCGGTATTTTCGTTCATTAACGCCACGAGAAATATTTTTCAACACAGTATTGGAATTGATCACAACAGACACTGAATCTGCCAGATCTCGAACAGTAGGACAGTGAGGATGAAACACATAATTCGTACAAAACTAAATTCTGAAAATAGTTCGTGGTAATATTTCGGTTCAGTAGGTATAGATGAGCACTATGAACTGGCTAGAGGCATTTGAAATGTGGATGCATCGGCGAATGCTCCGCATCCCATGCTCCGCAACGTTTTTATGGCTTATGGATGTTAAAACGATGAAATAAAATACATTTTATAAGATTCAAAGGGCGGACTTATCATCGCGAAGGATCACTTCCAGAAAATCCAGCTATTAGATAACACAATATAAGTAGGTACTTATATCATTTTTAGCACTGCACTCGTTTTCGATTCATAGTTGAGAAAAAACTCACAATTCAGAGTTGTATAAAAACCACAATTCTAATTCGTAAGCATGCTCAACAAATTTTAAACTTTATCACAGAAAATATTGAATTGTACAACTTTATAAGTACTTATAATAAAAAAACTTTTATTATTTTAAATAAAACACTGTTTATTTCACGTTTATTCTTTATTGGCAGAGGCCTTTCAGAGGTATAGTATATAAGTATATACTATATTATTCTTTATTGGCAGAGGCCTTTCAGTGGTATAGTATATAAGTATATACTATATTATATACTTATATACTATAACTTATATAAGTTATAGTACTTGTGGCACTGAAGATGGTCGTAGGACCGAAAGGCCTCTGCCAATAAAGAAAAAACGTGAAATAAACAGTGTTTTATTTAAAATAATAAAAGTTTTTTATTATAAGTACTTAAAAATATGGGATTTCACAAAGTTACCGCCGAAAACATCAATAATTTGTACAACTTTATTGTTAAAAGAATGATAAATGAACCTGTATTGACAAGTCTTACGTGTTGGTTAATAGATTCGGTCGTCGCCGAAAACAGCTCAATGATGACCAATGAAGAGATATGTGCAGCATTTATCAGACCCCAAACATCTTAAAGCACGTAAAGATGCTCAGATTGAGATGGGCTGGACACGATCAGCGTTCACATGTCCCTAAAGGAATTTTAAGTGGACATCCAGGAGGACTAGGAGACGAGTCGGTAGATAAGGTGGGAAGAGTAAGTTCAAAAAGCTGCAGCGCAGATCATCCAAGTGACGAGTTGTAGGAGAGCAGTAGACGACAGGACTTGTTGGAGGCGAATACTAAAAGAGGCCAAGGCTCGATATGGGCTGTATGCTGTAGCGCCATCGGAGAAAAGAGGGGGTTAAAGGTAATGTGGCAAAAGAAGACTCTGTTTCCTTTTGTTTAAATGAAGTAATTAATAATATCGAACCTCTTATAAAAGGGAAGTAAAATTAACCCAGAATGAAAAATATCTAAACCTATAGGTAGTTCTTACGGCGTAGGTATATAGAAACTAATGAATGAACGATCATTGGGTTAGTCTCAAGCGGTTGGATCAAATAACTATGTGATGTGTTCAGCGGTGTTTATAATATGACAATGCAGTAAAATGGTGAACAAATGCCGGAATATTGACACATATTTATATGATAGAGTGATGCTGTTTGTAAAAACACGTGGACGGCATACATTAGTGCTAACTAATACGGCACTAACGTGGGAGGATTGAAGGAATCACACCAAAATGTCGCGCCGGTCTTGGCATCATCATCATTTTTTTCAAGACAGAGGTACAAGAATTATTACACTAAATGGATAGACAGCAAAAAAAACACCAACAAAGTATATTATTATACCCAAACATTTATAGCGAATAGGTGAGAAGTTAAAGACTAACAACAGAAAAATGAAGGCTCAGGGTGAGGAACAGAAATAATAGATATGGAAGGAGAAAGATCATTTTTTAATGAAAAACCACTATAGCATAAACGTGGAGCCAGACATGAAAAATCACGGGTTCAGGTTAGAAATTTTCCATTTTTTTTTCATGCAAGTCGTTAGATTTCATGTGGTTCATAATCATGTAGTTGCGAGATTGACGAAAACTGTCAAACTCGTCAAATATTTCAGGCAATTAAATGGCGATATGGTTTTAAGAGTATCCCTCCCTCACAGGTTGTTAAAAAAAGGAAAACTATCCCAAAATCCGTACACAGGAAAATGTATAGAAATGGGACGCGGTAACCGCAACCTCATAGGGGAGAGCAAGCCTGATAATAACAACAATCAATGTACCTGTACAAAACGCAATAATATTGAACACAAACCGTCATTTATTAGAATATGTAAAATTAGAAGAAAAAAAACCGGTACTTTAAATTCACCTGAAAATCACCGACACTACACCGACACCAATTTAATCATTCGCGATGACAAACTGGTAAACACCGGCCTCGGTAGCCTAGTTGAACTAGCGTGGACTTCAGATCCGGGGTCCCGGGTTCGATTCCCGGTCGGGTCAGAAATTTTCAATGTGTTTTTTCACTAGAAATTTCTACCCGGGGTTGGCCTGTCTCAGATTGGACGGGACCGGTGTAACGATAATTTTGTGTGCTGAAAAAACTGCAGCCCCAGTATTGCATCTACCTGCCACCCTCAAGATCAATAGGGGTGGAGGTCACACGGATGCGCGGGGGTAGCAAGCTTGGCCGAGGGCAGCGGTGACGCGCAGTAGGGTGTCCCGTCAATGTATGGAGAATTTTTTTTTCCGGAGTATCGTAACGTAAGAGGTGTCAAAATTTGGGTATTGACGAGTTCTTTCATGCCCCATATTTTGTTTTTCATTACAGTACTACTTTTAGACCTCTACCGGGCCTTGAAGTTTTGAAAAAATAAAATTTTTCTTTATATGGTTACCGTCGTTTATTCCACATAAAAAAATAAAATTTATATGTTAAATATGACTCAAAATTTTGGAATTGAAGGGTTTATTGAGAAAAACATATTTTTAAAAATTATGATGGCTAATTTTAGAACTCTACTAGTCTTTGAAATTTGAAAAAAAAACACAAATATTCATTAAAACTGCATCTTCATTCTTTGATTTGAAGTCCTACATTATTAAACTGTAGGTACTTATAAGACCTCTAAACCATAGTATTTAGATATTTTGTGTGTTTCGTGTCAAATATTAGTCACATAAAACGCAAGATTTGACAAGAAAACTACAAAGCCAATGCGTGATGCGTCCTTGTTTTAACTTTCTTTGTGATATTATACTTCATTTCGCATATTGCATGCTAATAAAGCTGACTTTTTTTTAACTGTGCACAGAGACAGTAATTTTCCCAAATAAACTATTTTATTGTAAAGATTTTCGCTAAAATTAATATGTTACCTTATATAATTAGCGAAGTGTGCCTTAAAAACAATTAAAATGAGTTGCGGAGCTCGACGTAGTGAGACAACCTTTCCTATCTTTGGAAATATATTGATCCTGGCTCTGACAAGATGGAAACATGTTCTTCATTAACTTACTTACGGTAAAAATGACCGACTTTCTTCTCATTTATAAGGGTTTTATCTTTCCGTCCATCGAAGTCAACGCTCTTCACAGAAATATTTTCTATGTTTTTCTGCATATTATGCTCCCTTGATTTTGATACAGCTCTATGCACCTATTTTATTTTTATCAATCACGAACCGATTATCTGCAGAAGTGATGATACCTGCATCTAAAAGAGCCGTCGAAGTAACTGCTGCCGCAGAACGGCTTGATAAACCATACCGATCACAAACTTTTGCAACAGAAGGTAGGTATAAGGTGTTGCGACTGCTTGACGATGATGATGGCTCCAAAGAAATATCTGCCGGTTGTAAGAGTTCTTCTATCTCACGAATACTATCTCCATTTTCTGGCACAGCCACTGACGAACTTGGGATTGATTGAAGTATAAAATCCATTGGGTGTATTAGTGTAGATTCCAGTATCTTTTTTTCCATGAAATCGTCTTTCAATTTTCATTGTTTCTTTTTTATCTATGATTCCTATAACCATTCTACTATCGGTTCTTTGATCCATTAAAAATGGTCTTTCTTTGAAAGGTACTTTATTTACTTTTGCGCATGAACAACACTCCAAAGAAATGCACTTACCTGATGCAATGTCGAACAACGTCTTTGTACTGGTCGTGAAAAATTCATGTAATCTAGTTTCAAACTTTTCATTTATTTTGGTTTTTGGATATCTTTTTATCGTCAAGTATTTATCAAAATGGTATTGAATTAATTGTATTATTCTTATACAAGAGACACTTGCAATCGAAGCATTTATCCAAATTAATTATTTTTTTTGGCTAACAATAGCAAAAACTTCAGAATTTGAGGGATGTTTTCCGTTACATTTAACTTTGAGGTCATTTTTTGTATAAAGTACACACATAATAACGTCACATATAGTAGGCAACTGATTGCAACTGAATTCACAAAAAGGTCCAAAGATAGGAAAGGTTGTCTCACTACGTCGAGCTCCACAACTCATTTCAATTGTTTTTAAGGCACACTTCACTAATTATATAAGGTAGCATACTAATTTTAACGAAAATCTTTACAATAAAATAGTTTATTCGGGACAAAATTACTGTCTCTGTGCACAGTTAAAAAAAGTCAGCTTTATTAGCTTGCAATATGCGAAATGAAGTATAATATCACAAAGAAAGTTAAAACAAGAAGGACGCATCACGCATTGGCTTTTTAGTTTTCTTGTCAAATCTTGCGTTTTATGTGACTAATATTTGACACGAAACACACAAAATATCTAAATACTATGGTTTAGACGTCTTATAAGTACCTACAGTTTAATATTATAGGACTTCAAATCAAAGAATGAAGATGGAGTTTTAATGAAAATTTGTGTTTTTTTCCAAATTTCAAAGACTAGTAGAGTTCTATAATTAGTCTTCATAATTTTTGAAACTATGTTTTTCTTAATAAGAATTCTAAAATTTTGAGTCATATTTTACCTATAAATTATATATTATTATGTGGAATAAAAGACGGTAACCATATAAAGAAAATTTGTATTTTTTCAAAACTTCAAGGCCCGGTAGAGGTCTAAAAGTAGTCTCTAGGATTTTTTGTATTATTTTTCCCGTAATCAGGTTGTCCATCCCCAAGTTTTCCGTGCTATTACGTATCCGAATTCCAAAAAAAATTTTAACGGGACACCCTAACGCGCAGGTCGGAGAGATCGTTTCAGTGTGCGTTGCGAGGAAGTGGAATTTTAGAACGAAGTATAAAACGACTATATAATGGGGTGACGACCAAACCATTTTGGTGGAGGAGAGAGAAGGATTTATCCTCCTCCACGTGCGTGTGCGTGGATTTCGATTTTAGAACTATTGTTATTTATTAAATTAGTGTTGCGCAAAGACTTTTATGTGATTTTAATGGACATTATGGGCTCTGTGTGCGTATCGTGCAAATAAATGATTCGGATGATTCTAATATTAGTTTTAATGGTTTTTAATTGTAAGTTTAGTTTTAAGTTTTGGGCACTAGCCTTAATTATTATATTATGTAAGTAGTAAATAAATTTTAATTATTTTACCATAAACTGCATTTTTAGTCATTTCCTCGACACAAGGATTATGCCCCATCTACCCCTAGACAATGAATAACCCGAGCCAGGGAAATAATGTAACACCGGTTGACTGGAAAAAATTGCCTCAGGCAATAAGTTCCGCCGGCTATACTTACACCTTTGTATAGAAAAGTGTTATATTATAATTCAGCTTGCTCACTCGAAGTGAACACAAATACACTTTTGACATCTTTCACAGTAAGCAAATGCTTGTGTCGTGAAAGCGGAGAATGGTCGACACGGCCGGGATTCGAACCCACGACCTCCACACGAAACAGTGCGAAAGCCGGCGTCGTAACCGCTGGTCTATCAACCACCTCATATATTATATTAAACAGAATTTAAGGTAGCCATTGAGAATGCAAAAAATATAAGTCTTAATGAGACTATCTTACTACGCTCCCATTGCAATACTATTTATATAATATATGTACTTCCACAAATCACTCTTTGAGGGTGGAATGCCTAATTAATAAAAAAAATATATGTACTTTTTAACACATTGACATGGTACTGCTAAATGGACCCTTTGCATCCTTTTAGTATTGTACAAAATTAATTGATACGACTATTATCCCCGCTATACCAATATTTCCAAAAATTTTGTTTGTTTTTGTTATGGATTTTTTGTTTTTGTTTTTATTGTATACTGTGTGTTCATAAATTCCTTCCTATAGTTTTATAATATAAGATTGCTATTTAGAATGATAAACCCAAGCGTTCTATAAAGGACCTACTAGAGATGTTGTATAATAAAATAAATATCGAGTATTAATAAATTTATTGGATGAACCACATAAGATGAAAATGTCCGAAGCGCATGATATCTATCTCTGTATAAAAGATGGCCTCACACTATGTCGGTACGATTATATTTATAACATGTAATAATATTACATTGTAATTGAAATGAGACAGATTTTATTGCATTCATGAATTATTAAAATGACACTATACTGGCGGCGTTGCAAATAAAAATTGAAATATATTATCTATTAATAATTCTTCTGAAATGTCAGAGTTAAAACGCGTCTTGCTTATTTAATTCGAATGCAATAAAAACGAATTGAAGGTGATCACAGGAAATATTTATGATCATACAGATTGGTGCTTATTTGCAACAAATCAGCTATTATTTTGTCAGGAATAATTCTTTAAAAGTTCATTTTTTCAGTCGACCACCCAAGAGGCAAAACGGCAACACAAACAGATCCACCGAAGAGAAGAAGATGAAGAAGTAACAAAAGTACCTCACCTCACAGTTTATAATTTCAATTGTACATAGATACTTCACTGGTGTATGTTTCGTAATGTTTATATTTTTGTAACAATTTCACTGTCTGTATATTAATGTTAAAATAAAAAAATAATCCTAATAAGAGGTCCTAGAAAGGTTGTATATAGGTTTGCGAAAACTACAGAACTTCTTGGCAAGCTTAGTTTGCTACTTAGAGAGTAATTATTTCTATTTACATACATAAAAAGTTATGAGAAGTTGCTTTGTAAACCCTTCACAAATTTGTTACATTTTTTTAGATAGATTACATTTATAGATAAAAAAAACTCCAACAATATTTAAAAAAAATATTCATTAATAATCATTGATTTTATAAAATATCTAAAAAGTAAAAATCTTGATAGATTTAAGCAATGCAACAGTAGTTTTTCAAAATAATCGAGTTTTTTATCATTCCTTCGTTGAAATTATCAGGAAAATGCTTTGTTTTCCTCATTTTTTAACCCTGAGACAAGCAGCCAGGTCTGGACATAATATGACCAATTGATTTTCCTCTTTCAAAATACCAGCATTAGGCATAAATAATTAGAGGTAGAGAATTGTATTAATTGATATAAATAGCTTGGTATAAATCCTACAAAGAACGTGGCTTGATGTACAGGTTCTTTATATTATTAGTATCCGTATTTTGTGTAAAATCGTGACGATCTACCGAGTATCGCATATTATGTTTGTCCGACACGAGGTTTTCAGTGGAGGTGACAAAATATTATATTTACTTATGGCGAGATAAAGTGGGCGGAAACACTCGATAAATAATTGATACATTACGCCACCAACACAACATATTATTAGTATAACTAGTGGTCGACCAGTGCTCGAAATTCGACCATAACTAATTTAAAATTATAAGTTTGAACTTTATTAAGGTTCCATTGTCAAACACTGAGCCAGCGCTATTTCACAATTTTCTTTCAAAAACAATGACATGGATATTGTATACGTCAATTTTTTTTCTTTTTATAAATTATTACGCTTAATTAGTTGCTTTTGTTGTGACTTAATATGACAAGAGTCTGGCTGTATCATCCTTTTTTGGATGCAATGCCAAAAAGAAAATTGAAATGTTGATAATATGTTCAGTTAAGTTTATTCTATTATTATTAAAGAAAAACAATATTTTTATCTATTCTCAATTTGACCACAGATAAACGGAAGAATATATGCGTCTGTGTCAATATCAAATACATCGAAGTGTGTGTGAGTATCAAATACAGCATCACAATAGTGTTTGTAATGTTTTTTTTTACTTGATTTAATGTAATTTTTAAAGGTAATTTAAAGAAAATATTAGCATTCGCCACTCCTTCTCTATATTAATAGATAAGTTTGAAATTTCGTACTCCTCCGTTCGCGAAATTTTCGTAAGAATGTTCACAAAGTTTTTGCTTCACGTGTTAATATATAGTTATCACTATTAACTACACATTACCCATTTGTTTGATTAATTTGAACCGACTAATCAATCATATATTTTTCTATTAAGGAAGTAGGTAAGCTTAGTCAATATATTACTTCAAATCGAGTGATTTTTAATAGTCTGGCTGCCTATTAGCTCAACATACTATTTCTTTAAGTTTAGTACCTACCTATTTCATTGTAATATTTCTATTTTTTCTTTTCAAAACTAACCTATAATAGTGGGTGTCTACTGTCTATCCCTTTTAAGTAGATCTTTTTTCGGTTTTTTTTTTCTAGATTACCGGCGACATGATGAAAATTATCAGATTGATACGAGGAACCTTGCCACTCGAGTCTATATAGGTAGGTATTAAAAAAAAAACAATAAATTCTCCATGGATTTCAATCAATGATTACCTTTCACACAAGTACCTCAACTCTTCTTCGAAAGAAGAGCACCCAGTAAGAGAGGGGCTATTATTGTATGAGAGGAGAAACAGCATTCACCTCAATTACCATAAGACATTACCAATACCTTTGATTTGGTGTCACTGGAGATCACTTGTTGATTTGATGTCACTGGTGATCAACGGTTTTCTCGTGCGTTTTTCAGCATAACTTCGCCTCCTCCAAGAGCAAATCGCAGTTTCCGGTCTAAGCAATTTAAACAAATTGGATGGCTCAGTTTAACCGATGGCGATAGCCGAAAACCAAGAGCGCTGGCGTGATACTAGCAGTCAAAATAGTGATTTACATTCGCCGGGTGTTCCCCACAGAGGTGCACGCTCATCACACAGAACAATGCCGTCATAAACTTTACGAGCACTTCCTACTACATACAACAGTCGACACTTCATCGTTCGTCTGAAATAATATTTTAATACATTTTAATATTCATATACTGAATGTGGGTAACGATGGTATACCGGCAGACCTACGTACATTCTGTATTAGCTTGGTGTGAAGTATAAAACGGGAAGTAACGCCACTGACAGATGTCAAGCTTATATTAATAGCTGGGCTTAGTTTTAATAGATCGGGTGTACTCAGTTTAGCTGCGATCACATATTTTTTATCAAAGAGCAGTTGGAAGAAAACACTGGTTTAAGACCTAATACTTCAAGTATTTTTACACGGAATAATTTTGGTTTTAAACCACATACATTGATAGAAAATCAGCGAACAGGCTAAACTTTACACATACACCGCATTACAGCAGATCTATATAATAATTTAGAAATGTTTTTTTATTTGCCTTTGACAATACTTTAACCGTATATGTGAACATCACGCTCAAAATACAAATGCTAAGATAGATATTAATATGCCCAGAGCAGTATAAAATGCTGGAGAAGGTTCTTAAATACAATTTGCTTCATTAACTTTAATATATTTAGAGCTATTTAAAAAAACTGTATTTTTTAGGATCTTCATACAAATTTCTCAAAAAGACTTTTGGAAACAAAATTACTCATGTAAACGTTGAATGGGATCTTGGTATTACGGTATGAAAATGTAATAAAATAATTATAGATTGATTTGTTATACATATAAATGTTATTAAAAGCTTATTATTCTCAATAAATAAAGATTTAATGAAAAAATTTGCAGTTTGATTTTGAGGTTTGACAGATACAAATCACCTTCTGTGGGTGGGTTGCCCAATTAATATCAAAGCAGGCAATGTATGTAGCTAAGATTCAAACCACAGAGCTCTCTCTATGAAAACTTGCAAATTATGTCGGTAGGTTCGTATAATATTTTTTTTATTATTATAGACCTCCAAAAAAAATAAAATATTATACGAACCTACCGACATAATCAGTATATTTATATTATCTGTGGACATAATTTGCAAGTTTTCATAGAGACAGCTCTGTGGTTTGAATAGGTTCGTATAATATTATGAGGTCGGTAAAACAAAAATTGTAAAAGTGTCATTCTTCTTTTTCTGTGCTTATGTCAGTTAAAGTGGTATGTTAAGCAATGGGATGCTAGACTAGAATCTGTTTAATTACCTACCGATCAAGCCTGACAATCGGAATCAAAAACGTAAAGCAAGACGGGTATAAGCTAGTTAAATCTATATAATAATTCAGAAATGTTTGTCTGCTTTCTATCGTATATGGGAGCATCACGCTCAAAATACAAATGCTACGTCATATATTAATATGCCCAGAGCCGTACAAAATGCTGGAGAAGGTTCTTAAATACAATTTGCTGCATTAACTTTAATATATTTAGAGCTATTTAAAAAAAAAACTCTGTTTTTTTAGGATCTTTAGACAAATTTCTTAAAAACACAGTAAGTCATCTTTTGGAAACAAAATTACTCATGTAAACATTGAATGGAATCTTGGTATTACGGTATGATTTTTCATACTATATTTTATTACATTTGTAATAAAATAATTGTAGATTGATTTGTTATACATATAAATGTTATTCAAATCTCATTATTCTCAATAAATAAAGATTTAATGAAAAAAATTGCAAAATGATTCCATTTTGAAGTTTCACAGTGGCTTTTATCACCCTCTATGGGTGGAATGCCTAATTAATTATCACACATTAGAGGGTGTAGGGAATGTAGCTAAGATTCAAACCACAGAGCTCTCTCTATGAAAACTTGGAAAATGTGTCGGTAGGTTCGTATAATATTATGAGGTCGGTAAAACAAAAATTGTAAAAGTGTCATTCTTATTTTTCTGTGCTTATGTTAGTTATAGAGGTCTGTTAAGCAATGGGAAGCTAGACTAGAACCTGTTTAATTACCTACCGATCAAGCCTGACAATCGGAATCAAAAACGTAAAGCAAGACGGGTATAAGCTAGTACATTGAATAAGAGAAGAATTTCATACATCTTTGGAAACTTGTTCTGGGCTCTTTTTCTTAATAAAAGTGATCCACCTGATGGGAAACGAGGTGTGAAAGACCTTCAGTCTGTTATAGGAATAGTTTCACGGCAGTATTGAGAAAATTATTTGAGATATAAGAAAAATAACAGAAAATAGGTGTACCTAAACAATATTTTTTTTAATGAATCTGTGCTCACTCAAAGTGAACACAAATACGTACACTATTTGACTCTTTCACATTCTCTTTGACTCTGAAAGCTTCTGTCGTGTAAAAGGAAGATGGTCGGCACCTGGGATTGAACTCACGACCTCCAGGACGAACGTCAGTGTTGTAACCACTAGGCTACTAAGCACTTCTTTAAATTATTATATCAATAAATAATCAATGAAGGAAGATACTGCATACTTAAAGGATCAACAATATAAAACCGACAATTGAAAGATGACGAACCAATAATAATTGCTCCGAGATGCATTCCATATTAAGACTTGTCTCAAAAAAGTAGGTAATCTAATACCCTACACTTTGCCTTTTCTCTGGCTTCTGTCCTGTCTCATGAATCAATGGAAGACAGCTTTCAAAAGGACACGGAAGGAGCCTCCACGTAGATTGAGCTATTGTAATAGAGCGATCGGGCGTCCCTGGAAACGACATCATGTCGGCCAATCCTTCCACCACCGGAGAGACCAAGAGAAAGTTTATTCTTGGTCTGACGATCCGGATTCGGAAAGAAGAAGAAGCTTTCAAAACATTATTTGCAACCAAATGCGTATCTCTCCAAATAACTAAATAGCAGGGTTATTAAAGAAAAAGTTTAGAACAAGTTAAATGAGACTTAAGGGGGATTCGCACGAAAACACCCGTTTTTGACACTTTCACTTAATCGATTACACCGTATGTATGTTCTTAACATACGAAACTAATATTTATTTTTCATTGTAGAATGAACTTTAATCAAAGAGTTGAAAGAGGCAGACAGGCAAGTTCTTATATTTTTTCAAGATCCATCTATTCCATTCTAAATCCGAATATAATTTACAGCGTGGGTAGAGCTACAAAAAAGGTCGTAATAATTGATTTCTGTCTCATTTACCTCAACATAATTTTTTGAGCTTCATAATGCCCCTTAAGGAAGTAAGCATTTCGAGAATAGGCCTCCACAGCCACACAAGATGGCATAGAAGACAGAACTAGTCATTTTTGTGCTCCTTATGCTCGACTCACGGGCAATGGGCATTACAATAAGGAAGTAATTAAGAAAAGTTCCAGCTAAACTTTTTTGTGAATAACGATGCGAGGCAAAAGGAATCAATAATAATCACGAATAACGAAATAATATTTGCAGGACATTAAAATGACAAATGGATTGGAGGTCAGTATTGGTCCTCGACCTTTCAACATGCTGCCAATAAATAATATTATGGCCCATTTTCCGAGAATATAACACACAATAAAGAATGACTAAATACGCGCCTTTTCTTGGAACGATCGCATTATTTTCATGAATGATCGAGCCACGAAGATGTCGGAACACGTTCCTTTAGCAGAAAATGCATTGTTCGACACGTTGCTGTTGTGTGGAATCATTAATATTTCGCGCTATTCATTGGAAACGCTAAGCCAAAAGGTGATCGCGTAAGTCAAACAACTATCGATCAATTGCAAAACATGCGCGTTCGCATTCTAAAAACAAACACCACACTCATTGAAATTAGACGCAATTGGGCATGGCGATTGCGAATATTACGATAGTACTTTTTCATTCATAGTCATATTCTCTATTTCTGGTGAGAATCACCAAAAAATATAAGTACGAATTAGATACTTTTTTGCGCAATCAAAGGCAGGTCGTTGCACTTTCATACAATAAAAAAGCTCGTCAGTCAGATGTCAAGCGGGCGTAACCTGCTTCTCATTGCACAAAACAGTTTAAAATTGGTATAGGTACTTTTTAGGCACAATATGTAGTGAATAGACGCGCACAAACATCGTAGGATCACTACATTTTCGTGGTAGACAGCGTAGGAACATATATATTATATTATGGTGTCTGAAAAAAAATTCAAAGGATTCAAACAATTCACTAATTACTCGAATGAAGTTTTACGGTTGATTATGACTCAAACAAATCATTGCGGGCTTACAAAAAATTTCTATGGTTGTTTCGAGGGCTGGCTAAGTTTGATCACTTACTGTTTACAACGTTCTTCATTAGGAAGTTATCAATCATATGAATGTTTATGGGATAGATTTAGTCAAAATGTTACATGTCTTTCGCGGTAGACAGAAAGGAAACCAAGTAATTAATAATAGCAATATTCATTATAGTGGTAAAATGACAAATCATGAGTATCTCCAATATGTCTATTGTCTACAAGTCAAAAAGTTCTATTCTTGCGACAGGGAGTCGATCCTAAGCATCTACTTCCAAGACAACTATCTGATGTGTAAAGATTCGATACCAGTATCTATTAAGCACCAAGTTTGAATGAGACATCTATTGAGAAATTTGTGTAGGTATCCCTTAACTAAATTATGTTAAAATAATTTTAGCTTTTCACCAACAACTACTGCATCATAGAAGTATGAATTCTCCGAATCTTTTACATTGCGATTCTTCGCTGTTTGCTCAAAATTATGCCTGTATTTATCGTATTGGAGGCTGTAGGTTAGATACCGGGTGCCAACCATGTTTAATTTCACAACACACGTTTTGCTTTCAATGAAAAAAAAAAAATGAAAATTGTATATGTGTGTATACACTCAACGTGATCCTAGATTCATTAAAAAAAATCAATTACCAATCATTAACGCTCACCATTCATAGTATAGGGAAGAAAAATAATGGTTTCACGATAAATACACCAACTGTGTGATCGAGTTCAAAGTGTGAAAAAAAAACCACATGTCATGTCCTTATTTATTTAACCTAATTCATTGACAATTGAATAAAAGAAATGATCCAGATAAAACAAAACGGTAAATCATCCATTGAAAACACTTTCGTGTGAACAAATCTCGCGCATCACAGTGACGGAAACATTCTGTTTAACAGAAAACAGACCTAGGTATAAACGCGCGCATTATATTATATAGGTAGGCATGAATGTTATCAAAGGACGCGCTAGACTAGTTGTGCACACACAGACACAGGGAAATAATATTTAGAGACGCCTCTATTAGCTCGTAAATCTATCAGCGTGATGATCCATTCAGACACGTCTCTTTGGCTACTGCAAGAATTCCAAGCGCCATATCCGAGTGCGTACGGAAAAGTCCCGCAGAATATCTTCACATAAATGGATTTTATTGTACGTAAAAGTATAGTACCTACGTATATTTTAATAATGGAAGAAACTAAAGTTAAGAAACCTACCGCTGCATCGTATTCTATTTATAAGCAACTCAGAATTCAGCTTCCAACAGCATGCTACAAAATATTGCGTAGACTAGGCATGCACCTACTATTCGGTCGAATATCATGTTTAGGTAACAAAAAATGTAAATATACTCAAAATTTTTGCATAAATCACAATCATAAATCCCTCTTTACAGCTTAAAACAAATAAAACAAAACATTTTCCTGCATTTCCTGATTGCACTCTTCCTTATGAACTAAGCCTGTTATAGGGGTCCAAGGAAATGTTACGCGCAATAAAAGAGCATTTAATGCCTCTCAGCCACTGCATTTCAACTCGACTCTCACCTACAAGTGGAGGACCCTGTTACGTTGGCCCAGGCTGAAACAGCGGTTACATTCGGTCCCTGTGGATGCTAGGGTCAACAAGCCGAAGAGAGTACGGGGTGCCTTGCATGGCTGTCCAACATGCAGGGCATTTCCTACACCTGATTCCTTTCCTCCTGCCTTCTATGAGCCCTCCCATCCATATTCACATAGTCCTATCATTCCGGAAGGAGTAAACCTTTCTGCCCAAAAATCCCCAATCCAACACTGAGAGAAATTTTGTCATGATGAAGGCACGTACAGTAAATGGTTTAATAAAAACCGCAGAATACAAGAAAAAATCATAAACTTTTATGAAAAAAAACATTATCATTGAAATAATCAATTCACCTTATCTGCTTATTTCCATTCCCAAGAATGGAATTTCCGAAATTCTCGGATCAGGGAATTATTCAAGTAATTCATAGAAAGAAACAAGTTTACTTGTTTTACGTTTTTTTCAGTAAGAATAGAAATAATGTAAATGCTGTATGTCATTGATTAAACTAATGCAACTGGAATAAAACAATGATTCAATTTATAATAATTTAAAATATCCCGTACGAGAATTGTTTTTTTCTATTACGGAGATGATTTATATGAAAACGCAACATCATTGGTATTTTCAATGATGGAGCATGGAGTTTTTTCCTGGACATCCGTACAATTTCAAAAACCTATGCAAGTCAAATATATTTCTGTTGTAAATTCCATTATTTCTTTGGTTTTGAGTAAAGCCAGTACAAATAATAGGATACTAGGTAAGAGCTGGTAGGTAATGGAAAATAGCTAGTAAACTTGAAAAATCCAATGACAATAATTAATTTCAACAGAAACAAGTAAATACGAGAATTTCGCAAGGACAACGTGAAAAAATCCAGGCCCTTGACTTTCTCCCGTGCGGCACCTGTTAAAACCAAGTTCGTACGGGGTTTTCACAAGTAGGTCCGTGATTTCCAGACGGAGTAGGGATATTTTTTTACCAGACGCAATCGACCTACCTAAGAGGTAGATCTGCGAAGATCTACCATTAGTTTGCTTGAGCTCGTAGATGCAAGACTTGTTTACTCACTACTTAAAAGTTTATACTAAAATCATTTTACAAATTATGTACCTAGCTATATTTCTCTATACAATGTGTTATCTGGATAATTATTGATCAAACGAATTGTACGAACAAAAGACAAACATTTTACGTTGAAATTGCAATTGGCACTTTAAATTGAAATAGATACCTTAATTCAAACTTCGTGTTCATATTTATTTTCTCTTCAGGTTAACGACCTATTTTCTTATAAATAGTAGGTATACTTAACAGATTTTTTTTCAATGAATTTGGAAATTATTTTTTGGGAAATATTTTTTTTTCTATTTTATTAAGACCTTCAAATGAGATCAAGTGATTTGAATTGAAAAAAAAAATTAATATAATACATTTATTGCTATAGGTATTTTTTTTTGTTCATAAAACTCGTTTGATCAAGTGTGGACATAAAAAAATTAAGTGCCGTATAAGGATAATAAATAAATATAAAAGACAAAATAAAATATCTATGTAATTGCGATTTTTTTGGGAAATTCTTCTTCTTTTTCTTTTATAAGTGAATTCTTAATAAAGAAGAATATTCCAAAAAAACTTCCGCAAATTCATCGTTAATTTTTTATTCGTGAATTCGTTTGATCAAGTTTCGTAATTAACACATTGTAGATGTTAGGTAAACATGTGTGATCCATACCTACGGAAGACAACTGAGGGATAGCCTGAGAAGACGGTCTTTGGCGAGTTTCCTCAAGGAGACCATGCTATGTTTATAATTTAGATGAAACTTCACAAAACGAGCTGAATGTAATCTAGGGAGACGCAAAAATTTCATCAAGTCATCAATACCTCCATAGTGTCTTGTTTTGATCAACTGGGAGAAAACGTATCAAGTACGAAGAAGACAAACTCAATCACCTGGATGTGTGGAATTTTTAGATCTAGGTAGGTATTGAGAGCTTAGATAGCAATGATGTAATAGGTTAGAAAGGGGTTGCTACCTGGTTGAATCAATTACAGCATTGGTTTTTCCTCGTAATGTACTAGAAAATAAAAAGTCTCTTCCTTAGGTATATCAATGAAGTAATGGGTTGTACCAAGCACGGCATTAATATTTCCCCGTACTATACTAGAAAATATAAAGGACTTTACTTAGATATATCAATGAAGTAACGGGTTGTACTAAGTACGTCACTGGTTTTACCTCGTACGCTACTAGAAAACATACAGGCCCTTACTTAGATTTATCAATGATGTAACGGTTTATACCACGTACGGCATCGATTGTTTCCCGTACGTTAATAGAAAATATAAAGACTCTTACTTAGATATATCAATGACGGCATTGCTTTTCCCAATGAACTATCATTTAAAAATTCAATGACATTGCATAGATCAATTCATCTCCAATACGTGCTAATTTCCAGTAAACCGTACGGGAAAATACCTCGTATGAAAATTCAATGACGGAGCATTGAAAAAACCAATGCTTCACTCTGAGTCAAAAAAAACAGTTCTTACGAGAAAAAACTCAAGAAATACGAGCTTTTCCCCCTTACTTTTCTCTCAGTGAAGGTGTCATTCGACCCGTGCCGAGGGATGCGTGACTAACGGGTAGGTTAGTAACTAACGGAGGCTCCCTGATACCAGGCAACCTCAGGGTGACTTTTTGCCTTACCCCTACATGCAGGGATCTGTAGGGGCGGACTTTTATTTCCCTAGTTCTGGCTATGGAGGATGTACATGGCACCTTTGTAGAGCCGACCTGGTGTGATGGATATAATAGGTACTTCCACATCAGTGGTCAAGGTGGACATAAGTTCACATGATCAAAATAATTTGTTGCAACCGAGAGATGGGAATCCTGTTGGGACCTATCTTTCAAAAAGAAGATTAAGGAGACCTTTTGCGGAGGGTAGGAGCCGGGAAGAGGCACTGTCACTCTGCAAGAGGCCTCTGGAGACGTGGCACAATAAGAGGCAGCGCTCCACGAATTCATTGAAGGATGTCACAATAGATCTTATTGGTCGCGGTGACTCAAAGGGCATATGGTCCTTTGACCTTCTTTACAAAAAAAAAAAAAAGCCTGTTATAAAAATAACGTTTTACTTCAGGTAGGTACCTACTAACTGCTGGAAAATTATTCCGACACCATCGATACGCACGTCGATTCCCCGAATACTCGACTTCATAACTAAATATTGAAAATTCGGTGTTGTTTTAGGGTGGATTATTTTAAGTACCTTGGAAGCATACTACCATCGTCTCTGAACCCGGAAGTATATATAGGTTAAATTGGCGATTGAGTGTGCTAGAAATGCGTTCAATAAAATGAACTCATTCTTTTGCAAATATAATCCGAACTTAAAACTTAGACAAAGTATTAACTCTTATCGGAACCTTATACGGTCCTACATAGATTCGGAGTTGATCTACTACTTACTGACTATTAAGACGCGTAAGATCTAACGCTTAGGTCATATTATGTTTAGGGGTGACAAATACACCTTACTCCGGCTTAAGCCAGGGAAAATAGAGGGGAGCATAGGGGTTGGGAGAAGGCAGAGACTGGACCGGAATAAGAAGCGTGGAGGAGTTGTTCCGGATATCTTAAGACAAAGATGCTTTCGCCGAGGTGATCGCCCACGTTGGGGTGACCTGCCTCCGTAGACAATTTGAAATTGGCGTTCGACTACAAAACAAAGATTTCGACAATGTAGACTGCGGAAAAATGGACTATCCACTGGAACGTATAAACAATCATTTAAACCAAACAAAGACACTTATTAAAAATATAAAAAATGTACAGTTAATTTTCTTCCTACTCTACATTGTCAAATGCAGTTTGTCTATACGGCTGCAGATATAGCAGATCTAGAGGAAGTTAAGAAATTTGATTACTATGTAGATACATCAAATATTTCGAGTCATAACTTCGAAAACACTAAGTGTACTAAAGTCTGTTGCATTTCTAGCAGCAGCGTAATAATGAACGTCGACTTGACACAAATCTGTCGTGACCTGTTTTTCCTCCATTCTGCCTAATTCACGACGACACTTAGACCAGGACAACTCTCCGGTTATTTATCGCGTTAATAATTCCACCGTATATTGTACGGATTTATGAGTAAAATAATTGTAATTCAGAGGAATTAAAACAGATACAGAATTACGACGAAGTTAAACATCAAAACAAATACCTAGGTATATGATCCTTAGACTACCCACTAATGTATCGAATTCTCAATAACACTGCGTTAAGGAATTCAATACGTAGAATAAATTTGGATTTTTTTTAACAATCAGATTTTTTTAACTATCAAAAAAAAACAAATAGGCACCTACTAGGTAACTATACATTAGTAATATTTTACAGAAAGCAAAGTTTGACAAATATGACCGACACCGGACATCGAAACCACGACCCTTACCGCGAAGTCTACCAACCGCATTAACAAAAAATAATAAAGTAGGTACACGTGTTTACCTATACTTCTTTAAGCTATTTTATGAACCAGGTGCGTTCTGAAAGTGAATAGAAAACAATTTTGAAATTTTAATAATACGAGATGGTGTCTAATGGTGATGGGATGAAAATTAAAATAAAAAAACGGCTCTGGAACTCAAACCCACGCCATTAAATAATAATTAGTCGGCGACCTAACCGCTAAGCAACAAACTACCTTGTGATTTGTAAGAACACTTTCTAAATTTAAAATTCTTTTAAGTGACAATATTTTCTAACCTTTATCCTGAGACAAGGAGTCTGTAGTAGGTACCTAAATATTATAATAGTGGTAATGTGCTAATTTTTAGATTTAAATTTCATCATTCCAATATGCCTTATTAGATCACCCAGTTCTTGCAAGAATAAATCTGAGTTAGTTAGTTAGTTAGTTAGTTAACCTTCTATTTACTACCGTTACGCATATCAATTTGAATGGTTCAAAATATAAAATAATAAATAATAATAGGATTGAAAGCAAGCGCGGATCCAGGGGGGGGGTTAGGGGGGTCATGACCCCCCCCCTAGGCTATGTAATCTCAAGTAGGGCAGTGATATTTATTAATAAAATCTTTATTTTGCTAGCATAATTATAATTTCATGTGGGCCATGACCCTCCCCTGGAGCAAAAGTACCATATAACAAATTTAGGAAATGACCTTTTTTTTTTTAGGAAAAGTGTAATTTCCAGATACCAAATTTTTAAGATGACCTTTTTTTTACTTTGTGACCCCCCCCTGGTGCCAAGGCTGGATCCGCCCTTGATTGAAAGGTAAGTAATTACGATTTCTCTGCCATTCCCTCCGTGAGGAATAAAATACCATTCAGAATTCATTTTTCATTTAAAATTAAACCACCAACATTATAAGTTAGTGCTTGAAAGTGAGACAAATATTGACCTCTGATCTTTTTAATGATCAGATTGGTGTTAAGTCCTTTTCAATCAATAAAAATTTATTAGTAGGTACTGTATGAACAGTTGGGATATGGTGCTGATATATTATGTATTGTAACACTCCCAAGAACGTGTCGTGCGAATTGTCTCAATTCAGGCGAGTCGATGACACACCACAGATATAATATAATAATTCATACCTAATGAACGTTTCTAATAATCCATGCGAAATCTTGACAATCATGCCCGAAGAAAAATAATGACATTCGTAGAATATACAGGACGATGCTTCATTATTTATAATATGGAATAATTCACTGCAAAACAGAAATTTAAAAAAAAATCTCATTTCGTTTTTTAGTTCTAGACCTTAATTTTACATTTCTGCCTTAGATAATAGTCTCAAAAGGATTGGGGCGATGTTCTTGGTGAATTTTGTTTTACAGATACTGTAATGAAAGGCCCATCGATTTACTTACAATTGTGCCCTATTGGTTTCTATTACTTTTCAAGTCTTGGGGGTTTGGAATTTCCCATAATATTTGAATTTATGACTCTTTGAAAAAATTAATACGTAGGTACTTATGACATAGGTAGGTACTAAACCTAGAGTTTTTTTTTCGAATTTATATACCGGCATCCCCATAAGGAATGATTTGTACCTGAGTTTAAAATCCAAATAAAATCATAAAAAAACAGTCCTAATCAAATAATAATAATGAAGAAAAAAGCTAGTATGTATAAGTACACACACCATGGACATATTTATATAGATTACGATAAATCTTCATTAACTCTAATAACTACTATAAAAACCATAAAGAGGAAGGTTTCCGAATAAGTTTACACGGATTTAAGCAAAGCATTTGATAAGGTCTCTCACGCGCTGTTGATAAAAATAATATTTTATGGAGGTTTAAACTTTTCATTGATATACCTATAATTGTTCAAAAATGCTTTATGTAGGTCTTATAATCTAAAACCTAAATAATGTTGTCCTTTACAGAATAACTAAATTAAACGGTGATTAGCCAGTAGGAAGGATGATTTTAGAGACGATTACTAAAAATCCTTATAGATCATCCTGTAAGTTGGTGTCATCCGTGCACGCAGTGGTCGTCCTCTCTCAGTTCAAAGAGCATTGAACCAAAATATTTATACCGAGGCTGACTGATTTGCTGTTGTTTATATAACGCGGTTAAAATACTAGGTATATACCTACAACAGGGTCGGGTAGGTGTGTGAATATATACCTAATTATTGCCCACTCGAAACAATGTATACATAGCACAATACACCATACCATAATGTATGCAGTCGGCCGACTAATTTGGGACTACCCGTTTTCAATGCACCGACAACCAACTCTTTTATATACATATACGCATCGCGATTCAGAAAATATCTCAGTTCCGTCAGTCGGGAAACTTCAGAAGATTCTTGGCCAACGCATATTTTAAAACAATAGGTTTATGTACTCTCCGAAATCCGGTATATAACGTAATTCACATGTTGAAATTGTTTTGGAACTAAGGTGATAAACGGACGTAGATTCTATTATCTACTATTGTCCTCTTACGAACAGGTGCAGCGTGATGTTATTTATTTTCATAACAAAAATAATGCCGTATTGTATTGTGACAACATGCGATATTCAAAATATTATTCCTATAAAATAAAAATATTACAATGTTGATGCAGGGTGAACGTCATAATGCGCTCCATACGTCATAATATTGGACCCTAAGTTATACAGTAGAACCTTTCTTAACAAACGTCTATTATTAGAAGTGATTTGCATAACAGACAAAGCAGAGACAAAAAGAAAGATTAACTTAAATTTGTATGTTAATCTCTTTTAGCCGACTGTCCACCGCTGAAGTAGTAGCTCTTTCTACGGTTTATGAATATGGTTAATTGTCCATTATTCTGCTGGCACGTGAGTGTCACAATGTGTGATCAAACCCATCTGGGGCCAATGTCGTCCGTAGAAATTAAGTTTAAAATCTTTAAAAAGCGTAAACAAGTTGTCCATCTAGAGCCCTCGACACTAACTATATTACTATTTTGAGAAAGAAAATTTAAAACATAATAAATAAATAATGCTTGAAGAGTGAAAGTGTTTGAGATTTATTTAGATTTAAAGGTAGTGACTGAAAAAAAACCGCAAAAGTGTCAAGTAGACCTAGGAGTTCAGCAGAGTAATTCACAAGAAAGTTTAGATCTAAGTGAAATATTTGAAACTTAAACTTTGCACCAAAATACTCATTTTTCTTTATCCATTTTATTTATTTACTAGCTTATACCCGTCTTGCTTTACGTTTTTGATTCCGATTGTCAGGCTTGATCGGTAGGTAATTAAACAGGTTCTAGTCTAGCTTCCCATTGCTTTGTAGACCTCTATAACTGACATAAGCACAGAAAAAGAAGAATGACACTTTTAATGTTTATTAAAATTTTGTATGAAGATCCTAAAAAATAGGGTTTTTTAATTAACTCTAAATATATTAAAGTTAATGCAGCAAATTGTATTAAAGAACCTTCTCCGGCATTTTGCACGGCTCTGTGCAGATTCATATCTGACGTAGCATTTGTATTTTGAGCGTGATGCTATGACATACGGTAAAAAGCAAAATAAAAAAACATTTCTGAATTATTATTTAGATAGAGAAGGAGGGGCTAATGCGAGTTTTATTTAATTTCCCAATTTACCACGCAACTTTCTTAATTTTTTATGTCATAAGAACCTTCTACAGATAAAAGCCAACACGACAAAAAGAATTAGTGAAATCGGTTCAGCCGTTTAGGCGTGATGCGATGACATTAAGTAAAAAGCTAATAAAAAAACATTTCTAAATTATTATGTAGATTTACCACGGAACTTTCTTAATTTTTTCTTTCATAAGAACCTTCTACTAATAAAAGCCAACACGACAAAAAAAGAATTAGTGAAATCGGTTCAGCCGTTTAGGCGTGATGTTCACATATACGATAGAAAGCAGACAAACATTTCTGAATTATTATATAGACTAGCTTTTTTACCCGTCCACAAAAAAAAGTTGTAGAATAATGGGAGTTATAGAACCTGATCTATGGAAGTTAACATACAGAGCTTTATGAAAGTTTGGTGTACCTACATAATGTATATAATTAATTGTACTTTTTTATTTGTAACACCTCATCAGCAAGAAGAAAGCGCTGCAAGTCATAATCATAACCTAGTGACTTATTCTCTATGCTTACCCCATAGTTAATAAGACAGAGTACTCGGTTTATATGTGGTGAGCTATGGCCTGTCACCACAATGTTGATTCTATTATTCTGCAATTAAGTACCAACAAAGCTTTTTATGTTCCTTATAATTAACAAATTGTCCAGGTGGATTCATACTCATTTGAAAATAATAAAATTTGTAGAATAAAATATAAATATCTACCTGTATTAATAAAAGTTTTGACTTTTTAATACAGATTTTCATTATTTTTTTTAAGAAAATGAATCTGGTCTTTCTTAAGTGAATACAAATACACTTTGACATCTTTCATACTAACCAAAGGGTTGTGTTGTGAAAGTGATAATGGCACCACCAGGACTTGAACCCATGGCCTTCAGTTCGCTGTGCAAACGAAAGTCATCAACTGATACCACCGGCTTTCCAACAACCTCTTTGTGCCTAAACTTTATAAAAAAATGTTAAAGTAAAGGCTCTCACTCACTATGGAATATATCTATAAAACTAACCATTATAAAACATCTATTGTTTGGAAGTGGTTCAGAAGAATAATATATTATTAGATGTTTTATAGAAAATTAAAACACAAAATGTATTTTTTTTTCAGTTTATTTCTGGTTGTAAATAAATGAAAACTTTCTGTTTATTTAATTTCAATTACATATATTTCAATGAATATAATACACAAAAACAACTACCATTTTGTAAAATAAAATAACATTATTTGTTAGATCTAGCAGATTAAAAATAGAAAAAAAAAATAAAAACAGAATAGAAAATACTTAAAATAAAAACAGAATATAGAAAATCATATCGACACCTTCTTTACCAAAAGCATTTGTATTCCATAATCTCTAATATAAATTAAAGTCGGGTTAGTGCGAACACTTATAACTCGAGATCGGCGGAACAGATTTTTTCGATGTTTGATTTATTGGATTCTTCTCCGCTCCGGATAACAGAATAACTAATAAAAAATTGAATAAATCGATGAGAACTTATCTAAAATACAATATTAAAGTTTGTATTCAACGGGTTTGCATCAGTATCGCCACCGACATCTGTTGGGGGAAATAGGGAGATGTCTGGTATATTGATATTTTGATAGAAACATTCAATGTTTTCCCTATTTTTCTACAGATGGTGGTATAGGTAATGATTAAAATTAAAAATATAATTTTTGATTGTACTTTTTCAAGCTTTTTTATAATTTGTTAACGTCTAAAAATGGATGGAAAATAGTATGAAATAATATAATATTAAAGTTAGTATGGAACGGGGGAGTTTTGGTGCTTTTGAAATAACTGTTTCATAATTACCACATAACTTTTGATTTTTTTACAAAGAGTAGTCATGTATGTTAGCTATGTTATGTTACCCAGCAATATTTTATTGGCTTTTGATTAAAGGCGAGACGAAGTTCGATGGGTCAGCAAGTCAAAAATAAAATTCACATTTAACAGTAGAAACAGCCCCCGTAGACAAATTCAAATTGGCGTTCGACTACAAACGAAGATTTCGCCAATGTATAGTACGAAAAAATTAACTGTCTACTGGAACATATAAACAATTATTTAAACTAAACAAAGACACTTATATAAAAAGTGGATAGTTAATTTTCTTCCTACTCTATATTGTCGAAGAATTTGTTTGTAGTCGATCGCCAAATGCATTTTGTCTAGGCCTACAGACGTGTTGTGAACAATTAATTGTGTTGTGGCACGCCAAAAGCTTATTTTTTCACAAAAAGTAACAACACAATGGTCAACGATAATGTATGAACTAAATGTATGAAACCGATGTTGCTTTTAGCGTGTCACAGCTCAACAAAACACATTTTTATACAAATTAATGAATCTGAACTCACCCAAATTGAACACATATACAGTTTTGACATCTTTCACACAAAACAATGCTTGTATTGTAAAAGTTGAAATGATGGGCACCAGAATTCAAACCAATTCACTATAATTAGGTACTGTTACCGATAGTTATTTATTTATCAAATGTCATCTAGTATTGTAACACCAGTATAATTTGATTCTTCTATCCTCATTCTAGTTAGAGTTTTGGGGGAACTATTTAACATTAATCTGTAATAAAACATTATGGAATTTAAATATAGGTATACAAAAATGAGAGAAAGTACAATTATCAAAGAATAAAACGCGACTTACCGATTTTGCTTTTTCTAGTAATAAAATGCATACATTTTAGAAATTCACTGTTATTGTATTGTTGAAAATATATTGTGATCTGTCTGTCTATCCTGTAAAAAATATAGTTACACAAAATAAATTAATGTAATTGGCTAGCTGCATTGTAATTATGCGGTTATTTTGAAACAATATTTACTCAATAATCTTTGCTTACCTGTTTTATTATTCCCAAAAATTTATTTTATATCTAAAGCCGTAGAAAAATTCAATGTTTACATTTATAGTTTGACAACAAAATATGACATAATATCCATACTAATCCATAGATTTTTGATGACATTAAAAAACTCACAGAAAACGCTAAAAAATATCTGGATAAGTGTTAAATATTATAATCGTAATTTATTAAAGAATCTATCAATTAAGATAAGTATCAATAAAAAATTTATTATTCACACATCCTAAACCTGAAAATTAAAAAAGCATTCAAGAAAAATAATCATTATTTAATTTTCATTCACATAAAAATACCGCGAATAATATTTTATGGTACCTGGCAGGACCACAGAATTCTATACAAATAAAAATCTATGGACAGGACCTCTGGCTGTCATCAATATTTTGACATAACAACAAAACATTTATTCGATTTTTGAAATTAGAATATTTTTTTATTTTATTTAACTGCTGTGTGCTGTTATATTTCTAAATAGGTAGGTACCTGATAATATTTAATTATTTATATTACCCCATATACCTACCTAAGTAATATTTACTAAATTATGTAGAATATGTAATGATTTTGGTCTTTATGTAAATTCTCTCTTCTATCTGACATTACTATGATTGCATAGTTTTTATTTGATTTGATTCTGATGTTAATTATATATTTTGTATTTTATAGGCACGGGGTTCCAGACTAAAACATTCTGTACAGTGCACAACCTAATATTAATGAGTATTCCTACAACATTCAAATCTAGATGTTTTATTATGAAGCTCTTAAAAATGTAAGTATGTAACCTCTTTTAATAAGTTATATCTTTAGATTCTAAATTATGTAATACAGTGAAATACTTAGTTTATGAAATCATATACAACGTAATCGGTTGACTATTTTATTCTTTTATTTCATTGAATTCAATGTTATTTTATTAATTTGTATGCATAAAAAATTCATGAAATGATGTTATCTGTCATTATAGGTACCTAAATCTTTTGTATTTGTTCTAGGATGAATGATTTGTCACAAACCTTGGACAGTTTTAAGAAAAGCTTCAAGTCATCATACATCTCACTGATTGCTTTCTTCAAGAATACTTCTTTTGTCATGATGAAACTCTACGCATATTGTTTTTTTAAACAAATTTTCACGGCAGCAATACCATCAGTCTTTTATTTAAATGAACATGGTATATTATTGTTTTTGCATAATATAATATATGATAAATAAGCTAACATAGTTTTGAGTTTATTTACTATTATATTTCTAAATTATTTTGTGGATAAAACAAAGGTTTTATTAAACTGATTATAATCCTGAAACCATTTAAAGATTCTCAATTATTGTCAATTTTATTTCTTTCTCTCAACAATTCAGTCAAGTTCACTGTACCTAATGATCTAATTTTAGGCAACTGTTTTACCGGCCAGTTTGTCTATGGAATGTTCATACAAATTTAAATGTTTATTATTTTACTTGCAAATCTTTTTCGACGACGACGATTTTAAGATTTAAACTTTATTTATATTTCAGAAATATAAAATGATTCAACAATTATTATTGCTAAATTATTTTATACTTATCTACATTTGAATATGATTTTATCAGGTAGCTACATAATTATTACTCATCTAATGGCTATGACGGTTTTACACAAAATGTGGCCATAAATTTTTTAAAATGTGTCAATTTTCAAAATGGAGGATTTTTTTTTCCAAAATTTTTCATTAAATCTTTATTTATTGAGAATAATAAGGTTTGAATAACATTTATATGTATAACGAATCAATCTCCAATTATTTTATAACATTTTCATACCGTAATACCAAGATTCTATTCAACGTTTACATGAGTAATTTTGTTTCCAAAAGATAGCTTTCTGTCTTTTTTGAAAAATTTGTATGAAGATCCTAAAAAAATAAAGTTTTTTAAATAGCTCTTAATATATTAAAGTTAACGTTGTCAATTGTATCTTAGAACGTTCTCGAGCAAATTTCACCGCTCTGTGCAGATTCATATCTGACGTAGCATTTGTATTTTGAGCGTGATGTTCACATATACGGTAAAGTATTGTCAAAAGCACGCAAACATTTCTGAATTATTATGTAGATATGTATACGGCACCACAGGTTATAACATATCAATAAAAAAAATTAAAAACTACAATAACGATAAAGTGCACAATAAATAGACATAGAAAATTAATAATTGAGAATTGTTAAAATAGCATGACAATATATAAGTAAAAAAAGCTGATGAAAAAAATTATTACAAATGAAGGGCAGTAGATATATCACAATTTAAAAAATAACAGCACACAAAATTACAACAATATTTCAGCATATCCTTAAAATATCAAACAGAAATGTTGGTATTTTACGTTTTATTGAAGAACGATTAAGCGTTGCAATACGCCGTGTATAATGATGTTTTAGCGTTGCAATACGCCTTGAGATAAAATTAAGTTTAGTTCGAACTAAACTTATTCGTGAATTCCAATGCTAGAACGAATACAGTCCGTCAAGAGAGGTCCCACTGTAGTTGCACTACTGTATAGTGTATTGTAATCACTAGTGTATTGCTGCTTTTTTAGGCAACGTATAATAATTCACCGCGGCCGATGTAAAAAAAATGTTGGCAGCATCGTACGGGCTCAGTTAAAAATATTCAAAAGAACCGCATTTATTGGGAAATGAAATGAGTATTATTATTTTATGATCTAGTCACTAGTGGAATTCATATTCCGGCCGCAATATGGAACATAAACACGGAATCGACCCACGGTATTATTTTTAACGCGATTTTATTTAGAATTGTTTTTTTTTATATTATGACGAATAGCAGCCACTATCCACCGTGGTGTAGAATTGTTGTAAGATCAGCGAAAAGACGTGTATTGAATGTTGCATATCGTAGCAAAAAGAGTTCTGAAATTTTAAGGAATTATCTACGCACATTGCACCAATGATGGGACAAGAAGTTTTAAAGTTTCCAAGTTCTTTCTAAAAAAAACCAGTGGGAGCGTTCTCACAACCTTCGGTATGAAAGTCGGCGGTGGAACGACCGTCTTCTACTGGTATTTCGAAGGAGGGCTTAGTGTGATAACTTTACGTTAACAACGTTCGCCATTAGGTGGTAATGTTCAAATCCCCGAAAATCATAGTAATTATGAGAATTTTCAACACGTTCAAAATGTGGAAAAATCCCATGCCTTGGGCAGGATTCGAACCTGCGTCCCTCGTTGTCCCTTGCAGAGACGGTGGGTAACCACTGGGCCAACTGGCGGAATTCCACTCATCAATAGACGTGGCTGGTAGTACAGTGGTATCAATGGATGGCTTTCGTACGTAGGTACAGCGTATTGGAGGTCGTAGGTTCGAATCCCGGCCGTGCCGACTATTTCCGCTTTCACGACACAAGCCTTTGCTTAGTGTGAAAGATGTCAAAAAGTGTTTTTGTGTTCAGTTAGCACAGATTCATAAAAAAATGTATGCTTTTAATAGTTACTTTAAAAACAGAATAACCACAGGTAATTCGAATATTATGGAGTTGCTATCAAGCATTTGTTTTAGAGATCTACGCAGTTATATCTGAAAAATTTCGTTTTTTATAGTTGAACAACACTAATGTAAAAATACTGTACTACACTAATTTTAAAAATACTTTTTTGAAAACTATTAGATATGTAAAATAATAATATACCTATATGTGATTATTTGTTTTCCGTTTCATTTTTCTACTTTCTTGTCCAGCCTATCGAAAAAAATGCTCACACCCAATCAAAATTGGACAAGTTGTTTCTCCGTGTAACGACATTCGACTTAAGTACAAGTAATAATTCTGAATAAGGTACTTAATGAATAAATCCAAGTTAATTACACTAACGAGACAGCAAACGTAAAACGTAACATTCAAATGGAAGGGCTCACAACAAACATTGAGAAACCTTCATAAATTTTGATTAGTACCGGCATTGGGGTATAATAGTTCGTGCAAATAAAGATTACTTGCTGACAAGTTTAATACAATTAGGTCAATAAAATTAGGTTTAAATTATTTGTAATTTACATACATAAATCTAATACTTAGTTATGAATAAACTAAAACAATGTAAAATAATACAATATAATAGACTGAAATAATAATTTTTCATGTATGAATAATGTTTTTTTAATGAATCTGTGTGGAACACAAACACGCTCTTTGACTATTTCACAGTAAGCTAAATGTTGTGTCGTGAAAGAGGAAGATGGTCGGCACCTGGGATCGAACCCACGACCTCCGTACGAAAGCCGGCGTCGTAACCGCTAGGCTACCAACCACTTCGATAAGAAATATTAATTAATTTAAATATTAATTTTATAAATCAATTCCATTATTATAGAATCATTAAGTAAAGACAATCATTTAACTTTGACTTGAAAATAAATCAATTTTCTACCATTTATTTTTCAGGAAACCATTCCATTTTTTACTTTTCGACTTAAATGATTAAATCGGATTTGAGGAGTTTCCAATGCTGGCTCAGTGTGATCACTTTTACTTTAAAGGTGTTCGCAGTATAAATCTAGGATTTAATTCCCGTATGTCTTCAGACAAAGCATGGACAGAATTTAACAGAGCTGTATTTCCGTTGTCTTGTAAAAATGTGATTTCATTTTCCATTTTTCAGCCCACTTGCATCTATTTTTGAAACATGTTGCCTTCCTGAACCTTTATGACCTCCACTCTTGTAATCCGTCTGAAATATGCGGTCGCCACAATAGCAACGTTTTATATCTGTGCCAGTTTTGAAACGGCATAAAGAACGTTTCAGTTTTTGTAAATACTATTTATCAGCCTTGACCTTGAATATTTTGGATAACTAAACAAAAGCTATTTTAAGATAATTTATCCTTTCGACCGTGGCTGCTTGGTGGAATATACTTCGAACTTATTTGAAACAAAATATTTAGTTTTTTCCACAATATTTATTAAGCTAACCGGTTTTCGAAGCCCGAACGTCTTCTTCGTCAGGCTAGTAGATGTTAAGTAAATTAACTGTAATTACTGTAAATTACTGTAATTACTGTAAATTACTGTAATTTAGTTAACACCTACTAGCCTGACAAAGAAGACGTTCGGTCTTCGAAAACCGGTTAGCTTAATAAATATTGTGGAAAACACTAAATGTTAACATCTACTAGCCTGACGAAGAAGACATTCGGTCTTCGAAAACCGGTTAGCTTAATAAATATTGTGGAAAACACTAAATGTTAACATCTACTAGCCTGACGAAGAAGACGTTCGGTCTTCGAAAACCGGTTAGCTTAATAAATATTGTGGAAAACACTAAATGATAACATCTACTAGCCTGACGAAGAAGACGTTCGGTCTTCGAAAACCGGTTAGCTTAATAAATATTGTGGAAAACACTAAATGTTAACATCTACTAGCCTGACGAAGAAGACGTTCGGTCTTCGAAAACCGGTTAGCTTAATAAATATTGTGGAAAACACTAAATGTTAACATCTACTAGCCTGACAAAGAAGACGTTCGGTCTTCGAAAACCGGTTAGCTTAATAAATATTGTGGAAAAAACTAAATATTTTGTTTCTTTCAAAAGCTATTTTAGCCGGAGATCTCGAAACACAAATAATGATATTAAAACTTTGCTAATAAAAAAAATAATAAAACAATATTATTATGATGTACTGTCGGCACTAAATAATACTACGATACCTATAACAACTTTTATATCTCTGGAATTATTACATCGTACAACTTTGCTAGCGAAGTTAAATAATGGTTCTTTTTTACCTTTTTTAGAAGCGAGTTTATTATAAAATAGTTCGGTGGTTTTGTTAGAAACTTAATAGAACAGAAATAGGAATGAGAAACTCATCACGAACATTCGTTGAAACTATATAAATAAAAAGAAGAAACTGGGGGTGAAGTATTAGAGAGGGATGAAGTAGAATGGGATCGGCAATGGTAGAAAATATTGAAAGAGACAGAAAGATATGAAGGTGGATTCATTGTTGCTGCTATTAATATCTACATATTAAATTCATTTATTGTTGTTTTATTTATTTTATTTGACTGATACACATCATTCGATTTGAACCGTTTATAAAGAAAATAACAACTCTAGTGTATTTATTACTAGCTTATACCCGTCTTGCTTTACGTTTTTGATTCCGATTGTCAGGCTTGATCGGTAGGTAATTAAACAGGTTCTAGTCTAGCTTGCCATTGCTTAACAGACCTCTATAACTGACATAAGCACAGAAAAAGAAGAATGACACTTTTCCAATATTTGTTTTACCGACCTCACAATATTATACGAACCTACCGACATAATTTGCAAGTTTTCATAGAGAGAGAGAGAGAGAGCTCTGTGGTTTGAATCTTAGCTACATTCCCTAATGTGTGATAATTAATTAGGCTTTCCACCCATAGAGGGTGATTTGTGCTATCTGTGAAACTTCAAAATGGAGGAATCATTTTGCAATTTTTTTCATTAAATCTTTATTTATTGAGAATAATAAGATTTGAATAACATTTATATGTATAACAAATCAATCTACAATTATTTTATTACATTTTCATACCGTAATACCAAGATTCCATTCAACGTTTACATGAGTAATTTTGTTTCCAAAAGATGGCTGACTGTCTTTTTGAGAAATTTGTATGAAGATCCTAAAAAAATAGAGTTTTTTAAATAGCTCCAAATATATTAAAGTTAATGCAGCAAATTGTATTTAAGAACCTTCTCAAGCAAATTGCACCGCTCTGCGCAGATTCATATCTGACGTAGCATTTGTATTTTGAGCGTGATGTTCACATATACGATAGAAAGCACACAAACATTTCTCAATTATTATGTAGATGTATTCATTTATTAAAATTCAATATCACATAGTACGTAGTACGTAATAAGATTCACCATATGAATAGGTACGAAACGTGGGAGAACAAAGATAATATGAGGAAAGTTTGTGGTACATATTGAAAAAGCCTTGTATTGAAAAAATGGAAATGTGAGAAAATTTAAGACTGAAATAATATGTCCTTTTCCTTTCCTTTTCCAATACGTCGATAATCAGCGAAATATCGATACATCATCTAAACCAGTAACCAGACTTAATTTTTTTCTTTTTAACAAACCCATAATTATTTGTCCTAGGACCAAGACCTCTTCACAGAAAGGTCTAGAATGAGTAACCGTCTTGGTTGTCATCATCTGCCCACACTCGCTCTGCTATAAAACTGTTGCTCAATGGTTTATCAGCTTCTAGCCGTAAGCTTTGCGTCGGTTACACAAGACACATCAAAGGTGCACGCACAATGTTTCTGGCATCGATAGGTACCCACTGCACAAACAATAACACTAAAGACACGCCCGCGTTTATGATAACAATGGTAGGGCCCCGGAGGATAATAAATAGGTAAATAATATGTAACATTAATGCTTAACCTTGTAACTGTCTGCCTACGCTACGATGAACTACAGTACTCTGATTAGTAATGAACTAACATGAAAGGTTTCACATTGCCCGGGATCGCGAGTCAATAATATCCACACATTATCAGAGGAAGTCTACAAAATTGATTTGCAATTTCTTTGTAAGATTTGTCGAAAAAAAAAATCACCCTCTCTCCAGTGATGGTCTTCACATTCAAACAGTTTTGATACTCAATTTTTTTACTAAATATCCGCTTTTTGAATAAATGCCTCAGAATAATTATGGTTATTATGTACGCTGACGCAGGCCTATTACTTCTAACATTATGTTTTCTCCCATTGGGGTCCCGAAGACCAGGAAGACATTAATCTCTAGAAGCAAACCTGTTGCATTTGGCCACAGGTTTGCTTCGAAAAGGTCATTGAAACTGCAGATGATCGAGCGCAGTGGACAGGTCTGTCTGCCTCCTATATTCCTGAGAGGGGTCAAAAGGGAGTAGGTATCTATTGATGTTAATATTATCGTACCACCACCAAGAAGTAATATAGTCTATTTGATTCCTGACCGAGAAATGCATATGAATGTGGCGAAGTGACACGACATACAATATAGTTACACCAAAGTATGATCACTGGCAAAAAATAGGATATGACCTCCCTCCCGGAAACAAAGTGGTATGTATACTTTGAAATATATTACCAGTGCCAACAGGGCAGGTAGCAACCCCTACATCTACACATACATGGTGAGTACGTGTAAGATATGTATATAATCTCACTAATACAAAAGTGATCCTCGTTGAGATTTCAAAGGGAGTCTACCCGCAAGGACCTAATATTATGGATGGATGACGGAAAATAGAAACAATAAGCGATCAAGCGATCAGAACTAATCCAATATTTTTCTTGGCATCAACTGGCTGGTGAGAATGTTGTCGATTACATGTAACACTTTTAGATTATATTCGTACGACATCGTATTAATCAGATGTCGAAAATTGGGATTTTTTTCCCAAAACGAAACAATGGGGGCGTAAGTAAAGTATACCACAACACCCGAATTCATAGTCGTTACTTGAGTATTCCCCGATACTTGAGTGCTCGTTAAGTAGCTGTTTTCATTTCATAGTCATACAAAACTTACCCAAGTAGTACTCAAGTAGCTGTCAAACTCAATTCGTCGACGAACACGACTTGAGTGTTACTTGGAAATGTCAAACGCTGCTTTTTGTAATGTATTTTGTCGTTTTCTGGCAGTTTGTGTTTAATAAACAATAAAAAAGAAATGTCCTAAAACATAATTAAAAATACATTTTGTTTTATAGCAACGCTTTTCGCCACAATAATATTTACCCCACTACTCAAGCGTTGACTTGGCGAAGTAAAGGGGTAGTGTTTGTCTATAGAATGCATTCGCTACTTGAGTATTGCATTTTACTTGAGTACTCCTCGGCCAAGTATTACTCAAGTAAACAATTATGAATAACATAATAACACGGTTTTACTTAATTTATTTTTTGTAATAATTCGATTAATACTTTTTAATACTGTTTTTTAACATTTCAGTATATTTTTAACATAAAATGATCGTTAAATATCACTACGCCTGTCAGTTTAACACACGTCTACGGTTTAACATAAACTCAAAAATTATAAACGAAAACCTAATTTTATCTTTCGACAAACCGTTCTTTCGTTCAGCGTCGCGTTCTCTTGTTTTTTTTGCGTTTTGATTATGTTATTATCTAACCTGCAAACTTTTGTATAAGTACATGAATATTTTTATCAAAAAAAACTACTCAGCAATTAGTACTAAGCCGATTCTCCAGGACCTATTATTTATTATGAAATATAAATTGATATTTTGAATTAAGATATATGTTTAAAATAAATTATGACTTAATTTATATTTATCCGCAAACCTAAATTATTAAAAAAAATAATGCCAAATAACTGGACAAAATGTGACGTTTCCATTGTTATCTGACATGACAGGCATGTTTTGTATACTTAATTATTAAATAAATATTATATTCATTATGTACTTGGCTACTCAGCAAATACATAATTTATTTATATATATAGTTTCTTCGCCCTTTTATACTTTATTAAACACAAACTGCCAGAAAACGACAAAATACATTACAAAAAGCAGCGATTGACATTTCCAAGTAACACTCAAGTCGTGTTCGTCGACGACTTGAGTTTGACAGCTACTTGAGTACTACTTGGGTAAGTTTTGTATGACTATGAAATGAAAACAGCACTCAAGTAACACAAGTAAAGGATTAGTGTTTGTCCATAGTATGGATCCGCTACTTGAGTATTGCCTTTTACTTGAGTACTCCTCGGCCAAGTATTACTCAAGTAAACGACTATGAAGTCCCCTGACGTTTAAATGATAATACTATACTGTAAAAATATAAGATAATACTATACATGTTACACGTTTAGATTATATTCGTACGACATCGTAGTAATCAGATGTTGATAATGGGGATTTTTTTCCCAAAACGAAACATTGGGGGCGTAAGTAAAGTATACCACACACTAAGTCCCCTGACGTTTAAATGATAATACTATACTGTAAAAATATAAGATAATACTATACATGTTACACGTTTAGATTATATTCGTACGACATCGTAGTAATCAGATGTTGAAAATGGGGATTTTTTTCCCAAAACGAAACATTGGGGGCGTAAGTAAAGTATACCACACACTAAGTCCCCTGACGTTAAATGATAATATTATACTGTAAAAAATATAGACCGTCGGCAAAATTGGGTTTGCCGCATTGAAATTACAAGAATAATAATAATATATTCACACTATTGTTATTTTTGTGTTACCACATGTGATCGCCATACAATATTGTTTTACTCATCACGCCGTATCCCCTAAGGGAGCAGAAAGAAAAGACTGCCACATAATCTTTTCTATCCAGACACTACATATCTACTATATTTTAATATTAAATTCATTTTTCTAATTTTTACTATAATGCATCTTCCTTAGGTTTAAATTAATTCTTCTCATCGTTTTTTTTTTTCAACTAATGCCTCCGAAGGCTGTAAGGAATCTATATATTATTTATTTATACGTGAAGGAAAAACTTTGCGAACATTTTCACGAAAATTGCGCGGACGGAGAAGTATGAAATTTCGCACACTTGCGGGTGGCGAATGCCAATTTTTTTTTTAATTATGTAGGTTTATAAAATACCTACAATCAAATCAATAAATATTATTTTGATCCTTTAATATGATTTGCACGTTCTATCATTAAATTTATAATATTCGTATACAATACAAAACTATTTAAACTATCAGTTATACCGGAAATAAAAGGGGTATTCCAAACAAATATACAAAACTATGGTAGTAATTCAGTTCATGAGCGTTTAAAAAAAACCAACGTCATTAACCACGCATAATTAAGAAAGACCAAAATATGAATACAAAAGGCATTTGTGCTGATTGTCATTAATAATATTCAGACAATACGTAAAAGACTTTTACAACGAACCAATAAAACAAAACATGCATCACATTGCAAATTTTAGAAAACGCATAATCGGTCTTGAGCAAAAATTTCAACAGTAATGAATGTGAGTACTTAGTGGATTCTAAACGATTTGATGCATAATTTGAATTTTTTACCAAAAATTACACTAAACTCATAATTATTTATAACAGAATATCTCTGTATTTGTAAATCAAAGACTGGCTTTCCCTTGACACTTCAATCGATAAATAATAATGAGAAAAAAAAAAACAAAAGAAAGAAAAGAATGAGGAGATAAAAGAATATGGAAAATGTCACGTAGTAAGGTAGGCTCAAACAAAAGAAAACAATTATTACTGTTATCGATCATTATTGTGTGTTGTTTTTCTTTTCTTTTATAATATAATATTTCCCATACAAAGAAAAGGCAGACGCCTTTCGAGAAGTTAGTCTGACTAAAGTAAACATCGTTGCAAAAATAATATATGGGCAAATCTGCTATATTAAAATCAGTACGTATTTCGTTGTTCGTCAATTGTAAACGTTGTCCGTACAGCTCACGCGATTTCGTTTGAATTTTGACAACTGATTGGCAACGTAATCAAAAGAAGTTGATGGCTCGTATAAGAACTTGAGCTTGAGAACACAAAGATGTGTGTTTGGGGAAGAGTAAATAATGAGAATGGTATTCCAAGGATACCGTGAAAATTTGGCTATTCAGCACGTGAAAAACTACCATGAATGTTCTGATTGTAATTATTTTTATTTTATAAAAGGTTTAGATACAAATTCATACAATTTTTAGAGCCAAATTGTGTTTGTGAATACTTATACTATTCAATCTCGTACATAATTTAAATAATGTGTTCAATAAATGTAAGACGGAAAAATGTCAAAAGGTTATGCTATAATAAAATTTCTTGTCCTTATTAACTAGTAATAGGTTGGTAGACTAGTTTTGTGCGGAAGTCGTGGGTTCCGAACCAGGTGAGATCCCAGGTGCCGACCATCTTCCTTTACGACACAAGCTTTAAGTAGCTTACTGTGAAAGAGTCAAAGAGTGTATTTGTGTTCACTTTGAGTGAGCACAGATTCATTTTTGTATATAAAAAAAAAGAAGTTTTAACGCGTTTTAGCCTCAACTACCACCCTGAGGGCAACAGGAGACGCGGTAGACCCTTCCAAGCCATAAGAATACGAGGCATATTTTCGGGGAGAGCAATGGGAATAGAAGGGTACAGGGCAGCATGGCGAGGACTTACATATTATGCTCCATCTATATAAGAAATTGATGAAATTGATTGTACATCTTATCATTGTATTATTATAGAAAAGTCTCATTCGTTATTGTATTATTTATAAGTATAAGGAAAAAATTTACTTTACTACAGTTATAATTGCAAGGATCAGCAATGATTAAAATCGAATAAAAAGTTTGTTGTTACAAGATAAGAAGAATGTAGAAAAAAAAAATCCTGTCTTCTAAATTTTACACAATGGCGGCAACAAAGCTCCGGTGTCCAGCTAGTATCTATATACAGGATGACTGGTAATTCGATACATTCCTTGAAAGGTGTCATATGTATACCAAGTGTATCATACTTTTTTGGAGTAACTCCCTTAGAAAAATACCAATTAAAAATGAAAATAACTGAGTTGTGATTTTAAAACATTGTATTTCAGAGATTTTAGATATTTTCTTCTTGATTTTAACTTCAACCATTCCTGTCTTCTTCAGATTTTATAAAAATAATAATAAGTTTATTAATTTTTATAACATTTACAATGAAACAAAATAAAAGCATACAAAGAATATATAAAAGTGGTTTTGTTTTGCCACCTCACTAGGCATAGCCTGTATCGAGGTTGGCAATTTAATTAACTAATTCAAAACATTAAAACATAAAATATTGAATAAAGAAATGTATTGAAAAAAATGTATCGTTAGTTTCCAAAATGGAGTACTTTGTTCACAATTTTCAGTTTTAGGTCAAAAGGTGGAATTTGAAAAAAAAACAAAAAGTTGAATAACTCGAAAACCACTGGCATTTGACCCCTGGTTAACGGGAACAAAATTGTTGCACATTTGCTCTAGTATAACCCCTTTCAAGGAATGTATCAAATTACCAGTCACCCTATATATTAATACGTGAGGGAAAAACTGGAAAAACACTACTGTGATGTTATGTATTTGTTACTCACACACACACACTTCCACAGACTACTTATAGGGAGCATCAACTTCGTAGAGAAAAAATGTAAAATGAAAAGCGCCTCATAATGGGCGCAGAAAGCTTTTTGAAGGCTGTATATTCAAATGGAAGGTGGAGCTGAAAATGGCGGGATATACATTAAGAATAAATAAATATTGTTTGTCTTTAATAATAATAGAATAAACTTTCTACATATCAACATTTCAAATTTGACGTATCCATGTGATTGTTTTTTAAAGAAAATTGTGAAATAGCGCTCACTCAGTCTTTGAAAATCATGTTCAAATTTATAATTTAAATTAGTTATGGTCGAATTTCGAGCACTGGTCGACCTCTAGTGAGAATAATAGCTAATGTTTCGAGCTGAATTTGGCTGGCTTCATACAATGTTAGCGGAACACATCCGCCTACTACTTGTGTATTGTTGACACACTTAAAAGGAATCGAAACACGTCTTCATACAGACACAACCATTTTCCATAATGTATACATACCTGTTATAGATACTGCTTTATATTGTACTGTCGGGTAGTCGCCGCCTAATGGCTTTCCTATTGAACTTTCTATCGGTTTTCATTTCCCGACAGACGTCAAAACAAAGCCAGTCGGCCTTGACTGTTATTAATAATACATAGGTCGAGTCTATATTGTTGTCGCGAGGTAGGCAGCTAGTTAATAAACAGGTAAAAACATTTCACAGAGTTATTATGCTCAATGAAGAGGTTACCCGAGTTCACGCATTTCTAACATTATACCATACCTACAGTTGACAATAATAATCATTATTGAAATTTACAACTAGGTTTAAATGAAAATGGAGTCACACATATTAATTTTTGGATAACATAGAAAAGCTTTTTATTGATAACGAATTTATTTACACCATTCCGAGATATCCGAGTTAAATGGTAAACTAAGTTTAGCAATACTAAGACAACCTAGATTCAGAAAGTCTACAATAATTTGGAGGTATCAAAAAGCGTATGTCACCTATCAGAAAAACGACTCAATTGGGATGCAAACTCGGAATCTATTCTCTAAAAAAAAGCCTAGCCCAAGAGACTGACTCACGAATCCCTGGTATTCGATCGATCCCAGGTTAATAACCTAATAACCTAACCTTGGAAGTGTAATAAAAAATCCAGTCTCTTATCCGAAAGGATATAAATACTGAAACGTATAAAATTAAAAGATATATCTATCCATCAAGTTAGTATTGCCAGCAATCGGTCACTCATGCCCCTATGCGGTATTATGACATATTATAGAGACTGACAGATTGCTTATAATTTGACTGCCGATTACTACTTCTTGACACTTCTAATATAATAATGACAAATTGCCAATTAACGAGTAGGTATAATAATATATGACAAAGACAGGACATTGATGTTGCCTAAATCAATCAGCACCCAATTTAGTACTGGATCTTAATCCAATAGGTACTAGGTATTTTTGACAAACAGAGTTGTTATCACACGGGAGGTGTCGGGGGTTCCACCTCCGGTATTTGATATTTATAATGGTTGAATGGAAACATCCAGACTTCCTCACATTGCATTGCACGGTTATCCTCTCCAAGGCAGGCCACCAAAGAAGTGAAGGGACAACTGGGAGTCGACTTCGCAGGAGGCTTATCCCACCTTTTGAATTACAGACCACCAGGCCTTAGTGAAGAAGAAGTATTTGATGAATTTACAACATTAGCTGGATAAGGAAAACTTAAGACGATTAATGAGTGAAGATCTTGTACGCTGGTGCGTAATGTGCACAATATAGGTAGGTATGTGCGCATGTGGAGTGCAGAGCGAGGGGTCCAACAGGAGGAGCTAAAATAGCCGCTTCCAGACATAAACATGACCGGGAGTGATCCGTCCCGCACGCGACTACGTAACTGACTCTGGCGCATATCGCACAGTATAGCAGTAATAACTATTAGTCGTGCGTACAACTAAACTCAATACAATAATCGTCACTATGCGAACCACTTAGCAGCATTATCTCACACACGCACAGAGCTGCTTTCATGTATCTATAACAGTAAGCCATTGTTCCTGGATCGATATTACAACGTCAATAATTATTATTATAAACAGCTGTATTATATAAATATTAAATATGCAAAACATAGTACTAACTTATAAATACACGCCAGACAAGGAACAGCTCGATGGGCATTATAACGACAGCTGATAACGCATCTAACGTTATTAATATTTAACGATATTTATAAATAATAGTTGAATAAAAATAACGTATATGTCAGGTAATATTAGCCGAATGAAATTACCAAATTTTGGAAACGCCCTTTTTTAGGAAAAGTTATGTTTCAAGATAGCAAATGTTTAAAATAGCTTTCAGCTTTTAATATTAACGTTATTTTCAATTAACGAAATGGCTATAACGTTTTTGAATTTAAGCCGTTAGTCCCATCTCTACTGAGAATCCTAAACTGAAGACCGTGTGATAAAAGAAGAGGTGTGGGCGGATGACATTATCCCTGTTGCGGGTTGAAAGCGGAATAAAATAGAGCGGAGTGGAATGGTAGAGGCTTATATCCAGCAGCGGAGAGATGGCACGCAATACATGCATGTGCTTACTGTATTTATGTTCAGTTAAGAAGAGCTCAGGATGACGACGATGATTTGCGGATTGAATTACTCCCTAGCGGTCTGCGGTAATAGTGTGGCCAGCTCTGCTATTTGATTCGAACATCAGTAATGAAATGTTAGATTCATTAGTTGTTACACATTCGTTAAGGTCTAGTCCTCAAAATTATCACAAGAATCTATCATAATTAGAACTTTGTGCACCAACAAAGCCAATAGGCGACAAATATGAGACATTAACAAAAATGGATATATTCATATTCTGGCGACAAATACATGCAGGAGTCGCATTCTTTAAAATTGGTTGCTGTCTTGTTCTCAATAATTACCAACTTTTATCACTATATTTCTTTAATTATTAAATATCTACTTGTTGTATACATGACATTTTTCGATATGTTGAACATGTCGAGAATTCTCATGAATAGGAGTTTCGGAGACTTAAACATTACCACCTAATGGCGAACGTTGTTAACGTAAAGTGATCACAATAAGACAGCCTTCAAAATAACAGTGGGAAGACGGTCGTAATTGTTGACGGACGTTCAATTGTTCAATCTGTCTATTTCATGTCTCAAAATTTGACTCAAAAAATGCAAGAATCGGAGAGGGACATGATATTTACCTACATAGTACATAGGTACTAAGATGGGGGTTTTTATAGTATTTGAAAGAACACAATTAGAGTTGTCAGTAAAGGTTATAGCTAAATTTAACGTGTATAGTTTATTTCTGCAGTAGTGTACTCCGTGCAATGAGTATTCGTTGCACACACAATACGAGCTATGTGTAAATTTTTACTGTACTCAATTAAACTTCTACAACCATTATAGACTAAGAACCGGATTTCGATTTTTCATACTCTCATCAAAAGGTGGCGTTACTCGCGTATAAATTAGAGCATGATTTGTTGAATTTGTGTCTCATGTTTCATTAATTTTGTCCACATTGTTGTTTCATTAATTTTGTCCTCATGTTTCATTATTTTAACCACGTTGGCGCATAATATAGACTGCCAAAACAAAAATACTGATCCGCCATTCTCATCAAATAATAGTAGTAGCACACCCTGGTTATTCACTAGTTTTTTTTTTATAATATGAATTGCACGTAAGTCTGATTTTGCATTCGACAAAATTTTACATGACTCATATTCTCTATGCAAATTCGGTGTGACGTAAGCATACGTACTAGAAGCTTAACGCACACGCTTCTACGTCACTCAATTATTGTGGGAATCAATCTCGTCCACGCGTACATTTTTTGCAGCGGAATACACCTACCTAAATCATACGCAACGTAAAAAAAAACTGCTTCCGGTTTATGAAACAATTTCAGAGAATTTCCTTGTAAGAAGGTAGGTACCTACTGATATTCCAATCGCATGTAATAATGTCGAGTGTATTCGATACTTTAAATCTCAAGCTAAGTCAGAGAATGGTTAAGTGTTAGGGTGCGTTTACACCAAGCGAACATAGAACATGAGCTAGAAATAGAGTACTTTCTTTTATCGCTGGTATTGGACGCCATGGAAAAAAAACAAAGCGCAAGAACTAATTAATGGGCAATGACAGCTTACGCGCGTTATTATTTCCTTGGTGACCATACCAATAATCAAGAAAATCTTACAATAATAATTCGAAAAATTTGATTTTATTGGAGCCTATTCTCGCAACAACATCATATACAATAACGTACCGTGTTTCACATACGACTTATTTCCTACTACACCGCCATCTCTTGGATTTTTTTTCAAAGTTACGCAACTATAGAGGAATAATTTATTATTTTTATTAGGTACAAACTTATGACCCGTCGAACTTCATTCCGCATCCGAATCAACGTTATTTTACGTAATGCAATAAATTATTAGCTAAATTTAATCCAGTTTTTATGTCGTAAACTGTATTCATGTTGAAATATTATTTTTATTCTGTGTAAGGTCGAAATTCGACAAGCGGATCAGCTAGTATATTATTTTCCTGTTCTGACTCTGAGTTCGTTGTTATAAGCTCTGCCCTTACGTGTTGTCAAACTAAATAGAAGTTTCTGAGATGTACAATTCCTCGAAGAATATTGCATATTATACCTTGGATTGATATCATCAGAAATTCCGAGGTAATGAATAAGACAATTGTTTATAGAGAATTGTTGACGAACATTTAATTCAAGATATCATAGATACCTTGGCCACGTTTTCAGAGACGGCAACTACTCGCTACTCGAACTACAGGTCCTGGTTGTCTAACTCTGCAACATAATGGGGTAAATCTGGAATCCAAGGCGTAGAGGAACTGTCTCATGCAGATAAAGACAGGGAGGCCTTTGCCCATATGATAGCCAACGTCGGGAGAACCTGACTGGGCACTTCAAGAAGACATTCCTAATGGTTCTTATGAAGGGACACTAACACAGTCACACGCGGCGCTCACGTGTTTCTTGCGTCTATATCCTAACTAATACACACACGCGGGTCATCATTAGTTTGCGATTGGTATACCTAGGTATTCCGCCGTCTGTTTATATCGGTGCGTTTGTAGAAGAGAAAAAACTTGGCTGGATGCCCACCTTCCGTCTCTCTCCAACTCATGAACCCTTCCAGATACATCCAGCGAACTATATCCCGACTCTTGATTTTTATCGAGTTGATAATCTGGAGAGGAAACCAATCTAAAAAAACTGAACTCGTTCAAATATCATACTTCGTAAACTGTAAATCTTTTAGATAAGCCATTCGACACATTAACAAAAATAGTTTATATGTGTAAGTAAATGAGAGGCTGTTGATTGGTTAAGGCTACATCATTTGATCCACAGTTTGCAATGTTAGATATACAAGTTCCACAAGTAATCAATATAGTTCAACAATTTTCAGAGTATAGTTCTTTTCAACTTAGAATGTTGTATTTTTTATTTTCTTGTTGCAATGAGCCCATGATATTTTGAAAATAACGAAAAATCGCTTCCTGAAATGACTATGACGAATTTGTTTCTTCCTGCCAGAACATTTTCCAATTTTAATGACATCCTACGGACAACTTTCGTACGTAAACTGAAAGAAAATCTACGATGCTTGGCTTTTCCTTGAAGTCACATATGGCTGAAAGGTGTTTCACAACGTTCTAATTAGGTATATCTAGATTCTTGTGACCTTTTTTCAGGACTAGATCTTACAGAAAAAATAACAACTAATGACTCTAACAATTCATTACTAATGTTCGATTTTTAAATGGAATGTTGAACATGTTGAGAATTCTCATGATTAGGAGTTTCGGAGTCTTGAAGATTTTACCACCTAATGGCGAACGTTGTCAACGTAAAGTGATCACAATAAGCCAGCCTTCGAAATAACAGTGGGAAGACGATCGTAAGCCCGTAGTGGTTTGTTCCATTTAAAAATCTAACATAGTAATGAATTGTTAGAGTCATTAGAATTAGAATCATTAGTTGTTATTTTTTCTGAAAGGTGTTTACCAAAAGAAATATCCTATGCATTTAATTGCGAGATTTAGGTTGACTGATAGAAGATAGAAGTCTCATATTTTAGTATCAGCGATCCAACCCCCCTGGGTCGTGGGCTTGATCTCAGGTGCCGAGCATCTTCCTCTTTCACGACACAAACATTGAGTAGCTTACTGTAAAAGAGTCAATTGGCGTATTTGTGTTCACATGGAGTGAGCACAGATTCATTAGAAAAAAACTCAAAACAACAACAATACTTCCTTCAAGAGCCTACTTGGGGGTATAGGAAGACAACAAGAGCCCTCCCCTATGCTCGATCTTACAGAAACAAAGAAAAGAAAAAAAAATCAGAACCAATGAATTTATATCACATCGAATAGATAATCAATTTGTGGCGATTATGTAGGTAGGTATATGAGTGTGATGTCCAACAAACAAAACGTATCGCCACATTTATCTTCTAACTGGATGGAATGCAATTTTCTCAACGACACGAAAACATTCGATTTGGGAATGTGCCAGAAATGGCGCAGACTCGCCCGAAACACCACGGCCGTTAATGAGGGGATCAGCTCCGATACGTCTTCAATCGGCGTGGCTTGTGTTCGATGGAACGGACATCTGCGTCAAAAGAAACCAAACAGTAATTAGACAAAAGGTCAAGACGTTTCCTTGGGTCATCGTCATCTACTATTATTACTCCGCATACGATCTGATAAAATCTTTCCCAGAGGCTCGAAGAGAACATAGTGCGTGTACGTAGATATTATGTAGGTACACGACTTTGATGAATGTGACGTGTTTACTATTCACGTACGTGTCCTGGGGTATTTTGATAAATGTCTTCAATTTATCATTTTATTCCATGTACGAATTTAAATACCACTTTCTCTTTTGCATTTGCCAGAGCAACTTATTCGTTTTCCAAATAATCTTGTGGATTTAGATCACGTATACCGACCTCGGTAGCCTAGTTGTACTAGCGTGGACTTCAGATCCGAGGTCCCGGGTTCGATTCCCTAAGTGTTTTTTCACTTGAAATTTCTACCCGGGGTTGGCCTGTCTCAGATTGGACGGGACCGGTTGACTGGAAAAAATTGCCTCAGACAATAAGTTTCGCCGGCTATATTGACACCTTTGTATAGAAAAGTGTTATATTATTATCTGTGTGAGCCGTTGAGTCGTTTGAGCGGATGGACCCGTTAGATCTGTGTTGAGCCGATGACCCGAATGATCTGTTCCAGCTGATGACAGGCAGGATCACACGTAAGTTCTGTATGCTTTATACATGAATTGAATAGAATTATCGTTTGTACTTATAGGTATATACACAGAGATCATATTCTAAAAATATATTGTGTTTTATTACTGGCAAGTGTCACATTTTTTTTAAAGTCCATTACAAAATAATCAATCAATCAATCAATTCTCCCTTTTCCACCCCACTCAGGGGCATAGGGAGGCAACAAGAGCTCTCCATTGCGCTCGATCTTGCGCAATGTTTATGACCTCCTCCCACACCATGTCCCTCAGCTCTGCTTCGAAGGAGCGGAACACAGTGTGAGAGGGTCTTCCTCATCTTCGGGACCCTGATGGGAGGAAGAACAGCGCTCTCCTCGGCCAACTGTCATTCGGCATCCTTAACACATGTCCCAGCCAAGTCCATCTCCTCCCCACAATGGTAGAGGTGATGGGCTCACGCTGGGTGCGCCGGCGTATAGCGTCGTTCGTGATGCGGTGGATACTACAATAATATTAAAGTTACACAATTCCAAAATTAAGAACGAGAGCACTGAACAATATTAATAGAATGTATACATTTACTATATTTACTTTTTTATTTCAGTTAACACTTCACAAAAATATATTAATATATACACGTAAAATGTTTACTTGCGATCGATAGCTTGATCATATTAGTCCCGTGAGCAGGATCACTGACTCGGCTCAATCCTGACCCGGGCGGTTCGGGTCGCTCCAAAGTGATCCGTTATCCGTGACTAGGAACTGGATGTCCATCAGGCAAACGTCAAATGACGTCACTCTTTTAATAGTATATTTACCCCTTTCGTTTTACAATCCTACTCAACAACAGAGAAACAATATTCTTCAAAAGTTCAAAGCAAATCATTTAAAAATCGAAGCCAATGCTTCTATAGAATGTTGGTTCGTTGAATAAAATGATCTCTCTAAAATAAAAAGTCAATAAATGTATAATAATTTGAGTTTATCTTTACGTCTTCTAACTATTTTCAAAAACTTATCAATTTAAGATAACTTTGATGAGATTAACTTATCAAATTAAGGTATTCGGATAGCCCTTAAGGAATTGCGCTAAGTCGTACTTTCTGGGACATCCTGTACAGGAATATTGCTGGAATAAAAAAAAAGTTCACTGGGTTTGTCGGAAAAGCACGAAAACTACACGACATAACGTACCTATATCTAATATGAGGCAAAAGATGATTAATTCAAATCTGTATGTCTATTAAGAGGAGACGTGTAACGAAGATAGATTATTTAACAATAGCAGATCTAGCTGTCGCCGTTCGCAAAGTTCACTTGGCGAATGAGAATGAAGGTCCCAGACATAATTAACTCAGACGACAAACGCAGCAGCGGATCTCTCGATGGAAGATACTGGTTGACAATACTGGGAACAAGATGCAGTCAGTATAATAATATTAGCTTAGTGAAATATAATTATTATTCATCATAGTATTACATATATGACTTTCTCACCGTTTCGACTAATTAGGTATTAGATTTTTAATTAAACAAACCGCAACTCTATAATAATTAATTATAATGATCGGTTTTGAGCTGAATTTGGTTTATCCAGAATATGTCGCACAGCTCTGACATCGCGAAGTCTTGATTAGGATTAGAGATGGGCATTATAACGATAGCTGATTAAAATATGTATGTATATAAGATAAATAAAAATAACGTATCTAACGTTATTCATATTCAACGATATTTGTAAATATTTGTATATATTAGTTAATAATAAGGCCTATACTCTCATTTACTTGACAGTTAATATTAGTTGAATTAAAATATTAGGCTTGCGATGATTTTACTCAATTACCTTTTTTGAAAAATCTTTCCGGATACCAAATTTTCGGAATATTCGTCATTTACATAGGTTTGTGAAATAAAAAAGCTTTCAGCTTTTAATAATAACGTTTTTTGCAATATTAATGAAACTGCTATAAAGTTTTGGAATTTACGCCGTTATTCCCCATTGCTCCCATCTCTAGGGAAGTTGCACTAATGAAGAATTGCTTTGAAAATATTTGGAATATATTCAGACACTATTTGTTATTCGATGTGTATGAAAAAAAAAATTCAAATTATCGTTTATAATTATTATTTTGATGAATAAAATCGCAAATTTCACGCCCCTTTTAGAAACGCTCTGTGATTGGTCAATCAAAGTTGTGACGTCACTACATACGATATTGTACGAAATCTCAAATCCTTCATACATTTTACATGCGTTCCATACTAAAGTCGTCGCTAAAGTTGTGTTGTGCTGTTGAATTATTGTGAAAAATATAAAGAAGTGTTTTCCTTTGGTTGCAAACTCATATACTTTAAAATGGTTACATGCAAGAACAATCTGATAATTTACCTAAAATAGACTCTTTTATGTTAGCAACATATGCATCAAACACAGATTTATCAGTGCAGAATTACGGGGAGCTAAAGCTGCAATCCAAGTTATCTTAAATATTAGAAGCAGTCAACATTCCAATGTTTTATTCACATTACTACTTTGAAATATGTATTATAATTTTAATTAACTACCTGACCACTTGCATCTATAGTTCCCTTTATTTTTTTAAGATAGGTATATAGTACATTCATGCTACATAATTATTTTTACAGTTCCTCGAGAGAAAATTATGGTGAACATGCCATTGGGTATGTTCAAGTAAAGAGAGATGGACCCTTGGTGGCTATTCTCGTAATCCATCAGTATCAGTTTATGTTTAAAAACTGCAGTCACGGACCTAAATGCGTTCGAATTTCAAAAAAAATGTATGAATACAAAATAATTATAAGAACGCGGTCTAGTCCAATCCGTCATTTTAAGAACAAATTTCAGTCAAGTTCGAATTAAGAACGCTACGAGAATACCCCAGCTTATACCACAGCAATATAAACTGGTACTAGAACTCAATTGATTGTTTAAAATTTTGACTCTTTTCATAGCACGACACCATTTGCGTCGTATTAAACAATCACCTGGAACATGTAAAAATATTTTGTTTGGCGTTGTAAATGTGGTATTTTTGCATCTTGGCACTATACAATACTTGTAAGACATATTTTTGCTAAAACTTTTATCGAAATACAAAAAAAAAAATCAATTATTACACGCAACAGAAAACTTAAACTCACGAGTCTAACGTACTGACCATAGAATAAGAAGTACTACCGCATGTCTCAAGGTGTGTTATGACGTCACGGGGGTGTGGTTTCAACTTACCATCTTTTTCGCGCCGTTATGAAATATTCAAACTTCAAACTTTGATATCTCGAAAACAAAAGATTTTTTTTCGAAATGAAAATTGTCAAAAGTCTTTATTTATCGATACCTTTAATTATATTTAAAAAAAAAATTATGTGCAACTTCCCTATTAGGATACAATGATGTCGAAATCAGAGTTCTTACGTACCATGATACGGAAAATGTGCTATCGGTTGGCCTTTTTGAGGTCGTTTACATATCGGAAACATATTAATATGATGATTCGACACTATCTCTATTTCTGGAAATAATGACAAAAAAATATTAGAAATATATACACACACAATTATTAAAGACTTGCCGTTTTAGTTTCGTCCAGTAAAAATCCTTGTCAGTCAGATGTCAGCGATGGGTGTATGATAGGGGGGTGATTTGCTCGACAGAAAGTCGTACACTCTTTTTGGTAATGTCTCCAGAAATAGAGTAGGTACAAGTTTCTACGCCTTGACTACCATCCGGAAAGCAATACAGAAGAAGGCGCAATAGACCCCTCCAAACAGTCTGAAGATTGATAAAAAACTGATCTTCAGGATGCTTGTGTAGACTTGGATTAGGCGCTGATATGTGCATGGAGTCCATATACACCATAACATAGTCGAAAAAAAAATACTAAGGTAATAGAATAATGAAAATAATATAATAAAAGGTAAGTAATGACGTGGGCCGATCACATCGATTCAGTTTTCAAGGAAAGAAAGATCTGTACCACTAGAATAAGTTTTCGAGATCGAATATCGAAACGATCATCGAAAGATTTCCATACAAAAATGATCGAATGATTCGATCGTTTGATTTTCGAACACTATTTGCACGCGGTTATTAGCGTGCAATTAACTTTCAATTAAACTCATACTAGCCCCACAGATTGAAACGAAACATGAGAAGCTAATACGCTGTTTTATGAAGCAAACTGTTTAGTTAGACTTATTCTTGACTGAAAGGTAAAAAATGTTTGCACTTTTCCCCTAAAGAGGCAAAAATGGATATAAGCACGGGTCAAACACACGAGGAAAATATTATTTACGTACCATATTCCCGCTCTCATCTACATACAATATCAAGTTCACGTGAATGAGTTAACAACGGCTGACACCTGACGTAGGTGCGTGATATTTTAAACCTGGTTATTTTTACCTGCGCACACTTAACTCTTTCAACTAACGGCGACGTTTGCCAATAGACGGATACTAAGGAAATCATTGGCTACGGATAGAGCACTCGTATTAAGGCAGGTTATGTTATGAGCTTTCAGACCGTAATACAAAGGAAAATCTAATTACTAATATTATAAGTTACATTTTTTCAGTGCTCGTCTTGTTTGGTACCCAAACTACGCTTTATGACACTAAACGTTAAGCTTTGCTTTGTTCCTTTCGCGCTTTCATTATTTAACTGCAGGCAGTGAAATAGAAAAACATAGACTGCTTGATTTAAAAACTACGATCAGTGGAAAAAATAGCTTAGCGATAGAAAATATTACGATCAAGCTGTCATCGAGATAGTTTAACGCAAGTCGCTTGATTGTGAGCTGATCTCTGTATATTTTGACCCGCCATGTTGGATTTTATGTCAACTGACAGCTGTTTCGATTATACAAGAACGCTTTTTGTAATAAATACACTGTATTTGAGTTTGTTTCCCTTCCAATTATGTGCACCCTTCATATTTAGGTCTATTGTATTTTGGTTTATCATATCAATCATAGAAACTTTAAACAAATAAAGCAAATATGCATTCCCGTAATCATTCGAGGGCTTACAACCATGATGCACCAACTAAATTTATGATAAATATAATGACGTTTTGAAGTGATCAAAGATTCAAAGAGTACTTTTAAGGTAGGTACAAATATTAAAATTGAAGTGATCAAACGTGAATTGGTTCATTTTGGTTGAAACATAAAGGTTTCGTATGATTTAATAAGGACTTAACTATATTTTGATATAAAATAAATAATAAAAAATAAGCTACCTATTCTGGATCAATAACTCGTTCAAATCTGACAGCGAATATTGGTAGTTACCACTCGCGTTGCCCAGTTACTATTTTGTTTGTTTACAAAAAAATTTGTGAAATGTCATATTCATACATAACAAACGCGGATTAAATATTGTTTTATAATTGAAGTAAAAACTGATCAGTGACTTACAGGTAATCTTACGATTAACGATTTTTTATAAGTGAGACGGTTTATGTTTTGTACTAGACTCAAAGAATAATGCATTCTTAATGTTACGGCCGCTTTTCTTTCCAAGGAAAACATACCATTATGGTTAAGCTACGGCTACACTATGGCCCATGCTGGTCCAGGATGGCCAAATAGTGGCTCTGGTCAAGCATTGGCCCATAGTCTAGCCGTGGCTTCATGTTTTCCTACGAGTACGGTGCTGCTATGAACAGCGGTGAATGTGGCAGTTTAGAACATTCATAATTATGACAATGTTTTTTTGTTAATACGGTAACCATATGGACAATGTTCTTAACTGTCATATTCTTAGGAAAACAGACCATAATAAGGGTTCAAATTATTTATATACGCATTATTTAAACTGGTGAAAAAGGCAGTTTACGAGAAAATGAATTAAAGATGAACTTAAAGAAAACACAGTTTCACGTTCGCAAAATTTCATTGAATCTTAAGCTACGTTGTTGAGTGACTCCTATATGCCTTTTCGTGAATACACCTAGGTACAGCAGAGTTAGGAATGTGGGATTCCGAGTCAACAGATAATACATAATATTAAGAAGACGATCCACGCACAATAACAATACATTCAGAGTAGACGGACGATGTTATCGTCTCTAATACAAACCGCAAGAGTTTAGTGGTAGGAAAAATCATATTTTAACGTATTATAAATACACACAATAATAAAGATTCGCAATAATATTTGCAAGTTTTTTTTAATAGCTCTAGACCGCTCCGCATTCCGATGATGCCGACATTGACGCAGCTCACCTGTCTTCTCCGGGGGAGTATTTTTAAAAAGATTACGCAGCATCTTACATGTATTATACAACATACAACACTGTAATACTCATCATATTTTAAGCCTCATTACATCTATTACTAAGTGATTTTTACAAATGATAATATGTATATAAAGAATTTTAAATATTGTGTAATGTATAATCACAGCAGTAGTTTTATAGATATAACAGAAGGTTGAATTCTGTCATTTCTGAGACTTTAAATTACGCGCGTTGTTATTGCCTTGGTGACCAAGTAGATCAACGATCAAGAAAATATACTCTCTTATACAGCTCTCGCTCTATGTTCGTTTGGTATAAATGCACCCTAAGACCACTTACAAATTAACAATTATTATAAGCAAGTAAAATATACAAGGTCTCTTATCCAACTGTCGATTTGTTGAACAGAAATTATTTCTCGAGACAGATCGGCAGTATCAAGCCAAGATACGTGAGATTTATATGGCCAGGTCTACATTTTAAACGGTTTTTCAAACTTTGACGACAAAAAACACCAACTTAGAGGCTTCGCATCATATATTATGTTCCATGTATGGATTTACTCAGGATTCGGAGGAGAACATTTAGTGTGTCTGTGTGTCCCCCCCCCCCCCTTATAACTTTTGATTCGCTTGATGCACAGATCCTAAAATTTTATAAAATATAGAATACTTTAAGCCTACAAAACTTGTATACTCAGAATTTTGAAATTTTCTTTCAGTCAGGGGTAATCAACCTTTGAATTTTTACTTAATTTTTTCACATATCTCGAAAACTATAAATGCTAGAATCCTAAAAATATGTATGTATATAGAAAAATACAATATCTCAAATAAATTTAAGGAAAAAGTTCCAGGGTTTCTCAAACTTGTTTTATAATGAAAAATATTTTTTTATGACAAATTTACGAGTTTCAATGCCAATGAAACAAATCAACTAGATAATTTAATTTTCTATAAAAAATATTTACATTATAGCAGTAAATCTCAAACTTTTCTTAACAATTTTTGTAAGAATTAAATTTTTTTTTTTTTTTTTTTTTTTTTTATTTGAAAACAAAAAACATATTACACAGATTATAAGATTTACAAAAATATATACCTATATGTATATATATACAAACGTACAAATAAAATAAAATCGTTTACTCTCTCAAAAGAACAAGTCTTGTGTCGAGAGAGTGAGCTCTATAGATTTTTAACATTTTTAACATAACATAACAACGACGACATTGTTTCATACAATAAAAATACCGACTAAGGCCATCGACAGTTGGATCTCATGTTTACATGCAACTAGTCATAATTAAAGATTGCAACATTTCCGAGATTGGTGCGCCATGGGCGTGTTGCTTTCCTGTTTCATCCCTCTGCATGATCAGATCTTCTCTTCAGCTCGTGTCAACTCTTGAATGATCTGTAAAAACTGATCACTAGAGCTTAACAAAACACACGAAAAATAAATAAATTCACATCACTTCAATTGCATTAACAATTTTCCATTGGATTTTTTTCACACTTTCATTAGACATTCACTGAAGCAAGAACAGTCGATCTATGCCAGAATTGGAATCAACCATCTGTAATCATTTAAACGAGCTTATAAATAATATTAAAACTCATCGATATTGATCTGGCAAACATTACTAAGTTCAAAAATGAAATCTACGCAACTATTTAGCCCTTACGCATGTTGACAAATCTTCAGACTGAAACATATTCAGAAGTTGTTGGTTTGTTTGTTGATATTCCAGGCATTGATCATGCACTAATGTTGTTTACTCGAGATGTTACAGTTTTAAATGGCCCACCTTTGTACGATTAGATGTGTGTTTGTGTAGTAAACAATATGATTGTGATTATAAATAAAACACATTGGCCCAGGTATCTAATATTATTATGACTATGTCTTTTTCAGGGTTGCTCGTCGCCCATAAAATCGACCGATATATTATTACTGTATTTCGTTAAGAAGGTCGCAGCTCCCTTTTATAAATGCTCCAGTAGTAAGTTTGTTTATGACATGAAAATAAACAGTAAAGTGCTACAAAATTTCAAAGAACAGTCCCTTAGGCGGATCGACCAAATGGAGTTTACAAAATAAATTATCCAGAATCTATTATTTGTTTAAATACAAACCTTTTTGGGTTATTTATGTTTCAAATAAAAACAGATCACAGATATTATTAAGTGAAAGCAATAGATTTAATTAAATCTGAGAAAGAGTTTTTTCGACCAGATTCATAAAAAAACAATATTTACGGGTCACTTCTTACAATCGCACCAACTTTCAAACAACTGACAGATGTCAAACGCCAATTAAAATAAAAAAAATGTAAATTTTTATATTGTTAAGAACTAAAAAGTTAAAGCACTAAGTTAAATTTTTCATAAAATTTCTAATGTTTCTCGCAACTTTCTCTGTTTTATGTTATAAGAACCTTCATCTGACAATAGTGGAACCTTCATCTGACCGGCTTTCGTACCGTTTCGTACGGAGATCGTGGGCTCGATCCCAGGCGCCGACCATCTTCCTCTTTCACGACACAACTTTTAAGTAGCTTACTGTGAAAGAGTCAGAGAGTGTAAATAAAAAAAAAACACACTTTTGTCAACAAAAAACACATCAAAAAAATATTTGGTCTAATCGTTTATGTGTGATAAGATGACCAAGGGAAAATGGGTTCAATTTTTATATATAGAGATAATTTTCGTTTGCTCTTTTTAGATACAGGTAAACACTAAACAGTGAGAACAAAAATTAGGGGCAAATTATCCCATTGTTGAAAAGTCAAGTCAACCAAGTCAACCAAGATTTTAAACATTTTTTTTTCTTTTTGATTTTCTCTTTTTTGTTTGGATTGGATCGGCTTTGATTAATGTCGATTCAATTAGTGTAAATTAAAATTTATCTATTTTCTCTATACTTTTTTCTTCTTTTATAGGTAATCATTACCTATATTATTATCATTGTTATTATTAGATAATTGTTTTATCCATGTTTTTTTATCAGGATTGTCATACTTCGTGATTGTTGTGCATGTGCTGTTATTTTTTCAATAATTGTGATACTTATATCTCATCATCATTTTCTCACTTATATATTGTCATGCTATGTTAAAATTCTCAACTATTGATTTTATATGTTTATTTATTCTGAAATTTATCGTTATTGTAATTTTTAAATCGTTTTTATTGATATTTTATAACCTGTTAAAGACACAGTGGTGTCGTATACATATGAATAAACAAATAAAATAAATATGATTTTGGAGCCGTTTCTTGGACTTAAGCTGACCTGGAGTAAAGGTTTCTCAAACTATTAAAAAAATAAACCTAAAACTAGCACATTATCGAATGATAATTTCGAAACATACCTACTCACAAATTAATTAATTAATAGTAATAATTACTAATGGTCTACTAATTAATTAATTAACGACATGCAGTTTATATTGTAGAAGTGATTTATTGCGTATTTAAAAAATGAAGACGTCTCCTACGTTCAGTTTATTTTTTGGACCGTAACTATTAAAAAAGTACCAGCTACACTATGGTGGAACAAACATTTTAATCAAAGGTGATAAGTGGTACATAAGCTACCTACAGCCCAATATCTATTATAGTGTGAAATCATTGGTAGACTAATAAGTAATAAGCTGAAATGAAATAATAAACACATATATTTTCGATTGTGATTTTAATAAAGAGAACAAAATGTGAATTCTTGGCTCCATAATTAATACATATATATTTAAAGGTGTGGGCTATCTATGTAAATGACAGCAAACTTCTAGATTTTGCGATTTTACTCTGCATTCACATTGAATTTCAATCTTTTATTGAAATTGGATCGGATCAATTTTCGACATAGACGGCTATTCTGAAATGAAAAACAGACCATTGAGTTGCGTCGTATCCAATTTTTGTTGAGACTTTTGACATTTCTGTATTCTGAAAATGTTTTATGCAATACATTAGTTACGTAACTACTGGCAACCGATTAAGTTCTAAGCAAGAGCTTCTTGCGTTGAGTTAGAACGTGCTTTTGAGAATACCAGTCATTGACTTTGATTGCTAAGCAATAAGCATATTATTATAGTTTCACGTAGATTTATTTGGAAGCGTCGCTTTACGATAAATAAAAAATGGTACAAATAAGGATTCAGTACTTGTAGCATTAAAAGTATAGAATCGGGATCGAATTTTAAGAGAAGCCCCCCTGAGAATGAAGAGGACGGTATAAAAGTAACCACACACACACGGAAATCACCAACCTTTAAAGGTTAAGTCCTCTGCTCATCAAGTTCACCGTATTTCCAGCCCTGAGTTCTTCGTCACGTACGAGAAAAATATACATTACACATTGATAATAATCATATTATGACTAAACTCTATAACATAATCACGTATAGACAGTGGTAACTATACATACAATGCGAACAGCCGCCCACGCATATCTCAAGTCAGTGGACTTGTACTAGTCCAGCTCTTGCCAATCTGCGGTGCGCGTACTCTCCTCGAACTATGTAAACGCTTTTCTATGCACAGCAAACAAAAGAAGATCAGTTCTACATCTTCAGCCTTCCCTCCACAGCCTATATACAAGATGTCCCAGAAAGTAGTACTAAGAGAAAGTCCAGAGATAGAAAACCTTAAGGGCTATCCAAAAATCAACAATGCTTATGACCTCCTCCCACACCATGTCCAACTCCCACAGCTCTGCGTCGAAGGAACGGAACATGGTATTAGAGAGTCGTTCACGTCTTCGAGACCCTGATGGGAGGAAAAACAGCGCTCTCCTCGGTCAACTGTCATTCGGCATCCTCAACACATCTCCCAGCCATGCCCATATCCTCTCCGTAATGGGGGAACACAACGAACAAATCCAAATTTCATATGTCTGAAAGGGGAATTAAATTCGGAGGTGGGACAAAGTTTGATGGGTTAGCCATAGGTGCATCATGATTTTTTCCTTCAATCTTAATAAGATTGGTCTGTAATGTATAGAGCTGTTAGGGAAAGATGCACGACCCCTGCACCGAGTGTTTGTCAATAGTAGATGTGGCGTAGGTAAAGGTGAGTTAAGTTTTACCTGCGATATGCGACACCCACGATCGAGACTGATCTGCTCATTATAATATTATTAGTATACCTACCTACATGATACACATCACATACTTACAGTGTACGGTGTGCATATTATTATTATAGTCTTCTAGTCTAGTTAGTGATAGTCTGCACCCGGTCATTACTACGTGCCTGGGTGCTAAATATCATTTCGACACTCGATATCTTTACTAGTAAAAAGATACAACTATGTACCTACTAGTTAGTAGCAGGTAGGTACATAGTAGAAGATGCGAAAAATGCTCCGATATGGATTTCAATTCAAATAAAACTCTTGAAATCCTTTCTTTCGAGAAAAAATTTATCGATATAATAATATGCCCATCATAAGTGAAACAAAATTCCAATTATTCAAGTCGACGATAAATTCTGTCGTGAAAGCTTTATGTATACATACAGCTTTCTCGACATTTAAGCTTTATGTATACATGTAGACAAATTCTAATTGGCGTTCGACTACAAACGAAGATTTCGCCAATGTATAGTGCGGAAAAATTAAAAAACTGTCCACTGGAACATATAAACAATTATTTAAACCAAACAATGACACTAAAAATTTAAAAAAGTGGACGGTTAATTTTCTTCCTACTCTACATTGACGAAGAATTCGTTTGTAGTCGATCGCCAAATTGAATTTGTCTAGGCCTACTTTTTTTATTTTATTTTTCCATGTTCTTTTCTCTCATTTTCCATAAACACATTCAAATTTTTCTGATGAATGGAGGGCTAGTAGGTACATATAAAAAAAAATCCAAATCTTTATAAAAGTAGAAAACCTAAATAATATTACGATTCGGATTACCAATTTTTCATGTCATTGTCAATTTTTATTCAACAAAAAAAAACTCTCTACAACCAGGTACGTTCCAGTATTCCAACGTTTACCTAACACTTTTAAACCTTAGTATTTCATTTTTTGGGGATGAAATCAAATCTCCTAACCTAACCTATCCAAATCGTAGTGTCATTTATTTATTTTTATTTTATTAATTCAATATAGACCCCGTTTCTAAAGCGAAAAGACGCTTGTGTGAAACGGCGATATAACAATCATTCTACATTAAAGGTATAATGCATTTTGACATCACATATTATTATATTATCTAGTTACATAAAGTTTTTTATTTCCCAAACAACGGGAGGTGTTCAAATCCCCTAACCCTAACCTATATACTTAAATTGACAAACTAAACTATAACGACCAGCAACCACTTCATTTTCTAAAAAAATACAATTTTAATTTGAGCATTTAAAAATAAAATGTCACTCCATTTAAGGAAACGTTGAGGTACGTACTTATAATATGAGAAAATATACTTCATAGACAACAAACTTACTTCAAATTTTATCAAATCAATCCATAACATGTTTGTTTACCAATCTGTACAGAAAGTTGATGTGTGAACTTATTAAGTTTTATACAACGATATTTTTCAAAAGTATTTATTTTTCTTGACATAAAACACGAGACCACAATTTTGTAAAAGCAGTTTGCAAAACGCAGTTATAGATTACAATGCAAGGTCTCAATTTTGATCTTTCGGAAAGTTTTGTAAGAGCTTTCAAGAAAATATTTTTAAGAGAAAACAAAATAATGCGAGCTATTTAAATGTATGTATGGAAATCGTTAAACGTAATAATATTTTGAACTAACGTATGTTAATACACAATATTATGTTTATTGTATGTATGTATATAGGTTATGATTCAGTGATGCTGTATACCTATAAGCGACTGATGTCATAGTTTAGGCTGAGTAGGTATCTATACATACTTATGTACTCACTTCAAAAACATATATTATAAACTATAAAAAGAGCAATAACTATACCAACCACACTGACAAAAATCTAAAAAAAAACAAAGGAATGTAGGCAGGTATTATTTCAATTCTTTGTTCGATTTTTGAAAATATTATGTTTTTAGGCCGTTTTAGAATTTAGAACGAAAACGTTTGTTTTTTCAAATTTGTTTAAAGTCTATAAGTTAGGCTTAAGAAAATCTTAATATAAGTACCTAAGCCAGTAATTCTTAATGTATGTATGTAAATGGATCGTCAAAGAATGTGATGAACATAAATTTGAGTCAAAAGACGAGTGAAAAAAAGCCGACGTTTTCTGTATAGTGACCTAATTTAGAAAAAATATTGCGAATATACCTATGCGAACTTATATTCAAAGTTTTGAATAAAGTAACAAGAGAATAGAAATTTTACGAAACCGAAAAATATTGACATTTTCTAAGTAAGATTATAATTTAAAACCAAAAATTTCCTGGCAAAATAAATTTGGTGAAAATTTTTTCATCAATCAGAGAATCGCTAGTAAATTATTATAAACTTTGGCTTGAGATTAAAATTAAGAAGAAAAAAATTAAAATAGTTATTATTATAATATAGTAAATATATAAAACAAATAAATTGTTTAAGAATACTTAAAATATAACTACTTATAATTTAAGTAGAATTTAAAAACAATATCTAAATTTCGATAAAACGTAAATATTTGTTTAACAATATAAGTTCAGATTCTCCCTTGTTGTTTCGTCTCTCTTATTTTTAAAATAAATTAAATACACGCAAATTTATTGGAATACACAATGAGAGATACAGATTATAAATAACGACATGTAATCTTAGAAGGAAAACTCCGTATGTATAACGATATGAAAATATTTCCGTGGGTATTATTATATAAGGTATTTTCTTACGAAGGATATACTGACCAAATGGTCGCATATCGTCTACTTATTTGAAATATACGACTCTTTTTTATATTACGTGTCTAGCTTATAGGAATACACATTCGAAATACTAAAAATAAACTTTAAGCGGCATGTAAAAGAGAGTAAATCGAGCTTTACCTAAGTTTTCTTTTCCTTTTGATGGAATTCAGCCAAAACTTTTATAAGATTTTTAACTGTAAACATACAGCAACGTATCACTTGCACAAAATGCACATAAAACAACAACAAAACACATTTAACTAATCATTATATTGACAATATTATTCACAATATCACGATAATTCCTTTAACTCTGTCAGAATTAGCTCGCGAGAGACAGCCGTTCGCTGCCATTTTTTTGTGTCTTTATTTTTTTTCTCACATATCCCCTGGTGAATGTAAACGACACTAAAATAATATGAAATTGGGCCAAAAGATGAAACAGCGATCTGTAATATTGGTAAGTACTTCACAGTCGTTCGCATAGATGGCGGTGTAATGTCAATTTATTTCGGGCAGTCTCGTACAGTAATGAATCGCGGGAATTAAAAAAAATACAAATATGTACCTAGTTTATTTAGAAATAAATGTTATTAAATAAACAGTAGGTATATCAATTTTTAAATAACAGTTTATTTCAATAATTTACATATTTTTTTGTTTTATTTATTTACACTCTAGACATCGTAACAAATTAGAGCTTATTTAGATTATTTCTTAACCTCATGCACTATAGAAAGATTAAAATTCCTTCTTGTGATTTGCAGATAAGATATTTTCTATAATACCTACAAGGGCGGATCCAGCATTGGTGCCAGGGGGGGGGTCACGACATAGTAAAAAAGGTCATTTCCAAAATTTGGTATCTAGAACTAAACTTTTCCTAAAAAAAAGGTCATTTCCATGATCCAGGGAGGGGGGGGTCAGGAACCACAAACTTTTCCTAAAAAAAGATCATTTCCATGATCCGGGGGGGGGGGGGGGGTCAGGAACCACAAACTTTTCCTAAAAAAAAGGTCATTTCCATGATCCAGGGGGGGGGTCATGAACCACAATAACTTGTAATTATAATAGAAAAGTTGGTATTTTTTTAATAAATGTAAGTACTGTACTTCAAATTAAAGGCCTGGACCCGGCCCGGGGGGTCATGACCCCCCCTGGATCCGCGCTTGAATACCTATTTATATTAAAGATACGTATCTTGAGCAGAACTGCTTAAATTAGTGTAGATTTACCGCTTAAAGTTTCTTGAAGACTTTTTTGCGATATTTGACAAAATATGACCAAAACGTTAGGGTTAAATCCATCGTGATTTAATTTATAAATAACAAAAATATTACTTTAAATATTATTTTAGTTATTACTTTTACGAGAAGACAAACTATTCCTTTTGGAAGTGTTGAAGAGTAGGCCTTGTTCTTCTCCCCTATCTATGGCCTTCAGAGCGGCCAGTAGCTTTCTTTTCTTCTCCCCGTCCAAATCCGATTTTGCCTCTTTGGCAGCCACTTCATTATTATTCAATTCTAAGGACGTTTTTGTCAAAAAATTTGAATCTAAAACTTTATCCGAATCGTACTCATTTGAACTTCTTCTAGCCGAATACTGCTGCATATTGCTTGCGTTGCTATTAGTTCTGGTATAAATTTGTCCGGGATCATCTTCATTCGAATCATCGTTTTTAGTCTCATCATCATGATTTTCAAAATTGTTGTATTCCGTATTCGTGAGATCCATTATCAAAGATTTGAAATTGCCTTCGTTCTTCATGGACAAGACCTTATCAATTTGTTTCATAGTAATCTGACCGTTTGAAGAATCGTCAGATGTGATACTGAGCGTCCCCTTGTTGTTCCTTTTATTCTCCATCTCAATCATGCTCCTGACATCTTCAAAGGAAGCATCCGCCTCGTTCCTATGGGATTTCCGTATTTGCCTCTTCATATTCTCAACCCTATCCCGTACGTCTTCGTCAGAACTTCTTGGCGGGTCCGTATCGCTCTCCGAAACATTGATGTTTGACAGTCCCATGTGAATGATTTCCCCCTCTTCGATATCCAAACTTTTTCTATAGAGTGCTTCGTTAGACTTTTTACTTCTGCTTTCGTTGGAGATGATATTTCTTATGATCTTTGTTTGTACGTCGTTGTTATCTGACGATTGGTTGCTGTCATCGGGGGCGTGCTGCAAAGATTTACCCACCACGGAAAATGTTGAAGAAGAACTGAACTTGAGGTTGCTGTCCAGCGAAATCTGAAAGAAATTCATTTGCAAATTTTAAATCCTAACTAAGTACGAAATTTCAAAAAGATATCGAAAGTTCATAATGTCAAAGGTAGTAAAGTGATATTATATTGGTGACAGGAAAATTGTTCGAAAATCAATTTTTAGAATGACAATTATTATTGTTCGAATTTTAACAATGTCATGTTATTACGAATATTACAATGCTTACATCGCTTGATATATTGTCTTTGGGCGAATAAGTTGTTGTCATAATCCGATGTTCTGAATTCTGTTTATGTCTCGTGTCTTGAGAGTTGGTATTTTGTCTCGTGTTGCTGTTGATTTTAGGAAACAATTTCCTCTGCGTCGTGTTGCCGGATGCGAAATTCTCTTTCAACTGCTAACAAATAAATTTAGGATAATAATTAATCGAACTACAGACAAAATCCGGTGTACTTTCAATAAAAGTGAGCAACCTACTTCTGTTACGGAAGCGATCCGATTGGAATGACTCAACGCATTCGCCAGCTGCAGTTGGGTCTCTTTGTGTTTAGTGATCTCCAATTGTAACTGACGTTTGTGGGCTTTCTCCTCGAGCAGCAGCCTTCTCTGTAACGAACTTATTGTTTCATTTTGCTTCTGGACTTTGTCTGTCAACTCTTTGACTTGATTCCTTAATGTCTCCCTCTCGCCCAGATTCCTGGAATCAAACATTAATTACTACTAAAAAAACTAGCGTAGATGATGTAGATATCTTGTCTTTTCTTTGTATCACTGATATTCTTCGATTTGATACGTTTACTGTGTTTATTTCCGCCAATTTTCATTACGTTTTAGTAAGCGGAAGTGTATCTAGGTACATCCTTCTAATTTTGCACCAAGTTTGAGTGTGATTTTTGCTTGTTATTTGTTTCAATTGGCTGAATGGAATATTTAATAATATATATATACCTACATAAACCTATTTTATGATATATTTTTGAACCTGTTTGTCTTTTTCTTTCTTTCTTTAACATGATTCATTCTCGATTGTCATCTTCACACATAAACCTATCATCGTCATCAGTAACGGCATTACAGCCGTCGTGAGCCCTATGGACTCAAAAAATCCATTTTTTGTCTGTTGCTCTTTAGCATATAAGTCATATGTTTTGGGTTATTTTAATGTATATTTTGCAAATTAAGTGTTTTATGGGACTGTTTTATGTTTTCATACCAAAATATTATATGTCACCGAAAATAAATAATAAAGTTTATGAACGGAAGATTTTCCGCAGGATTTTTGGACCGGTCAAAGAGGGAGGTTGTACCAAGACAACATACTCGCCAAATTAACCGGCTCTACTGGCTGGGCCATGTATCGAGGGCAAGTGAGCAATCCGTTTGATAATAATACTGTCGATAAGACCTGAAGGGAGGAGTATCGGGAGTGCGAAGTTGAGGTGGATGGAGGAAGCTGTGAGGGACCTGCGAGTGCTGGGGATAGGTGATTGGCGATGTACGGGAGCGGACAGGGAGATATATAGAAATCTTCCGAAGGGGGCCGTGACCCAGGCAGGAGTGTACCGCCGTGGATATAGAAGAATATATGGATAAACGATCACGGGCTTAAAGAGTGTCGGGATATTGGATGTAACAGGCGATGCTGATAATCAACGAAAGCGCAACTATTGTTGAGAGATAAGAGATACAAATTTAATATTATAAGAGATTAGCAAATTTCATAACTGAAGCATCGTGTCAAATGCTATCCTTATAGAGATAAGGATTTACTGCTAATATCTACATATTACAGTTTTTCCCAACGTGTTTCCATCCGGAAATTTGATGATATACCTGTTGCACAATAAATTTCAAATTAAATTGAATGCTATATATTGAAACGAATTGAATTGAAAATAAAAAAGGTTCAAATAAAGACAGCACCAAAGATTGATTGGACGGATTCAGATGACTTGATCAGACCATAATTATTATTGATTAGATACTTATTTGAAATTACTTTGAAGAAAATAATAAAATTATTGATCTACTGATTAGATTTTACAGTTAAATCCAGAATACAAATTGGGGCTCATAACTCGGCTGAAACATTTGGCTACAAAAACTTTTCTCTTTCGATTTATATTTACACCTTGTTGTTTTAAAGCATTTTTATACACGAGACACCAAGTAATGTAAATATTTCAAAGGTAGTCGGGCCATTGTCGAAAATTGACGAGAGTTGAGGATAGCGGGCAGACTTTCTTCCTTGTTTTTAAAGCAAATCCTACAGGTCTTCGGACACATCGCGACACGAGATTCTTCAGACAGCCTGGGGAAATCGGTTGACCTTGGTGCTGTTGAAGGATCTAGATTCTAGAGGCAGAGGAAGAGCTACCGCTAGATGGACATTGGACAACCCAAATCAGGGCTGCTGTGGACGCAACAGTTGTTGGAGCAGCGTGGAGGGCGTTGTGTCGGGACTAGTCGCGAGAGATGGAGATGAAGCATTCATAGGGTTATTAAAACCGACGACTATGATGATGATGATTGATATCCCGTTTATGAGCCCCATATCCTAAATATGACAAAATGATTTCACCTATAGCTGTTTTCAATTAGTTCCAAAATTATACTCACATATCTTTGCTCAATTCGAGCAACTTCTTGTGTTCCTCGTTCAGTCTAAAAAGCTCAGCATCCTTGTCTTTTATTCTTTGCGAAGTTTCTCTGAACTGTAATTTCACCTGCTTGTACCTCACTTGGAGAGAGCGCAGTTCTTCAGTATGGCTGTTAATCAACTTCGGGATATCTCCGTTAGCGCTTTCATACCTGGAATGAATTTATTGAGTATTACAAAATATTATATAATATTACAAAATATTATGTAATATTATTGCAAAACATTATTGTAATATTATTACAAAACATTATGTAATATTATTACAAAACATTATGTAATATTATTACAAAACATCATGTAATAGGTATTATTACAAAACATTATGTATAGGGGTACGTAATTTTCGTATTTACGAAATAGATGCGAATAAAGGCGAAATTTGCCAATATGTGCTATAAATGCGATTTTTTAATTTTTAGTCAATTTCAGCGAAATATCGATAATTATTATTTTTTAAAGCGAAACCATCAAGTAACTCGTCAAAACGACCGCCTGTTACCACGAGCAAGCCTACCATCACATTAGCAAATTATTTTCTCCATTAATAGCAGCAACCGTACCTACATCATCTATGAACGTAAATGGTGTAGGCACGGAAGTACGTAGAAATCTCAAAAATACCATTTTTCAAAGAAAAGCTACAGAATGATCTTAGATATGGATGGATATACTAGTTTTCATAGACCACTACTTGACGTGATTAACCAAGAAACTCCTGTCGATGTCATACCTACAGATTTTAGTAGCAACAAAATGCTGCTACCCTAGCTTTGCAAAGGCAGCTATTCAAAGCTTCTTCAGTCCAGTCAACAGTGTAGATGCTGAGAGATATTTTAGTATCTACAACATAGTTATAAATGACCGAAAGGAAGAAAACGTAGAGACTTCTACATTTTCTTCCTTAGCAGCTTTTAATTAAATATTTAAAATACTATATTTAATTATTGATTTTTTAATGTAAGTTTATGCGAATAAATGCGAAATATTGCTTTTGTATTTTTTTTAAATGCGAATTTTGAATATTTTATTTGCGAAAATTACGTACCTCTAATTATGTAATATTGTGATAGGTACTCTATTTTTAGTAGAAGTTTAATGAAATCTGTTGACAAACTGTTTCTATATCTCACCTTTGTAATGCAGAGTCTTGTCTCTTTTGTATACTTTTTAATAAGCGATTTTCTCTATATAACTCCTGTAATTTGAACAAAACATGAAGATAATATTATAAATTTATGCATTCAATAATCATTTTGTTTTAAAATACCTACACATAAATGATACCATCAATTAATTAATGTTAGATCATTATTTAAAAAAAAAAATTGAAATCGACTGTTTACCGTAGTAAATTTTTTTTTTTTATAAAAATGAATCTGTGCTCATTCAAAGGGAACACAAATACACTCATTGACTCTTTCACAGTAAGCTACTTAAAGCTTGTGTCGTGAAAGAGGAAGATGGTCGGCACCTGGGATCGAACCCACGGCCTCCGCACGAAACAGTGCGAAAGCCGGCGTCGTAACCGCTAGACCACCAACCGCTTCATATACCTAATAATAAATAAATAAATAAAACTTTATTGCTCTCTGTATTACAATATTCGGAAAAAAGGTTGTATCTACAATTCAAAGGGCGGACTTATCTCAAGGATTTTATTTTTATTTATTTAGGTAAACAGACAGTCATTAACAATACATAAAAATTAAAACAAGTATGAGGATATAGCACTTTTACATATGTAGTTGTCAATATAGCTTGCGGAAATTATTGCCTGAGGCATTTTTATTTTGTCAATCGGTCCCGTCCAATGTGAGACCGGCCAACCCCAAGTGGAAATTTTTTCAGAAAATTCGACCTGGCCGGGAATCGAGCCCGGTATATCTTAATAATGTGAGTTGAAGAACTTTTAAATCATGAAATTTTCGTTACACAACTCAACGCAATGACGGGATCTCTTTGTATTGCCGCTATATTCCCTAATATTGCGTGTATAATATTGAAGATCTTTAAAAGTTGACAACTCGTCAAAATTATAAGAAACTAGATTTCCCGACAGACGTTGTCCTGTAGTCCTTACTATGAATATTGATTTCAAATTTCTAATTTATTCAAAAATACGTTTAAAATATGTTTGAATGTTCAAAAATTATTTCTGAAAGCTCGAAAAAATTCCGTCAAAAATCTGCGTACCAATATTTTTTATTCGTTGCAATGTAAAAAAAATAATTTTGTTATATAATTTTTCACAGACTGTGTTAGCTTCGCAGGAAATCGTTCCATACTAACATTAATATCAATAATTTTATATTATTTCTTATGCATTTTTCAACTTTTTATTGGTTATTCTGTTCTCTAAGAATCCAATAAATCAAACATCGGAAGAATCTGTTCAGCCGATCTCGAGTTATAAGTGTTCGCACTAACCCGACTTTCTTTTATATTATAGATTAATATGAAGGTAAAGATATATAAAATTCTTACGTTAAGATGATACTGGGCATCTGTCAATTGATTCTGAAGTTGCTTAAGCCTGTGTTCCTTTGCTGACAGGACTCTTCCAGCTATATTCCTTCTGTCCCCTTTTCCGTTGCAGCTCGAACTGGCAGACGCCGTCATATTGGGGATATTCAGAAGCGGATGAAGGGCTTTTCTTCTGTTCAAAGCCAGGGGGTATTTTCCTGACGGTATGCTACTGTAGACACTTCCTGTACTGAAATTATACAACGTTTATTAATTAGTTAAGTGTCACCCGTCTCTATGTGACTCCGTCGCATGTTTCTAGAGTTTTATAATAAATAAATTTGGATAACTGAATGTTGTGTGTCTATATTTTCAATTCAAGGAATAGAAGACAGCTGTAAGTAGGTACCTGAAATTCTTGCCTGCTCAAATAGGCCTCACCTATGGTGAGAATAATTATTTTTTTATAAAGAATTCTTTTTTTCACGTGTTCACTTTTATGCCACCATGTATGCACCCGTCCGCTTTAAACAGTTGAAAAAAAAACGCCAAACTACAAGATAATAATATTACAACGTCATGGCGTTAGTCGGTCAGTATTTTGTACAACTTTAATTGAATAATATTATATTCCAAGATCAAATATAACACTTTAATGGAGAACCGGTCAACCTTATACAATAAATTAATATAACCGTGCACTTGTAAATGCATTTGATTCCCTTGAAATTCACTATACCATTCTGAGTTAAGAAACTGTTTAATTTCAAAGCATGAGGCAAGAATTGGCTTCATTTAGCACAAAAATTACTTAAGTATTAAATTTATTTGCTAAATAGTTATAAATTTGCAATTAACGCAATGTTTTTATTTATTTATTCTTTATGCATATTAAAAAATAGTGTATAAAAAAGTGGCAATGGCGGGATTATAGCCGAAGCAATCTCTAACATCCAACCACAATTTGATTTTGGGTCCATCACTTGAAAAACCATATGTGAAGCTAAATGCAAAAAATATAATAATAATTAAAATAGGTAGCTAATTATTAAAATGTTTGCCCTAGCGCAGGCAATTTGGACGGATATTTATTGCTGTCAAATTTACCGTTCTAGCTAGGTATATTACGAATGAAATAAACAGAATAAATATTCGGAAAAACGAAAATATATGCTTAATTCTATAATCCCATAACCTCAAGAAATTAATAGAAAAAAAAACAAAAAAATTATTGTTAAAAAAGGAAGCATGTCAATCAACGACATCTTGTTTCAAGGTCAACACTTTAATAATATGCACATTTGCTCTGTTTTGATATTTTTTTTCTAAGAATACGTTTGAGATTTGATATAATAAAACGTTGAAAGCAAACACTAAAAAAAAATCAGCAATATCACTGCAAATTAAAGTAGCTTGTCACTTTTTTACCTGGGTGACAGCTTCAATTTCTCTTCCGGAATTAGCTTGAGCGGAGACATGGTGTCAACGCAAACTTCCCGTGAAAACTATACAAAAATACGGCGAATTCTTTGATATTTTGATTGAAAATTATCAAAGACTATTTCAGCAATATTGCGTCGTGCATCGAAGCAAGCCAGTGCACCCAGCATAAGCGAATAATGCAATTTATTTACCTTAACAATCATGTTTCCATTCAACAAACACTGTTTGCTTCTGTTTGTGAATTACCTAGCAACCGTTGCTAGGGCCTGTCATTAAAATGTACTTCAAGCGCGAGCATCTATCCAAGGTAAACAAAGGTACCTAACTATAGTACTCCTCTATAATCACAAAATATGAGTCTTATGTAAATTACAATTCGCACTTAAGTTTGGTAATTATTGAGTTCGCTGGCTTCTTCGATTTTTCACGATTTTTTAAACATATATCAAATTTATATGCAGATTGGTAAATAAGCATCTTATGGATTGATACCTATCATTTGAAGTGTCAACCCAAATCACTCGACGCGTGTGCAAAGGAGTCTAAAAAACATTTTTTCAAGCAATTTTGAATGTTGCCTATTTTCTCATACAAACTTTTCCTTGCTTGGGGTGACATTTTATTTTTTTATTCTCATCAGTGTTTTTTTTTTTGGAAAATGAAGACATTGCTATTCGTTGTCAATTTGGATAGATTAGGTGATTAAAGGGGGGTTTGGGGGGTGGGACCCTCTTTACCTCGTTGGACACATCCCCGAGTGATAACTCTACACTATGTTAGGTTAAATTATTTATTTAGAAGGGTTTTTGTCAAAAATCGAAGAAGCTCTCGAACTTAATAATTACCATAAGTTTTATTTAGCATTCATAAAACTATATTTATTACTCCTTTAAAGTGATACGTCTTTATTACCATACCAGCAGACCCGCCCGTCGAACTGCACATGCCGACCTTCCTCTTTCACGACACAAGCTTTAAGTAGCTTACTGTGAAAGAGTCAAAGAGTGTATTTGTGTTCACTTTGAGTGAGCACAGATTCATTACAAAAAAAATGTAATCCACAATAATCCACAATAAAACTTCCACCCACCCCAGAATCAAAAATTGCTGTGTTAACTTCCGTTCCGTTTCCTACATAAAATACGGCGTTGTATGCTGGTTCATGTTATCCCAGTAGACGATGATTTAATTATGTTAAAATTTAATTTAATTTAAATTTTAACAAAATTTAATTCAATTAATAATTAAGATAAACACAACAATTTTTGACTCTGAGACGGGAAGAAGTAAGACGATTATAACTTTTTTTTTCAAGAGATGTCGATGTAGTAGAAAATAAGTCATATTTTTTTACGAAGTATGTAGGTATGTTAAGGTATTTTTTATTAAGTAGGTACTAGCTTTCCAGACAGACGTTGTCCTGTAGTCCTTATTATGAATATTGGTTTCAAATTTATAAATTATATAAAAATACGTTTGAAATATGTTTGAATGCTGTTTGTCCATTTTTATGAGTTATAAGTGTTCGCACTAGCCCGACTTTCTTTGACATTATTGATTTTAAGACAATGTTTGATCATTTCGAAATAACTAAATAAATAACCCTCTCTTTGCACAAACTTGTACAAGCTTTAAGATAGAGGAAACGTTGTATTTTATTTTGTTATATTTCAAATATATTGTAACTATTTTAACTATGTAAATGATCTCAAAATAAATAAAATTAAAAAATAAATAAAAACTATGAAGATACTTACTTACTTTACGTTTCCGGTTACACTTTGCCACACCAGTAAGCAGCGAACTATGAAGATTATGTTTACTGTACCTTTATTGTTTTTTTAATCAATCTGGGCTTACACGAAGTGAACACAAATACACTCTTATTAATTTCCCACTAACAAAAGGCTGTGTCGTAAAAGTGGAAATGGTCGGCACCGGGATTCGAACACACGACCTTCAAACGCTTTGCGTATGAAAGCTGTCAAGATGAAAGTGTCTACTGTGGTACGTAACTATATACATGAAAACGTATGTTTGTCCTTTCTTTTCCACTGATTGAGAATCTAATGGAAACAGGATATACGTTTCTTGTTCAATACTTATTTTTTTGGAACTTACAAACTTAACAAAATATCACTGACTAGTTGTCTGATAACAACGGATGTCCCCCGAGTCTATAGATTATGGAAGCTTATTCTATACACCGGGTGGTACAAGAAGACGTGGCAGACCAATACTCACCATCAAGAGAGCTCACGATGAAGACCTTCGGGATACCGGCTTAAGTTGGAATGACTCCCTGGATTTGGCCCAGGATAGAGATGCCTGGCGAGGCTTTGTGGCGGCCACATGCCCCTCCTAGGGAGCGAACATGGATTAAGTATGTAAGGTTGTCAGGTAAAGACTTTTCAGTTAAGTTGATCCGCCTTTTCAATATTGTTGAAGTGTTTTTCATCATATTGTACAAACCAGCAATAGAATTGTATTTATTCAAAGCAGGTAAGTACTCTACTTGAGTTGGACACTGGACAGTACAGCAAGCAGTCTAGTCCACTGCATCGCAATGCAATGTATGTGCTGTGGAGGGAGCGCCTGTCTCCACCGCACCATGCGCCGTCGGTTTTGCCCCACACCTCCTCTGCTTCGTTTCACAGCACTTCTTGTCATTCAGTCATTCGTGATCGTTCGTACGTGAGCCGGTCTGTCGCGAGTTGCCAGATAGTTCAATTTACTTTCCAATATTTTCATTCGTCGTAAACATTGCATGATTGAATTTTATAACCTGTTCTACATTTAAAAAAATAACATTTCTTTCCGCGATCATATGTGAATTATTGTTGTGTTTTAGTATATAAATAATTAATTTTCCTACTTCTAAATAAATTATTGAAAAGGTGTTTCGTTTGTTGTGCTATAACCAGAAGTTAATAACACCAATATTTTTGTGTAAGTAGCCACATAAGTTTTAATTATTTTGCTTATTATTACATTAAATATCGTCGTTTTTTGCTTAATTCTCGCACCAATCTAACTTGTAGATCTAATAATTCCTCTTTGATCAAAAAAACAAGACATTGAATTCCATAATCGTCTGTGTGTTTAAAATACATGATTACTTGTATTTTTACAGTCAATGTTTTTAATTTACAGTTGTTTATCCTTAGTACCTACTTTTAAATTTCTCTTTCACTCAACAACAAAAATCCATTAAAGAGGTTTAAATGTGAGAAGTGGTTGGTATAGACTAGCGGTTACAACGCCGGCTTTCGTACTGTTTCGTATCGGAGGTCGTGGGTTCGATACCAGGTGCGAACCATCTTCCTCTTTCACGACACAATCTTTAAGTAGCTGTCTCGCTGTCTGTGAAAGAGTCAAAGAGTGTATTTGTGTTCCCTTTGAGTGAGCACAGATTCATTTAAAAAAAAACATACAAAAATATATACAAGAAAACAGTGCGAAATGGTAGTAGAGATGGTAGTATATGAGAAAAATGGTAGTTGTAAATAATTCGAAACAGCTTGGAAAAGGAAAACTTCAGAGCATGTAGAACTTACTATAACACATAAGCTGTTTCTACAATAATAGATATCGAATATTTTATACCTCGGTAGTAAATTTAACAGCAAAACAACACGTTATTATTCTTTTCCATATATCTTTTTCGAGAATGTTATTTCAAAATAGATGTAACATACAATACATTGAAAGTAAGCACCTAACCATGCAGGAAATACCTGTTATTGGAGCACTGGAGATTGATTAATGCGTAGGTAAAGACGCTCTACGTAAAGAGAATGTGTTTGGTGTAGGTTTAAGTAAGTCGCTAACTTAACAACGAAATTTTCTCGGAGAATGGTGTTTTTGATAATTTTATTCAAATGTGTGAGCTTGACACAAATGAGAAAAACTTTGGGAACCTCTCTATTCGAATGAGCGAAATCAGGTTTAGACCGTTTAACGCCCTGCAATTTTTTAATTAAATGTTACAAAACACAAAAATAAAAGCATTTTCGACATCTTTCATAATAAGCAAATCTTGTGCGGTGCTTGGGAGTTGGAACCTGCGATCCTCTACTTCAATTTTAGGCCGCTAATCGAACTGCTAGTCTATAATTAGCTTAAACCAACTTATTTAGTTAACAACCTTGTAGGTAATTCCTTTTTTTTTTTTTAGAAAAAGACTAAAAAATGAGATCGAACTTAATTTTGAAGTAAAAAAAAAATGAAAAAAAAAAAACTTGCTCACTAAATGTCAAAACTTTGTTTGACTAAGGACGATACAAGTTACTCATAGTTATCAAGAATATCGTATCAATACTGTATGTACCCTTTTCTATAATAATAAGTATGTATGTGAATAATATTTTCGAGTGTCTCTCTTGCGTTTGCCATATTATTTACCTTTCTGTGGTGCCTGTTTAATATTTGGACCTCTTTTTGAATGATCTGGACGTTACCCCTCCACACTTTGTGGTTTGCCACCTTACCGAAGATTCGAAAACTTTTCTCCACCAATTGATAAGATACATTTGTACGGTCCCATACTACTATCAATAGTAAAACCTATGGTCACTGCAAATGATTAATAATCTCTAGTAAAGTCTGATATAGGCATGCAAACACATTAGATAATAAAAATATATGCTATTGTTTGCGATATTATAATACCTGTCAATTACATAGTTGTTGCGTGTTATTTGTGATGACTTCTGCGAAAACCTCGTGGTCTTGAGCTGCTTTGAAAAGGTCATCCGCTTGCCAACCCTGAAAATCATTTCAGCAGATAATAAGGCTTGTCAGATCTTGGACAAATAAAATAACTACCAACGGTTCATTTATTTCTGGTTGCAATACTAGGATTTGTTTGATGACTCCCATCATCTACTCCTTCCTGTCATTGGCCAGCATATTTAATTATTTGTAGGTGTTACAGCACTTTTAGCCAATCTAAGGGATTTCCTCTGGAGTGGTGTCTGTGATTTTGCCCTCAATCATTCGATCGAGGATGATTAAGAGTAGGCTTGGGTGCTTGATGTTATGGCCTATCCATCAAGCACGTTGTTGATGGGCAACTCTTTTTCCCTGGTTCTATTTAGTATCCATAACTTATAGTACCTAAGTTTCGAGCAATATATCTCTATCATGCGTCTGTTGCACAAAATTTCAAAAGCAAAATCAATCATTAGACTGACATAAAATATTCAGCGGTAAAGGAAATGGTGGAATAAAAAATCTAATGGATCAAAATAGTATGGTTTGAATTAATTGTGTTTAAGAAAAACTTGTTGCTCGACTACATAATAAGAAAAGGACGTAAAATATTTATCCTTTTTATCAAATTTCATAATTAAATATCTGACTAAATTATCAATATTTAAATCAAATACTTAGTTGCTGGGTTGACGGAAAATTTGTTCGAAAAAAGAATTGTCCTAATGCTCGAATATTTGAAAATCAAATTCGAATGGAAATTACCGACTCACAATTTTGCAAACACACACTTTGTAGAATTTACAATAAGTGTTCCATCTTTTTCGACACCATGTTACTTACATACTACCTTCAACAGCTTTGTATTCCAAACATTATACTTATGTACTTTAAAATGGTTAAATTCGAACCACTACAGAATTAAAAATTATTAAATTTTATGTTTCGTAACTTATATAGAAGAAATTGGGGTTTTGATCAGAATGCGTAAACAAGGAACAAACAAAAGCCACTATCGGAAAAATTGCGAGTAATAATTAATCAAACTTTATATCATTCTATACAATAATTATTTAATAATTACATTCGTGTGAAAAAAACACGGAATGGCGTGAGCGGTGGCGTAGAGAAATTTCATTCTATAGTCTATAACCGCCCATCATGTCAACTTTATCAAACCACAAATATTTATTAACTAGCTTATACCCGTCTTGCTTTACGTTTTTGATTCCGATTGTCAGGCTTGATCGGTAGGTAATTAAACAGGTTCTAGTCTAGCTTCCCATTGCTTAACAGACCTCTATAACTGACATAAGCACAGAAAAAGAAGAATGACACTTTTACAATTTTTGTTTTACCGACCTCATAATATTATACGAACCTACCTACCCTCATAATTTGCAAGTTTTCATAGAGAGAGAGCTCTGTGGTTTGAATCTTAGCTACATTCCCTACACCCTCTAATGTGTGATAATTAATTAGGCATTCCACCCATAGAGGGTGATTTGTGCTATCTGTCAAACTTCAAAATGGAGGAATCATTTTGCAATTTTTTTCATTAAATCTTTATTTATTGAGAATAATAAGATTTGAATAACATTTATATGTATAACAAATCAATCTACAATTATTTTATTACATTTTCATACCGTAATACCAAGATTCCATTCAACGTTTACATGAGTAATTTTGTTTCCAAAAGATGGCTTACTGTCTTTTTGAGAAATTTGTATGAAGATCCTAAAAAAATAGAGTTTTTTTAAATAGCTCTAAATATATTAAAGTTAATGCAGCAAATTGTATTTAAGAACCTTCTCAAGCAGTTTGCACGGCTCTGCGCAGATTCATATCTGACGTAGCATTTGTATTTTGAGCGTGATGCTCACATATACGGTAAAAGTCAAACAAACATTTCTGAATTATTATGTAGATTTGTTTACATCTTGAAAGGCGAGCAATTTCCCGGTAAACATTTAACAATCGTAAGAGCACTAGCTGACCGGTGGGACATCGTCTTGCCCCTAGAATCAATCCCTTATCAACCAATCAATAAATACTCCCTTTAATGCAATGCCCTCTTTGATGAAATGATCCATTTTTTCGGCGGTAATAATTATTGCATGCTTTCTATATTCTTGACCCATCTGATTACTTTCTCACTTAATCCATGTTCACTCCCAGTGTGGAGCATGTGGACGTTTACGAAGTTCCTCCAAGCCTCTATCTTGCGCCAGTTGCACAGCTTTATCCCAGGTGAGTCCAGTCTCTTGTCAAACCGCAGTGAGGGACCGTTTGATTATTGATTTTGACCTGCCTCGCCTTCTTGTCCCATCCGGATCGTAGAAAAGGCTTACGTATTCAAGACTCTTGGGGGATTCTGAATTACTGATGTTTTACGACAAATCTTACAACTGTGTGTAGTTTCTTCGTTATGAAGGGGCAAACGTCTTTAAGACTTGGATGCTTATAAAAAAGCTCCTTCTAGAATCGAGATAAGTATCTTGTTGAGATTTTGATACGTTTTCTAAGCATAGTAGAGTGAGGTACATGAATGCGGCCCATACTAATATAGGTACGATGGCCATACACACACGCTCTGTGAGTCCATCTCAACGCTTCCTATCTCTAGTGTAGCGGTGTGTAGCACATCGTCACTTTCTACAGCCGCTCGTATTAAATAATCTCCTCAGCTGTGAGCGCATCTCTAATTAAACTCACTCGACCCACTTTGTTCCTACATAAAAGAGCCTTAAGGCCTATGTCACACACATGTGTGGTTCCATTCGGCTAAGTTCATTATTTTACGGTCGCTTCCGACAAATAATAATGTGTAAAAGTGTGTCTGTTTCTGACAGTTACAGGAGTGACAATTGGTCCACCTTCTCATAGCTATATTTTAGGAGAAGATTCCCTTCTTGCCCTTCAATGGTTGAAAATACATAAACTATTTATTTCAAGTAGCTATAAAATTTCTATTAAACAATATTAAGTTGATAGAGTACCTATTCTTTATTCGTCCGCTAACTCTATAAAAAATGAATGTCTGTTTACATTGGTAAACACAAAAAATATACTAGAACAAATAAACCAGATAGTCTTATAAAACGAGATTTGTTTAATCCAAGGATTAAATAAGTAGGTACCCATATTATGTACCTTTACTCACACAATATAATGTTAATTCACGTAAGTGTATTTGTATATTAGTATAGGCACATGGACTTAATCCCACATTCCCGTTTGTACAACGGTAAATATTGGAAAGTGAGTTTAACCGTCTACCACGGCATCCTCCAGAACCGCTTTGAGGACAAGTGGGTACCTACAAGACCGTTCCATTTATTATTTTTTATAATAGGTATTATGTTGATATCCATCGGGGATTAAAAATAAAACGAAATAGGTATCATGTGAGAATTACAATTATTGACAATAATTGTCAATACCTATATTATTATTTTTTTAAATGAATCTGTGCTCACTCTTAGTTAACACAAATACACTCTTTGACAGTATGCAACTTTAAGCTTGTGTCGTGAAAGAGGAAGATGTTCGGCGCCTGGGATCGAACCCGTAACCTCCTACCGAAACAGTACGAAAGCCGGCGTCGTAACCTATTACTAGTTAATTAGGACAAGAAGTTTTATTATAGCATAATAACCTTTTGACATTTTTCCACCGTCTTACATTATTTATTGGCAAACTTAAAACAAAAGTAAAATTTGTTGGAGCCTTATATCTCGAAAATTAACTCCCTAGCAAGGTGAATTTTTGGTATGATATGGTACCACCGCATCACGAACGGCGCTACTCATGGTGTGGAAGAAGGTAATGAATATTGCGCAAGGTCGAGCGCAATGGTGAGCCCTTGTTGCCTCCCTATGCCCCTAAGTGGGTCGTGAGCAAGGTCTTATGTAGGTACTTACTCCAATATAATGGAGAAAATCAGTATATTTTAAAAGTAATGCGCTCACACTCATAACTCACTGCACTTACTTGCTTTAAAGGTCACCTATAAAAATCAGGGCAGTAACATTTTTCTTTAAGCCCGCAGCGATAGCTACGATTTCTAATCACATTTTCAAATCAAGATTTTTTTACTTAGAATTATCACACACGGCTTACATTTGAGAATAAGTAGCACAATACATGTGTGCTTGTAACTAGCACTGTTGTTGATAGTTGATACGAATGGTTTTCTGAGAGTATTGAAGAGGCTACAGTCAATAGATCTCCAGCTACACCACATCTTATAACGTAACCAGCGCTTCCTTAAACGGTAACACGAAACGTGTGTAAAGGTTTTTAAGCTAGTATCAAGAAAGAGTGGACATTATAGTAGTATATATTAGTATCGAATCAACCATCATCAATCCAAATCTAGAATTTGTGCGATCCCTGTTGCCGACCATCTTCTTTCACGACATCATTTTCTGTGAAACATGGTCAAAGCGTATTTGTTTTCAGTTTGGTTGAATCCAGATTCATTAAAAAACTACCCTATGCAGCAAGGACGAAGAGATTTCTAAGTGGAACAGAGATAATGACTGTCCATTTCGTTTCAGGTTTCATACTTCGATATAGTAATATAAATTCAAAAATAAGTAAAACGGTGTAATTATAATAAGGGGTGTTGTTCGGCAGAGTAAACTGAACACTTCTCTAGATACCTTGCATAGAAGTCTGGTCTTTAAAATTACGTACCAGTTCATTCAGTTGTAAACCCGCTTGCCAGAAACGCAGAAAGCAGTCTAAAAAGAAGAGCATACAGTTGGTTAATCAAAATAATTTACTTGATGAATCAATCTATGGCGCTCAACGGGTCTTGGCCTCCTCAAGCGGTCGTCGCTTTTCCATCCTATCAGGTTGTCACCCCTAGAGATTCCAGGCCCGTAGCCTAGTGTAAAATTACTACGTTTTTGTATGCAGTTTTTATCGAACGTGTGACGTCATAAAAAAAGTCAGGATCAAAATAGAGTTCATGGTTTTACCGAATTTGCCATCTTCCGCCTTTACTAATGGGTTCATAGATTTCGTATTCATAGATCCTCTCAAAAATCGCTCTTCAACACCTATATAATTGACTTCATAAATAAAATTTATTACAATGTATTATTATTATTGTCATCGTGCTGTAGTTACAAAGAAGGCTGGTTCTATTTCGGACCGGTTCTAGCGAGCCATCGTCAGCTAGTTATAGTAATAATAAATGAAGAACTGGTTAGGACGAAGAAAGCACAATGTCTAATAGACTTTTTAACCGAGCAGATAAGTATAAAAAATAAATGATAATAATCATATTGGTTTGTGGTGAGATCACTGGAGTCAAATATTAATCTGGCAATGTTTACTGTCAAACTTTCTACGAGTAATGTGATTCAAACGCCTGCATAACCGATGACGAATGTATCCAATGATCATAATAATATATTCCACTTTCACTATGTTCCTGACAGATCATGTGGTGGCCTCTGTCCGTGACATTTTAATATCTAGAGGTGAAAATCCATTACACAACCCACGTAATAATTATACGTTAGATCATTCTCGTGATCATCCAAGTCATCATTCTTTTCTAATTATTTCTGTCAATGTCCTGTATAGATCTGCATAATGTTCGTCAATTATTAGTGCACCTTTCTTCTTATTTTCTCCATGAGCCTTTAGTCATAAACTTCTTCCATTTCTTCCGCTTTTTTCCCCTTGACTGCTGTTTGAGGTATGTCCACATTATTAAGGTGCATTTTTACCAAACGAACAAACACCCAGAGCTTGAAAATATAGTACATTTTCTTAATCGTTGATATGGTCACCAAGGAAATTGTAACCAGAAAGAACTTTCATCGCCTACTAATAAGTTTTCCATAGTGTCCACTACCAACGATTAAGAAAATATACTCTATTTTCAAGCTCTGATAAAAAGGTGGTATAAATGCACTTTTATGTGTAATTTTTTAACCGAATAAAAGGTGTTTTTTTTATTTATTTATTTCCATCATTAATACAAGACAAGTAAGCACAACAATAAGTATATACAGCTATATATTATTATTGGAATTTACTGCCCCACTAGACAACGTCTGTCCTTTATAACTCATTCCTACATCCTTCAAATGATACCACATTAAAAAAAATCAATCAACGATGCAAGTAATTGGTTTGATTCAATCATTGAATTAATTGTACTTTTATGTTGGTAGCCGAAGCGGTTGAGTCTACGACATTCGAACTCCATATTGAGGGTGTGTGATACCTGCAATTGGAGCACTGGAGATTTTATGTGTTTACTTCATGATTTTTTTTTGTTTGCATTGTTCAGTGTTCTGTTAGTGTCTATAATAAATAAATAACCTTTGATTATTGTGAAAGATGTATATTTGTGTTCACTTTGGGTGAGCCCAGATACAAAAATGATAAAAGAACAGTTTTCCTTGTGTGAACTCGCAATTACGTTTTTTAAGGTAAATCCTTTTTCACCAATATTTATTTAACACTTTCAGTATAACTACACTAAACTGCATCATAAAAAAAAAATATTCAATATAAATGAGAAATATCGGCACCCAGATTCGAACGTATATGTGTAAATTTCAAGTTGGATTTTGTTCAAGTAAACCATCATAGCTCTATGTAACGTAAATCGTCCATTCACTTTCAAACAATCTAATATGGCTATGTGCATAATTCTATTTAAGAAACGTCAATAAATGACGTCGTAAACGCGAAACTTTAAAATATAAACGAACGAAGTTTACGTTCAAAATTAATAATTAATATAATACAATAATAATTAATTGTGTTTTTCGCCGAGAGAGAGATATTTAAACTATACAAAAGGGTGGCCAAATTGATGTAGGTATACTACCTACTCAACAAATTGAGAATGTTTCAAGAACTGATAGGAACAGATATAATTTTTAACTAATTACCTGAAGAAGTCAAGGGCTGTGAGACAAGTGCACCGTTTTTAAGGCATCAAGCAAGAGAGTGACTTATCTTATTCAGTTTTTAGTAAGACAAAAATGTGCAGCCAAATCCCTTAGATCAGCACCGGTGCTGTCTGGGGTTATAACTGATACTAGTGGTCGGCCAGTGCTCGAAATTCGACCATAACTTATTTAAATTATAAGTTTGAACATTATTAAGATACCTTTGTCAAAGACTGAGTGAGCGCTATTTCACAATTTTCTTTCAAAAATAACGACATGGATACGTCAATTTCAAATGGTGATAATAATATGTTCAAAGTTTTTTCTATGGCTATTTAATACAAAAAAATAAAATATTTATCTATTCTCAATTTTCATTATATCAGAATCTCTCTAAATTAATTTGGCCATCCTCTGTAATTAAAAATACATTCGATAGTCGTAAAAAGTGTAATGTGTCATTTAAAGGCATGGATAGTAAACACGTCAACGCCAACGGTAGAAAGTTTACAAAATAATACGTAATGGCCGGGCGCGTTTCCTTTTATTCGGCAAATCATCGTGGACAGACACGAAACCTAACAGACTTAAATGAGCGCGGTTATTTTCGTCGTAATTTGACGCAAATTATCATTATTTAAATGGCAGTTTGTGGCTATATATGTATAATGTTTTATGTTTTGTAACAAAAATTGCTATTCACAAGATTTCAGTTTAGAACAAGTCAATTTATAATTGACACGAAAACACCAGTTTTTGATACGTTTACTTAATGAATTTCACCTTATGATTCAGTGTGTCAACATACGAAACTGAAATTGACGTTTTATTATAGATTGAACTTACATAGTTTAGCAAGTAAAGCATACTTTTTGATTAACTTGTCTTTTCTCTGAAACGTCTCCCGTTTTTTCTCGATCTATGGATCGAATAAAATACAAAACGATGGATACGTAAGTTAAAAATATGAAGATTAATCTTAATCTTTATAATAATGTAATTGTCTCGTTAATCACAACGTGTTGTCTTTTTAGCGTTATGAGAAAATAACTAAGAAAAGTACGAACTAGACTTTTTCGTACATGACTTTGCTGTTTCAGATATTGATGCAGTTGTTAAAAAATTGTTGAATAGACGCTTCTCGTTTTAATTCGGGTATGGTAGATTCGGACATGGTAGAAATTTCAAGATTGAAAACATTTAGTAAAATATTGATTTTTGACTCGACCGGAAATAAAATACACTATCTCATACAAGTGACAGTAGGTATAGCAGGACGATCCAAGTTATACGGTCCAATCAAATCTGAGAAAATAATATACAAACCCCTGGTAGAAATATCATCAATCAGATATCACCAAATCAAACGGCAAAGCACGCTAGGGCCACCAAAGTCGACAAGTTCAGGTATCAAAGAACATTAAATTGTCTTTTGCAATACCGGTTTATCAAGAAGTTGAAGAAGACACTTCTTTCCATTAGGTACCTATCCAACAAATAATAATATGAAAGAGGCGTTTCTGCAAAACTCAAAGAATTCTTTTAATTGTAGCATCATTCATGGTCGAGTCGAAATAACAATCTATTGTTAAGTTATTATGTGTGTGTTTTAATATGTAAATCCGGATGTGGAATATAGGTCGAGACGTTTTATGTGGACCATAAGCTGCAGACTTCACAGCAGAGCCATTGTGTTGGCTGACTATTAAAACGGTAAATCCAACATATTGTGTACCTCCTTACCTTGGTCATATTCTTATTGTTTACTTCTTGTGCAAGAAACTAATTTTGTCACGATTCCATTCATATCAATGAAGAATACAATTGAATTAAAAGCGAGCGTACAGAGTTGAGTTGAGATTTTGTGTAATGAAAATAATAACTATGGGTTCTTTCCTTCCTTCTCAGCATGTATCCGTCTACTCCTGGACATTGGCTTCTTCCAGACTCTTCCACTCCCCCCTACCTTGTGCAACCTGTGCCCTTATTCTCGTAGCGGTCTTAATACGCTCTTATCTTGATTGACAATCATAAAATGGCGGATGGGTATTCACAAAACAAGATATCTAGTAGATATCTTAAAAATTCGTTATGTTTGAAATATCGGTATGAAAATGATCCAGTTCAAGATAGGATTTAAGATTAGATTCCGATAGTTTTGTGAATACGACTGCTTGCGATCGTGTCTTAATCTTATCGTTAAGTGATTTTAAAAGCGATTGATTACGAGAATAGCCCTACTGCAGGGACTATCTCCACTAGTCGTCCCTCCATCGAAGCTGTGGATGGCCAGGATTTCTGACTGTTCTAGGGCGCCAGGACACGTCCGTTCTACCTCTTATTATGGTGTTTCTGATTCTGTCCCTAAAGCTTACATGTACCCTGTACCCAGCATCGATTGTTTCATTACTCTGTGAGCCACTCTTTCTCAGCACTTACTTGGGTTAATGCGATGGTAAGAACCTGTGGGTGGTCCATATTAAATTAATATTTTTTCGTCCTGTTTTTACCTTTAAGTCCAACAACAGATGCCACATGCAAATAAAATACTTTAATTAATAGAACTCTCCAAGCAAATTGAGGCAAATGAAGTGGTTGGTAGCCTGATGGTTACGACTCCGGCCGGTCGTTGGTTCGATCCCAGGTGCCGACCATCTTCCTCTTTCACGACACAAGCTTTAAAAGTAGCTTACTGTGAAAGAGTCAAAGGGCGTATTTGTGTTCACTTTGATTGAGCACATATTCATTTTATTTAAAAAAAAAAGTAAATAATTATCTGTCTGATATACAAAAATTGTGAAAAATATTTTGTTTGAATGACTGATATTTCAGATTGCGACAAAGGTCAATGTGCGAAATATCTTGTGGAAAAACAAAGCGATTTCGATTGAAGTTGATAAAAATTGTTGCAATTACAATAATGTTTTATAAACATTATTGTGAAACCTTTTTGGGTGTCATTTAATGATTCTTACGTGATATTGATATAACTATGACAAATGGTGATAGGTTTAAATTCACACAACCCCATATGAAACTATTTTAACCATTTTCACCACTATAAGATTTTTGTCAAAATTTATTCGAAAGGAATATTATATTTCTGCAACATGGAGTCGTCCCACTAATGTTACCATTCTATAAAAAACTAGTGATAGGCCAGTGCTCGAAATTCGACCATAACTAATTTAAGGTTCTAATTGTTAAAACTGAGCGAGCGCTATTTCAAAATTTCATCAAAAAAAAAAAACATGAATACGTCAACTTTGAAATATATCAACACAATATGTAAAACGTTTTTTTCTATTATTATCAAAGACAAAAGATATTAATTTAATCCACCTTCCATTTGAATATACCTACCGCCTTCAAAAAACTTTCTGGGTCCATTGTGAGGCATTCATCATTTTACATTTTTTTTATGAATTTGATGGTCTTAATAAGTAGTCTGTGGAAGTGTGTGTGACTATCAAATACACAACATTACATTAGTGTTTGTAATGTTTTTTATTGATTTAATATATATTTATTTACATAATTAAAAAAAAATATATTAGCATTTGCCACTCTTTCTCTATATATATACCGTTCACCGTCCGCGCAATTTTCGTAAAAATAGTCACAAAGTTTTTCCTTCACGTATTAATATATAGATCAGGTGGAGGAATTTAATATGTTGTGCATTGGTACAAAAAGGCTGCGATAAGGTATATAAGAAACCTGAATAAAAAATAGATGGCAATTTTGGATCTCAATTGGATACTTTTGGCACATAGGATGTCTGTTCTTTTTTTTTAAAGTATTTTCATTGAAGTTTTATTTCTAAATAATGAAGTGGCAAATTAAGTATGAGGCAACAAAATATGCAACGCTCACTAAACGCAGCGCACGAGAAGCTATCAAATTATCTTTCTACCTCTTAATAATATAAAGTAAAGCTAACATCGATTATTTCTAAACAAATCAAGGAAATGCCTTATTCGTGATAACAAACCATAACTACAGTTAACATTACATAGACTAGATTCGTTGCAAGTGTGAGATTTCGCCGATTGGTACTGTATCATTATTTTGAAAAAAAAAAGCCGTTTTATTACAAATTCGCCAACAACAATAATTGCACAGAGCAGTACAATGTGTTGAAATAGAATGTCTGCTTCACGGTGATCATGATAATAATGTTATTACAAGCAAATTGATAAAACTGTTGCAAAACTACAGTCACATAAAACCTTCTTTATTTTTTTTTATTTGCGACAATCGTTGCAATAATGTTTATTTCGCGGACCAGTTTCCATCTTTAATTAAACATGCTCAATTCACCAAGTATTTAATATCTTCAATTTTGTAATAAAGGTTCTTAAATTGTTTGGTGTTTTGTTTGTATGTCATTATTATTGCTGTATCCTTAAAGATGTTTTTCAGCTTTTGAGGCTTTGATTCGGACTAAAATCGAGCTTAGATCAATCTTGAATTTATTGTTTTCGTTATTCTCCATTCCCTTCTAACATCCACTCTGTTATCAATCTTTCAAGATTTTTGTTGTCCTTCCTATTATTGTCGAAAAAGTCGTCTAAACAAATAAAGAAAACTGTGCATTCTTGAAGGTAAGCAAAGAGAACGAACCTCTGAACTAATCTGTAGAGACACACATAGATCACGTTTTTCAGCGAAATAACATTTTTTCATGCTGCAAGATGCATTGCTTGTTGAGCAGTCGACAGCATTCTCTCTGGATGCTCTCCTTTCTTTTATTCTTGCTTTCAAATCATATATTCTTTTCTTTGCTAAATTAGCACCACATTATTCGATACCTATAGAATCCCGACTCGCGTTCAAAAGTAAAGCCGGAATATTGCAACTTTTGACAGTTTGGTTCCCGAAAAAAAGTGGTACGGCGTATATTTATTCAGTTTTTTATAACAAAACGTATTTTTACGTTGAAATAAGTGAAATTTAATCATTTTTAAGTATCTTTATAAATGTTGAAATCATTTTTTACATTCCGTTTTGACTACAGTGCTGTCAAAATGCTGGCCAATGCGGCTTTACTTTTTGATTATGAAAAGATTTAGGAGTACTCCATCTAGATAGTTATATATAAAAATCTATGATAAGCACTCACTCTTCCGTCACATCCTCAACTTTCATCTTTGTGATGTTTGATAATTTCAATGATTATCATCTTACACAGCATGTTAAACAAAATTATTCCCTTACTGTCCGAAACCAGATCACAAATGGCCCTGTCTTTCTTATTTATTTCTTGTCTATAGTGTTTTTTATCATACTGAAATATGCACAGTACAATCTGTCACGAGTCACGATTATGGGACTCGTTGAAGAAAAGGGTCATGAATTACAAACCTCTCAAAGATTTAAAACAGTTTTGTCATAACATTCACTGTCACTATGTTAATATTGTTTTCATTCGTCATTTGGCATCTAACACTATTGAGAAAATACATATGTATGGAATTAGTTATTTTTCTACATAAATAGTTAGTTATGTGGTTTGCAATTACGTCTTGTGTACTCTACTCATATTATTTTTCAATGAAGTAATTTAAATTTTATAGTAATTTTAACGTCGTTTATAATCTGAATTCCATTTCAAAATGCTTAATTGATTGATTATAAGTAAAACTTTAATGAAAATACAATCACATTTATATTTATTATTTTTTAGATAGCTTAGCTAGGTTAATGAATATGTAACAACTAATGACTCTAACAATACATTATTGGTGTTCCATTTTCAAATGGAACAAACCACTACCGGCTTACGACCGTCTTCTACTGTTATTTCAAAGGCTGGTTTAGAGTGATCACTTTACGTTAACAACGTTCGCCATTAGGTGATAATGTTCAAGTCTCCGAAACTCCTAATCATGAGAATTCTCGACATGTTCAACATGTCGGAAAATCTCATGTATACAACAAGTAGATATTCAATAATTAATGAAATATAGAGATAAAAGTTGGAAATTATTGAGAACAAGAGAGCAACCAAATTTGAAGACTACGACTGCTGTCATATATTTGGCGCCAGAATATGAATATATCCATTTTTGTTAATGTATCATTTTTATTGCCTATTGGCGTTGTGCACCTACAAAGGTGCACAACGTTCTAATTATGTCTAGATTCTTGTGACATTTTTCAGGACTAGATCTTGACGAATATGTAACAACTAATGACTCTAATAATTCATATTATTATAGTAACCTAAGCTATTTTTTCTGAACTTTGTAGATGCAATTCCTATATTCCTTTAGTATTTTTATAATTATCAATATTTAAGGCTGGGTTTACTCAAGGAGAATAAAGACTGAAAAGTGAATCTAAGTATTTCGTGTGTGAAGAAAAATTCCTTCTTTTAAGAGAGCAATCATCCAGTTCTTTTCTTTCTCCTCTTGTGCAGTCTTATAAATTTCATCTTTGGAGAGGTTTTCCTTCAAAGTAATATAAGGGTTGTTAAAAAAATAGTCTTTGTTATTAAGGATTTTATCGTTAGTTCAATCTATTTGATGAATATTTTTGAGTGGATCGCTGTTATTAAACCGCCTCGCGTCTGTGCAGTATTATTACAGTTTATTCAGAAGGTTTGTAGATAACTGGTTGCGTTTGTTAATTGGTTGTATGAAACTTAGTAACGTAAAACTGAATCATCATGCTAGTCCAGTTCTTGAAGTGCATCTCCACCAAATTTAAAAAAAAACCTTTCACTTTTTTAATAATATATTATTACCTATTTAAAGTTACACTTATAGGTGCTAATCAACTAAATCAAACACTGGTACCCACTTATAAAGGAATACACCTTGTTGTCACTTTCTCTCTTCAAGTCGTTAATAAAGATGTGTGCGGTGTAAACATAAACTCGTAAACTTGTAGTAGGTACCTATCATTTATACTACTTATTTCATGTTCAAATAAAAAATACTGTCACATAAGCCTAGTTTACACTACTTTAATATTTAAGACGATTAGCGAGTTGTTTAGACCTAACTAAACGCCCCTGAAAACCCATTACATATCCTTTCGGATCGAAAACTGGATTTTTCCTAATTACTTAGGTTTGTTTATCTGTGGTCAAATTGAGAATAGATTAATGTTGTTTGTCTTTAATAATAGTAGAAAAAAACTTTGTAAATATCAACATTTCTCAAATTTGACGTAGTTAGTTAGTATCCATGTCATTATTTTTGAATAAAAAAAGATTGAAATAGCGCTCGCTAGACTACCAGTACGGTTCTCTGTGTTTGATTGTTGGTTTTATTATGACAAACATTTAAATATTGTAATGTTATGACATTTTCTCTGTTGAATAAGCAATATATGTACTGGTTGACACTCGGTGATTTTTTAATGTATACATTTACACGCATTAAATAAATACTTTTACCTTACTATGAATAAGTTTTAACAAAATAATCGTTCATTCTGATAATTGTTTCTATGGCTATTTATTTATTCATGATTTTACGGCTTTAGAGTCTTTTACATTAAATAATTTTTGAACATACAAAAAACAATAGCACCACTTGACAGTCTGTTTTGCGTTACAAAAACTTTACCTAAAATCTATGTGGTTTAAAACTTTCAATTGCGTGACACACTGTGTGCACTACCAAATACAGTATTATTATATGTAGGTAATTAATTAAGTAGGCTATAAAAATAGAATTAGTTTTATGCCATGGATGCTCTTCCTTTAAAACAAACTGAACAATTTAAAAAACATTTCAGAATACACCCACAGCCTACTTATTAATGATGATCTCATGATATGCTTCCAGACAGAAATATTACACTTTATTAAATTGATAATCCGAACTAATTGAAAAATTGCTGCAAAACATTCCATGATCTGAATTCATCAACAAATTATGGTTGAACTTTAATTCAAAGGTCATAGCTAAGACTCTGTAGTAAGGTTCTGTAGCTAAGATATCGCTGGAGATACCTGTAATAAGAGAACTGAAGATTCTATGTTTTATTGTATGTATCATAGTTTGTTTAATAAAAATGTATCTGGGCATACCCGAAGTGAACACAAATAAACTTTTATCGACATCTTTCATACAAAGCAAAGCTTGTGTTGTGAAAGTGCAAATGTTTCGACACCGTGATTCGAACCCACGACCTCCTGTACTACGTAAGAAATCTGTTGACTGCTACCACTGGTCTAACAACCACTTCATTTATTTATGTTGTGAATTAATCCAGGGTTGACATCCACGACATCGTAAGACAGTCGGTGACCGAACCTTTGGACTACCAACCACTTATCACAATGTGATATTATTACCTAAATTTATTTTTACCTGACTGGTATCGTGATGGCTAACACTAATAATATAACACTTTTCTATACAAAGGTGTCAGTATAGGCGGCGGGACTTATTGCCTGAGGCAATTTTTTACAGTCAACCGGTCCCGTCCAATCTGAGACAGGCCAACCCCGGGTAGAAATTTCAAGTGAAAAAACACTTAGAAAAACTCTGACCCGACCGGGTATCGAACCCGGGACCTCGGATCTGAAGTCCACGCTAGTACAACTAGGCTACCGAGGTCGGTACACTATTTTTGTCTATGACTTAATGTAATGTGAACAATTATTAAAAAGGCGTACTTGTCATTTGTCATGTATGCATTATTTGTATTTTGTTTTGTGATGTTTCGGTTATGTATGTGTTTGTCTTCTTAATGGTAAATTTTTGATTTTGTAGTAACATTTGAACATCATCAGCGCGAAAGCTGTCATACTGTATTTTTGTAAAATAAAATAAAATAAATTCCTTTAAGAATAAATTATTCCCCACAACATTGATGTTTGTAGAATTTGATTTAGGGCTATCCACAACTTCTTAAGTGATTAAGTACACACATGCATGTACACAATGTACACGTAAACCAAATAATATTCTTGGTGATAATCAGAAATAGACAAACGGTTTGTCCGAAGGTTGGCGACTCAATTACGTTTTAGTTTTTATGTTCTTGCGGTCACAATGGAAACATAATGGCACATTAGTGCACTACATATTATTATACATTATGAACCATTTGCAATTATTTGCTTCGGGCAATTTTACAATACAACATTCATTCTGCGAGTCCGACCAATGGTTTGATTGTGATACACTTGACACCTTAATCTTGTGCCCATTCCCAAACGTCGTGGTACTTAACTCTTTCTTGTTCTTATTCAAATAATTAGTGTCTAAAAACCAACGTAAAACAACGTCTTCTTTAATACAATCGGATTTTTGTGGTTAATAATTGAAGATTTTAATTTGTTCAATCGTACAAACTTAACGTTAATTGACTTAACGCAAAATATTGGATCGGACATATTATTATGCCTTATCGGTCTGTTATTGCAGATAACCAGTCGTTGAATTCCAACAACTTTCCTTCTGCCTTCAAAAGTTCTTCTAAGTAAGTCCCGTGAGGCAAGTTCGGATAACAGAATAACTAATAAAAAGTTAAAAAATGGAGGAGAAATATAATAATACAACGGATATCTTGCGACACCAACGCCATCTCTGAAAATTCCACAACAACGCAATTTTTATTTACCTGACAACATAATATTATTTTAAACGTAGATATGTATATTTTCGTGCTATAAAGGAAACAAATGAACCTAAACATATTCATGCAGTAATGTGACACACCTCGATGGAGGTCAACTTAGTTTAAGGCCATAAATTTATACTGTTTCTACTTTTAATGTATAGCTGTCATCTGTAATGTGTTTTGTTAAAATAAATAAATAAATAAAAAAAAGTAGTAAATTCTATGGATACAGCTAATCTTCTACTAATTTAAATGATAAGTTGGAAAAAACATACATCTTCAAAAACGCAAAACTTCACTATAAAACCTATTCTAAGTAGAATAACAGTGCACTTAAAGAATAAGCAAGACACAATAAGTAGTGCTACATAGCGGCAACAATATTCAACAGTCCTCATTGGAGCGAATCGTTACGTAAGACGTGGTATTCGCCAAGTTGTGCAGAGTGACAAGAATACTTTATGAGGCGCATAAAGAGAAAATCGTGAGTGAGTGAGTAGTGAATGTATGTAGCAGAGTGACACAGGCTGGCCATAGTGATATAAGTATAATATCCATTGGACTCTAAAACCCATATTTTTAGTCAAAACTTAATCAAGTAATCGCTATTGAGTATTGAAACAGAAGAAAATATAAAAATGAAATTCTCAGTTATTTAACTTTGTAGAGTTTTTTTTTCAATTTTCCACCTTTTGACCTAAAACTTAAAATTGTGAACAAAGTAGGTAGGTACTCCATTTTGGAAACTAAATAATATACCTACATGTTTCCAATAGTTGAAGAATAAAGGAATGGTCGAAGTAAAAAAATAAGAAGAAAATTACAAAAACCTCAGAATGTTTTTTCATTTTTAATTTCGATTTTTCTAAGGGAGTTACTCCAAAAAAATATGCACTTGGCGTAGAAACCACAAGAAAAACTTCCCTAATTAATAAGCTTTCCGAAAAGGTATAAATAGTTTCCATTTTACTGCAACTTCGGAAAATAAACCTTACTAAAGGATGAAGGAATGTATCGAATTACCAGTCACCTGTATACACTTTGTTACAGCGGCAGTGGAAGACCCGAAGCAGAGAGGTAGACAACCTCAATACCCATCGATTTAACCTCCGTGTATATGTAGCGATATTGGGTGGTTCAAAAGTTATTAACGTTTCTGTGAATTTTTAATAAAATCCGGAATTGTGAGCAAAATACGGAACTGTGGCCGACAATTGGTTTTACGATAGTGATCCTAATGTTATGTAATATCGTAAGTCAGCCCTCGATAGCTTTTGTTTAAAAAAATATTATCTTAATTTTTTCTCCAAAACTTAGTTTTTCCAAAAGATTTAGTTTAGGAGAAAAATAGACAGTTGATGTTGTTTGTCCCAAGAATACTCTCTCCAATGAATTCTCAAAATTATTATCAATAAGAAAATTATTTTTTATTGAGGATTACAATTCAAAATCCAAAATCACTCGATATCGGGTGGAAGGCCTCAACAAAAACAAAAAAACAATTCAAAATGTACAAAATGCTGTCTGCATCATATCTATCATAATCTACCAACAATCTTGACACGTTCATAACACAGGAAAGTGTTTATTAATTAATTTGTAAAGCTAGGAAGTCAAAGAAAATGAAACTATGAGAAGATTTCATTGCATTTCACTTGTAACTTTAGATAATGATATTATGTAGGTCGCTGATTCTAATTCTATGCTTCTTATTGTTCTTGTCCAATAATCTTTCTTGGTTTTGCACAATAATTCAATAGGCAATTCAATACAATAGTGTATTGATTTCTATTGTTGGTCTCATGTCGTCATTGACTGACAACGTGGAAACCATTTCATTATTGTTGTTAATTAGTATTTGTTGTAATGAAATGTGCACCACGTCTCAACCAGAAATAATGTCTGTTGTATTGTATAATGCTTACAGATATTACTTTTTTGTAGTAATAAGTGAATAAACTGCGCATAATCAATCAAAATATAATAGAATGTATGCTTACATAATCACAAGTTAACTTTATTGATAAACTAGCTTTCCCGACAGACGTTGTCCTGTGTAGTCCTTACTATGAGTATTGATTTCAAATTTATTCAAAAATACGTTTAAAATATGTTTGAATGTTCAAAAATTATTTATGAAAGCTCGAAAAATTTCCATCAAAAATCTGCGTACCTACCAATATTTTTTATTCGTTGTCAGGTAAACAGTAATTTTGTTGTTATATAATTTTTCACAGATGGCGTTAGCTTCGCAGGAAATCGTTCCATACGTACATTAATATCATATTTTATGTTACTTCTTATGCATTTTTCAACTTTTTAATAGTTGTTGTGTTATCCGGAGTGGAGAAGAATCCAATAAATCAAACATAGGAAGAATCTGTTCAGCCGATCTCGAGTATTAAGTGTTCGCACTAACCCGACTTTCTTTTATATACAGATTATTCTTATCGAGTCTAAATTCTTAAATCTGTCTCAAGCACCTTTAATCACCATGTCTCCCTGTCGAAAACCAGCAACTTCCTTTCTGCGTAAGAGCTACAGCGCATGTCTTCAACACCCGTTCGATGCACTTAGCTATTTTTCGACAAGATGATGGTTACTCTGGCCAAGTAATCCAACGTCATCATTAAATGATATCAATTTTATATTACATGGCTGTGATAGAAAACCAATTTATGGAGGAAAAGATTGACTTAAAATCTGTATATTGTCTTAAAAAGGATCTTCACCAATAGGTTAAAAAAAATATTGTCCGACAACTGCTGAGTATAACCTAGTGAAAATATCGAGTTAAATTTCAATTCAAGCGTGTTGACTTACCAAGCCCTTGACCTTTGAAAAGTTTGAACCACCAAGAGAAATTAAATGACATTGCCGGGAAAATAAATCAAAGATAATAGAAGTATTTCTTTTATATTTGAAGCTTTGTTTGTATGACACGTGAATACCGAGAATAATTTCATAGATAATGACAAATTGCTTTTGACACATAGAAATGGTTAATTTCTTTGATTTTCAAGATGAAAAGATTTTCTCTTTGGTATTGTTTTCACGTTTGAAACAAAATAATAGACATAAAGGTGGTAATCTTCATTAGAAAACGTCTGAACCAACTATGAAATAGAAAATTAAAACTAATTCCAATCTTCCGTTTCATTGTTTGACTATGCGGGAGAATAAATATTTTTTTTTTACTCACAATACTTTGTTTGAAGTTGTATAATTTGCCGCCCCTCAAATTGTGTTTCATATCGTCCATTGTCCAAGAGTGAAAGCCTATTAGAGAGCACACAAAAAATCAAGCGTACCATCCACAGAATATTTTGTGGCTGTGACGACCGAGCCTTTATGGGACTAAATCATTAATTACCCCCCTCCCCCCATAAAGGAGGCCCTTATTCATCATTCGACGAAGTGGGCTGAAAAGATGCAGAAAGAGCTGTGATTCCTTTATGATAAGAGCTTCAAATATCACAAGTAAGGAGATATTCATATCCTGGCGCCAAGTTACACGACAGCAGTCGCTATCTATAAAGTTGGTTGCTCTATATTTGTCTCAAAAATTTCCAAAATATGGTTCTATAACTCATTAATTATCATTAATATAAATCTACTGTTTATATATAAGTGGCCCAGTGGGTACCGTCTCTGCATGAGACGACTAGGGTAGCAACTAGCAGGTTCGCATCCTGCAGAGGGCATGGGATTTTTCCACATTCGGTAAATGATCAAAATTCTCATGAGTTTCGAAGATTTGAAAATTACCACTAAATGGCGAACGTTGTTACACTTATCTAGTCTTCGAAATAACAGTAGAAGACGATCGTAAGCCCGTAGTTGTCTGTTCAAACCATTTGAATTCGAACATTAGTTCATATAATATTCGTTAAGATCTAGTCTATTCACCTCGCTTGCCATCTTTCATGATATTGATGTTTGTAATTCAGTTTTTTTGCGAGAGTCCGCGGAATCTCTATATATATTGTGACGCCAAAACCATCTTAGAAGACACATATTTGATCGATCTAGAGATTTCATAATCCAAATGTCTGCAGCGTAGAGAACTGTAAGGAATATGTTGATTTTTGTGCCTTTGGAAATTCTCCTATCCTTCAGAAAACATGTATGTAGGCAGCTAAGCGAACATCATCGTCTGACATTTCCTATTCACGTGATGATAAATTTGGATAGTAGTTTTAAAGCGGTTACTCAACACTGCAAACGTGTTAGTTGATCATTGTGAAATTTAAATTCTAGTATGGTGTAAATTGATATTGGCCATGAAACTTGTACGGTCGTTTCATCGCCTGAGATATTTCCAAATTAACTATTTGCATAACAAAAAAACATTAACAAACCATTCACCTTAGCTAATGTTTGAGACTTGGTCGGTAATCCTACACGTCATTGTTGCACTAAAAAAACAAGTAATGTGTAAATTTTACAGCAACGCAAAATTAGACTTAAGTTTTTTTTTTTTTTTTACCCATCACGCCGTGTCCCGTAAGGGGTAGGCAGAGAGAACGGACCTCCACTCTTTTCTATCCAAGCATACTTCTTTCGCTTCTTCCACCGACATACCATTTCTCATACAGCTTCTCCTATTTCTCTTACTTCTTACCTGGCCTTCCTTGAGGACGGAATCGATGTGTTCGATCCACGTCATTCTCGGTCGCCCACGCTTTCTTACACCATTCCTTTCAGCCTTATGAATTTTCTTTGTCATTCTGTTTGCATCCATTCTTTCCACATGCCCAAACCATCTCAACTTATTAACTTTCATCTTTGTCACAACACTTACTTCCAGACTTAAGTGCAAAATTTTGCATTATATCAAATCGTTTAGATATTCAATCACAAGTCCTTTTTTGTGCTCAGAATGGATTTCTGATTAATTTAATGTAAAATATAATGCCAGATTCACCTACGGAAACGAGGTAAGATGATATTTATTTATTTATTTATTACAGTAAAAAATAAACACCACTCATCATAACAGCTTTCGCCTTTGCGATGAGCGATGATAAAACAAACAATAAAATAAGACAAAAATCATATTATAAATAGATAAAAACTAGAAAGCAATAAATAAATACCTATTAATAGTAATAAAATTATATAATTAATAATACAAATATTACACAAATAAAATAACAAATAAATATAAAAATGCATTGAGAAATATATCGCTAGAACAAAGTCCTGTATGTGAAGCTCCGAAATGAAAACATTATAAAAGTGCTAAACAGAAGATATCGTCCAAAGAGAGAAAAAACGGAGAAATTGAGAAAGACTCCGACAGAAATTCTTCAAGGAAAACCTGAAGGCAAAAACCTAACCTATTTGTGAGCAATGTGCATTGAAATTCACACATTATTCACATTTTGCGTGATACGATATTTTTACGTAATTCTGGCATGTTTGGAACTGTCCATACTTAAAAGATTAGTACCATCAATACCTACTACATTATTTAATCTAACTAGTATGCGATTTACCTACATAAGGGTCTGATAACAAACTATTGATTTGTCTTGGTTATGTATGGTGTACCTTCTAACTAAAAAGAATAACCGAGGAAGTCATCAACAGGTCTATTTACAACTTGTAACAAAGCTTCAATATTGCCCGGGACGTCTTCAAATTTGTTACTTAAATAAAGACTTTTGAGGTCAATTAACCCCAAGAAATATGTCGGAAATACCTATTATGAAAGCACAATAAGTATGCAAACTGAATATACAATATTATTTGTTGGCATTGCACCAAGCTATTGTAGGTATAGGTATTTGATGTTTCTTCTACTGGACAAACCTTGCATTTTGTATTCCTATCGCTTGCGGCATTATGTAGGTTTAAGAGTTTTTAGGTTAGGTATATTTGTTAAACCCACGATCTCAACAAAAAAGTAATTTGCATTAATTTCTAGCGCAAGTAAATACTACAAATTTAAATAAAATTGAAGTTAAGTACGCGTTAAGTGACCATTCACTAGTCGGACATTGTTTTTTTCTATTTGAATAATCCCTCTAAGAATTTGAATAATAATAATTACTCTGCGGTCATTATAACCAAATTATTAGATAGGTATATAAAAGAGGAAGACCCTCTCACACTGTGTTTCGCTCCTTCGAAGCAGAGCTGAGGGACATGGTGTGGGAGGAGGTCATAAACATTGCACAAGATCGAGCGCAATGGAGAGCTCTTGTTGCCTCCCTATGCCCCTGAGTGGGGTGTAAAAGGGAGAATTGTATTGTATTGTATATAAAATAATTGTTAAGAACGACACTCACTACAAATATTTTTTTTTTATATTAACAAGTCCAAAATGTGGACCCGAAATTTCAGACAACCGCAGAGCATGCACTATACCTATCTCGATCGCGCAATATTTTAAGATGGTTGATATTATTATTATAGACCTGGAAAATTTTATTTTTTATAAGCCAAGTTACATAGAAGTTGTGCATATTACTGGTGAGGAAAAATTAATCAAAAATAACTTAGCCTTGCAGTTAGAATGCCGACTATTGACTGCTTCGTACTATTGGTCGTGGGTTCGATCTCAGATGCCGACCAATTTTTAGTAGCTTCCTGTGATAGAGTCGGGAGTATTTAGTATTTAGTTTAGTGAGCATAGACTCAACCAAAGAGTTTTCTGATTTTCCGATTTTCAAGTCGAATTTTTCTGAATATTCTGATATTTTTTTTCGAATTATACTCCAATATTCGACCTTTACCACTAGAGTCCTGTGTTGGCTTAATTGAGTTCCAATAAAACACATTCCAATGCATAGGGGTATTTTTCGATAATACATTGAAAACTCTTCTATTCGTAGAGTTGACTAAAATAATTACTGTAAGTACCTACCTAGAAAGATATTTCTGCCTAACCTTTGTATGTTAACCATGCACTCTTACGAATTCGGAAACAATGAATTTCCTTTAAAATGGATTCTCGTTATACAAGACATGACCAGACTAATATCAAACTGATTCTAATTTATATATAAATACGGAGTTCAATATCCCGTTAACTTTTGTAAATAAGTAAGCAAGATTTGTCACAGTTCGTCTGTTTTCTAACGTTATTTTGTTCGCTATAGATTATATTATTAAATATAATACAGATATTGTTAAAATCACTGAGTACAAAAATTTTGTTTTACACAAATACACTCATTGACTCTTTCACAGTAAGCTTCTTAAAGCTTGTGTCGTAAAAGAAAAGAGGAAGATGATCGGCACCTGGGATCGAACCCACGACCTCCGCACGAAACAGTGCGAAAGCCGGCGTCGTATCAACCAACCACTTCCTATATTATAAATATTATTAGAGTACTTTTTTGGATGCGAAGAACCGAAAATCGGTTCCTTTATTCAACAGTCACGTGACTGAAGATAAATTATCAAAATAATACGTACAAGATAACACAAGAAAGCCCATAGGTAAGTACTTCTTTTAACTAATTATATGATTAAAATATAAAATTGTGTTAACGCTAAAATATTTAAAATAAAAAATCAAATGTCACACCCCGCTACCGACAAACGTCACAGTTTGTATGAGTTTAACAGCAGTCACGTGTGGTACTTGTTGGAACCATCCGCAGTAGCACATTATTTCTCTAGTATTATTTCTTGTCAAATGTTAAAATGGATAAAACTGTTGAACAATTACACATGCGTACCTACCTATGACGCGGTAAAATTCGATTGCGATAATATAAAGCGGATATTATTGACAGCAGGAGGCTGGCTTAATGTGTAGGCTTCTTTTATAGGTAACCTGTCATTTGTATCGATATGCATACGATTCACTAGCCATCTTTATGTACCCCTTCTCAAATTTCTTTTACTTCTGCTTTGTCCATCTTTGGGGACTAGATCAACATAGCCAATACAGCTTATTCTTAATTGACTACGCCTTCTAGTACCATTCTCTAGCCTACAGCCTTAATTCGTAATGGCCAGTTCACATTATTCCAGTCTCGTTTTTCATTACTCCAGGGCTGTAATGCTAGGTACTGAATATTTTAGGTATCTATTAAAATTCTACTGAAATTATTATAGTTGGATAACTGAAATTATCATTCGTTATTTCAAAACACCTAAATAATCTCATTACATATTTTTATGACGCTTGGTACCTACCACATGAAGTTCTTTCCCTTTATCCTTACTCATTCCACATCGATCCTTATGATTCCAGTCTCTTTTTACTGCATTTTTGGTGTCTGATTATTGTTCAAGCCGCCAAAAGATCATAAAATCTTACTTTTCCAAACACTCTTATAAGTAGATACCTAATTAAAATATTATTCAATTAGTTTTGTAGCAAATTAAGATAATTATGTATACCTACTGCATTTAATAAAATGAAATCCATCTACTGTGACGATAATATTTTTATTTTATTTATTTATTTTATTTTCCTCGTTCTACGGCTTTATTAGCCATTTACAAATTAACATATAAAAATACAACAATGTACAGACATGATAGATAAAGCATTAAAATTCTGTATGATGTGTTATGATAAAAAAAAATACTATAGACACAATAATTAGAAAAGTATTTCAATAATATAAATTTAAAGCTCCATCAGAGACTAATAATTATGTGTGGCCCATCTTATTGTACAGGTATGGAACATGGTCCTTGAAAGTCAACTCAACAAACAGTCTGGAAGTTTTAGAAATGCTCAGAATTTCCAGGCCCCTGTAGACAAATTCAAATTGGCGTTCGACTACAAACGAAGATTACGCCAATGTATAGTACGAAAAAATTAACTGTCCACTGGAACATCATCATCAGTCCTGGGTGGACCCTGGCTGAGAAGCTCTAGAGATATTTTCCACTCTGTCCTTCTGAGTGCCGTCGTCCTCCAGCTCCTCAGTCCAATGACACCTGCATCCGTGTTAACACCGTCCATCCACCGTAGCTTGGGTCACTGGAACATATAAACAATTATTTAAACCAAACAATGAAATGGTCTATTATTCATATTCAATGAACTTTGTAATATTTTATTTAATGACTGTAAGTTTGTTTGAATAAAGATAAAATAAAAAAAAAAAAAAAATACTTATATAAAAATATAAATAGTGGACAGTTAATTTTCTTCCTACTCTACATTGTCGAAGAATTCGTTTGTAGTCGATCGCCAAATGCATTTTGTCTAGGCCTAATGGTAACCAATAGGAAATCTACGAATTTCCTGAGGCGAGCGAGTGTTGACAGAGATCTATAGTCAGGTATCGAGGTCTGGAAAATGTCATATTTGGGCCGTGTACTGCGAGAAGGAAAGTACCACCTTCTTCACCTTATACTGAAGGGAAAAATAGAGGGACGCCGAAGGAGAAAGGGAGTGGACCGGCATCCCAACTGTAGAGGAGCTGTTCCGAGCAGCGCAGGATGGGGATAAGTGATTGCCAACGTTGAGGGGGGGGGGGGGGACTCGACAGGGCACATCAAGAAGAAAAAGATACTTTTACGTTGTTCGTATTCCTACAACTAAATACTTTCTTAATTTTGTTGAACACGCAGCGACATTCCACTATCGCCAAGCTTATTACATGGTAGGTACTTCCAAAACATTCCACCATAGCGGGTATTTTACTTTTCAAATTCTTGGTTATAAAACCTCCGTTTCCGTGCGTGCTCTTCTAGGAAGTGAACATCGTACAAGACGGTGAGATTTATTATATTATGTGGATCAGTGCGACGAACTAGGTATGACGTTGTATAATGACAACAAACACATTATGTCACATATTACGTAATTATAATTACTCGTGTCCATTTCTACAATATATTACCCTTAGAATATTGTCAATTTCATTCTTTTGATTTTAATAATTGTCTCCATTTTCGGCTGAATCAGTACTTCTTCATTTAATGGGATGGGTATTACAACTCTGAATCCGGTTCTTCGAAAGAGATTGCTAATTCAAGTCGATCTTGTTGTTCCACTTACTTTATGACTGTGTGTTAACTTCTTCTTCCCTCTTTGATTAGGACTGCTGGCCTATTGTTCCTGCTACGTTGTCCTCTTGGGAAGCTGAGTGCCAACTGTCCCTCCAGCGTTTAGGCGGTCGTTCTGGAGGTCTGCTTCCTTGTGGTATGTTGTCTCCGGCGATTTTTGCTGCTCTCGTGTCTACCATTCTTGAAACGTGGTCGTAAAATTGATAAATAAAAAAATCTATATAAAAATGCATGTTTAAAAACTACATTAGAACTTTTTTATACACTGAGATGCCTCTTTTTGCAAAGATAAACTTGCCTAATATGACAATGAATACAACACACTCCATGGAAGAAATATCTAGCCTATCAAACACAGATTGTGATAGGTTCTATTCCCTTTTTGGCCCTAAGATTTGGGGGTATGTTTTTCCTGAAAATAATGGAATAAATTTTTAAAATATTGTAATATACATTTTTTATCGCTTATGTAGAATTTTCGTCGCATATTTCTCCATCTATTATCATCAAACATCCATCCCTTACAATTTGGGGTCTGATTATTATTTACTGACAGCTTTACTTTGCTATAAGTGTACGATATTCTTATGGACCAAAGCCCGACAGTTAATAATTCAGTAAAGATTTGAAAAATACTATTTTTACATCAAGTTTTTAAGCAACTTGCTCGTGGGTATTTCGTATACTTGCGTTCAAATATAAGTCAGCTATAGTTCAACAAATGAAACGCAGATAATTCGCAACGCTTTTGTTTTCGCTAATAATATTGGTTTACTTAAAACAATAGTACAATGTTAATAAAGCCATGTCAAGTGGAAAAACTGTACCTATTGCATCTGCCCTTTATTTGAAGCATTAATAATAATAATAATACTTGGACAACTTTTATGGCACCGTTTAGTGAAATATCTTCATCTCAAGGGCGCCTCACATAAAAAGAAAAGTAAAGAGTAATAATCACCAATTGGTTTGTCAAAACATAATAAAATAACAAAAATGGCAATAATCCCACAAGGTTCGTCATGTTGTAAAATATGTGAAATCGTCATAGATACTTGCAAGCATTCTTCATATATTTCATTTTGTTTTTATAGCGCAATTTCATATAATAGTGTACAGCCAATTTTTTTATTTATTTTTTTAAATGAATCTCTGTTCTCACTCAAAGTGACCGCAAACACACTTTTTGACTTTTTCACGGTAAGCTACTTAAAGCTTGTGTCGTCAAAAAGAGAATTATGGTTGGCACCGGGAATCGAACCCAGGACCTCAGCATGAAACAATACGAAAGCTGGTGTTGTAACCACCAGACTACCAACCAATTCATGAATAATATTTTATTTTTATTTATTTCAAAATATGTAAAAGAAAGTAAGTGTAAAGAACAATTTATGTGCGGTGTGGTAATTTTTTTTTTTTTTTTTTTTTTTTTTTTTTTTTAATGATTCTGTGCTCACTCAAAGTGAACACAAATACACTCCTTGACTCTTTCACAGTGAGCTACTTAAAGCTTGTGTCGTGAAAGAGGAAGATGGTCGGCACCTGGGATCGAACCACGACGTCCGCACGAATCAGTATGAAAGCCGGCGTTGTAACCACCTCGTGAAATGACGGAGGAGCATGACGTTGTAAAAATTCGAACGATTGTGATTTCTGATAAATATATCTTCTTATAACTGTTTTTCGAACAATAATTGTCATTCAAAAAAATTGATTTTTGAACAATTTTCCTTGAGTTGGTATCTCCATAATAAGCTCGTTGTTTAATCGCAATGGGATGTATAGTATACCTACTGTATGGACTCCCATGGTAACTTTAGATTTTTTTTTTGAAGTAATATGATAAAGAAAGACAGTGTGTGTTGTGTACAGAGATTTGTAAGTCTGACATTTACTTATTCTGTTTATTAGAAAACTGTCTAAATTCACAACAATTGAAACATGACTTAAACCGCCGTCCGCAACATAGTATCTAATGAATATTAAATACATAGGTAGCTAGAAATACAATTCATAAACTGCATAGGAAACTGAGTGAAAGTGTTTTACGGCCAGTAATTATTATCATTACTACGCGGCGTGTAGATACCTACCTATTTAATCTTACAAGTTGCCATGGATAATAAATAGCCAGTGGGTGTCTGTAAACTGAAGCGGCTCGTATTATTAAACACTGGCAACACTGTAATTCCCGACTGCCGTTGTACATACATTCAATCTAAAAATATAGTAGATAATAATATGCTAAGCCCTTTGATATCTCTACATTCAGGCTGATGGTAATTAGACCAATTCTAAATTCAAATATGAAAATGGAGCCCTATTTTCCAAGGTCGTAGTATCACACGTGAACGACTGGACGAATTCCGCTCATTTTTTGTCGTGTTTGCTTTTGTCAGGATAAGCTTCTCATAAAAGAAAAAAATTCGAAAGACGCGCGGAACATTAGAAAATTTAGGAAACTTAAAGTAGGCAGCCTTCTTAGTGCTTTTTACAATAATATTATGATTTAATTCTAATTTTGAAGTTAAATTGGCTTTTGACAGAAACTGTCAGCTGCTTGATAGCTGGTGTGATTGGCTTAAAATAGATGTGTCATTAGGAATTACATTGGTTAAAAGGTTATTATTTATTTATCATTATGTACCTACCTATCCAATCCAAATACACACTCCCTTAAGGCCCTACTCAGAGGCATAGGGAGACAATGAGAGCTCTCTGTTGCGCTCGATCTTGCGCAATGTTTATGTACCTATACAAATTCAACTTCAATATATAGTTAGGACCATTATATAGTTTAACGTTTGTCATTTTTTAGACATACTTTTTATATAATAATTTTAATATGAAATTAATTATTAAGTTCGCGGGCTTCTTCAATTTTTGACAAAACCCTTCTAAATGGATAAGTATGTTTTTACCCATCAGAGTGTAGTGTTATCACTCGGGGAGGTGTCCAAAAAGGTATTTGGGGTTCCAACCCCCAAACCCCTCTTTGAAGCTACGGTCCAACCAGAACCTATTCAAATCGTAGTGTTATCATTCGAGGATGTTGTCAAATCCCCGAATCTATCGAAATTGACTAACTAAACGACAATGACCAGCAATATATTAAACAAAAACATCAATTTGAGAATCAATAAATAAATTGTCACTCCATGCAATGAAAAGTTTGTATGAGAAAATAGGCAACTTTTAAAATGGATTTTTATTTAAAAATTGTTGATTACTTCAAATGTTATCAAATCAATTCATAACATGTGTTTCATATAAAAAATCGTGAGAAATCGAAAAAGCCCGCGACCTTATTAATTACCAGACTTTTCCATAAAATCATTTTTGACATTGAATTTCTTTCACGCGGAAAGATTGACTCAACAAAACAGATAGCAAGATCTAGAAGAAGAAGAAGAATTTCTTTCATGCGTAAATTGATGTGTAAGGTGTCATTAGATCAAATCAATCCCCGAGTGTTATAACACATGGATGTCCTACCCCCCACAAAAGTATTAAAAATGTATCTGCATAAACTTCATAGTTTATTTTTATGATAATACTAGCTTTCCCGACAGACGTTGTCCTGTGGTTCTAGCCCGAAGTGGCCCGTTAAACATGATGTGCACTGTGCCCCCGTTAAACAATACAAAATTAATTCGATTGAATTAAACTAATAAAATAATAACATTAAACTATTTCTGAAACATCCCTATTTCATTCGCATTCAAAGCTCTGGCGGGAACAACTTGGAAAAAATGCTCTCGCGCACACACCCTACCTCGCCTATTACCAACACGAATATGCCCGATAATATTGTTGACTTTCTATGAAATATTTCCAAAACTATCGAAACGGTGCGGTGGAGTAAGTGGGATGGGCTACTGTAAGAGCGTATGCGAGAATGAGAGGGAACTACCCGCGATGTCGTGGGCGCATCCCGGTAACCTTTCCATACAAACTTAAATATTGTATTTTACATCATTTCTTATCCATTTTTTTTACTTTTTATTAGTTATTCTGTTATCCGGAGCGGAGAAGAATTCAATATATCAAACATCAGAAGAATCTGTTGAGCCAATCTCGAGTTATAAGTGTTCGCACTAACCCGACTTTAATTTATATAGTAGATTATCCATCAACTATACGTCGTTGATTGTTTACCTTTCTATGAATTTTTGGATGCATCTGTAAATAATAATTCTACCAAGAAAATGCGTTCTTTTTTATATCCGCAACATTCCAATTAACTAAAACACAAATATAATGACTGTTATGATGTTAAAGAATGTTGGTTAAATTTGTATTTTTAATTAACTGCCTTGGTTAATTTACTGCTTGAAAGTTAATTTGTTTTATCAATTTTATGAGTGATAATATTTTGCTGTAATTTCTTACAAAATTAATAGAACAACTTATTGTAAAAATTTCGTTACATATCAGAGAAGGAATAATGTTGACTTGTTTTACAATATGAATATATCCGCCTCGGCACAGGCTTTGCTAGTGAGGGTTTGCTCGGTCTGAAAATACTAAAGCACGGGATGAATATGAGTTATGTATAACATGATAGGTGCATGTAATTACCTCCTATGTATTCTTGTAGATTTAAGAACAAACTCTTTACTGTATTATTATAGATTAAGAAAAGGCGTTTCATAAGGTGACACATGTTGAACTTTTAAGGTACCTAATTTAAAGGAACTTAAAATTAGTGACAATAATTTGAAGTGGTTGGTAGCCCAGCGGTTACAACGCCAGCTTTCGTACTGTATCGTTCGGAGGTCGTGGGTTCGATCCCAGGTGCCGACCATCTTCCTCTTTCACGACACAAGCTTAAAGTAGCTTACTGTGAAAGAGTGCATTTGTGTTCACTTTGAGTGAGCACAGATTCATTTAAAAAAAAATATTATGTCAAGTGAGTATTCAACACAGTTTTGTATTAGTATTATTTATGGGCGGTATTCTCTGCACTTGAATTAATCCCAAAATTGAAACTTGACCTTTCTTTAAAACATGACATAAACATTTATGTACCTATGCAAACGTATCTAAGTATGATAACATGTTTTCTAATTCGGCAAGATGCATCCACCAGATTCTCATGACTCTGTAATAATTATTATACATATATACAAAATCAAGCATTTAGGTGTAAAATCAACAAAATCTAATATAATAAGTAATAATAACTGTTCATGATATTTACTTGGCAAACAGACATGCTGATTGGAAGTCATTATTGTCAATCACTAAACGAAAATAATCGCAGCATGATAATTATTGCTCTGTGTTGAGCGATAGAGAAATTATTACGGCAATTCACAGAAATGTTGCTGAAGGAAATCATTATAATTATTGCGCCATTTTAACATTTAAATGTTGCGCCATCGTGATTCTTGAATTAGAGACATCGGATAATTATTTTAAAATAATTATTATTATATCTACCTCTGTAATTTGCAAAATATGGCAGTTTAGCTGTCATTATTAAAATATCATTAGTGTCACGTTAAAACTGAATTCTTTGGAGTATTTTAACCAAATGACACTCCGGAATCCGTCAATCAAAGAACATTAGTAGGTATAAGTTAATCGAAAAGGGTGATTTTCTGAAAAAAGTTCGTTTTCTAGAAATGCAATAGGTATACTTACTCGCATATACTACTCGATAGTCGATCAAAATGATTCTTATACTATGAGAAATAACAAAAAAATATGTTAAAGTACGAATATTCCTCCTGTAAGAGTATTCTTGAAGTAACTTTCAAATAACGAATAATTGTTCGATCAAATTATAATTTTTATCAAATCGAGTGAGATCTGCATTGGAAAATGAGTATATGTGAACATCACGCTCAAAATACAAATGCTACGTCAGATATTAATATGCCCAGAGCCGTACAAAATGCTGGAGAAGGTTCTTAAATACAATTTGCTGCCTTAACTTTAATATATTTAGAGCTATTTATAAAACTCTATTTTTTTAGGATCTTCATACAAATTTCTCAAAAAGACAGTAAGTCATCTTTTGGAAACAAAATTACTCATGTAAACGTTGAATGGAATCTTGGTATTAAGGTATGAAAATGTAATAAAATAATTGTAGATTGATTTGTTATATACATATAAATGTTATTCAAATCTTATTATTCTCAATAAATAAAGAATTAATGAAAAAATTTGCAAAATGGTTCCAACATTTTGAAGTTTGACAGGCACAAATCACCTCTATGGGTGGAATGCCTAATTAATTATCACACATTAGATTAGAGGGTGTAGGGAATGTAGCTAAGATTCAAACCACAGAGCTCTCTATGAAAACTTGCAAATTATGTCGGTAGGTTCGTATAATATTATGAGGTCGGTTCTGTGCTTATGTCAGTTATAGAGGTCTGTTAAGCAATGGGAAGCTAGACTAGAACCTGTTTAATTACCTACCGATCAAGCCTGACAATCGGAATCAAAAACGTAAAGCAAGATGGGTATAAGCTAGTAATTAATACATTGATTAATGTTTTTCATAAGGTATAGTAAAATTTACTGCCCGAAGTAGTCAAATCAAACATAATGGTTAGGTTAGAACAAAGGCTAGCTCCAATCCAACCTACCAGGGTTAGGTCGGTGCTTTCATATTGTAACATGTTCAACTTAAAAAAGATGTGTGGAAGAGATGTAGGTGACCTACTCAAAATTCAATTTTTCGTCAGTGGTCTTGAAAAAAACAAGTATAATAATAAATAAATGAATAAAGCAAATAAATGTTCACATCAAACCATCTTTCACATCTAGGCCACGTTTTAAAAGAAACAAAAAACAGACATCTAATACATTCCATTCTACTCGTATCATGGTAATTCCAAAGATCACAATGTTAAGCTATTACGTATAATATTATACTAACTCACATGTTTTTTTTTTATAATTATTTATATTTTAACTTTGTTTCAGGCTTTGACCATTTCAAAAGGAATTAAGATAATGTCTCCCTAAAATGTGCAGTGTTCTGAAGTGTGTCGTGTGAAACTTAGAAAGACCAGGTATACTTAGTGAGTGAGAGGTTGGATGGTTCCGATGCCATCCCCGGTCGTGTAATGCCCCTGCTGTGACACTCTGATGGAGATCTTCTCGAGAGATGAGCTGCGCGTTGTTCTTTACTATTTTCATCTCAACTTTTATTCTTGCTGCAGAAGCTGGTGAGCATTTTTTTTACTTAATAAACTTTATGCAATAATAAACCGAGCCCGATAGATAACGTATCTAAAGAACTATACACTTGTAGTTTTTTAAAAGGCCTAACTGTTTTCTCCATTTTTCGTGGTTTGCATTTTGTTGAAAATCTATTGAAAAGTAGAGTATTTTTCTATTTTCAAAGGCTTTCTTGGCAACATGCCCGATTCATGCCAATCTTCTTGATCTAAGGTCACTTATTGTCACATAACATCAATGGTTGTCCTGTGAATCCCTATATCATTTCGCAGCCCCGGGGTGCCAGCCATGATTGCCTTCCTAGGTCTAGGTCCCAAAACTCGTCTCAGAATCTTGTTCTGTTCAAAAACAGCTGACATTGCCGAAATTTGAGTGTTATTGCCAGCTTGACACCGTAATTTTTTTAATACGTAGACTTTCTTGCTTCCAAATGAAATGTTAATTTAAGGAAAATAGACCACCTACATGAAGATAAAATAAATAACCAAAGACACAAATTATTTTCAATTACAAAATATTGATCTACCCCTATGAAAAAAGAAGAAATTTCCTAAAAACTTTTTTTGAAATTTCATAGATATTTTTTTTGTCTAATATGCACATTTTTTATTTAAAGCTTCTTGAAGCATTTTCTCCCTCCGATATTTTCATGACACCATAGTGGAGAGAGATTAACGAATTTATATCTCGTAGGTACATATGTACTTTCGCTAGAGACTGACATCTTCAAAATATGCAATATTTAATTGTAAGCCGTGTAATTGCAGCTACATAAAAACCACAACATGAATAATAATTTAAGTTAAGTATTGTTTTACTAATGCAGTTTCTATAAGCTGTGTAAAACAGCGGATTTGATTGTCTCCTTTCAATTTATTTAGTTTAGTCTGCGAACATAATTTATTTAGTTTAGTCTGCGAACACAATTTTCGCGAGTTACGATTTTGCGAATGAATTATTTTAGAAAACTATTTCAAGGTTGCGTCTAGCATTATAATTAAACCTCAAGAACCGTGATTTGACTTCATTACGTTTATGGTTTTTAAATATTTATAATTTTGTTCGCTTTTATTCAAATTATTCGTGATTGCACACAAACTTCACTATGGTGAAATTTTAAGACGTTATATAATACCCCCTATTCCAATTCAAATTAAGTGCACACTAAACTAAAATAATAACGTTCCTATTTTAGTTAGCCGGATTGGTATTCGGGAAATTTTAGAACGTTCCTATTTGTTCCTAATTAGACTTTAGTTTAGAAATTAGTTCATTTTGGTATTCGGATTTCGTATTTAAGTCAATTTTAGTGCGTTTATCTGTCAAAACGTTCCTAATCTTAGTTCACACCTAATTGAATGCGTCTAAAAAGATATCTGATGGTATTTTTATGATGAACGTTTTTTTGAACCAAATAATTATAAAACAAGTTTATTTTTATTAAAAATATTAAGCATTTCCCCCGAATAATAGCATAAAAAATTATTATCATTGAACACTACCAATTTGCTTGGAACATGGAGCTCGTTTGAATTTGTCTTCTCCGATTGGATGTCCGCTTATCAGCATCAACCAATAAGGCGCATGCTCGATCCATAGACAATTATAATTCAAAAAAATATTTATGGTGAACTAATATTGGTTTTTAGAACACGGCATAATTCCGAATACGAATTTTAGTTCGAGTGAACTTAATTCTAAATCATTTGGAACGTTCTTAATAAGAACGTTCTAAAATCCGAATAGGGGGTATTATGTGGAAATTTCAATAAAACTGACCAATATGATCGATGTACATCATTATGGGTTGTCCACTTCTCCGTTCACCCATTCTTTCAGATTTATAGATTCCTATTATCGTTCTTTGACTATAATTAGGGTTTCCATACGTCCCCGTATATACGGAACTGTATTTGATCATTCCCTTCCCGTATTTCACTTGAAAAACTTAATTTAGGCACATAAGATTCGTTTGTAAAATTATAAAAATTAGGGGAATGTTTGGTAGGCCCTTCAATAGTTAGATATTATTTTTTTAATAAACCGACAAATTTAGATAATTATTAAAAATGTTGTTAAAAACATGTTTTTTTCTATTAAATTTCTCATGTTTAGACCTAAAACTGTATTATGTATGTAAATACTGAATTTTTTGCTCATAAAAAGAGATTGCTAAAATCCATATAGTCTTTATAGTTTGTCAAATATGTAATAACTAATGACGTTAACAATTCATTACTGCTATTCGATTTTTAAATGGAACTAACCACTGGACGGGCTTACGACCGTCTTCTACTGTTATTTGGATGGCTGGCTTAGTGTGATCACTTTACGTTAACAACGTCCGCCTTTAGGTGGTAATGTTTAAGTCTCCGAAACTCATAAGCATGAGAATTCTCGACATGTTCAACATGTCGAAAAATTTCATGTACTTAAGCAACAAGTAGATATTTCATAGTTAATGAGATATAGAGATAAAAGTTGGAAATTATTGAGAACAAGAGAGCAACCAAATTTAAATACTGCGACTGCTGTCATGTAGTTGGCGCCAGGATATGACTATATCCATTTTTGTTAATGTCTCATCTTATACATATGTGTGCTTATATACATAAATGGTGTAGTTGGTTGTAGACAGTGACATTCCATACAATGTGAGAGAAAATCCATAAAAATATCGCACATGATAAATTATCGCACGATATGAAAATAGGCCCCCTAGCGTTGAATGAGTTATTAGTTTCGGGCATCGGAAAAAAACGAGAAAACGTCCCGTTTTAGTTTCTAGGAGTTATGCCAACCCTAGCTATACTACATTATGGTGATACGATACATACATCAAATCAATTTTTACAATTCAGGGTTTTATTACTCATCACGCCGCGCCGTATCCCGGGTGGGAAAGGCAACAGAGAGTATGGACTTCCATTCAATCCTATCCAGTTTCCTATCCACTTCTTTCGCTTCATTCAAGAGCATAACGTGCGGCATACGTTTCTCCTTTAAAACTCCTGAGTTTGCCCTCCTTTATTATGACGGCACCGATATGATCAGAGCCCCAATTCCGAATCTCCGTGACATTTACGCTAGCGTAAATAAACAAAATTTTGTATGGAAATGTGTATAGCGCCACTACAGAATGCTTCGGAAAGCTCCGCAGTCCATATAAAATTTTGTTAATTTACGCCAGCGTAAATGTCACGGAGATTCGGAATAGGGGTACAGCACAATTAAGACTCAAGTTTGTAAAATTATCAAAATTTTTGGTAACACGTAAATTGTTCGAATTACAATTCTTCGAAAATCACAATTTACCTAATGGCAATCGTACCAAATAACAATTCTCCCAATGCAAAATTCTTCGACAAAATTTATTTTATGTTAGCAAGCTTTCTCCTATTTTTTTTATTCAATCAAATTCTTACAATAATTATAATTCACATTATATTCATTATTAAATATTCATATATTATTAACAATTTCTTCCTCTCTCATAAAACTCTAGAGAGTTTGTGTAGAGAGATGTTGCGCCTTGGTATTCATGAAGATATAATGAAAATAATAAAGAACACAACAAAAACATAGACGAGGACAACAATTCAAAACAATAATTACATTCTCTATACATGTGTCTCCAACATACCCAACCAGAGGACCCGATCAACGCCCGCTCAAACAAAACAGAAACAAAAAACACAAAAAAAAAGAAAAGAATCGACAACAAAAATGCATTCACGTCTTCCCTCATTCATTCATTATAAATATATTTTTCTTTGTAATAATGTTTTATTGATCGCAACAAATGTCCATAATTTTGGATCTCCCTAATGCTCAATGGCAGTTCATTAAAATATTTTTCACCGCAATAATTACGTGTAGTGATGCTGGGCAAAAGTGGTATTTCTTTTGGTCTGTCTATACATGTATTCACACTATTTACATGAATGAGTTAGGTTAGGTTATAATTATAGGGGGGGGGGGTTGGGTGGCGGAGCCCCCATACCTTCTCAGCTGCTCTCCCGAATTAATTTAAAGTAATACTGATATTAAAAAAGAAATATATTCGTAGAAATATTCATTCGAATAATTCGCTTTAGAACAATAATTGTACATAATTCGGACAATTGCTTTTTCGAAGAATTGTGATTAGAAGAATTGAGTTTTCGAAGAATTTTCATGGAATCAAATTTTTATGCAACGGAATTATGAATGAACATGAAACAGTAGGATGCATGCAAATATGCCCATGTAATGCTCAAACTTATGTAAACCAGCCTTCCTAAACAACGCTGGCAAATAACGTAATACCCTTAATAGATCAATAAGACCAATAATTATTATTAGCCATAGATCAATAATTAATTTATATCGACCGATAACATTCGTGCATAATCAAGTTCACGGTATATTTAGCACGTGCATGCAAACTACAAATTACAAGGTAGAACAATATATTTGCGTAACGGGCTCGCGTATATCCTTTTAATCATCAAATAATTATTATTTGGTGATTTGGGATTAAACACTTTTTCGAATAACCTAGCTAGACAATCGAACGAATCGAATGAGACTGATTTTTTTTTCGAATAACCTAGACAAACGAAGGTAGGTAGGCACCTTTTGGTTAAAAATCTTTAGAGACGAGGAATCTCTCAGATCTTGGACAGCGGGGTGAAGAAATGTAAAATTGTCGGCAGTCCCCAAGTTGTCAAGTAAAATCGGGACGATATAACTGATTTATAATGACAATCAATGAAACAATTAATGACCCTTTTCTATTTTTTGAGTTTATGTAATTTCCTTAAATTAGTAAAATATTAGTAAGTTTGTATAATTCGTTAAATTGTAGTAGGTACATGTACCTACGATTTACAATATTTACATACACAATTATTCGTTTGATAGATTCTAAGATTAAACCAATTATGCTAAATTTTAAATGGTTTATTGCCAATTTCAATTGATTTTAAAATTACCGTAAATATAGGTAAGTATGTATCAAACATTTTTAAACCAATATTGAATTTCCCATCGGAATAAAGTTGTTCGTGTTAATATTTTGCCGTTATTAAAAGACACAGTTACTTACCGGTGCCCGTAACTAATTAGACACACGTAGGTATATAGGTACCTTAAATAAATGTATAGGTAGATACCTACCTACATTTATACGGATTGTCATTAAATTTTATTAATTCGTTGCATACAAAACTATATTTTTATAATATTATGACATATTAATGATGTTTGATTTGTAGATGTATTTTTTTTCCAAATTTGCACCGCTAGGGACTTCCGACCGTTCTCTACTGCTCTATCGAAGGTTGGGTTTAGTGTGACCTCTTTTACACGGAGAGAAATCGATTTTTGTGCTCTTAATAAATTGACAAGACGTCTCTATATATTATTAATTCAATGCGAAAGTGTTAAGAATTCGTGCGATATCACCATGGAAAAACAATAAAATACCATGCCATACGAAATAAATATCAGTGTAATGATATTTATTTCAAATTGTTTTTGTTAAACTATCATGATATTGTCACGATATTTTATATTTTGCAGGAGGAATGATAAATTATCATAACACCTTTCAAAAAATGCATTACGGACTTATAAACTATCATTACAGTGATGTGAAATTCTTGTGACCATGATATATTTACCTGAGTACTGATATTTTATAAGTACTAATAATTCTTTATAATATTTATCTTGTTATAATATGTGTACACAGTCACAATAATTTTCTTTTTGAGCAGGAGAACGGTTATTTTATAATGAAATTCTAAAAAAAACAATTTCGTGGATATAAAATATGTATACAGGAATGTGAAATTGTCATTATTTATGTAATATTTATAGGTAAACTGATATTTTCTATTTTTTCTGTGCAAAATGTAGGTAGGTACCTACCTACTTATGTTACAAATGTCTGTAATAAAAAAATTAATCATGGCTCGCCCTAAAGTAAAGACAAATACACTTGAAATATTTAACAGTAAGCAAAAGCTTGTGTTGAATGGACAAAAGTCGGCACAGGGGATCGAACCCACCACCTTCGGATTGAATGCCGCCGACTGAAACGCTGATGTAACAATAATTTTAATAATTAGGTACATACCTATATGTTAAATGTACCTAATATTATATCAATTCGTCATTATAAACTCTTTACATCCATTATCATTTTGCACACACTACAGCAAATTTGACAGATGGTCATGTCAAATTCTCAAGACGGCAGAATAATAATTTTTATCCTTCAAAAAACTAGCAAAACCATCTAGTATAAATTTAACAGTCGGTGTGTTCGGACGCGTGCGTAGTGAATCATAATCATTTTAATGTTTTTCATTAATAATAGACTAATTTAAAGAGAATACTGTGTGCAAACGTGTTTTTACTTTTAATATTATAATATAATTGATGTAGAAACCATTCAGTTATTTAAGTGCTGGTTTAACTTCGTATTTAGAAAATTTTAAAGGTCGGTGAGTATATTTTTTTATATTATTATTGAAGTTTTTTTTTCATTTAATTAAAGATTTGCGAATGAATTATAAATGTTTATGTTATGTAATAAGGTAGGTACCTATTCGATAAATAATAACAATAGCCCATACAATAAAATTATTGTGCGATTGCGGCGTCACAAGCAAGTTTGAACAAGTTTGCCTTACCCAAGGTCCACAGTAGGTACCTACCTATCAAATTTATATTTAAGATAGTAGATTCATCAAATTTGCAAGAATATTATGGAAATTTTAATATATTAGGTAGTTTATTTTATTTCTTTATGTACCTACCTAAACAATATTATTTCTCCATCAGTTTGTTTTTTTTTTTTTAATTATATTGCTGCTCTGTATCATAGTGATATTTTCATTCTGTTTTATTATTTTTAATTTTTTAGTTTACTATTGACTTGCTCGTATATTTGTGATTGTTGTTCATTTTGCATGCATTTTATTTATGTTAATGTATTATTAGTAAGCACCTTATTATCTGCCAATATGACTTGTGTGTGCGAATATAGACAAAGAGATGCGATTGAAATGTTTCCTGTATAATTGTAAGATTTTTATTTTGTTAAGGGCTGAAAAAAAAAAGGAAAAAATGTATTGTGCTAGTAGCTTGGTTATGATTATTGTTCATTTTTCATGCATCTTAATTGTTATAATTTATTGTTTTAATTTGATATTATTTTATTTATCTGTGATTCTTTGGATGTGAGTTTAAAGTTTGTTTTATGTGCTTTTATTGTGTCTGTCATATTTTATTTTATATACCTGTATAATTGATAAACATGTAAATGGCCTTGCCGTATGTAAATAAATAAATAAATAAATAAATAATTTAAATAAAATATCTTAGTATTATCCAAATTATAAGATTAGTAGGTAGTTATTTACAAGTTGAATTGAAATTGTGCCCAAGCTTAATATTACTTAATATTCCGTTACAGAAGAATGTGTAAAAATAATTATTATTTCATTACAGAAGCTCGCATAGACATAAACACCATATTATTGATTTCGGAGCCAGAACTTAAAGAATAGATACCGGTATTAGGGGATCAAAATATCAAGATAATTTAAATAATTCACAATTTGACATCGGAATACTAGATGAACAAGAACAGTCGAAAACAGAAGATTCCGGTTTATCAGAAATTAAGGATATTGAAGAGCTGCTACGAGATCCAATTTTTTTTTATAGTTGTATCTTTATATTATTTAATATATTAAAAGTTAAACTTAATTTAAATGTTTTACTTGCATCCTATATGTTCCTCAAAACAATTTTCCCATTGTACTTATTAATGGAAACTATTGATATTTGTATTTAGTGATTTTACAGCTTTCATTTCAAGACAAATAATAATGTATATAATCCTCATCTCTATTTATTACCTACATAAACCTAATATGTACAAATATTTTTTCAGGTTTCGTAACATATTCATAGTATAGACACAGGTATGTATTTGTTCTTGTACAAATATTTTTGCAGTATTCTAAATACCTATATTCACAGTACCTAAAGACACTGGCATTTATTTTGTTCTTGTATGAATATTTTTTAAAGCTTTCTGAATTAATATTTTTACACTTTTCTGAATACCATGGTACCTATATTTTCTTTTGTTTGGATAGTCTTCAAATCTAATTATAATTACAAAACTACTTTCGAACGTGCGCTGGACATCCATTCTCACGAGGGGTGCTAAGTAAACCCCATTGATGATGGACTCTTTGAGTGTTCAAAACTTGTTAATGAATCATAATTAGATTTGAAGGCAAAACAAATAAAAATATGTACTATGGTATTCAGAAAGGTATAAAATTTTTTTCAGAAAGCTGCAAAAATATTCGTAGAGAACGAAGAAAATGTCAGTGTCAATAGTGTGAATATATTCAGAAACCTGCGATATTATTTGTATAAGAATAAATAAATTGCCAGTGTCAATGGTGTGAATATATTCAGAAACCTGCGAAAATATTCGTATAAGAAGGAATAAAATACCAGGTTCAGTGTTGTGAAAATATTCGTATAAGAACGAATAAAATGCCAGTGTCAATGATGTGAATATATACAGAAACTGGCGAAAATATTCGTATAAAAACGAATGTAAAGCAGGTGTGTACTGTAAGTTTAACATGAAAAATGAAGGAGATTTATTCAGATATCACGATAAAGCAACGGGAATTCTTAATAATTTTCTTGAGTGTTTATTAAGAATTCTTGTTAATATATTCGTTGACTTGTCATGTTATTTTATTAAGAAAGTCCTGTGTTTTTATTAGGAAGTGCTTCCTGACAATTTAACAGGACGAAAATCCTGTCAAATTAGTCGGTAGGACGCCAGTCACGCTTTTATGCAGAATTCTTAACAAGTTGTTAAGAATCTTAACAATTTCACTAAGCGTTTTTTTCTCCGTGTACGTTCACAAACTCCGCCATTAGAAGGTCAATACATCAATTATTATTGGTTTGCACCTATTTGTTGCATGCTGAAAATTTACTTTACCTACTATTTGAAGAAATGTTCAGCACACAATTTAATTTTTAAAAAATAAAATATGATAGGTACCTAGGTATAGTACGAATATCTGCACCCTTGATTGTTCTTCTTCGAGTGCCATATTTGGTTATCCCGACGTTGAAGGTCACAGAGAAGTCATATTCCTCGCGATGGCATGGAAAAAAATTACATTAAAAATATTGTTAGCGTATAGGTAGATAGATACTACAATGCTTGATTCGATTCCGAATCCAACCATGTTATTGCCGACCTCGGTAGCCTAGTGAAATTGGCGTGGACTTCAGATCACATGGTTCCGGTTTCGATTCCCGTTCGGGTCAGTGTTTTTCGCTTGAATTTTCTACCCGGGGTTGGCCTGTTTCAGATCGACTGAAAAAAATTTCCTCAGGCAAGAAGTTCAACCACCTAAATACTGACAACTTTGTATAGAATAGCGCTAATAGAGTAATTAATTTTTATGAAAATCTTGTGCCAATCAATGATATCTTCATCAGTGTTGCCATCATATATACGAATTATTAAAATGTTTTTTTTAACCAATTTTTACGAATGACCTTTTTTGCTCCCAAATTTCAGCACTCTACCAACATCCACCACTTTTTGGCAGTTTATCTACATGTTTAAAAAAATGGGTTGTAAAAATAGTACCTAACCTAGGTATCATAATATTATGTTTATGAGAATTCATATACCTATTAATTTTTTTTAAAATCCGTTTTATTGATGACCTTTATAAAAAGTTGAAGCATTAATCTAATCCAGTGCCACACATATTTTTTTATTTCACATCACTACAATAACTTATCAACGAGAAAAAAAAACACGTTTAATAGAACAACAATTCAGGTTTCGCGCTTACCGAACTAAATTTACGAACAACTCGCGTACATTCATAGTTCACTTTCTTTTAATCTTTTGTTGTATCGGATCATCTAATTTCAATGCTAATGCGTCAAGTATTAAAAAACTAGGCAATTACTATTATACCAGTGCATGGCGGCATACATACATAAGTAGTTAGTTTGGGAAGTACCTACTTACTAACAACTTACACTCTCTATAGTCTCTATATACAGTACGCAAACTATTCTAACCTCATACTTCACTAACACAATTACTGGCTTTTGACTATCAATTACTGGCTTTTGACTAACAATTACTGGCTTTTGACTAGCTAAAGCCTACGAGCTTCTACTGCATTTCTTTTGTCTATAAAGGTAATTTTCCGTTAAAAATCTTTTTTTCGTCGGCTTGAGTTGAACACATTTTATGAAAAATGTTTTTTGATAAATTTTTAAGAAAATAGTTGCATGCTTTGATTGATTGTCCAGAGCTCGTTCATCTCGTGCTGCTCCGTGTTCCTCAATTTGGTGTTTTCTAAGGTTTTCTCAAGGACAAAATTATCTACACAAATCTACAGTGCGGCGTCTTATTCACAGGGTGGATAATGAGCTCTGTCATGTTGTGGATATTTTCCGGGCGGATATAGATAGTTTTCAAAGAGAACTCTTGTTGTATTTTTCATTTTAACGAATTTCCAATAATTGGTTAGTCTGTTGCTTGCTATTCTTGTGGTGTCGTTTTGTTTCTTTTCATATTATTGTTATTATTTTTATACAATGACATTGCCTTCTTTGTTGTTTTTGATCAAGGGTTTGATGACGTTCGTTTCAGTGTTGTTTTAATCTGATAGGGATTTATGCATTCTGCAAATCTTTGTCTTTTTATGAAATGCTAAATTTTCAAAGTGACAAGTTGTAAGGAAAAAGAAAATTTAAATGTAAAAAGCGTTTAGGTACGCCTTGGATAATTTAAAAATAAAAAGACAAATCAATTTCATACTACTTTTTTTTTAAATTGATTATTTCACTAAAATAAATGATTGTAGGTACAGTCTGACTAAAAAGAGTAGAAAATAATTGAGGGCGCTGCAGTCGTTTATATAGCAACATTTAATAAGTACTCTACATTTATAAAGTAAAGTATTGTAACCGCCAAAATATTTAAAAAAATACTATTCAATGTGGTATCATAAGAAATACTTTGTAGAGGTTATTTAAAAAAATTTAATAACGAACTGTACCAGCCATGGCATTATAAACGAGATGGAAAAAAATCTACCCAAAACGAGTCAAAAAACAAGAGATAATGATATAAAAATAGGTGCTTTAATCTACAAAATGGTGCTTACAACTGCTTATTATTCTATGGCCGAATTTCAATCATATTATGAATGTCAAAATGTTTAAACATAACCTATAATTTATTTGTAAGTGAATATTATAGGAATATACAAAATCATAAATGAAATATAAATGTCGGAAAAATATCCAAATTAGTAAAGGGTACCTACTTAATAATTTTTAAAATGAATTGGATGTTGTATTAACCAGTTAGTATTTTTTTTTTTTTTTTTTTTTTTTTATTTATAAAACAAATAAATATTTACAAATATAACAAATTAGAGTCACGCCAAATCTTATAAGATTTGTCGGCGTGTTCTCTTTCTATGTTCATGTTAAAATATAAACTCAATCTCATTGCTGTACATTCGTAAACATTTGTAATGTCAGACAACCTATCTTCAGTGTTGCCAGAGTGATAACATTTTAGTTCATCAATAATTAATTTCTACTCTTTTTAGCCAGACTATACAGAGAAGGTTTTCATATTTAGTAAATTTAATATAAAAAACTCATATGTGGATAGGAAGAAATTATAAAAATTAAAAAAAAAATTAAAATCAAAAAATCTTTATTATAAAGAAATTCTAACTCAGCATACAATTCTTGTATAAAGCACGATATAACCGCATTTAAAGAAAACTACTTATTTAAAAAACAGACCATTCGGTATAAATATTTCAATAATTAGGCACAAAAAAATATTTAGCATTTAAATAAAGATTACATAATCATTAGACAATTAATAATCAATTAGTACAAACATTTGATGATGCTTTCGAATAAACATACTTAAAGACACACACAGAGCTGCAAAAAATATTTTTTTAAGTTATGAATAAAATAATTAACTTTATATCCAGATGTGGTACAGAAGATTTGGGTTATCGGAATAAAAATAGTGAAATAAAAACCCGTTAATTCCGGTTCTTCGCACAGAACGGCCCGCGAATTAAACACTACTCATTATTATGTAGGCAGGCGCACTCTCAAACTTATCGTTCACGCTGTCTGTCAAGCCTGTCTGCTTGTGTTCGGGCTCACTAACGACGACTGTGCCTCAGTTAGGAAGCGTTCTCACGGGTCTTGTTGCATTTAGGTCACTTTTCATCTCTTTGCAATGTGGAACTAAAGAGGTCTCACGATTCCATTAAAAGCTCGATGTGGATGAGTACACCATCGCGAATCTGTGAAGAGAATTTAATATCTCTAATATAACTTAAAGTCGGGTTAGTGCGAACACTTATAACTCGAGATTGGCTCAACAGATTCTTCCGATGTGTGATTTATTTGATTCTTCTCCACTCCGGATAACATAATTTACTAATAAAAAGTTGAAAAAAAATGGATAAGAAACAATACAAAATATAATATTAAAGTTAGTGTGGAACGAATTTCTTGCGACGCCGTCTTTGAAAAAATCTAAGAACAAAATTATTGTCTTCAGCACCTGCACCCTCTCATTGTCGCATACGTAATTGCCACTTCAGTTACTCCACCGTTTCGGGCGTTTTAAAAAAAAATTCATACGCAATCAACCAAATTGCGCGCATATATTCTCGCGTTGATCCCGTCTGAGCTTAGAATACAAATTAAATATGGACGTTTAAGAATTATTATTTAAATGTTATTATTCAATTAGTTTATTTTTGTTTCTGGAGGCGCAGTGCACAATGAACGGGCCGCCTCTGGTTAGGACCAAAGGGTCCACAGGACAACGCCTGTCGGGAAAGCTAGTGTTCTACATAAAATCAGTTCCCCTATTCTATGTTTACCTACGTGACATTTACTCTGGCGTGAAGTAACTATTATATATTTATAACTAGCTTTCCCGACAGACGTTGTCCTGTGGTCCTAACAATGAATATCGTTTTCAAATTTCATGGTAAATAAAAATACGCTCATCAAACAAACAAAAAATAAAATTATCAATGACAATAAACGGCATAACTTCCCAACAATCAAACTTAACTCTTCTCTTTTTATTACCTTTTTAGTTTAAATTTATACAAAAATACGCTTAAAATATGTTTGAATGATAAAAAATTATTCCTGAAAGCTTGAAAGAAATTCTATCAATAATCTGCGTACAATTTCTTGATACTCAATGGTTGTCAGATAAATAAAAATTTTGTTGTTATGGATTTTTACACAGATGGCATTGTTGTTAGGAAATAAGTTCCATACTAACATCATATTTTATACTTTTTTATATCCATTTTTCGATTTTCATTGGTTTTTCTGTACCAACGAATGAAGAATCCAACAAATCAGGCTTCAAAGAAATCTGTTCAGCCGATCTCGAGTTATAAGTATTCGCACTAAACCGACTTTCCTTTAAATCTTTACGTTTTAATGAATCACACTACCTAAATGGCGAACGTTGTTTTGCGTGAGGGTGCGTTTACACCAAACGAACATACATAGAGCCAGAGCTACATAGAAATAGAGCAATATTTCTTGATCGTTGATATTGTAACCAAGCAGACAGTCATTTTCTGGTCTTTGCACGTTCTGATCTTCTATGCTTTCAAAGTTTAAACATTGGCGCTCCATTATTCTTTGGTCTGAGGACAATAAAAACCAAACACTATGTAAAATAACATGAATTTTAATAAATAATTATCACTGAATGAAAGTTTTTTTTCAAATGCTTGCAGTGTTGATTTTGTACCTTGATTATCATAATGTATGTACAGTATGAAGTGGGTAGGTACCTATATCAGCTCACTATGTAGTGGACAGTACCTTGTATTATAGCATAGGTAGGAACCTAGGTATTAGGTACATAGATTCTTATTTCACCTGCATAACGCATCATTTACTTGTCACATCGCAATATCAATATGTTATGTCTAGATTAACGTGTCAGGTTGTGTTAGATGCAGATTTATTCTTCTTCTATATTGATATACCGCTGCGAAGGAGCTCGATCTTGGACGTCTTATTAATTCTGCAACCTCCAGCCACTAAGTACAAATATTATTAGGGAATTAAAAAAAAATTGGTTCCTTTATTCAACAGTCACGTGACTAAACATAAATTACCTATCAATAGTAACTCATTTTACTTTCATCCACAAGCACAAGACTTCTAGGTACTTTTTTTTTGACATTGCATCCAGGTACTTCCTTCAACAAATTATATGATTAATAAATAAAATTCTTCTGTGTTAAAATGTTAAACCGACAAACATCACAGTTTGTATGAGGTTAACAGCAGTCACGTGATACTTGTTGGGACCATGCGCACTAGGAGAATATTTCTCTATAGTAGGTAATTATTTCTTCTCAAAGCCTCCAACACACAAAACCACTGTCTCTGATTTTTCAGCCACGAGGCTCATATTTGTGCCCCATAGCCCGCCTGCTCTCTATTTTCACATCCACAGAAATTAATTATTGTAAGAGGACATATTTTCCATTAAGGAATATTTGACCAGATTATATACGATTTTTTTTTCTTTTAACATTATTGAAAGTAAATTAAACCTAGGTTATTTGTATTTTAACACCTATCAAAGACTTCAATTCACATTATTTAATGAAGTTTTAATTTTTAAATGACTGTGACTTTTACTAGAAAATAATGCACTACTTATGCATCCACTGGTAGACCATAGTGACACTATTGATTTTACAATAAGTATCTATCAAGTCTGCCAACAGGTGAAAGTATCTATAAACAAACATCTCGTCAACTGTGTAAACATTTTCAGATTGTCATTAATGTCAACAACTTGGAAGTACTTGGGTAGGTACCAGTGTATTAAACTCCTCTAGGCTATTATGAAACAATGTTGTAAAAATAATTATTATTATATGTTGACGTTCACGTGTGAAACCCTTATGCGTTGGGTTCCTAGGGAGCGGCCGTCTTCAGCGGCCGTTCAATACGGCAGCTTTCTACGGGCACACATTACGGTGACATTTGGAAAGTCACCGTAATGTGCGGCCGTATTGATCTCTCCGTTTTTTTTAATAACAAACGTCAATTTGAGTGTTGTGTCAGAAAGTCAGATTGTGAAAATGAACGATATTGATTTTGCGTTAGTTATTTGTTTGGAGGATGACCATCAGGCATCAGAGGAGGGTGAATATCGTATGGGAGAAGACAAGTTGTATAAATCTAGAAGCACAGAAGGTGCTTTTGAAATTTTAGTCCGCCGCCACCTTCAATTTAATGAAGAAAAATTTAGGCAGTACTTTCGCCTCACTCCTATGCTGTTCGACTATGTTCTTGGCCATATAAAACATCACTTGTCCCATCTGTGGAGCATTAGAACACGGACGATGTGTCCAAATGCTCCACAGATGGCACATGCGGGACTCCCCAGCCTGTGATTGCGAAGAACCGGTGCAATCCTTTAAGCATTCCCTTTGAGAGCATTCCCTGGACCATACGCAGATATCCACAATGCCACCCCCGATGCTCTTGAATGGCTCGAAAGCGTAGATGTTGCTCTGTAGGGTGCGTGTCTCCTGTATATAGCAGATATCATACTTCTCCATCTTCTGACGTTCCCACCCGTTGGTGGCAGAAGCCATACGAAATAATAAAATTTAAAATCTCCAAATTTCATGGTGGGCGAGCTAAATAATAAGGAATTACCAACTAATACATTTTTAAGAAAGTACCTCGCTTCATTCCTTAGTTGAGAAGCTTATATTTGTTTTTCGTTAGATGGCATTGATTGAGAGAACATTGGAAAGTAAAACAATTCATTAGAAAAATATGTATTATAATTTTATAATCAATATAATAAAAAATATTTAAGTGCCTAAATATTAATAATTATTGTTGTTTCTCAGTTTTTACAGGTGTAAAATGTCCGATATTTTTTTCTGAGATTTGAGCTCCATAGATTTATTATAGGCCCAACATACCTGAAACACACATTTTTTATTAATTTTATAATATCTTTTTAAATTTTTTTCCTGAATGCTTCATATTTTTGTTTTATTTTTTATTATTGCTTGTTAAGTTATGCCTAAACCTGATTTTTTGTATAAATATTCCATTGCTTGTTTTTTTTTTTAGAAATATATATTTTTCTATTATATTCTTTACTAAATCAGGCAGTGTGTAGGTATTGTAATGAAATAAATCCAGTGAATAGAACAGGACAAGATGACATAGAAGATATAAGATGCAATAGGTAGCTGGTAGAGCATTTAGAAACCTTCAGGTACTTAAATGAATGTGTATTGATCTGCCCCACTTCCACCGCTCTATTTAAGTTTGGTTATATCATATTTTTAACATGACATTAGGTGACAATAAAAACTTATAATTAAGATTTGTATACTAACCTGTTTTATTTATCATTTTCCCTGATTGACGCCACCAGCCGTTCTACATTTGCGTTTTTCTGTAATCTTTATTTTTAACATTATAAATAGCTTCATGATTACGTACTTCTACGAAATCTATTAAAATTTCGTCAACTTCACTTCTCCAGATGCAGTTGGAGCCCATTTGTGCAGCCCAACAATGAAAATAAAATGCATATCAATGAAAGCGTTCACGAATCATCTGACACTGACAAGACGGCGGCCGTTTTTGAAAATAACGACAGTTTTTTGTAACTACGGTAACGAAATAAACAACGTTCTACTGACGCCGTTCTCTGATACGTCGCATTCTTAGGAAAACAACCCATTAGTGGTCTTTATCAAACACCATAGGTACTCCCATACATTGTGGTCCTGCAAATATGTATCACCATCAGCGTATAAATAAATAATATTAAATAGGTACACAGCGTTGCAAATATGTACATAGGTAAGGATTCTAGAGCTATTTTTCTGGACTATATCTTAAGAGGGTTACAGCTCTAACTTCAAAATCAGTTTCGAGCGGGGCATAAAAATTAGGGCGGACTCTCTCCCCTACCCCACTCTTACAATATTGGTACGCATGCAAGTGTGAGTGAGTTAGGGTTCGGAAACCAGTGGAATGCGTCGCAATATTACTTTTACCAGATTTTTTTAAACACGATTTCTCAACATTAATTACTAATCTAAATGTTCTCAGGGTTTTTTCTAACGCTCACATACTATTCATTAACCACGGTGCAATACGTTCCCAATAGAATGAGTCGCCTGTAATCTAGAAAAAAAAATATACTATTCATTATAATTGCCACCATTTCAGGTTATATGATAATATTTTTTTTTATATATATATTTTTTTTTACCTATTACGCCGTTTCCCGAAGGGGGTAGGCAGAGAGTACGGATTTCCACTCTTTCCAATCCAAACAAACCTCTTTCGCTTCCTCCAAACGCATAAAATTCCGCATACATGCTCTTCTATTCTTTTTGCTCCTGACTTGGCCCTCCTCTAAGACTGAACCGATATGATCGGACCATGTCATTCGAGGTCAGCCTCGTCTGCGTGCACCCATTCTTTCAGATTTATATATCCTTTTTGTCACTCTCTCCTCTTTCATTCTCTCTACATGCCCAAACCACCTTAATTTATTAACTTTCACTCTAGTCACTACGCTAATATCCACTCCACATTCCTTTCTAATATTCAGGATAAAGGAACACCCACTCCATATTCCTTTTTAATATTCTGGATAAAGGAAGAATAAAGGATAATAAAATGGGAACGGGAAAATATAATTTTTTAATAATATTTTATTAATGTACCTAATACATATATAAAAAAATAATAAATTTTAAATACAAAATTCCTTCAAAAAGAAATATTATATCTTATGTATATATTTCTTGTGTGCAGATTCATTGTCGTCGAACTTCTCTTTTAAAACTGGACGCTCAAGATTATAATATGTCATTGTATAAAAAGAAAAGGATGTGAAGATAATGTGGGGAAGGTAAGACAGACATTGTCCAGTAGTCCTTACAATGAATATTGATTTCGAATTTGTAGGTAATTTATACAAAGTTACGTTTAAAATAACTTTGAAGGTTGAAAAATTATTTCTGAATGCTTGAAAGAAATTCTATCAATAATCTGCGTGCCAGTGGTTTGAAACTCTGGTTGTCAGGTAAATACAAATCGTGTTGTTACGTAAATTTCATAGATGGCACTGGCGTCGAAAAAAATTCGTTCCATAGTAACTTTAATATTTTATTTTTTTATGTTATTCTGTTATCCGGAGTGGATAAGAATCCAATAAATCGAATATCTGAAGAATTAGTACAGCCGATCTCGAGTTATAAGTGTTCGCACTAACCCGATTTTCATTTATATTATAAGATTTGCATCACCAGTTTTGTAAGCGGCACAAGAATCTATCAAATTTAAGTAATAAAGGATTTTCATATCTAAAACAAGTTTCATTTCTGATTGATAAGGTGAGGAATGATAAAATTAGAAAGGAATGTGGAGTGGATGTTAGCATAGTAACTAGAATGAAAGTGAATAAATTAAGGTGGTTTGGACATGTATAGAGAATGAACGAAGATAGAATGACTAAAAGGATAAACAAATCTGATAGAAAAGGTGCACGTAGACGAGGCCGACCTCGAATGACATGGTCCGATCATATCGGTGTTGTCTTCAGTGATATGCTATGGTCGTCTCAGAGGAGGGCCAAGTCAGGAGCAAAAGGAATAGAAGAGCATGTATGTTCGAGCATGAATTTTATGCGTTTGGAGGAAGCGACAGAGGTTTGTTTGGATAGGAAAGAATGGAAGTCCGTAATCTCTGCCTACACGTTTAGGGAAACGGCGTGATGGGTAAAAAAAGTTTCATCAGAAAGAAACTGCCATTAAAATATTGGTGACAAATAATAAAGCGAGAATGTCTCCACTTGTGTCAGCTCCTTAAAATGGAAGTCATTTTTGGATCCACTTCTTGCGTTTGAACCGGCAGTTTACTTCGTCTTTATTACGTTGCCAGGCGATAAAACAAGCATGGCCATGTAAATACTTTCTTGAAAGACACGTTGTCTCGTGTGAAATGTTTTATGTAAACCAGTAAGTGACATTAATAATTATTTGTGTATTGTAATTAGTAATGAAACGTCTTGCAGCTGTGCTCACAAATGGACAAGTACTATTAAATAAACGGTGTGAGTGAAAACTCATCAGAATCTCTAACGAGCTAAAATGTCGAAATCTCAAAAGATTTATAGAAAAACTTTCCTTATATAGCATTAAGAATCCTCCATTGGTATTTTATTGATGATTGCTCCATTATAAGGTCTTTTAAATCAACTTCTCATCAAAAAGTCGCGGGTTCGATCAGAGTTTTAATCTGTCTTATCTCAAACTTGCCGCGAAGAGAACGTAATTTTTTAATCATCCTATCTCTTCACCTATGTGTAGACGTCGCAAGTAAAGATAGAAAAAAAGAAAAATAAAGTCATCGAGACGGGAAATGAGATTTCAATACAAATTTTCTTCCTTCTCAGCTTCAAACTCAAACATTTCTCTTTTAAACATATAAAACTGTAATCTGGGGTTAGCATCTTGTTACAGATATAATTAACCAAAATTAGCGGGCTTATTGCCTAGGGCAATTTCTTCCGGCCAACCTATTATAGATATCATTTAAACTGTTGCAGGTTACATTAAAATACATACATATTACATTCAAATATATATAGGTATACAAAATATACAAAGAAAAAAAACATATGTAATGCATAATCAAGCATAGCGAGGAAGGTAAGATTCGGGAAACAGGAGCAGGAGTAGCAGAAAGTAAATGACGTTTCAATCTGTTTTTTGAAAGAGAATAACGTTGGAAAGAGTCTGATGTCATCAGCAGCCCTATTCACGAAAAAGTTTGAATCGAACTTCGAACTAAACTTAGACGTAAACTTTTTTGAAAACTTTTCTAAATATCTAGTCATATAAGTAGTCTGTGATCTGTCAGATTTACTACCTGTCAGATTTACTCCGACTTTTCCAACTTTATTCATATTAAAATAATATTATTACAAATAAACACGCATATGTGGCTTGTAAATACGGAATAAATCAATTATAAAGGCTGAAAAAGAAATTTAGATGGGCGAAATGTACATATCTAACAGACAGAATTTTTGACAGCTCAATAAGTTGGAAAAGTCGGAGTAAATCTGACAGGTAGTAAATCTGACAGATCACAGACTACTTATATGACTAGATATTTAGAAAAGTTTTCAGAAAAGTTTAAGTCTAAGTTTAGTTCGAAGTTCGATTCAAACTTTTTCGTGAATAGGGCTGCAGGTAATTGGTTCAATAACTTGGAATACATGTTCTAGGGTAGAAAGAACTACATAATTACAAATTTACAAACTACATTCATAAAGTAATTTCAAGTCTAGAAAGAACAGGCAAAGTTCAACGCATTACCAAACTTCACGTTACCATCGACGACTTAAAAGAATTTGTGACCTTCAGCTGATGTGAAAGTTTGTTAATGGTTGTGTCTATGGCATGGTGTAATGCACTGCCGGACCATTGGGCACTCTTCTTGAGGAAGTTACTTGGCGTTTGCATCAGTAGAGGAGGCGTTTCCTAACTCCAATTGTATCGCTATACCAACCATCGATTCATTACCTACTAGCGTTTCTCCATGTGTTGCTTTTTTATCGATTCACTGTTGCATTTTATGATTGATAATTGTTCCTGTTCTTTCAGTAATAATTAATAGTTTTTCAACACTGTTCCCTTTTTTCAACATCCGTGTTCGACAATGATTTTGAAATTAATTTGTTTGCTTCATAATAAGTTATCCATTCCGACAGATTTCTTTTTATGAATCAACTAGCTGATACCCATTTCCTTAACATTTTCAAAACATGATTTATTTAAAAAAAAAGCTTATTTTTTTATTAAAATCTTACTATGATTAGGTATCCTGTAGTTTAAGAAATTTATAAAAATATATCCGAGCAAATGGAATAATTTTTATCTAATATTACTAAAATTACATCTGCAAGGATCAACGATGATTGAACATAAAGTAAGCGGTGTGTGGGTGATGTGATGACATACGAAAATAAGTACACGACTGAATTATTTAAGTTTAGTTATTATTGCATGCGTTTTTAAAACGCTGAAATCACTTAAAATCTGGAAATAAGCGTTAGAAAATAAATGTCTATTTTTCCTTTTTGTAAATATAAATCTACGATCTTTTTAAACAGCATCTATGAAATCCAGCTATTCTACCATCGCTTTTAGACAATGTTCTGGTACCTGAAGTCTTCCTGGGATCCATGTTAGTGTTCGTTTACACCAAACGAGGATAGAGCCGAAGCTAGATTTAGAGCATTCCCTCTGATCATCGACATTGACAAATCGAGCAAGAATCAATACCATGAACTAATTAATGGGCGATGACAGACTACTTAAACTTCTTTCTAGGTTAAGTTTTATTTTTCTGACTTATTTGTTAGACACGCAACGCAACTCACATGATCAAATTAGACATGTTTTTAGGACGTGTGAGTTTCTAAGGCTTCAGTTACCATGTAGAACGTGTGTGCTTACGAAACTAGTTAGGATAATCAAATTTATGGAATAACAAATAAATTACTTATTTAATATTATTTTTTTACTAGGTACTAAAAAAAACATAACAATAAAAATAAGTATTTATTTTTTACTAACCATCAGAGAGTACAGACTTTCACATCATTCGTTCATCCATTCTCTAAGTAGTCTTTGTGGACCCATTCTCTCAGATTCATACATCCTTTTTATCATTTTTTATCTGTACATGAGCACCTCAATTCCTTCACTTTCATTCTAGTCGCTACGCTAACATTCACTCGACTTCTTTTCTAATATTATCATACACCTTATCAATCGGTCTTTCTCCGCATATCCTGCGTAGTGATCTCATTTTTATACAGCATTAATTATTGTACCAACTTCTAGATTTGCGTTCAAGTCTTACTTTCATTCTGTAGAATTATATTGTTATAGCTGGTTATAAAAACTACCTATTAATAGCAAATTTGGAGAAATTCCACTAAAATATTTTGTTGGTTAGATTATTGTTTTTACAAAGCGGATGTCAATAAGTTTCCAAGTACTTTGTTACACAACAAATTATTTGTTTATTTACCATTACATAATTTTACTCGTAATAGAATCATTAAATAGAAATTCTACCTGCCGATTTTGAATCTACCTACCTATGGATATTTTTATTAAAAAATATCTTTTAAAAACATCTCATAAACATAATGATATTAAGTTATGTTATATAATTATAGAAATTCAACGGCGTATCCATTTGAAATATTTACAATCAATGCTGACCATTGTGACATGCCTCCGAACTACTTAGAAATTATTCGAAACAAGTTTTCAATCAACAGGCTCACTTACTTTCTCCATGAATCATGTAGATTTGTCAAAAGATAGTGAATTTATTAAATCATTTACGATTGATATTTTTCTTTATGGAGTTACAAGGTTTCAACTTCAAAAAAAAAACAAGTATTTTCATTACATAATAAATAAGATTCAATATGTCTATTGTCTATCGCAGAAAAAAAATTAAACTTTCGAACTGAAAACCAAATAATGATATGTATTTGTGATTTAAATTTAAGCTTTTTCTAACTAGGTATCTTTCTATACAGAATAGATTAACTGAAAAATATTCGCTTATGCCGTAATGTGTAATAAAAGACGTGTTAAAATCAAAGGTTAAAATAATGAATTAAATCAAAAATTTCAAATTTATATGTAGCTAGAAGGTGTACCTAAGTTAGTTTAAAATCTGTCTTAAGATTTGTACAAGAATATGATTTGACAATTAAATCTTCTATATTATAAAAATGGAAACGTATTTTGAGTGGTCATCGCATCACGCCTAAACGGCTGGACCAATTACGCTAATTCTTTTTACTGGCGTGTTTGCTTTTGTCAGGAGGAGGTTTTTGTGAAAGAAATAAAATAGGAAAGTTACATGGATATTAAGAAAATCAAAGAAAACTCTAAGTAGGTAACCTTCTTAGTACTTTTAACAATATATGTGTTGGGTTGGCTGGAAGAGATCCTGCGGGATAAGTCCGCCCTTTGACTCTATTGAATGTATTGTATCAGGACTGCATTTTTAATTTGTAACAATAAAGCATTATTTATTATTTTATTCAAAATTTGAAAAATTGAAATTTAATTTATTTGATCGAGTATTCAATTTGAATTTGAGACGCTTACTTCAAGCTAATAGAATTTTGAACCCACAATGTCCCATATTTTGAACCGTACATAGGTCACAATAATAACGAGCAAGAAATCATTGGGTATTTTTTTATTAATCGTTAATCTTTGATAACATAAAATATGGCGCTGGGATACGAAAATATCCTTTTCTTTTTACATACTCTATTTATCATTGTAAAATAAACACAGCACTGGGAATTTTTAGAGCAAATAAAAATTTGAAGTTCTCAAAAAAAGTAAATGAATAGGTAAATGTGTATTGTCTCGGTAGATATTATCATTGTTCTCGAAGAGTTATTGATTCATTAGAACCTTTCGTTTCGTAAAAATATATCTACTTAGAGAGTGAAAGTGTTTAGGCACGTATATCTTAAGTAAAGAACTTATACGGACATTCATCAGCACTATTACATAGGTATTTTATCTATGGTTCTTTCTTACTTCTTATTCATAGATGGTTGTCCATAAATCAATACAAAGAAAACTAAAAATTCAAATTCGGTTTGAATAGAATAAATTTGCAAAGATTTAAAATTAGAATTGAACGATATTAATTTCCATATAATTACCTACTATAGATACATTTATATAGATAGATATCTTTATGTTTTGCGTTCTAAATACCTACAAATGTTCAAATATCGTACGTTTAGAAAATATATTATGTAAATAGTCCAAAGACAATAGACTCGAATATTTCGTTGCGAAGTATAGAAAAACGCACAATGCTGAGAAAGTTTAATATTTGTGTCACTTATCTATGGAAATCTAACAAACATAAAAAATGAAAATTGTAAATGACAGGCAATAACAGTTTTCTGTAGATAAGTAAAGCGGATTGTAATTTTTGTTTTATCTTTTCAACAGACCTTCTTAATTTTATTATTTTTTTCTTTATTTTCAGAAATATCCTCGCAATGGAAGCCTCCTTATCAGATCCTGGATGAGAGCGCAGACGAAGTGAGAGATGCTGAAATATTGAAGGCTGTGATTACTTCCATGAAAGAATGGAACGAGAGAAGAAATAGAACCAGGTACCTACCTAAATTACTTTTTCTGACGCTTTTGGAAGTTGTTCATCTTCATTCATCTTACCTATAATAGTTTAGATCGCTGGTTCTGTAAGCTGATGTCATTGATCCGTTGTAGCTGCAATATAATATTGAAAATAAAATCTTTGAAAAAATTAAATTCAAATATTCAAGGGAATTTCGTTTTCCCAAAGTATGGGGAGAAACATAAGACTACTTCTATTAAGAACGATGATTACATCGTTTGTAAAATTATATAACTAATACCAACAATTTATTTGTCATCGTCATATTAAAACACTTTTACTATATCTCGTGAAATTTAATTCTCTAAAATTTTTACTCAGTAAATATTATTTAACAGAGAGTTGTTGATGAATTAACAATATGCAACTGCAAACATTGATAAAAATACAAACATTACGGCTTATACAAACGACTTTTTTCTGTAAAAAAATATGGCACACTCGTACATATTACCGAGAAAATAAACAAAATGTAATTACCTAGGTACCTACACAAGTGTTAGGTCTTTGTAATTCTAAAGTGTACCTATAGCACCTAGTTAAATTTATCTAAACATTGTTTATGGTATGTTTATAACATTGTAGTTAGGAGAATAATTATCATTGTCTTTGGTGTGGGGAGTTCTTTTTTTAAATACCTAATGGGAAGTTTTCTGGGGAGCTTCCGATAATACACACCAGGTGGCAGAACTTCTAATCAGGTCTATTGTCAAATTCAGTGCTGCCAACGTAGAGATGTTTTTATTCCTTTTTCTGCCACTAGAGGCGCCCTCGCTAACCCGGTCTATGGTAAATGTCAAATTAACGTTTATAATCTGAATATCTACATATATATAATATTAATACGTGAAGGAAAAAGTTTGAAAAAAAAATATATTTTTAAATATGCCTTCAACATACTGTTGCGTGCCGTTTTGCAAAAACAAGGGAACACATATTTTTCCAAAGGATAAAACCTTGATGTCAAAGTGGTTACATGCTATTAAACGTGAAAATTGGAAACCGTCACTTAGCTCAGTTGTTTGCAAGGATCATTTTCAATCAAATGACTATTTCAAGGAAACTTTGAAATGTAAGTATACTGTGTATTATGAATATTTAGAAAAATCTTATTATAAAAATCATACTAACTTTCCTACTAATTCGGCCTTTTTCCCACAAACCTTCGCATTACGTCTTTTTAATTCTTTTTTTAACTGATTTATAGACCATTCTCCGTAATTTCTATTCATTTTAAAATTATTTCTAAACGCAATGGTAAAAATAACAAAAATACAGTCTCAAACTGACAAATCTCTGAACGTATTTATGTTTTTAACCAGCTGTCATATTATTATAATATTTAGATGAGAAGCGCTGCTACCCAGTATATTATTATATTATCTATGCTGCTACCTACCAAATGGCAGTAAATCGGCCCCGTTGGCCACACTGAATTTGACAATAGACCGGATTAGCTAGGGCGCCCCTAGCGGCACACAAGGGAAGAAAAACTTCCCATTGAAAACGCCGTGAATATTAGCTGTCAAGACGTGCGAAATGGAACATTCTTGTTTTTATTTTTCTATTGTTTATGCAGGTAATTTTTTTCACTAAACTTGCCTTGTCTTATTTTCTTCACAAAGGAAAAAGTGGTTTTGGTTTCTTTAAAAAAAAAACATAGGGAAATAAACATTGTAGGTATTATAATTTATGACGTAAGTACTAGAGGCGACGTTTCCTCCTTAAATGTGTCAATGAAAATGAAGCCGTTTTAATAGGCAATAGGCATACACTCATACAGGGACTGTACCATATAACTATCTTCGGGGATATACAGTACAGTAGCCCTAGTATAAGTTCGCTTCGATATTCGATCATCGAAAGAGTTTCGAAAATTTTCCATACAAAAATGATCGAACGATTCGATCGTTTGATTTTAGAATAGATACTATTTGCACGCTTATAAGCGCTTATTTGCAATAAGCTTTCGATAAAAATCGTACTAGCCCCACATAACTAATATTTCCCATATCGATAGTCTATGCGAGATGTCGAAGGCCTTTTCAAAATACACTATTATATTAATATGTGAAGGAAAAACTTTGTACAATTTTTAAGAAAATTGCGCGGACAAAGGGAGTATGAAATTTCGCACACTTATAGTTTATATAGAGAAGAAGTGGCGGATGCCTATATTTTTTTAAACTATGCGTTAAAAACAGATTAAATCAATTTAAAAAAAATACAAACACTACTGCAATGTTTGAATCTCACTCACACTTTGATGTACCTATATGACATTGAGACAGACGCATATATTATTTTGTTTATCTGTGGTCAAATTGAGAATAGATTAATATTGTTTGTCTTTAATAATAATAGAAAAAAAACTTTGTACATATCAACATTTCAAATTTGACGTATCCAATAGTATCCATGTCATTCTTTTGGAAAGAAAATTGTGAAATAGCGCTCGCTCAGTCTTTAACAGTGGAACCTTAATAATGTTCAAACTTATAATTTAAATTAGTTATGGTAGAATTTCGAGTATGAACTGGTTGACCACTAGTTTTTATAAATTCTCTTACGAATATTGAACATTGACAACATGTATGTAAATGCCATTGTTTGAGTTAAGTGCGAAAACGCGTCGATGTTATTTTCATAGATTTCATAGAAGGTAGGTACGTACATAAATAGGTAGTTAAATGGTTTTTGCACTGAGAAGAGATGTTGCATTTGATAAAAAAGAAATCGCAGCAGCGGTGGAATGTTTATTTATGCGTGCAGATTCGTATCTCCCTACATTTACAGATCAATTTTATGTAAATATCTGCTGTGTACCTCTGGTATTAGTGGCATTAAGTTGCAAGTATGTTAATCTGAGAACAATGGACTGTTGCGTGTGCTGAAAGTGAGAATCAAATCTATGAGACGAGATCTATCTTACTCTATAAAAATCTAGCCGTTTTCTTTGTTACCTAACTCCTCCTTTATTACTGGACGGATTTCGATGAAAAAAATTGGAGATGTCGAGGGTTACCCAAGGATGGTTTAGATAAAAACAGGGGCTTTCTAGATACTATATTTCTGTTTTAATTAATGTTTTTAGTTTTTACGTTTTTTGCTCCTATTTCAACTTTTATGTCAAAACACCTTCGAGTAAAATAACTACGTTCGTAAAAAGGGTGATTTTATTTCTAAAGAGCGTAGGCCTACATAAGACCTAAGAATCGTTTGTGTTTTTATTTTAAAACGTCATAAAATTGTTTGTTGGTTTTCTAAGCAGGTATTGTGTTAAGGTTTTTTTATATTGAGAGCAAGATATAGGTAGGTATGTACTATCTGTTGAATACTCAATAAACTGAATGCAATTTAGCTAATAAATAAAAAATATTCATGGGCTCAGAGGAGGGACGAAGTTCGACGGGACATCTATATTATGTATATTTATCTATAGGGGAGACCGGGGCTGGATGTCACACGGGACCGTTGTCACGGGACTCACAGCGGCCGTTACAGAAAACATAATAATGCAGTGGGTTCCTAGGGAGCGGCCGTCTTCAGCGGCCGTTTATTACGGCGGCGGTCTTCACGGTGACATTTAGAAAATTCCGTGGCCGTACCTACTCTCCGTTTTTTAAATAACAAACGTAATTTTGTGTTTTGTGTCGGAACGTGAAAATGAACGATCTTGATTTTGCTTTAGTTATTTGATTGGAGGATGACCAGGCATCAGAGGAGGATGAATATCGTATGGAAGGAAACAATTTATATCAATTTCATAACACAGAAGGTGCCTTTTTCATATGTAATAATTCAGAGCTATCAATCAAAGCGTTCACGAATCATCTGACACTGAGAAGACGGCGGCCGTTTTTGAAAATAACGACAATGTTTTTTTGTAACTACGGTAACAAAATAAACAACGTTCTACTGACGCCATGCTCTGAAACATCGCATTCTTAGGAAAACAACGCATAACCGGATTATTTCGTTGATCGACGTTCTATAGTATCTCAACTCAACAGCAATGTCTCTGCATCTACTTCACCTCACATGCTCTAGCTAGAATGTTGTGAACGTGTGTTTGTTTTTTTATGCTGTAGATTTAAATTTTGCGGTAACTGTATCAACATCAACCATATAAGTGTAGTGCCTAAATAAAAAAAAACGATATCATATGTATAAGAATTTTGATGATCTTTACCAAGTAGAAGACGGTCGTAAGCCCGTAGTGGTTTGTTCCATTTAAAAATCGAACATTAGTAATGAATTGTTAGAACAAGACAGGTACCTATCTAAATCAGAATGGGTTCGCATTTTTAACTACGCCGGTTAAACGTTAGGTAGGTATCTAAGCGGCTATCATCTAAATATTTGCATAGATAAAAAAAGATCGTTGTTGTAGATCACCGATTATTTTTGCTGTAGTAGCCAATAGATGACTGATAAAATGATCATTATTTAACTAACGACCATAGATTATTATTGTTTATCATAATCGAGCAATGATCCGATCTTATCGCATTGATCAATTGCACAGCACAATGCAAACAATTATTATACCACTACAATAATAAATACCTACCTACAACAGCGGTTCTCAAATCAGTCGTGACATTTTTTCTCGAATGTGTAAATATAATTGACAAAAAACTAAATAATATGTACCTTAAAACTAATGACTAACAATTCATTGCTGATGTTCGGTTTTTAAATGGAACAAACCACTACGGGCTTACGACCGTCTTCTACCTACTGTTATTTCGAAGGCTGGCTTAGTGTGATCACTTTACGGTAACAACGTTCGCCATTAGGTGGTAATGTTTAAGTCTCCGAAACTCTTGATCATGAGAATTCTCAACATGTCGAAAAATCTCATGTACCTATTTATGCAACAAGTAGATATATTGGGGGGGGGGGGGGAGCATAGGGAGGCATCAAGAGCTCTCCATTGCGCCTGAAGGCGTCCGAGGCTTATTGTGCCTTTTCTGACCAGTTGAGATTTAAGGACGTGAAGTGGTCAACCTCACGGTCCCGATCTGACTTTTCGATTTCCTGCCTTTTACAGGATGCTCGAAAAATCAGCAAAAAGAGCAGAGGTGCTATTCTTCGCCGGCAACCTTACGGCACTTACGGCACGGGGCTTAGGCCCCCGCATTGCTGGTTGGTTTGGGGGTAGTTCGCGGCGGGCTTGATTTGTCCGGGGCCGGCTTCTTGGTTTGATTGCTTCGATTGAGCTAGGAGGTCGGTTTCGTGCGGGTCGGGTTTGCTGCGGATTGGTCTCCACCGGGCTAGCTTGCGGTTTGCGGGGTGCCTTAAAGGGAGAATGTATGTAGATATATTGAATAATTAATGAAATATAGAGATAAATGTTAGAAATTACAAACAAACAACCAAATTTAAAGACTACGACTGGTGTCATGTATTTGGCGCCAGGATATGACTATATCCATTTTTGTTAATGTCTCGTCTTTATTGCCTATTGGCTTTGTTGGTGCACAACGTTCTAATTATGTCTAGATTCTTGTGTCCATCTTTCAAGACTAGATCTTAAAGAATACGTAACAACTAATGACTCTAACAATTAATTACTGATGTTCGATTTTTAAATGGAACAAACCACTACTGGCTTACGACCGTCTTCTACTGTTATTTCGAAGGCTGGCTTAGTGTGATCAGTTTAGGTGGTAATGTTTGTCTCCGAAACTCCTAAAAAACTACATGTTACAAATAAGTAGGTATGCACCTTTATGAAGAACGCATTATCTGAATACCCGGCGCCACATTTCAAAAGCATTTATCTATCTCAATATGGTCGACCGCATGCTTTCATCAGCGGAGTCGTGGAACGCTATCGAGGCCTATAATAAAAGATACCAGTGATATTCTGAATACTAAGTAGGTACTCACGAAACGTAAGGGGGAAATTTTTTTTTCATTTGTAAAATATTCTACCCGGAGTTGGCGTGTTTCAGATTGAATGATCCCAGAAAAAAAAACCCCAGACAATAGTTCCGCCGGCTATACTGATACTTTGATACCTTTCTATAGAGAAGTGTAAATAAGTATTTAATTTATTTAAAAACACCGTAATACACCGATATTTTTATTTTTATCAGTGGTAGGGACAAGGGATAAAAAGTGATTCCTGTACCATTTCTTCCCATCTCGATTCCTAATTCCGCATCTTTGAAAAAAAAAACTTTTTTGTAAAATTGTGAAGATCTCACTGTACCTACTGCGGGGAGGTCTATATTTTCAGGTTGAATAACAACGATAAAATAACTAAATTTAAAATAAAAAAATTGTCAACTATCAAAATCATATATTATTAAACGTTTTTTTTGTGGATTGGCAAAATTAAAAACGCATTTTGTGGTTATAGGTAGGTACGCGCTATTTTAAACAGCAAAAAAAATCTAAACACAATGATGACATTTAATATTTAATCTAGCATAATGACCAAAAAAATGGCCACATAATGTCACCTTCAATCAAATGAACAAAATAAATGCCCAAACTTACTCAAACAGGCCAGCCCAATCAAAATTATTTTAAAAATAATAGGTGTCTAGATATTTCATGACATTCTTGATAACATCAAACATGAATGTCAATTTACCTAGGTAGGTACCTGTCATTACAATGTAAAAAAAACAAAACGGTCAATTTGGCCTAAACTATAACATTACATAAGTACCTACCTATATTGTTTTTTTTTTCGTATACAGTCAAACAGTAATATAAGTACCCATGTAAACGATTGAATTTTTTTTTTATAATCAAGTAGGTAGGTACATTAGATACATGCTACAATGATTCAACCTGAGTATACCTACAGGTGTTTGTTAGAACGCAACGCGACAAACTGGTATGGTACATAGAGGAGATATTTTGGAGCATTGCTACTCAAAATTTATACAACTCCCTTCTTTAGAAAATGTTCCTAAAATTGGGTTATCCCAAAATTATACCTGTTGGTCTCTATTACTTTTTTATTTACCAATCAATCAGATCAAACTAAATTTATACTAAGAGCAAGGGAAATACATACATTCTCCGTTTACGCCCCCCCCCCCCCCCGTACACCGCAAGCCAGCCCGGAGGAGACCGATCCGCAGCAAACCCGACCCGCACGAAACCGACCCCCTAGCTCGATCGAAGCAATCAAACCAAAAAGCCGGCCCCACACAAATCAAGTCCGCCGCGGATCACCCCCAAAGCAAGGGAAATAGGGATTCATTTTTGTATATTATACTCGTACAATATGTTACCTCGACCTTTGATCAAACGAATTGTGTGAATAATAGCCATAAAAATTATTATCGATGAAAATACGATAGTTTTTTTGGAAAATATCCTCTTCTTTCACAAGGGCATTTTAATTTCATACTCTTAGCTTTTTCTTTCTAGTGAGTGGTCTATTTTCTTGAAATTTATCTCACTTTATGACTTTAAAATTAATCTAAAATAACTTTATCAAAAAAAAAAATCATTTCACATAGTATAATCGTCCATTTATCCCGTACCTATACCTAATCTAAAGGGAGAAGAAGAGGTGGCGCAGTAATAAGAATGTTTTGATAACAATAATCTCACGTGTTTGTATAATTTATGAATTTTCAGAATCAAAAGGGCTCCAAACAACAGAGTGTGCTATGGCCAGCTGGGCTGCTTCGAGGACTCTGGTCCGTTCGGCTATTTGGAGATGTTGCCTAGTCCACCTCAAGAAATCAACACGAGATTTCTTCTATACTCAACCATCAGCAGGTACTTACCTATTATTTACCACATTCTAAATTATCAAAGTTTTTTTTTTAATATACCTACTTTAGGAAGTCTAATCCACTTTACGTATTTTTTCGAGAAAACTTCGATTTCTATTTAAAATCTAAACAAGAAACTTATAAGATGTTTGGGTGTAGGCTAAGAAAACAATTAATTCTTTGATGAAATAAACAAAATACCAGTGGTTTTATAATACTTAAAATAGAAAAAAAACTTTTTAGTTTGGATTTGTCTAAATTTGTTTGCAACAAATGGATTTGACTATCTTTGAATGCAGGGCCGTCGCGTGGTTTTTAGGCGCCCAAGGCGAGGCTTAATCAGCGCCCCCCCCCCCCCCCTACATATAAAATTTGTAATTTTGTTCATTCCAGTTTTGGTTCAGGGGGATGATACCCTAGCTCTTTACAGCCACTCCATTATCCACCACATTTGGAAAGAGTTAATTATTATAAGATTTGAACTATTGTCAATGTTTTACAAACATTTTCATACCGTAATATTACGATTACGATTGAGTGGAGTAGTGAAGGGGGGGGGGGGGCGCAAGACGCGACACATTATTTATAAAATAACTAGTTTTTTAAAGGCGCCCACTAACTCAATACCGCTTTTAAATCAAATGAATTAAGTCTGTTAAAATATGATTTGGAAAAAACATCTTTATTGCAAACTTAAAAAAAATACAACTTTTTATTACAAACTTGTCATTAGAACGGCTTTTCTCCACAATGACTTAGAAAATGGGTGTTTACTAAACTTTTTATTGAAAATATTGCATTCGTATGGCTTTTCTCTGCTATGAAGTCGCTCGTTCCGTGGATTGGCGACGTCATGACAAAATTTCCTGTTGCTCGCTCGGTTGCAATGAAAATCAAGAATGAAATGAAAATAAAATTTAGTTTGAGATTTTTACGATTTGAATTTAAAAATTTATTATTGCAAATATTGCATTCCTTTGATTTTAGCTATGACTTATGAGTTCTAAAAACAAAATAAAATTTATTTTACCCACGGCGGCGCCCCTCGTTTCGGGGCGCCCTAGGCGACCGCCTCGGTCGCCCCACCCACGCGACGGCCCTGTTTGAATGTACCTAATAGTATTAAATTTAGCTAATTTTGACAGAAATCTGCTGCAGAAATTTAAATTATAAAAAAATTGAAAATATTCAAGATGGCGTCAATGAATCCTGCGATTCTATTGGTCGAATTGGATTTGCCTTGATTTGAACGGAAAGCTTGAAGGATTTGGCTATATTAGAAAATCACCAACGCTTAATAAGAGATTTTCATTTTTTCATTGTAATATTATTGCATTACATTCGAAATAACAGTAGAAGACGGTCGTAAGCCTGTATATAGTGGTTTGTTCCATTTAAAAATCGAACATCAGTAATGAATTCTTAGAGTTATTAGTTGTTAGGTACATATGCATTACATTAAATTTAAAACTTACTTCATATACGAAAAAAATAGTATAACCTCCAATTCATAGACAAAATATCTCAATTTTGGATTTGACCACTATTGAAAATTACCTCCTGACTTCATGATAATATACTTAGCATAAACCTTGTTTTCTCCGTTACAGGGGTGACATTCCATTGCTAGATGTCCCCTTTACCAACATGTCTTCGGCGTGGCGCTGGGCAGACAAAGCTTTCAACACTTCCAGTCCAACTAAAGTGATCGTCCATGGCTTTGGATCCAACTGTGATCATGTTTGGGTCTATGAAATGCGCTCTGCACTCATGGCCGTGGTAAGAGCATTTGTCAATTTGAAAAATTGCAATTCAATTCTACTGATAGCCTGTTACAGTTGAATCGGTCTTAAATAGAGACTAAAGAATGGATAAAGCACCAATCCTAGCGCCATCTGTGTAGAATCTGTATGAACTGATTAAAATTGTGGTTGTTAAACAGTTCTCACAGTTTCCAACAGATGGCTCTGACATTAAGAATAATAATCGAAGCCTCACGCATCTAGCGGTTGGCTTGGAGGGATTTTTCAGCATGGGAGAGCTAGGGACATGGTTCCAACTTGGCCAGGAGCATGAGGTTGTTAGAGAGTATGTTGAACATTCTTACAATGAGTCTGGGATTTAAGGCCCCACAGGTAGTGGAGATTTTTAGCCAGTTGTACCCCACTTCCCCGCGCATGCCGCTGCAACAGTGTCCCCGCTCAGAATCAACTGCATCTACCCTTGTGAGAATATGTGTACCTAGATATTACCTACATTTACATACGTACGTATTAGTGATGCGAATGCAATATAATACGCCCGATTCTACTTCAATTTTAGTGTGCACTAACTAAAATAATAATATTTTAGTTCGAACCAAAACCAGAATAGGGGGTATTGTATTGATATTATTTTATCCTTATTTTTATTCCGATGTTTTTTTCTCGAGATACAATATACAGTAGGTATGTTTTATAATGTGTATTATATTTTTGTGATTACATTTGACTATTGAAATGAGCGAGAATTTTCGAAGTAGGTAGACTGCAAGGGCGTCGCCAAGGGGGGGGGGGGCAGGGGATGTAGGCAAATGTAGGCAAAATCTTCATACTCTTGACTATACCTACTTAAAATTCATATATTTATCATCCTCTATAATATAGGATATACGGAGAAGAGCCTATGACTGGGTTCAATTGCCCCCCCCCCCCCAGGCCTTGGGCTGGCGACGCTCTTGGGTAGAGATAATAGAAACGATGGTCTTTGAATTTATGAAACTTCACTCTAAATCCTATAATTATTTTTTTTAAATGAATCTGTGCTCACTCGAAGTGAACACAAATACACTTTTGACATCTTTCACAGTAAGCAAATGCTTGTGTCGTGAAAGCGGAAAATGGTCGACACGACCGGGATTCGAACCCACGACCTCCGCACGAAACAGTGCGAAAGCCGGCGTCGTAACCACTGGTCTCTCAACCACCTCAAATATATTTTTCATTTAGGTATATATCGAAGGTTTATATACCTATCGAAACTATACATCCGGTGGCCGGTTATCCGGTATTCGGCTACTTAGTTGGCCGAGTATCCGGTATCCGGCTAAAATGCTATCCGTTTCATCTCTAATATTCATCTTCCTAGATCAGTGGATCCCAATATATGGGTCGCGATTATTATTATTTTACCTATATTTCATATGATTTATACAATCACTAAATTTCGTAAATAATATAAAAATAACCATTCACTAAAATTATTATCATAAATATGAAAAAAAAAAATGAAATAAATAACCAAAAAAATATTGCTAGGTGCCTAACCACGATACTAAATTTCTAAAAAAAATATAAATGTTTCTCTCCTAAAAACACAATCCTTTTGAGAATCAGGTAGTGTCTGACGTAGGCTTCTGCAATTAGATTTTTTAAAATAATTATACCTACACTTATAATGATAAACACCGATAACACTAAAAATACAATATAATCTGCATAATATAGTAGATCCCGCGCAATGTTTTCTTTAGTAACATCGAACATAATTTCCCATCACTAATACATCATTTACGTGAGTGACGAGAGTAAATTCTTCTGAATAAATAAATAATGATAAATTCAAATAATAACTATTTAAAAATATTGCAAAGTCCAAGTAGGTATGTTCTGCTGAATCACTCGAAAGCGAGTGCAGAGCTAAAAAAAATAGGTATGTACTGTACAACCTCATAATCTTTCTTTTCTCGAGAATAAAAATAATATATGCGTAAATGACGAGCACACCCTCCCCGTTCCAATGTTACGCTCGTACTGAAGTAAGGAGCGGTGGGGTTCGTTTCGCCATACATTTTGTAAGACTTGGCTATCCCGAACAGGAACGGCGTAAGCGCCAATATAATTTATACCGTTTTTCAAAAAATCAGGACACAAATTCAAAAATCTAAAACAGTCAAATTGTTTATATTATATTTATTAATATTCATGGAAAATTATAACTTTGTATCTAATAAAATAAAAAAAATACGAGGGATTCCGCAAATCTCAAGGGTACTTTTGGATTAAAATTTTTGTAGAGAGAATTTAAAAAAGTCATAATTCTGGAACAGTCAAATTGTAGATAATAGTTTAATTTATCTCTGGCTTTAGTTTCAAGATGATAGATTCTGTGAGGGCTGAGTAAATGAGGGAACGCCGATGCAAATAATCACATTTGAGTACCAGTGCCCCCTTAAACATAGACATTGGAAGCATAAAAGGCTTAGGTGATGTTTGGAAGCACTTCGATTAAAACTCAAAATTGAATGAAAATCTAACGTAATAAATGTAATGTATGCGTCAAAAATTAGGAAGTTTGTAAATAGAATTATTTCAATTGAATTTGCAGGAAGAATGTAATGTGATCTGTGTTGATTGGGAAGCTGGAGCCATCATCCCTAACTATGTACGAGCTGCAGCCAATACAAGGCTGGTGGGAAAGCAGTTGGCTATGCTTTTGGAAGGTTGGTTGTCATGCAGTTTTCACGTATAAGGCTTAAAGAACCTCTTAACAGCTCTGAAATTACATCTAACTATTGCATTCTTTTTTAAGGGTTATCTGACCATATCAACCTAGACTTTGAGAAGGTCCATATCATCGGATTCAGCTTGGGAGCTCATGTTGCTGGTTTTGCAGGTTCTCAACTGAAAAACATCTCTAGAATTACTGGTAAGAAGTCTTCAATATCAGAACAAATACCAACACTCCATACTAAATATTTATTTATTTCAAATCTATGCAACCAATGGTTACTTTTACATACACAAATCAGTAGAAAAAAAAATCCAATAGCTATATATCACAATAAAGGAAAATAAGTATCTCAAGAATTTAATGAGCCAAGTACCTATCCTTTAGCATTCTTTTGAAACTATACAAAAGTGTAGAAAATATATCAATTTCGCCAAGATCATTCCCCCCCCCCCCTCAAGTAACCTTTGCATGAGCAGGTTGAAAGAATTGTGACACTGTTTGTCAACAACAACCGAGAGGAATCAATCTGGCCGCCGATCAATCTATGCAAGAAAGTCATATCCACCATTATGCGTCTCTCAGATAGCAGTGTGTGAGGTTACATTCCCAGTGAAGATGATCATAGGTTGACATCCGCAGCTGGTATACCCAGTTTGAAGTTAATAAACTTCGGAAGTCTATTTTGAACACTTTCAACTCTTTTAATGTTTAGCTGGTAATATTGTGACCACAGAACCGAATTTTACTCCAACTGTGGTCTAACAAGGCAGGTGTACAAATGAATAAATGTTAATACGTTGTAAAAACTGTGGAAAATATTAAATTTACTCGGATAATTTTGGAATGTTCTAACTAAACAGTACAATTACATTATTTTTTTCAGGCTTAGATCCAGCTGGACCTCTCTTTGAAGCCCAAGATCCGAGAGTAAGACTAGACAGTAATGATGCCATGTTTGTAGATGTGATACATTCCAATGGAGAGAATCTTATCCTTGGAGGACTCGGCTCTTGGCAGCCAATGGGTCATGTGGATTTTTACCCCAATGGTGGAAGGATGCAGACAGGATGTTCAAATCTGTTTGTTGGAGCAGTGACTGACATCATCTGGTCCAACCCTAATGAAGGAAGATCTTTGTGCAATCATAGAAGGGCATACAAATTCTTTACTGATTCAGTTTCGCCAAAATGTCATTTTCCGAGTTTTCCTTGTGAAACATACGAAAACTTCTTGGCTGTAAGTTTCTTTTATCATTCAAGAGATGGCGGTGTTGTAGGAAATAAGTCACATATGAAGCATGTTACGTTATTGTATATATATTGTTGGATGAATAAACTCCATTCAATCCAAATTTACCGATATATTACGGTAAGATGTCAACCCTGATTCTCTATGATCTCTATAATTGAGTGTCAAGTTTTGGACGATCCTCTATAACAGAGTTAAAGATTAACCTTTTTTTATTTGAACTTTTATAAAAGGGCTCGTTAAATACAACATTTTAGACATTTAGAAGACTCAAAAAATATACAGGAATGAATAGTAAATTTCTCTGTTCTTGTGAAATTTTTTATGAATAAAGTTCAATATTATTTGTAAGTTCAGTGTTATTTTGAGTTTCAACTTTGTTTGCAAATTATCAAGATCGCTCAACTTCAGTTGCTATTTTACAACTTAAATTAGAGAGGTCAGATCTCTTGAAATCTGTAAAGCACAATAATTTTTACTCAAAAACATAATTTACAAAGTAAATACATTAAATTATACTCGGTAGTAAGGAACTGCAAAACCACTCACTGTAAATACAATTATGGTCAACTGAAATCAATGTCTGTCCAATGAAAATGTGATGAGCATATTTTTAAAACTTATGGCACTCTATAATATATTTTTCATAGTAATGTTGTAGGGATTGTGTGACACATTTACCAAACTGACGAAATCGCCTCAGTTTACCATAGACTACACATTTTTCAAATTGATAGAGCTAAATAATGAGTTGAAGTATATGTTACCTAGGTACATATGGCTATCATCCACCTCTCCCACATAAGACATTACTGAATCTTATGAACTATTTCAGGGTCAATGTTTTGGATGTAAGGAAGGCAAATGTGGTAATATGGGATACTACGCAGACAAAGCTAATGGAAGAGGACAACTATATCTGTTGACCAGAGAAGAGGAACCTTTCTGTGGTATGGCAACATTTTAATTTACGTATACCTATTCATGCGGTCGTCCGGATTTTTATTTATTTATATGTTTCATAATCTTGCATTCTATACTCAAATAACTGTCAAATTTTGGTAAATTTGAAAATAAGATTTATTATGGCTTGAAAATAATTTCATAATAAAATTCTCAATATTTTCAGCATAGAGTATAATATTACTTTTCAGGAAACAAGCTATATAATTTTATTAAGTACGAATAATAAATTGAATGTCTTATAGTATAACTGAGTGCCGACAAACTTCTTGGCACAAAATGTAAAATAAAGTACACAAATTGTCAATTTTAGTAACGGTATCACATATTTGATGAATGAAGTATGAAATTTTAATAATTTATGAGTAAATTTATCCTATCTACCACTGAACTTGCATAAACGTTTTTCATACCCCAAACAGTAGTGTCAACAAGTTTGCCGCGATCTATCTATTAAATTATTTTATGAACCTACCAATGAAATATTTTATAGCACTACTAAGGGGGCGTTCAAGTATTACGTAACGCAATTTTTGAAGATTTTTGACCCCCCCTCCCCCCCATGTAACGCGCCGTAACGTTTTTCTGTACCCCCCCCTCCCCCCCCTAAATGTTACGTAACACCCAAGAGACTATTTTTTTACTGAACTCTCGTAAAAAAATAAAAGGGTTTCAAAGGGTTCCTTTGCTAACTTCGGAGAAAAAAAAATACTATTTATATGTTCCATAAATTTATCTTTATTTTTTCTTTTGCTGTTTTCCAAATTTTGGCATAGCTGCGTTGGCAAGTCCAGTTGATGATGTAAATCCCCCCTTTTGACCACTAACGAATGCTGACAACGAAAATAAAATAAAAATGACGTAAGTATAATACAGTCGAGGGATTCCCCGTAAAAAATAAAAGATTTGCTAACTTTACATACAATGCAGTCGAGGGACTCCCCGTAAGACTTAAACGAAAAAGGTTCCTTTTTTCGCAGAGCGAAAAATTCTTACGCTTAGGGTGAAAACACGTAGAAAGCCGATTCCGACCGGCGCAAAGAATGTTGTCTATGGTTTCAATGCATTTAAATGGGCATGCCGAAAAGCAGGTTTCTGCTTTTGCTGTGCGTATCCCCATTCAACTGCATAGAAACATTCTTTGCGCCGGTCGGCGCGGGTCGGATTCGGCATTCTACGTGTTTCCACCAAAAGCTTTAACATCGGAGAACAAATTAAAAATGACGTACGGTACAATCGAGGGACTTCCCGTAAAACATTGTCGAAAAGGGTTCCTTTGCTAACTTCGGAGAAAAAAAATGATGTACAGTACAATCGAGGGACTTCCCGTAAAACATAAAAGAAAAGGGTGCCCAACTTCGGAGAAAAAAAACAAAAATGACGTACAGTACAATCGAGGGATTCCCCGTAAAACATAAACGAAAAGGATTGCCCAACTTGGAAGATTTATTTCCCATTTTTTTTTATTTAAGAAAAAAAAATACCGTTACGTAACGAGTTGTTCGAACCCCCCCTCCCGCCCTCGTAACGCACAGTAACGTTTTGCAAGACCCCCCCTCCCCCCCAAATTGCGTTACGTAATACTTGAACGCCCCCTAATGAATTTACCTAGATATTAACTTTCCAGTATTTGTAATCACGAATTATGTGACTGTGAAACTAATAAAATAATTTCTAGTTTGCATATTTTTACATGTTTAAAAGTAACTCAATAATTAAAAAGATTGTTCATGAAATCTATTTTACAGCCCATCAATACTACGTTAGAGTAGAAAGTTCGAAGAGTAACGAGACCGTAGTGAGTTATGGCAAACTACTTCTCACTCTCGTTGGAGATTCAGGCCTGAATGAAACCTTCCCTCTCACACGGTAAGTCTATTATTTTCAAAAAACTAACTTAACAAGTTTTTCATTTAAGTAGTTGAAATTCTCATTCATTCGTTCAAATATAGGAAAGATGATGCAGAGCTTACTCGAGGGGGCGTGTTGACTCGAATGCTGGTCCCTCATCCGGCGCTCGGGATCCCCATCAAGGTCCAACTGCACTACCAGGCCTATTCAGGATGGATAAGTTCTGGACTGAGTCGTTGGACTATAGATAAAGTACTTTTGAGCGATAGCTTTGGAAAAACGTACGTAAAAATCTCATTATAAGATTACAATTGCTACCGCCTACAATTTTTTTTATCACTCTGAATTGAATTAAAAATGGTGGCATGCTCAGTTTGTAGAAAAAAATGCAAACTTTTTAAATTGATACATTCTGCATATTCTGTGGATGAAAACAATAAATCATATTCAATTGCTTATACAAAAACATTTTGAATTCAAAAAGATCTAGTGTATCATATAAAATAACCTCAAAATCATTAGGAGTAATGAAATTGGAGAATTACCCTTTTTTCTGTCAACTACATATCATTTGTCGGCTTCTGACTTGGCCTCGCTTGCAGGCAAAATCAATGAGATATACGTTATACTCTTTACCTTTACAACATTCCTTATGCTCTGGTTGCCTAGACAAGCGGTGCCGTTGTATCTGACGTGCAAAGTAAACAATTAATTAAGGTGTAAATTACCGCTCTTTAGGAAATCATGCAATTTGGTTTATATAGAAAATTCGTCTGCTTTCTCAGAAAACAGAGCTTTTCAACATTTACTTTATTATTCTATTATCTTCTAACATCCTCAAACCGTCTCAACTTGCTAATTTTATTTTTCAGATCTTCCGTGTGTAAGAAAGGTTTCATTTTGAATTCTGGAATTCCTCAAACTATGCCACTGTACCCGGGAAATTGCAATCCTCCAAAGGTAAATAGTTTTAGTTAAAATTAGGACTTAGACTTTTGATTTTTAAGTTGAACCCTTTTTAAATAATGTGTTTTCAATAGTATGAGATGTATGAAGAACCTCGCAAAGAGAGCAAAGGATTCTCCATTTTTGCATTACCGTTAAAAATATTTAGGTAACAAATTACCCGTATAAAAATTGAGTGTTTTGTTTTTGACATCATTTAGCACTTTACAATTAATGTTTTTGTTTTTATCACCAGAGTGAAACACTATTTCTCATTTTTTTTCCTTTTGGCTTGTGTTTAAGAGTGCTTAGTTTTACTCACAAGTCTTTTGCGTGTACATCAAGACATATATCATTTGGGAGTACCATAAACTCTATAGTTTTCTACACTAACATAACGCATTTTAGGCCATGTGCTTTTTCATTCCAAAGTCTTAAAACATGTGCTCACTAATTTCCACTGCTTAGTGCCCATAACTCTATAGCGAAACATGTCACCCCATGCTAATTGTTTGAGTTTGTATTCAAACGGTCAAAGACAATTTGCAGCCATAAATTTCATTTCTTTCTTTTTTTTTTAAATGAATATGTACTCACTCAAAATGAACACAAATTCACTATTTGACTCTTTCACAGTAAGCTACTTAAAGCTTGTGTCGTGAAAGAGAAAGGTGGTCGGCACTTGGGATCGAACTCACGACCTCCAGTACGAAAGCCAGCGTTGTAACCGCCTGCTACCAATCACTTCATGCTTATGTTCATTCACCATTCGCTGGATATCTTTTTAACAAACCAGGGCAACATCAATTTGTTTACTGCTGCTCTCCAGTTTGATTATCAATTTGCATGTTAATAATGCCAAAATTTTAAACAACATAAAAATTTCAGGTTAACGATGAGCAAGCTATAAATGATTCCATCAACTCCGAAGAAGAACAAGAATTCAATTCCGACATCTCCGTACAACCATCCTTCATCCCAACTAAAGTCGTCCAAATTGGCGATGAGTTCATCAAAAAAGAAAAACGCCACGATAGTGCAACTGCCAAACCATCACACATAACAAACAAAAAGACAGATCCTAGCTCAAACGCTAAGGACAAGTTAAGGGAGATAATGAAAATGATCGACAGCAGAACGAAACCATCACCAAAACCAAATTTAATAGAAAATCCTAGACCTAGTTTTATTCAAATGGGGAAACATTTCAAAATAGATCTAGAAAACAAAACATCCGATCCAATAACTTCTATCCTGGACGCGGCCGACATCTTAAATTTACCCTGGCAGCCATTACTAGCAAACACGTTGGACAACACTCCAAATGAAAGAGAAAGTGGCAGAGCCTTTGGTAGCATCAATAAAAGGTTCAGAAGTTTTGCATTCTTGGAGAATAAAAATAATGAGTATTCGGATGGGGTGTCGGAAATCGTAGAACCAATTCTCAAAGCACCAGCGATCAAAAATGCGAGATCTCACGACACTAACAAAACATACAAAGAAATCACAGAACCAATATTAGGTTCAACCGTGAAACCATTGGGCGCTGCCCCCAATACATCGGAGAAAATCATCAGTAGTAAAATGGATACATTGAAGGCTGATAAAGTTTTACCAAAGAACAAAACTAGTATTAGTAGGGAAGATAAAATCAATTGGATCCCAACACATTTATCTCCATCTTCATACGATAAGAGTGACATTTGGGACAATTCCAATAAGACTGTTGAAGATTCCACAAGTGAGTCTGTAGATAAAACAAATGAAACTCAGGAAGAAGACAATACCTTCAGTATTTTCCAGTGGCAAACCAGAAAAGGGAAGGAGTACTCCGACAAGAAGACCGAGTCCAGCTTTACCGTACAATTTTTACCTAGTCGATTAGTATCATTTCTAGAAAAAGCTGAAAATTACGCAAGGAATACACTACTGCCTCTAGTGTCAGCATATACTCCGAGATTTTTATTGTTTGGACGGGATTCTGATGAAAAAGAAGATGTTGAACTTCCTAAACACAAATATGTTCCATTAGAAAACACGTCGGAAGTTTCAGACGTTGCGATTCAACAGTTCATGGATGAGAAATTGGAGTTGACACAAAATATCGGACCACCGGAAGATCCCGAAAATAATCTGGTTATAAACAAAAATACCCAAGTTCAGAATGTGGAACCAACGGCAATAGTAGCAATAGACAATAATAGAAATTTGCTTTACAACCAAGATTACGATGCTCTGAATGATCCTATCAAAATTATTAAAGCACCCGATATGTCAACAACCACATTACCTCCAATCACAATGGATTCACAGAAATCGGAAAAAGTCTTGATAGTATATCCTAGTAATGCGAGAGACGACAGAAAAATACAATCGCACTCTTTTCCAGAAATCATGCAGTTTGAATCCTTGTACCAATCCACATCCACGAAAAAGAATACAGTTGGAAAGATTGCCTACGATGATTTAGAAACTGCAGCTTCTGAAAATGTACAAGAAAGATCCCCAAAAATTCAGATAGACCTGCCGACTTACAGACCTCCGCTGTCCTATAAAAAGATCCACTCCACTACCCCTAAATTTATTCCTGTTTCATATCCTTTGGACAGGATACACAGATGACTGAGTTAGTACATTAATAGATAGACAAGGCCAATCGGTATGCCATATTTCTACCCTATCCCCCAAAATTTTCAGCAAATTTATTGGGGGTAATTTGTAAATAAAAATAACAAAACTGATCTGAATCTATATGGTGCTTAATTAGAGAATTATTTATTGTTTAATATAATATGTATTAGATTTAAATAAGAATTGATTACGTTTGTAAGTAGTAAGATAGATTTTGTGTATTATTCCAAATAATTAATATTATACTTTGAAAAATCATATTTTGGAATATTACCCAAATTGTTGTGAATCTGAAAGAGACTGTGAATCAATAATAATTAGCTAGTAATAAAATGCATCCGACTATTTATAAAATAAATAGTTACATTTCAGAGTAACCTACTTTAAAATGTCATTTTATGTAAATCGTATAGGTCGACAACTGAAGATAGCATTCAGTGAGTTTTGAACAGTCCGATGAAGAGTGGGTTTAAGTAACTGCTCACCACTATTGGTTTTTTCCCAATGAGGGAGTTATTCGTGCTTTCATTAATTTTTGGAATATTTAACACACAGACAAAACATCATAATGAAAGTATTACTAAAGCTTAGTGCCTTTTTTTACACTTACAACATAAATTCTCTTTTTATCTGTAGCAACTGAATCCCATCCCCTGTTGTCGACCTATTATTTTCTAATGTACTGAAATAAAATATTAATTAATTTGAGTTTAAATTTTGTTGAGGTCGCTTTTATTTTATTTAAAAACAAAAAAAAATTATGCAACATATTTTTGATTATTTTTATGTAAATTTTATTATTTGCATTCCATTAGGATTTGTTAAATTATACAAATAAAAGATATATTTAAAAAAAAAAAAGGTTTATTTAATTACATAAACAATCACATTGTTTTAAAGAATGTTATTCAATTTTAATTACAGGTATGTCACAGACAATTAAGACTACATTCGAGTAAGATGTTTCAAGAGATTTTTTTTCTTACATTAAAGAAATTGATAAAACATCAAAAAAAAGTCACAATAAATAATTATTAGATCTGATTGAAACCATTGCTCAAGGCAAACTGAAGTTTCAAGACAACTTGATAAATTGCAGTAAATAAAATAAAAGATTCATTTCGACAATGAGAAATCATTTTGGAATAAAATTAAAACATTTTGTATTAGGAAAGAAACAGCCAGTTTTCACTGCATAAGTTGGTCATCAAATTCAGCTCCCAGGAATACCAGTTTGTTCTGATAATGGTGATGGCACTCAGAACCAGTAACCAACAAATGAATTCAAACATTGAAAAGGAGTTATTTCTTTCCCATCGAATTAAACCCAAAAAAGCAAGAAAAACTCGTAAAAGCAAGGTTTTTTACATCATGTATTTATCCTTATCTTGAGACAATATTTTAGCTGAGGACTTGGCATCCAGGAAGAGCTGAGCCACTTCATGGATATCCTGCGCGCTGATGACTGTTCTGCCTTGCGTGTTAGCAGCCAGTGAAGCGGGGGTCAACAGTTGTACGGCATACCTTAAAGTGGTTTTGGCACCAACTTCACTCAGTGCCGTAATGGCACCTTCTTCGGCCCCTACTCCTTCAGTGGCGGCTCTTATGGATAATATCTGAAGAAAAGAAAATTTTTAACACATTACACAACATTCTAAGTATAATATCTTGATTCTTGTGTTCTTTTTTCAATACTGGATCTTAACGAATATACAACAATCAACGATTAGCGTAGAACCGGTTGGTCCAGTGGCTAGCGTCTACAAAGGATGACGACAAGAGATGCAGGTTCGAATCCTGCCGAGGGCATAAGATTTTTCGTCATTAAATATTGAATCTGTGCTCGATCAAAGTGAACACAAATACACTATTTGACTCTTTCACAATAAGCTTATAAAAGTTTTTGTTGTGAAATAAGGAGATGATCAGTATCTGGGATCGAACCCACGACATCCAAAGAAACAACACGAAGTGGTTGGCATTGAAACTGTTAGGCTACCAACCACATCAAAAGCTGGCTTAGTGATGTAACATGTTGAAAATTCTCATGATTGAGAGTTCTGAAGATTTGAATATTACCACCTAATGCAAACATTATTAGCATAAAGTGATCACACTAAGCCAGCCTTCGATAAAACAGTTAAAGCGACCCCTGCAAATGTTTGTTCGTACCATTTACAAAAAAAAAAATGGTTAGAATCATTGGTTGTTGTATATTAATCAAATACATTGGACAGTTTCTGTAAAAGGAATTGATAAGTATAATAGTAAATTACCTGGTGTAGCTCCTGTTTGTTGTAGGGCAGTGTTCTTATAATGAGTAACCTGTCGAGTAAGTCTAATGGAATGCCGTGTGGAGACACTATGTCATCTGTACCTCTGAAACATTTTATTATCACTTTCATTATTTTCAAGCTTTTATATCTTATCATCTCTTCCAGTGGCAGCATATTTGTTCACTTCGATACACTATGTAAGACACCAAGTGCTTATAACATTTTAGACCGTTTGTTTTAGGGTGCATTTAAACCAAACGAACATAATGCCAGCACTGGAATTAAGAATACACTTTCTTTTATTGTTATATTGGATATCATGGAAACAACAACTAATTATTGGGTATAAACAGTACTTCTCGTTGTTATTTCCTTAATGACCATAATATCGACTATCAAGAAAATGTACTCTGGGTCTATGTTCGTTTGGTATAAACTCCAAACAAAACAAGCCACCTGCCAGTCAGCAGACTTGGCATAAAGGAATCCTATGAGTTCCCTATAAAAACTGTTTCTGGGATAAATTTCCCACCATATTCATCAATACGAGGGCTACTCTAAGAAATAAGAAAGTTTAAATTGAGAAGTATAATCACCTGATTTGACATTTCCCTCTGTTGGTTGCAAATATGACGATAGGTGCTATGGCAGATTCTAAGGCTCTATGTAAATATGTGAATGTCTCTATGTCCAGCATGTGCACCTGAAAAACAAAAACCATTTTATTTTGTATAATTTATTTGTTTTCGAGCAGATAGTGGATGGTGTAAGAACTTTGAAAATTTTTGGGTTGCCACAAAAAAAATTGAATGTTACCTCATCAATAAACAATACTCCTGGTACTAGCTCAGCCACACCTTGATCTATGTATTTATTCACTACTTTGTTTATTTCTTTTCTTAATTTATCTGTAAAACATAAAAATAATTTGACTTACGAACAAAATAAATATTAAATCTCTATATATAAAAACGAAGCCTTATATCAACGCATCACTCATGAAATGGTTGGTAGCCCGGCAGTTACATAGCCAGCTTCCATGCTGGAGGTCATGGGTTTGATCCCAGGTGCCGACCATCTTCCTCTTTCACGAGACAAGTTTTAAGTAGCTTACTGTGAAAGAGTCAGAGTGTATTTGTGTTCATTTTGAGTGAACACAGATTTGAAAAAAATTAAATCTCTATATGAAAATGGAGTTCTATTCCCTTGGTCATCGCATCACCCGCAACAGGGCTGGACCAATATTTCAAATTCTTTTTTTCTTTCGTTGTGTTTGCTATTGTCAGGATGTGGTTCTTATGAGAGAAAAAATTAGGAAAGTTGTGTGAACCATCAGAAAATTAAAAAAAAAACTTAATGTAGATAACCTTCTCAGTACTTTTGACAATATAAACTTTTATAATTTTTAAATCTTAATTGAGGTTTGAAAAACTTCAGTTGATTGATAGTCGAATGAAATTGTTAGAATATGCCCCTTCATCATTTGAAACAGATGCATAATTTGAATGATTTTGATTAAGTATTCAAATATCATAGTAAAGACAGAAGCTTCAGGAAAGCTAGTCTCTTATAAATGAATGTCATGTACGTATGATACAAACCTGTGATTTCTGTCTTCTTTGGTTTCATCATCTGGCCCATCATGGACATGAAATCTTGCCCGCCCTGTGGTCTAGCATTGGCACAATCCAGGTCATGCAGCGTCACATCCTGCACCACTTCTTTCTTTTTATGAACGTCTCCTTTTGGTAATGGCACATATTCTTCGGCCTACAATAAAAACAGATACATGAATTATGTTGTAGCAGCCACGCATGACGACATCACCAACCAATAGCGTTCTTCCAAGATGTCGTCATCTATATATATATATATTTATGTCACACGGCATATGTTGGCTCATCTGATTTTAACACACCAAAGTTGATCAACCTTTTACCTGGAATATATAATTACCTGGTTGATACATAAATTTGAAAGTTACACCCCCGCGTTACGATTATGTTTAGCTTCCTATATACTCTATTCTCCACTTATATATTCAATTATTTACTGTCTATTTTTAAAGAACACTAGTTGATCAAGAGTTGTTAGCTCTTACAACGTTGCCAAATCGATCTCACTAACACACTCACGATAGCATAATACATCTCCTATTGTAGACGTAGAATTGGTAGGTAGGTTTCTATATCTGATCGTAATATTCACACATCGCTGTTGGTTTCATATTTTCCGTATTATTGAGGACCTATATATGTACCTACCTACCTACTTTATTTTTGTTGTGATTTAGACTCGTATATTTTTTTACTTGGCTAGCGTTTATGACAATATTTTTTTAAAGTATTTTAGAGTAGGTATTTAGATTTTTTCTAACGAGAAGTTTATGAGAATAGCGTTTATTATAAATTGATGAGAAGAAATAAATCATAAAGGCTTTAACTTGGAATCTATTTGGTCTACAGAGACAAATCTAGTTATCATATTGTAGCAAATTTACTCTTCTTTAAAAACGCGCTAAAATGTTTTTTTTTCAAAAAAATAGTGCTTTACGGTTATATTCGCCAAATAATAAAAACATAGCGATTTTTTCGCGGTTTTTCGATTTTTGACAAAGGTGCATTCGGCGCTCGAGGTCAAAAACTTGGATTATTCATCAGACCAACATCATCCCGAAGACGACTAAGACCCTCTGTTTCTTTCCTTCGAAGCAGACTGAGGGATTTGGACATGACGTGGGTGGAGGTCTTGTCCAAATGCCTCCCTATGCCCCCAAGTGGGGTCACAAATGGAGTATTGATTGATTGATTATAGTTCATCCAACACCAGAGTCGAGATATTTAGAAATTTGATATTACAAGTTTGCAAAAAAACATAACTACCTTATTTGACGCATTCTGTAATGTATAGAGTTACTGTACTATAATGGGTTTAATTATCAAAGCTGCTTAGTATCTTATTAAATCTTATTTATCGGACATAATACTCTAAAAGTTACACTTTTCAATTTACAATTTCATTCATGAATAAAATATATATATTTTTTTAAATTTTGCGTGATGTTCATCCAACTCCAAAGTTGAGATTTTTTTAAATTGATATTGCATTTAAAACAACGCTGTTAGGCGTCCCTAATGTATTTTTTATTATTTTTAGCAAAGAGATAAGCCTTTAATACTATAATTCATATTAAATAACCGCAATATAGGTACAAACGCGAATTAAATATACCTACCAGCTAATTTGTGTTTCATTGATAATAGGATGAGCTGATTCGGGACCTTGGCGGTTTGTGTCTGATAATCACTTGATGAATCAATCAATACTCCCTTTGTGACCCCACTTGGGGGCATAGGGAGGCAACAAGTGCCCTCCACTGCGCTCTATCTCTACCAGTTTCAATGACCTCCTCCCACGTCATGTCCAAATCCCTCAGCTCTGCTTCGAAGGAACGAAACACGGTGTGGGAGGGTCTTCCTCGTCTTCGGGACCCTGATGGGAGGAAGAAAGTTCGTGATGCGGTGGTACCATCTAATATTCATGATTCTTCTGAGGCACATTGTCTCAAAGGCAGATACCTTTTGTGCCTGGGCTTTGGTCAGGTGCCATGACACACACCCATATAAAAGAATAGGCAACACACACGCATTAAACAGTTTACATTTCGTCTCAACACTAAACGCCGACGCCTTCCATATCTTGGTCATGTTGTTGAAGGCACCACTTGCCATTTCGATAGGTACTTATCGGGAGCTCAGCCCCGAGGACACCAGTGGTGGTAATGGTTGCTCCCAGGTATTTAAATTTATCCACCCGGGAGACCTGGCGACCATAAATGGTTATCGGTAGCTGTTTATCGGGGCAGGCTTTATTTGCCATGAGCTTCGTCTTACTGGCATTGACTCGAAGGCCAAGGCGTGCTGTTTAATTGCAGAGTCTCGTTGAATTGTTTTTTTTTTAAGTAGATAGGGATCTATAGGTATGTGAGTAGATAATATTTTGATATACCTAAATCTTATATATAAAAATGGAGAGCTATTTTGCGTTGTCATCGGATGGCGCCTAAACGGCTGGACCGATTTCGCTAATTCTTTTTTTGTCGTGTAGGCTTTTATCAGGAGAGTGTCCTTTTAGAACAAAAATTTTTTAAAAAATGCATGGGAAATTAGAAAATTTAAGAAAACTATAAAAATGGAGATTTATTTCCCGATATCATCGCATCACGCCTAAACGGTTGGACAGATTTCGCTAATTATTTTTTTGTCGTGTAGGCTTTTATCGGGAGAAGGTTGATTTAGAAGAAGAAAATTAAGAAAAATGCATGGAAAATTAGAAAATTTAAGAACAATATAAAAATGGGGTGCTATTTCCCGATGTCATCGCATCGCGCCTAAACGGCTGGACCGATTTCGCTAATTATTTTTTTGGCGTGTAGGCTCTTATCGGGAGAAGGTTGATTTAGAAGAAAAAATTAAGAAAAATTCATGGAATATCAGGAAATTTAAGAAAACTATAACAATGTTGAGCTATTTCCCGATGCCATCGCATCACGCCTAAACGGCTGGACCGATTTCGCTAATTCATTTTGTCGTGTAGGATTTCAATCAGGACAATGTAGAAGAAAAATATAAGAAAAATGCTCGCGAAATTAGAAAATTAAAGAAAAGACAGAAAGTAGGTAATCTTTTTAGTACCTACTTTTTACAATATAATTTTCTTCTACTTTTGAATTTTTATTAATTGACATTTGAAAGAACTGTCAGTGGATTGATTGTTGTTGCAATTGATAGAATGCGAATTTTAAGAACAAGTAGAATATTTTTTTGTTTGTTTGAAAATCAATTCTTCGTTTATGGGCTGATTTTTACAGAGGATGAGACCTACATATAACGTAAATATAATATGCATCGTTAATATGTAAAAAAAGCTGGATATTATTTGCTAATAACCTAGCATTTGTTTCTTTATTGAAAATAAAAATTGCTACACATCCACCATGTTGTAATAGAAGATAGAAAAAAATCACAGATACCCAATGAGATATTATACTGGAGATGCAATTCCATACAATTTTTAGTTTGAAAGTAGCATTATGAGTAAATTTGAAGTTGAACTTAAATAAAAATATGCAATCAAGCATTACTGACGAATATGTTTGTCTTTGTCACACAAATACGCCAAACGGCTAAGTGCTGTCACCTTCTACCGGTACACATTAATAGAAATTTCTTTTTGTGCGTGAGATTTGAATGCATTTTGTCAGAATTGTCTAAGAACCTTTTGAAAAAGATCTCTCGTCTTTATTAATGCGAGGCATACAACGAACAATAAAAATATTTTTCGACAATGGAAAAAATGATTTATTTATTCGAATCAAAATGACCCTTTTTATAAAAACACTAGTTATAGTGTACTTGCTTCTAAATGTCGTCCGGCTAGGTAAGGGCTCATACACACAGCTTAAACGAGAACCGTCAGAAATCCGGCACTGTGGGAAAAACCGCTGGCGATTTCTCAGTTGTATGATGGATTTCGTAAAAAATTTCATTGAAAGTGGAAAACCTCTGTTTGCAGAACATCCTTAAATTCCATATATAATTTTAATTAATGAGCACTCTGTTTAAATATAAGTTGTATTCTTTTTTCTAAATAAATTGATAAAAAAAACCTTGATAAAATAAAAAAAAATTCTAGAAATATATGCCTATTCACTGTTGCATACGCCGCGTACGGGTGTATCTTTTTAAATGAATTTGGGCTAATTAAAAGTGAACACAAATACATTTGGAAACTTGCACACACTATGGAAGAGTTGTGTTGTGAAAGTGGAAATAGTCGGCACAGGGATTCGAGCCCAAGACGTATGCTGTAGTAAGAAAGCCGTCGACTGAACAGCTGGGTTACAAATTCAAATAAAAATGTATCTACGCGTTTCATACAGACGCGTTTTTTTTACCCCGCTCGGTATGCACCCGTAGTGTGATGTGGGCCTAACTAATAAAACAAAAATAATTGTCAAATATATTTTTATATTTTAAACATTTTATCACAATAATATGCACTTAAAATATATAAAATACGTCCTTTTTTTTATAAAAGGATTTTCCTATATTGATTTCTGTTGAGGAACGACTTTTATTCACCACAAAATCCACCATTTTCAAGAACACCGTATTACCGCGGACACAACTGTCAAGCTCGAGCTGTTGTCAACGACTAAAACACGAGCGTGGCACAATTTCGGTGGTGGCACACTTTTTCACATGCCATTTTTTAGACTCGATTGCATCTCTAGTATATATCTCATTGCAGATACCTACTGCATTAAATGTGCTTTTTATTTATTTCCATTGTTTTGAAAGAGAAGATTTAAGAACGCAATGTTGTGTGAAAGTGAATGTCGAGAACTTGGAAGTATGTCTATTTAGGTAATTTATTTAGAAGAGATGCAAGGTGTGAAAAAGAGATTGAAAGAAGGAAATTGGCTGGGAGAAGGGTTGGCGGTGCACTTAGACCTCTAAGAACATATCTCTGAAATCGACAGTTGATGTACAATGCAATCCTGATACTATCCATGATTTATGGGAGTAATGGGAGTGAAACTTGGACATGGACGAACAATTTGGAAGTTGGAATAAATGCTGTGGAAATGAGATCACTGCGTAGGATATGCGGAAAGAGACTTATTGATAAGGTGAGGAATGATAATATTAGAAAGGAATGTGGAGTGAATGTTAGTGTAGTGACTAGAATGAAAGTGAATAAAGAAAGAAGGTTTAGGCATGTTATGAAAAGAAACGAAGAGAGAATGACTAAAAGGATATATAAATCTGAAAGAATAGGTGCACGCAGACGAGGCCGACCTCGAATGACATCGTCCGACTATATCAGTGCCGTCTTACAGGAGGGCTAAGTCAGGAGCAAAAGGAATAGAAGAGCATGTAATACATGCTCTTAACATTCCGCATACTATGCGGAATGTTATGCGTTTGGAGGAAGCGAATGAGTTTGGATTGAAGAGAATGGAAGTCCATACTCTCTGCCCACCCTCTTCGGGAATCAGCATGATCGGTAAAATAAGTATTTACACCTCAATGCGTATTTTGAATCGGTACTTTGATTAATCAATCAATATTATTTTAACTGAGCAAAATAATTATTGAAATATCCAATATAATGACATACCTACCTAAATTAATTTTTTTTTTTACATATTAACATCAAATCATTAGCCGAATCACTCGAAAACGAGTGCAGAGCTAAAAAAAAAAAAAAAAAAAAAAACATCAAATCAATCAAAATTAAAACTCCCTTTGAACTCCACTCAGGAGCAAAGTGAGGCAATAAGAGTTCTCCATTGCACTCGATCTTGCGCAATGATAACCTCTTCCCACATCATATTAACATAGGTTATATATTTTTGATGTAAAAATAAACTCAGACCCGATGAATGCAGCGTGTTATCCAGGTTTTGCTAATGCCAGTATATAGTCATTGGGTAGGAACACGTAGAAAGCGGATTCCGACCCGCGCCGACCGGCTCATAGATTGTTGTCTATGGTTTCAATGCATTTAAATGAGCATGCCGGAAAGCGGGTTCCTGCTTTTTCTGTGGGTATCCCCATTCAAATGCATAGTAACATTCTTTGCGCTGGTCGGCGCGGGTCGGAATCGGCTTTCTACGTGTTCTTAGCCATTCATTTTTTTTTTTTTTTTTCTAGATTACCGGCGACTCATTCATTTGCGAACATATTGCGCCGTGGTTTAAATTATATAGATATTAGCAAAATAATAGACAAAATTCATCTCCAAGAGTTAAGGAAAGACAAAAAAAAAAAAAAAAAAAGAATCAGATTAAAATCATATTTTGTTCTACAAAATTTAGAAGGATTGTTAAATAACTAAAATACGAATTTGAGCTCTGTTGCATAAAACCTAGAGTACCTACCCATATTATTTATTTCGATACGAAGTTCGACGGGTCAGCTAGTTTACAATAAAAAATGATTTAGTCTAAAAATAAACTCATATAATCAATTTAAACAATGTCGATTCCTTTGAAAATAAAAGAATAAAATAATACGTAAGTATAAAAATCTTTTTTAATAAACCACGTTATTCATTTGGACTAAAAAATTGAAAATCTTCTTTATGGTCGAGAGTGGATTGCCGCATTGGAAAGAGAAGAAGAGTATTGTAGATGTTAAAATATCAAACTGTCATCCAAAGCAAGCAAGTATACAAAATGTCAGTAAAATAAGATGATAAAAAGTGATTTAAAAATCGATTTCTGTAATCTGTGCATAAAGAATTAAATAAATTATTAAAGGGAGATGTACCTACTCGTATGTGTAGATTTTCTCGCTTTAAGTGAAGAAGCTTGTGCTCAACGCAATTTTTATACCATCTAAGTATAATGTATGGTAATGATACATGGACGTAGACCAAGAAGGAAGAAAGTAGTATGAATGCGGTAGAAATGAGAATGTTGCGTAGGATGTGCGCTATTAATGCTGAAGATGAGATCGGAAACGGAATGATAGATGAGGAAATAATGAGAGATAAAAAAATAGTGTAGTAACAAGAATGAATGTAAACAAAGTGTGGTGTTTGGAGAGTTTGGACATATAGAGAGGATGAATGAAAATAGAGTGACTTTTTACCTGCCTGAAAGGATAGGTGGAAGATCGACATGGGTAGAATATATCGATATGTGATCTTAAAGAAATGCAACGTCTAGAATAAAAGAAATAGGATACATGCATGCGGAATAGTATGATAGTGAAAAAAAGTATGTGGATAGGAAATCAAATATTGGTCACAAAACGATATCACATAATATTGATCAACCTTCTCGTATCCCATTCAAAACAATTATAATCAAGTGCGTAAATACGATTCATTCATAAAATCGTAATATTGAAAAAATAAGTTGTAAGAATGTAAATCATGCGTATTTATTAAAATGTTCAATCATTTGTACGACTCTCATACGTGTTTTTAATTGTTTATATTCGCATTTTGATAAAATTCCCCCAAGCCTAGGGATGTTTAAGTGTAATAGTATTGGTAATGTCTTCGTTACGCAACTGAGCCAAACAAAATATGCGCATTCAACAAAAGGTTCGCGCGTTCGTATAGGCGTTGTTTCTGATCTTAATACAAATGTTATCACATTTTTACAAATGTGGGGACTTGCTACATTAATTTATTTACTTTCGTGGATGGCATTGATACAGTAATATGATTTGGCAACGTTGCAATTTTTGATCGATTATTGTTGTTTAATAAATTGTCAAAATGATTTCCTAAGTGAGAATGTATATTTCAGATAAAAAGGTATATCGGAGTGTATATGTGGTCACACAAAATGTCAAATATTGGCTCAATATGAGTTATAGGCAGGAATCGGCTCAGGATCACGTGGTGATACCGAAAATGTAAAAATCTCATTTTGACTCTGTTCAAGTATGTGACAAAAGAGCCAACAAGTAGAAATGAGCCAACATCCCCGGTAATTAACAGACGGTTTGAGCCACGAAGTGCTAGTTGACAAACATATATATATATATATATATATATCTCAATAAAACTGACCATCCATCCAACCTTCTATCTCACTCTACCTACCATCTACCATACCCATAATGTAATGAATGCTTTTAACACCTTTGCAAGACCTTCTACATTCTCCATAGCCAGAACTAGGGAAACAAAGGTAAGGCAAAAAGTCACTCTGAGGTTGCCTGGTATCAGAGAGCCTCCGTTAGTAACTAACCTACCTGTCAGTCACGGGTAAAAGTTAGGAAAATGGTAAAACCTTGCTTGAGCAACATAAACATTCAAATAATTCACCCAAGGACAACCCTTTCACGGAGTGTAATACAACTAACTTTTATTTTTAACAAAATTATATGTTTTAATGAATGGATGTTCATTTATTTATTAACGGTCTGTAACCTTTAATAAGGTAATGTTAATAAAAACGACTTACTTCCAAATCAAACTCGGTAGCATAGGTGTCACAGCGGCCTTGCCTTTTGACAGCTCCCGAGTTAGCCTCCACATATATCACATCTCCAACTTCCACTTTCTCTTTCATCAATGTTTCATATATTGTTGGATCCAACTTGAGCTGTTTCGTACCTTTGGCTGTCTTTAATCCAATGATGACGTGTGAAACCACTTTTCCAAACCCTGGAATGCACATTTACATATTTTTATAGATTGAATGCTAACTAAGATTCTGTCTTTAAAATACCCAAACATAATATGCTCATTTTTTTCAATTAAGACAACCAATATTATGAATGATAGACCCACAAGTTTCAGCAGTAAAAAGTTCAAGCATAAATAATCAAAACATTCATTCTCCCTTTGCGACTAACTTAGGGACATAGGAAATCTCCACTGTGCTTGCATTAATTACCTCTTGCTCAGCATTAACTATCTCCTCCCACACCGTGTACAAATCCCTCAGCTCTACTTTGAAGGAATGGAACACAGTGTGAGAAGGTCTTCCTCATCGTCAATACTAACAAAGCCCAGGCACAAAAAGTTTTCCCTTTCAAAACTATGTTCCTCTGAAGAATTATTGATATAAGATATATATACCGCCTCATCACAAACATATTATATTATTATGGAGAGGAGATGGTTTTGCAGACTGAGAGTTGGCCGATGAGAACACTATTCTTCCTCCCGTCACATTTCCGAAGACAAGGAAGACCCTCTTATAAAATCAATAAAAGGTCTAAATTCTATGTAGGTACCTAATAAGAAAGTTGGGATATACGTCCATATTAGCCAATTCTGAGAACAATCTGAATTCCTAAATGTGTTAAAAAATTATTTCATGACCACAAAATTAGTGGTGCCAAATATTTCATTAAAAAAAGAATTGAAAATGGTATATTGATTTGTAAACAAAATATTCAGATTTTAACCAGAATAATCTCAAGGTTGAAATTATACAATGTAGAATAATCCAAATGTGAAATGCTCTAACCTCCATCAGTAGGGCTTTCTGTTTCCACTGGTGTTAGTTCTGTGACTTCTCCTTCATAAACTTCTTTAGTTTCTTTAATTCTAAGTCCTATTGCCCTACGAAAGTTCTCCATCAACACCTCTGTTTTCTTTATCTCAGAGCTATACACCTCGCTGCCAACCATTGGGCAAAAAGGTACTTTGCTTCCGAGTTCTTGGGCAATTGCAAGAGCGATAGCTGTTTTACCAGTTCCAGGAGGACCCGCAAATAATAAAGCTCTGCCTGCCATCTTTTTGCTTCTTATCATATCAACAACCACACCAGCGGCCTAAAACATAGGTAAGACATAACTATCCTAACCTATAAACAATATTGCCGGACAGTTTTAAGAGTTTTATTTTTAAGCAGATCTATTACCTCTCTTGCAGACTCCTGACCAACTAATCCAGCGGCCATCTGTATTGGGACACCATTTTCATCAAGACCCAAGCCTTTTATATGGCTATGAGCAGATATTCTCTGTATTTTCGCGGTGCTTTTTACCTCTTCTATCTTCATGGTAACCTCAAAAGTTATAAATCGTAACTTTAAATCGTTAACTCTTAAGACAATCTCGAGAAATTGTTGAAAATCGTAAAGGACGTTCTTGAAAGATAAGTTCTAGAACGAAATATCGAACAAACAATGGAAAAACAACAAACACTTTTCACGAAACAAAACGATTCCCAGGCAAAACAAACATGAGTTCTCAAATTATTATCTATGGATTTACCGGCTTTGTGAAAACCGACGTGAAATTTGTTGCAAGTGTACAAAAATATTTAGAAGATGAAGAATTATTTTCATAATCTACATAAAATAGGCGATAACGACAAAAATTTGATATGATTTCATTCAAAACTAAATTCAAGTTACCCATTCGAGTGGGAACAGTGTTGGTTCAATGTTCCTGATTCGAACAAAATAAAATAATCTATAGTGGTATTCTAGTTACGGCTGTTCACTATTTCATATTTTAAGTATTCTAAATTTTGGTATCGTTAATAAACTTGGTATTTTGATAAAAGGGATAATGCTTTTAATTCTATGTATGCAGAATTAATAATTATTAAGCAGTTATTAAGAATCAATATGAAAGATTGTTGGTGCTTTTTTTGAATTGAAAATGTTGCCATATAGTTTGTTTGTGTTTGTATACAAACTTCTTTGACACGCATGACATTTTACATCAAAGATAATATAAATGTTTTACATTACAAAACAGAATAAAAACAAAATAATGTAATCATTGTTTCCACTAATTACAGTATTATTATATTTTTATCTACGTGGAATAATATATTTTTTGATTCTTGAGAACCCTCATATGTTATGAAGTTATAGTAATCGCGTTCATTATAGTTATAAGTAATTATTTACAATATTCGCCACATAGGAGGACATGAAACAAGGGTATCGTTATACAGCTATTTTAAATGGAATGTAAGTAAATTTAAGGACACTATAAAATTAACCTTTCCTGAATTTCTTCCGTGAATGAAATAATAAAATATCCTTTAATCTGTAACAATATTTCACTGGTTCCTTTGACAACTGCCTTTCAATAGCAAAATCGTGATATTTTGATATCGAATCGACATTAAAATCATATTGCATATCATCACACACTTGCATTTAGAGTCATGTTTTCAATATAAAGTTATTACTTTTTAGATTGAAGCATTTTTTAGTTCCTTTATTTATTTTTATTTTATCTAAAATAAACACACAAATTTAGCGTACATACCTATTATAAAATAAATAAATATATAAAAAACCTTTTTATTTTTTACGGAACATTTAACAAAAAAATTATATACCTAATTACGTTTGATATAATAGTGTCTAGAAGTGTCATTTTTGATAGATGCGACCTCAAATGGCGTGACATTCATCAGCGAGATATAAATCTCATTGGTGACATTACATTTTTCACTACATCCCTATTGTGACTAGCCTTAAATTCAGATGTGAATTTAGTCTAGCCTTCTGAAGGAATTGGTGGGTTTTGGTGGCCTCCACCTCTTTGCTACGAAGTAGGTACCATTATAAAATGTAGTGGTTGCTAGCAATGCTAGCCTAGGGATTCAGTTGCTTACTTTTTTCTGAAGTTTGTGGGTTTGATACCTGGTTAACGACCATTTCCCTCTTTTACCACACAAGCCTTTGTTTACTATAAAAGATGTCAAAAGTGTACTTGTGTTTACTTTGGGTGAGCATGGATTAATTTTAATAAAAGTAACAAAGAGTGTATCTCTCAGATTGAACTACAGCTAAAATCAGACGCTAATCTTTGTATTTAACTTAACCTCTTTTCCTCTACTATTTTCTATTTTTCTCTACTTTTGATTTCATCCTCTCAGTTATATGCCCATGCTGTGTGGTGGTTGGCAATGTCTTTCATTTTTAGAGGCGCCCCGAAGCCACCTAGTTAAGTTAAACTTTTGAGAACTCCAACTCACAAAAATTTTTCCAAATTTCGCATTGAATTTTATGTTTGATCTGAAAAAGGCTTCAGGGCGGTGGGAAGTGTGGAAAAATTGTTTCATTTACTTATCTATTTAGGAATCTGTGCGTGCACTGCACCCTTTCAATACATAATTAATTCGATTGAGTTAAACTAATAAAATAATAACATTAAAATATTTCGATGGGCTACTGTAAGAGTGCCAATTATGTATGCGAGAATGAGAGGGAACTTCCATCAGCTGCGGTACACAATAATTTTGTTGTTAAATTTTTTCATAGATGGCGTTGCAGCAAGTGCGTTCCATACAAACTTTAATATTATATTTTATATTATTTCTTATCCATTTTTCAATTGGTTATTCTGTTATCCGGAGCAGAGAAGTATCCAATAAATCACACATCGGAAGAATCTGTTCAGCCAATCTCGAGTTATAAGTGTTCCCACTAACCCGACTTTCTTTTATATTTTAAGATACATGACACTTTTTGAGTTCTGATTTCTATTAAATTTTCCATCTGTAGTTTAAATGTACTCTCTCACACCATGTCCCGCTCCTTCGAGGCGGAGCTGAGGGATTTGGACATGGTGTGAGAGGAGGTCATAAATATTGAGGTAGATCGAGCACAATGACACTGGAGAGGCTTGGAGTAGAGGGAGTTTGGATTTTGGAGTAAAAATGTGCGGTTATAAATAACATTTCATGAAATAGTAAACACGCAGACTCATAAATAAAATACATGTAGGAGTATATAAATGCACATGTATGAATGTCTATGTGTATAAAGGAATGAATGTGTGTGATCTGTGTCGGGGATAGCGGGCATCGGTATCCCTTCCTCTCCTCTCCTACCCGTTCCCGTCCTTCTCCTCTTTTCAATAGCATATATTATAATCGACATAAAGATAGGATACATAAAAAAAAATTGTTACTACTTATGACTGTAAAAATACATTTCTAGCTGTTGTATCTTTTAATAAAATAAAAAAATAAAAAATAAATAAAAATAAGCTTTGTAACAAAAATGAAGGCTTGCAATGATTTGAGAGGGTATGATCATGTTGCAAGAGTGAGTGATAATAGAATAATGAAGGGAATATTAAAAGGCTGAACAAAGGTCTTCCCACTCTGTGCTCCTCAAACTATCTATGTATATCTCTATCTCTTTGTGATTTCAACATAATAATATACCTAATTAAGGTTTTTTCATGTTTGTAGTACATACCTAATACCTGTTAGTTTATTTAATTATTAGCTGTTATGATGGATCCTCGGTTATGGGTATATTATGATTGTGTACAGTGGCGTAGCTAGAATACTGGGCCCACCCTTTTATAAACCTGGGTGTGAGACTTGCATCTATAACTTCATTATACCGACATTTGAATATCGAATTATGGTAAGGTGACCATCATAAAAAAAATATTCGAATTTCAAAAACATGACTACATAGAAAGCAACGCGAAGTGAGCACAGTTATGTCATTGTAGTTATTGCAATTTATAAGCCAAAAGGTAATGAACATTGAGAAAACTTACGATATTTCATATATGTAAGTAGGTACTTACTTATTTGTTTTTTTTTTACACCTACTCGAGTTGTATGAAATATTTGAAAATCATGCCTATCTTATAGAATGTAATATCAATATTTCCACTTATTAATTAAGTATCGAATTATGTAGCCTATTATAGTTAAATATGCCCCCACTTTTGAACAATATGTCTCGGATGCGATTTCAACTTGAGCCAAAACTAGTCCTTTTCATATGAATCAAGTTGATTAGGTATATAAAAGTGCCGCCGGCATACAAAATATTTTTCGTATAGAAATTAAGTTAAGAAGTAAGTAGGTATATATTTTAGGTGATGTTAACGTCACATATTTTTGAAAACTTTTTGACCATTCGTGTTCACACGAAATAATTTGTTCATAACTTGAAATTTACGCGGGCTTGTCATCAAATAAAACATAACCCATACAGCTATTAAGTATAAATCTGTGAGGTTTTGCATTAGTACAGCTTATCATAATCGTGTTAGAATTCGTGGTGTTTATTACGATGTTATGATCGGTTGAGGCGTTCAAAAATCTGTTCTGAGAAATCATGAAAGTAGGGGATGTGTGTAGATCCCATTGTGGGTTCCGAGCGATAAGAAAACAATAACACGGCGACAGTTCGTCGCTAACATAGTCTTTTGTTTAATTTTAAGGATTCACAATATTCTAGTGAAACGGGTTTTTTTTTTGATGCTTCGAAACACCGTAGATAAGGGTAGCTCTTGAGTGCATATTATTATTGTTTTGCGAATTGGACTAATGAAAAAAAACCCTTGTAATAATAAAATATAGAATATAATAAGGGGTTGGTATGGCAAATATAATTGTTTAGATGGCATTGTATTTTGATTATCAAATTATGTACCTATGTAGTTGTAACTGTAAATTAACAGAAGTAGGTATGTTGTTGTTCTATAATAGACTATGGTTTAAACAAGACTTAAATACTGAATAAATAATGTGTAGAGATTATAATGTTGTTTTGAAATGATACATATGCTTAAGGAGTAATATAAGATATTATAAGACTATTAGATTAATTATTGATTAAGGCACGTTAGTTTAATTACTGATAAGCATCTTAATTAAGATGGAATATACCTATGTGTAGGTTAAGAATTAACTAAGATAGAATTGATTAATGGCCAAAATTTGTAATAAGATTAATAATAATTAATATTAAGAGAATTATTGAACATGTCTAGTATATAAGATTTCGATGTACAATTATATTTACAAGGTTGTAATTAATTTTAAGAGATAAATTAGCATAACATGATTAGAAGATTGAATTAAGCTTTCAAAAGATTATTACTAAGAGATGTATTAAAGTTAGGTATATGTTCAATGTAGATAAGACTAACATATCGGTTAAGAAAAAAATGATGTATAAAGAAAAGATTTATTAATTACTAGGTATATGAAAGATTCATAAAAAAAAAACTATGTATAATTATTTCATTATAAGTTGTTCGCGCGTAGACAATTTGTAGCAGTTATAAAAACAATTACCCTGTCTCCCTCGCACACTACATCACAGGCGCCTCCACCAATAAGATCAGCCTTTGACTCCATTTTTTTCCCCCTTCCTTGTCCTGACTCCGCCTCTCGGAAGCTTTCTTAAAAATAGCTGTATTGCCAGGCGAGCCCTCATAACACGCTAATACGTAGTTGCACGCACATTGACTTACGCTACTAACGGTTGCCTGAGTTGTTTAGAGTTTTGACGTAGTGTTTTGATTCGATAGTATATGTAGATTTATTGTAAAATAATTAGTTATTCGGTGAAGGTGTAATTTCGGTTTATTTTTGGAAATCAGCGTAGAGTGGTGTCGGGTATACTGTAATCGCGTAGTGATGTATTAAAATAAACAAGTAGAGATTAATAGTTACATCTAGTGATTGAGTTTATTTGCTAGTATTGTTTAAATAAATAATAGTTGTTGTGTAGTGATACCAAATTGGATTAATTGGCTGGTTGCAGTAGAGGTTTGAGTATCTTAGTTTACTAACCATACATTTGTTCATACCCAAGTTCGTATTATATGAGGATTTAAATTTTACTTGTTTTGTGTTGCAAGTTACACAGTCGTGTAACCATTAAATTAAACTCATTAGAAGAGCCTCTGAAAGGATTACTCAGAGGGGTCAGGGAGGGCATTCCTCACACAATACCTCCCACGGGTTTTAGTATACTAACCGAAGTAGTTTGAAATTTTTCTGTTTGTTTCGCTTATAGGTATTGCATAATATTTTCATGTTTTTGTCTCCCGAGCCCTATAGGCGTAACAACTTGGCGCCAACGTGTGTTTAGTTATATATTAAGCATTGACGAATTCACCCTGAGACGAGTCTTCAATTTTTATTATTTTTATAGTGATTTTTGTAGAAATTTCGAACATTTGAACACGTGGAGACCACGCGGTTTATACTAGAATCCAATAAGATTTTTCTTACTATCCGTCAATTTTATTAGTTTAAATCCTATTTTACATCGACAAGTAAAATGATTATTTTCAATTGGTTCGAGTTGTTGCTACGCGTTTGCAAACTTTTTATTTTCGCGGTGGTCACGAGAAATGGGGCTGCATCGGCAGGTTCGTTAGGCGTTGACGAAACGCCACCCATTTCGTCACATGATGATGATGATGACCATAATGTGCCACCAGCTGACACATTCGAAACGAGGGATAGGAATTTTGATACAAGACCGCAGATTGTTTATGTGAGAGATGAAGTACTCAATGAGAACTTCTTTTTTAGCGGGTTACCTCAAGAATGTCCGAAGGCATTTATCGCGGATTGCCAAGAGTACTTTGCTCTTCGGAATATCAGAGAATCGGAGAAAGTCAGATTGGCTGCTCTGAAACTTCGCGGTGACGTGAAAACCTGGTGGACCAGCCGTGGAAATGGGTTGCTGAGATGGTCGGCCTTCAGCGCTCTTTTGTTGCAAAGGTATGGGATCGACAATAACAGACTGGCCATTTACTCTCACATAAACAGCAAGAGAATGAGTCTGGTTCTTCATTTTTAAGTAGAAAGACGAAAGTTTATGACCGGGTTTATGGCAATGATGTTATTTATTCCGCGGAATTTGCTTTCCATCTATTAAATTTGATGCTGCCACGTTACACCAATGTTCTGCGTAGAGAATTCACCAAAGATGACATCACGTTTGACAGTTTAGAGAACCGCGTCTCTGAAATTGATTTCCCGACAGAATTAGTATACCCTGTAATAAATAATGAGCCACAACAAGCGACACATCAGCCTCAAAGGCGAACTTCTAGCATTTCATGTTATAACTGCAACGGGCAGCATGTACAGAGAAATTGTCCATTGACTAGGAATAGCAACGATAGGAGTTTTAACAATAGGAATAGCGACGGACAGTTCCATAGGCAGAGAAATAATAATAATAGAGGAAATTTCCAGTCAAGTAGGCAGGGCAATAATAATTATCAGTCAGGTAACTTTAGAAACTCTAATAGTAATTTTAATCAGACGAATAATTTTGAAAATAGGGGTAATCAAAATAGAAATAGCTTTAGAAGGGATAGTAGAAATAACAACGGATCTAATAGTCAGAATAGGAATAGAAATACGGTTAACAATCATAGACAGGATAGTAATAATTTTAACAATAATCAGGCAAGGAATAGCTTTGATAATAGACAGGAAAGGAATAACTTTGATAATAGACAGGGTCAAAATAGGAATAATAATAACTGGAATAGAAATGGGCAAGGACAGGATAGAAATAATTGGAATCAAAACAGGGGTAGGCAAAACGGAAACCAGAACGCTAATTTAAACGCTCAAGGCCCTGGACGGAACGCCGGATCAAAGCCGTCTCAGGGCAATCACTAGAAAACGGACTAGAACATAGGGAGGTTGAATCAGAGTTACGACCGACTATTCAACCTGTAGCAAAGGTCCTGGATAATGATGTGAAGCTTAGGTCTAGAAACATAGTTTCTAAACCAATTTCTATAAATAATAATGAAACGTTAGATGAGGTGCTAATATGGGAAGATACGGGCGATAGTAGTGATGGGCCAGTCGAGGTTCAAGCGTGGTTACATCGTGAAGGTAAGGGTAAAGATGTTGAGCGCGATAATTTTAGACTTTTGGGTTCAAGTTCCGAAGAGGTAGAGAGTCCACAACGCGATAGAGATAGACAAAGGTTATCAGATGTAGATTTAGATGCGATAGAATTTTTTGAAGAACCGCAGTGTGTAGCTATTGTAGATTCGGGAACGCCATTACTCCCGCGAATTAGAATGTCGTTTAATAATATAGAGTGTACAGCTTTGGTGGACTCTGCGTCTTCGTATAATATTGTATGTAGCCGATTAGTTAGAAATTTGCATAAACAACAGACCCATATTGACAGATTATATTTAGCAGAACAAGGTGCTTACATGGAGGTAACGGCTAGACTTGAGACAAATATTTTAGTTCAGGGTATAGAGGTTATTTGTGAGTTTTTAGTCGTAGATAAGCTTAGGGATGATGTTATTCTCGGAGTGCCGTGGATGACGTCACAAAAGTGCGTTATAGATTTTCATAGGGGTTGCCTTCATTTCGGTAGAGTAGAAAGAGTGACGACGCATTTGATACCGGTACGTGGGGAAATGAAGTGTGATGTCGAATTGCCAGAGTTGCAATCCGATATACCTCGCGGACACCGAGAGAGTCTTATAGGTATTTTAAATGATTTTAAAGAGGTATTTCTTCCATATTCTGGCCCTGCTCCGCTACAACCTCACGAGATTAAGCTGAAAGATGCACGCCCGATTCGTTTACCTCCGTATAGGCTCTCTGATGAGAAAAAGAAGCATCTCTTGGCCCAGCTGGAAGGCATGCTGGCTGATGGCGTGATCGAAAGCAGTAGATCATGTTATAGTTTTCCGGTAGTTATGGTCCCCAAGCGAGGGAAGGATGAATATCGCTTTTGTGTAGATTATCGTAAACTCAACGACGTCACTGAGGACGAACCATCACATTTACCCATTATTCATGAAACGTTAAAAGATTTAGGTAACGCGAAATATTTCTCGTCATTTGATTTACAGAAAGGATATTGGCAGATCCCAATGTCTGAGGAGTGTAAACATTTAACCGCTTTTTCAACCCCTGACGGAGCTTGCTATCAATTTAGAGTTATGCCCTTTGGTTTGAAAGGTTCCCCAGGAACATTTCAACGGATAATGAGTCAAGAGGTCTTGGCTGGATATCTACGCGATTTTTGCCTTGTTTATCTCGATGATGTGATCGTTTATTCTAAAGATTGGGCTTCACATATGTATCATTTGAGATTAGTTTTAGAACGGTTACAGCAATATAATCTGCGGTGCGCTTCAGATAAGTGCAGGATCGGTACCACAGAATTAGAATTTTTAGGTCACGTAGTTTCGGCTAGTGGTAACCATCCCCAGAAGTTACATGCAATCTCCATTGCAAACTTCCCAGTGCCTACTTCAAGAAAGAAGTTGAGGTCCTTCCTCGGCTTATCGAATTGGCTGCGCGAGTATCTTTATCGTTTTGCAGAGATAGCAGCTCCATTAACTGATTTGTTGAGCACGAAGAGGCCATTCAAATGGAATGCCTCAGCACAAAATGCAATGGATAGCATTAAAATTGCTATAAGTAGGCCACTCTCCCTATGCAGGCCAGATTTCGAGAGGCAATTCGTATTGCAAACAGATGCCAGCAAGTTCGGCGTTGCCGCCGTTCTATATCACGAGCGACCTGATGGCGGTCGTGATATTGTCTCTTACGCTAGTGCTCGTTTTTCTGATGCAGAAAAACGCTGGCATTCGAACGAACAGGAAGCATTCGCGGCTGTTTGGGCGATAAAGAAATATCGTCAATATTTGGAAGGTACACATTTCATCCTACGTACAGATAACAAGGCGTTGACATGGTTAGAACGGGTCAAAGATGAAAGAGCTAAGTTAACTAGGTGGGCATTGTTATTACAGGAGTTTAATTTTACGTTGGAACACTGCCCAGGTAGGAAAAATGAGTTACCAGATTTCTTGTCGAGGAATCCGGCCGAATCTAATATCACTGAAGATATTGATTCGTTAGATAGGGGAATGTACCCCAATGTTAGCCAGGAGGGCTGGAAAGCAGATAGAGGTCTACCTCAGGTGACGCTCATTGGGAACGGTCTGGATCTTCGGGACGCTGAAGATCAGCAGTCTGGAAAACTGGCAGATCGTGTGCGTGGTGCACAACGCACCGATCTACGGTTGTCTCGAATGATAAACCATTTGGAAAGCTTACTTTCTGCCAACAGTCCACCAACAAATGCCCGTGATAGGCATTGGTTGGAGATATACAAATTAATTGATGGTTACTTATATAGACAGGTTAGCGGACAATCAGTTCCGAAATTGATTGTACCGAAATTTATGATACCTCACGTTTTAAATTTTTATCATAACAGTAGGCATGCTGGCCACCCTGGTGAAAGGGAAACGCTTAGAGCGACTCGGAGATATTTTATCTGGCCAGGCATAAATAGAGATGCGAAAAGGTTTGTCAAGAGATGTATGACTTGTGCTCAAGCGAGAGCGTTACCAAGTCGTCCACGCGCGCCTTTAGGATCATCGGTAGCACAAAATCCTTTTGAGATTTTAGCTATTGACTTGATGGGCCCATACCCTAGATCAGCTAAGGGGAATACAGTTTTATTAGTAGTTACAGATATGTTTACAAAATGGGTAGAAGCATTTCCTATGCGATCGGGGAGAGCACCACAGATTGTAGGTTTGTTAGAGAAAGAGATTTTTTCACGGTATGGGTATCCTAGGGCTATTCTCTCAGACAACGGACCACAGTTTAGTCACGAGTCCTGGAACTCGGCAATGGATAGGTGGCAATGCCAGCATTGGACCACAGCGATTTACCTACCCCGTGCTAACATAACAGAACGCCGAAATCAAGAGTTAAAAAAATTGCTCCGTGTTCACCTATTAGGGCGTGAACACAAGCGTTGGGATGAGCACGTAAGCTCAATTTTAGAGTCAATTAGGGGAAGACGTAACGACGCGTCGGGAATGACTCCAAGCCAAGCTCTATTTGGCTACGAAATTAAACGACCTGGCGAATGGTCGTCGGTAGCCCCAAATACTAATCCGGAAAGATCAAATAGATTAGATATAAATAAAAATATTCGTCAAAACCAGGACCGGTATAGAAGTAAATACGCCCAGACCAACGGAAAGGTCCCTGGTTATGTCACTGGACAGAAGGTTATGTTGAGAGAACATCCACTCTCAAAACGCGTAGCGGGTTTTCATGCTGGGTTTGCACCAAAATACTCCGGTCCTTATACGGTTCTATTACCAGTAGGACGGGGAAACGTTTACTGGATAGATCGTAAAGGAAAACCTATTAAAGTACATTCAGACGAATTAAATTTAGCCCCTGTTCAACAGGAAGAGGTCCAGGAAACTGAACCTTAAATTAAAGTTGGAGTTTCTTATCGATCGGAATATAGGCTAAGTAGTGAAGTAAAATAAGTTATATTAGAAATATAGGACATAGTTCGAAATTATATATTATAAAAAAAAAAAAAAACAAAAAAAAAAAAAAAAAAAAAAAATACAAAAAAAAGAAAAGAGGTTGTGGGTAGAACTTAGAAGTATATAGTTGGTAGTGGTAAATACGTTTAAAACATATATAGAATTGTAGTTAATGTTGGTGTTGGATGTTTTTTTTTATTTAAACTAGGATAACTGGCTTATACATTCACAGCTGTCCTAGATATTACCATTGAATGTATTGGCGCCCTAGAAGGTTATATTAAGTTAGTTTACAGTTATTTAAATAACAGATTTTGAACGTTTAAGAGGGGGCGGATGTTATGATCGGTTGAGGCGTTCAAAAATCTGTTCTGAGAAATCATGAAAGTAGGGGATGTGTGTAGATCCCATTGTGGGTTCCGAGCGATAAGAAAACAATAACACGGCGACAGTTCGTCGCTAACATAGTCTTTTGTTTAATTTTAAGGATTCACAATATTCTAGTGAAACGGGTTTTTTTTTGGATGCTTCGAAACACCGTAGATAAGGGTAGCTCTTGAGTGCATATTATTATTGTTTTGCGAATTGGACTAATGAAAAAAAACCCTTGTAATAATAAAATATAGAATATAATAAGGGGTTGGTATGGCAAATATAATTGTTTAGATGGCATTGTATTTTGATTATCAAATTATGTACCTATGTAGTTGTAACTGTAAATTAACAGAAGTAGGTATGTTGTTGTTCTATAATAGACTATGGTTTAAACAAGACTTAAATACTGAATAAATAATGTGTAGAGATTATAATGTTGTTTTGAAATGATACATATGCTTAAGGAGTAATATAAGATATTATAAGACTATTAGATTAATTATTGATTAAGGCACGTTAGTTTAATTACTGATAAGCATCTTAATTAAGATGGAATATACCTATGTGTAGGTTAAGAATTAACTAAGATAGAATTGATTAATGGCCAAAATTTGTAATAAGATTAATAATAATTAATATTAAGAGAATTATTGAACATGTCTAGTATATAAGATTTCGATGTACAATTATATTTACAAGGTTGTAATTAATTTTAAGAGATAAATTAGCATAACATGATTAGAAGATTGAATTAAGCTTTCAAAAGATTATTACTAAGAGATGTATTAAAGTTAGGTATATGTTCAATGTAGATAAGACTAACATATCGGTTAAGAAAAAAATGATGTATAAAGAAAAGATTTATTAATTACTAGGTATATGAAAGATTCATAAAAAAAAAACTATGTATAATTATTTCATTATAAGTTGTTCGCGCGTAGACAATTTGTAGCAGTTATAAAAACAATTACCCTGTCTCCCTCGCACACTACATCACAGGCGCCTCCACCAATAAGATCAGCCTTTGACTCCATTTTTTTCCCCCTTCCTTGTCCTGACTCCGCCTCTCGGAAGCTTTCTTAAAAATAGCTGTATTGCCAGGCGAGCCCTCATAACACGCTAATACGTAGTTGCACGCACATTGACTTACGCTACTAACGGTTGCCTGAGTTGTTTAGAGTTTTGACGTAGTGTTTTGATTCGATAGTATATGTAGATTTATTGTAAAATAATTAGTTATTCGGTGAAAGTGTAATTTCGGTTTATTTTTGGAAATCAGCGTAGAGTGGTGTCGGGTATACTGTAATCGCGTAGTGATGTATTAAAATAAACAAGTAGAGATTAATAGTTACATCTAGTGATTGAGTTTATTTGCTAGTATTGTTTAAATAAATAATAGTTGTTGTGTAGTGATACCAAATTGGATTAATTGGCTGGTTGCAGTAGAGGTTTGAGTATCTTAGTTTACTAACCATACATTTGTTCATACCCAAGTTCGTATTATATGAGGATTTAAATTTTACTTGTTTTGTGTTGCAAGTTACACAGTCGTGTAACCATTAAATTAAACTCATTAGAAGAGCCTCTGAAAGGATTACTCAGAGGGGTCAGGGAGGGCATTCCTCACACAATACCTCCCACGGGTTTTAGTATACTAACCGAAGTAGTTTGAAATTTTTCTGTTTGTTTCGCTTATAGGTATTGCATAATATTTTCATGTTTTTGTCTCCCGAGCCCTATAGGCGTAACAACTTTCATAAACCTTTTATTGTTTTTACACCATGGTCACCCTACTAAGTGCTGTATATCTTATATAGTCAAGGTTACGTGATATGCAATATAAATTAGTGGACTTTTACGTTTATAACTAGGGGTCATTCGTCACCATGTGACGCAATTATAATCTCAATTTTACGCGTGAATGATGGCTGCAGGTGTGTAGGTAGTCTACCTCAAGTTCTTGTTTTCAAAAATGTTGAGAATTTATCGGTAACTTTTGTATTATTTATGTTAATGGCTAAAAATCTGTAAACCTCCTGTAGATATGCATAATATGCCAATGAAATTTAAAAAAAGAACTCTTTAATTCAAATTTCCTGTATTAGTTCACATTTCTAAACTGTTTGATGCGTGTGTGTTGCCCATTCTCCTGTATGGGTGTGAGACGTGAGTCCTGGCACCTGACCAAAGCCCAGGCACAAAAAGTATCTGCATTCGAAACGAAGTGCCTCAGGAGAATTTTGGGTATAAGATGGTAACACCGCATCACGAACGACGCTATACGCCGGCGCACCCAGCGTGAGCCCATCACCTCTACTATTATGTGGAGGAGATGTGTTGTTGAATGAGTTCACTTTTCTACCACCGTGCATAGCGTCCGTATACCACTGCCTTCTATATACATACCTATCATGCTCTGTTATAAAGTGCTCTCGTTACCAGGGTGGCTGTCAGCCACTAAAGTGTTAACTAACTGACGCGGTACCTATCTGTATGGAGTATGTGTTTATATTTTTTTAATCAACAAAACTCACGTACCACTAAATTTATAGTTAACGTGGCAGCCATTTTATAACATCTCGCTTATGCAGTGGGTTCCTAAAGAACGGGCCGTCATCTGACAAGACGGCGTCTTTCAAAATTATATGACAATGTTTTTCGTTACTACGGAAACAATATTGACAACGTTCTCAACTGACATATTCACCGCTTTTAAAAGTAGCGGCGTATCCGTAGGAAAACAAACCAGTATGGTAGTAACGAAAAACATTGTCATATAATTTTGAAAGACGCCGTCTTGTCAGATGACGGACCGTTCCCTAGGAACCCACTGCATTAGGCCCTAGTCCTTTCTATGATCATAATCTTTGTCGATTTTTATTAGGTACTAATTACTTTCTCTCCCTTTAGATCAGTAGCCCTATTCTAAATTTCCGTGATATTTACGCAGGTGAGAAGTAACAGAATTTTGTATGGAAGCGTGTATAACGAAAGCTCCGAAGCCCATACTAAATTCCCGTGAGTTTCTCACTTACGTTTTCGTGAGTAATATTCGAAATAGGGATAAGTGTAGCTATACTCACGGTTCGCTTACCTACACTAAATCCGATATTTGCCCGTACGTTGCCGTACGAACAGTTTATGCCGCCCTGGTGCCGACATTTTTTTGTGAGCACTAGTGTTAAAGCTAATGTCGCGCAAGTCCCGCTATGCTCTGCCGTCAGATGGCGAATGTCGTAATTAAAATCCTTTCGAACAGTTTTATTCAATTATTGAATTGATAATTATTTCGCGCCACTATTAAAAAAAGTCCAGCTGATTTTTATTCACATAACATTATTGATAGATTTACATATTTACAGAAACGAGTACTATTAGTAGCTTTTCTTTCACATTAGTACAAACTTACATATTTGTTATAATTTAAAACAATCGTGGGGGGGGGGGGGTGTCGCAAGTTTTTTTTTTTGCACCAGGGCGGCATAAACAGTTAATCCGGCACTGTACGCCGTACGGCAACGTAGGGCAAATATCGGATTTAGTGTAAGCGAGCCCTTAGCTTAGCTTTGTGTAAACCGGCTCATCACCTAATGGCTCCTGAGAATCCGCCAATGGTCAACTTGTAGGTCTGGCGGAGATGCTCTCTGATGCGTGCTGTTACGAAAATATTATAATACATATCTTGGTCCCTCGCTCCAATGGCCACCACGTCCAATGTGCATCACACATGCTTCTCGCCATACATCATTTAAATACCAGTGGCCTTGATATCCCCTTTGGAACTAATACTAATGAAAGTGCTCAAATAGTTTTTTGCTTTCGCTCATATCTATACACGTTGTAACAGAGATAGTGGATAACCCGAAGCAGGGAGGTAGAGGACCTCAATAATCGATTTTACCCCATAATGCGGTGTTCACACGAGGCGAATATCGCCAGGACACCAAAATATCGCCAGCCAATTGAACCGTGTGAACAGATTGTCGATAAATCTGAAGCGATAAAAATGGTTGAAAGCGATATCGCCTCAAGTCGAACTCCTTTCAACTTTTGTTTCTGGTGGAACGATGCACGCATGCGCAGATATGCGCGGCGTCCGTATGTTCTGTTTCTTGACAGATGACAGCACTGCTCCAAATTTATTTCTCCTTAGAATCCAATTCCGCACCCAATATCTGCGTTTTTTTTTTTTATTTTTTCTTAATTAGGAGTGTCCTTATATCGTCTAAAACAACATTTTCAACTAACCCCAAACACTCCGTCCGCCATTTTTAAAACTACGTCAAAATCAGCGCACCTGACAGATTGAATGTATGCCGGTGGACTCGTGTGAACACATCACACGATCAATGGGCGACCGAGCGATTTTTTTTATGCAAGCGAAATCGTCTGGCCTTATATCGCCCCGTGTGAACACCGCATAATATATTTTCAGCGATATTGGGTGGTTTAAAAGTCATTAACGTTTTTGTGAATTTTGAACGAATTCCGGATTTCACTCTAAAATATGGAACTGTGGCCAAACCACTGATTTTACCATCTTGATTTTTTTTTTGAGAATAGTCCGATAGTGGCACTAATGTTATGTAATATCTTTGTAAATCAGCACCCGATAGCTTTTGTTTTAAAAATTATTTTTTTAAATTTTCTTCCAAGTAAGCTCTAAGAGCAATTTTTTACATAACTTTTTTTCTACGACTTATCTTAAAAACTGCTACTATTCATGGAGAACTTCCCCTGAAAATTTCATTCGGCTGGTTTAATTGAATCATGCTGTATGCATGCATGAAACTGTTGGACAAGTCCTGATAGCATGGCATGGGTGAATAAAAGCAAAATCTTTTTGCTTTCTAGAGCTTTTTCCCAAAGTAAAATTTAAAAAAAAAAGTGGTTTATAGAAGCTTAGCGGTTCCCTCGCCGATTTTCGAACTGTGGGTCGTGGTTTTGAAAGATGTCGAAACGAAATTGTATTTGTATTAACTTTTAAGGCACCAATGCACCATTAGAGTAGCGCAATCTATCTATTTAGAGTGTGGAAGTGTAAACAGCAGAATCCGCTCAATTTCAAGTTAGAGATGTCTACACTGGTTGTCTTTCACCCTCTCTATGGCGCTCTATTGGACATCGCTGTATCCGTGCTGTGTATCTACACTCTTGTTGAGTTTATTCAAAACACTCTAAACCTCTGACACCCGCCCGAAGAAATGAAGGAAACCGACCGCCGAAGACGGAACTCTCCGCCACGACAATTTCAACTCTCACCGATCAGTTCATTGAAGTGACTGTTTGATTAGTCAAAACTTCGATTTGATGAGTCATCCACCATGGTCTTAATTTGACACCCGATGACTTCTTCTAATTCCCACATATTAAGAATTGATTGCGGGAGCAACGTTTTTGGAATGAGCGATTGGTGCGTTCAAAAAGCATGTTTCAAAGGTGTCCCAATCAAGGGCGGATCCAGGGGGGGGGGTTAGGGGGGTCATGACCCCCCCCTAGGCTATGTAATCTCAAGTAGGGCAGTGATATTTATTAATAAAATCTTTATTTTTTTTTTTTAGGAAAAGTGTAATTTCCAGATACCAAATTTTTAAGATGACCTTTTTTTTACTTTGTGACCCCCCCCCCCCTGGTGCCAAGGCTGGATCCGCCCTTGGTCCCAATCGAAGCACGTGGGAAAAAGGCTTCGAAGGTTGGATCATCACGAAAATGATTTTGGAACATAATAAAACAATATACTTGTTGGAAATTTACGGTCAATTATTGTAAATCCCGAAATATAAAAGGCAACCTCTTACTATTATTTACAATCAAATTGGAAATTGATCAACGAGTTGATTCAGCTCTCTAATGTTGTCCCTTGATTTCATTACGATCTGTTGAAAACAGCTTTAGCAACGGCTCTAGTTAATATTTTGAAAATAAATAATATATCCCATCAATACATTATGCATAATAATATACGATGAAATAAGTACGTAAGTAATAATAATTATGAACCCTATTGTGTTTACATAGAATGATTATCACAGATTGTAGACATAGTGTATGTGTGAGGGTGTGCACGTGCTTGTATGTATACTATACGTATGTGTGAGTTGATGGTTAGTGCGCATCTCATCATCTCGAGCGGAACAAGAAACTCCACAAGCAGTCAGTGTGTAGCGAGTAGGTATAGGCTCTACGCTACGCTGTGAAAAGGAAAATAGTATGTAGGCTCACCTCTCTGCACGCTGCTGCTGTAGCAGTCTGTCTCGTTCACTCACCCACACCTCCTACCTGTTGAATTTGATACGTACACATACGAACATAAATACACTCTCACAATTTATTATATTATCAATATTGTTCGGTTGTGTGTTTATCTATTAATTTTATTTACACTTCGCAGGCCCTCGCAGACTTTTGAGTGGTATCAATGATAAATAATAATAATTTTATTTAATCCAAAATATAAACATTAGGTATAATATGTCAAAATATAAATACAATTATTATAAAAATGCTGTTAATTTACTGAACCTGACCACTGCCGCTCTAATAGAGCTAGGCTCGAGTAGAGAGGGGCGTGGCCACCTTTACGACATCAAAACAGTGCATTTAAAACTCAGCTGTATGTAGTTACAAATGCGACAATAATAATAATTTAACACAAAAACACACAAGAACAATAATCACACAATTTATAAGGACGACTTTCTTACACGTTATTATAATAACGACTAGGTATATAACGAATAACCGACAAATCCATTTGTATGGATTTGACGCGACTTTACTAGTGTAATATATATATATAGTCGTATGGTTAAAAGGCGCAAGTCAAAATTATAAAAACAAGTGTAATATTTTGTTCTAATAAATAAAAAAAAACTGTAAAGTTAAATTAAATTGGTTGAATTCAGCGTTAAGTAGATTATTTTGTTTTTCCAAATTTCTCGAGTGTGCGTACACAAGTTCTTCGGGGCCATGCGGCTAGTATGATATTACTTGTTCCACGATTTCCATCAGTCGAGAGCGGACTGCGATTGTGAAAGTCGCGTGCCGCCGTCTCTACAGTCGCTTCTTAATAATTTACTGTCTATACATTCAACCGACAAGTTCGAGGTTCGATTTCTAATAAAAACAATGCCGACTGTCTGACAATTCGCGTTATTGTTTGCGCTTCACTATACACATAACCACAATAATTTCAACAGGTGATTTTGTGAAAAATTCTCCGTGAATTGGAAACATAATAATTTCGCTTCCATATGTTTTAACTCTGTGATTTTAATTATTGTTTTTTGTTGGTTAAATAATAAGTTTTTACAACCGTATTTCCGCACCGTTTGAAAAATCTCATTTGCCTTGAATTCCTATCCGCATTGTTCATATTAATTAACGATCTATTCTGTGTTAAAAGAAGTAAATAGTGATTTTATCTTACGAAGAATTGTGTAGTGTTTGTGTGTATTCAAAATAGGTGGTTTTTTTAATTAAAAAATCTTACGATGGATGAGGCCACATCGGATGTTTCCCGCGAAATCAAGAAGCAGTCTGCCTCAGGGTACGATGCCACCGCTGGGACCCCAGGAAAAACCGACTTCCACCTTAGGTACAACCCCTAAAAAGTTTCCATATGGTTTTCGGGTAGTCTCTTAATTTTGGAATTTGGACATTTTTCCCTGGTCAAACTATCACCTTTTGCATTGCTTGTATTCCGATCTAGCAGCGCTTGATTAAAATTACAAATAGGTTTAAAAAAAATGTTTTAATTTGTCTCAGACTGCATTAGGTGAAACAGGTTCACTGGTAGAAATACTTTTCATTTGAGGGAAATACTCGACTTCTTTGTATGAAAATAATTTCTATATATTTACTTTTGTTTAATTTTTTTCTGTAAGTAGGTAGGTACCTACCTCTACTAATCTAAATAGTTAATTTTGGATCTTTTTTGTTGACTTTCTACCCGAGGCTATTAAGATTGAATGGAACTGATTGACTAGAAGAAATGTCTCAGGCTATTAGCTTAGCCGGCTTTAGGAAGCCCGCGAAAAAGTTATTTTCTCTATTTATTCAGTAGATATGCACCCATATTGCAGGGTTAAAAAAAATATGCATCAAAAATAATTATTACGTTTCATCAGTTTTATCTTAACACTTGGATATCTTAAAATTAAGGTTGTAAAGGCATTCGAGCTTAATCATCACGTGAAGAGACTTTCAGTATAATAAGGGATTTGTTGTACAAACTGAAGGGTTTTCAACCCTACTTTGAGGCAAAATGAGGCAACAAGAACCCGTTGCGTTTAATCTGGCGCATTGTTAATTACTTACCGTGCAAACACAACTAAGACACCCCTCAGATTTTACTTAAAAAAAGACGTAGTGCAGTATTGAGGGGTCTCCATTACACCGAAACGTCGATAGCAAAAGAAGACCGCTGTAACTTCTCATTCTTAACACATGTTCTAAATTCTAATTACTTGTGAAGTTTTTTATGTGGTTTTACTTCAAGTGTATTATACTTTTTCGGAGTAATTCCCTTGGAAAAATCGAAATTAAAAATGAAAAAAACTAACTTGGGTTTTTAAAACGTTTTATTTCTGAGATTTTTTTACATTTTCTCTTTGGTTTTTTACTTATACCAATCCTTCATTCTTCAGCTATTAGAATAAGTTATTTTTAGTATCCAAATTGAAGTAGGTACTTTTTTTAACAATTTTCAGTATTAGTTCAAAAGGTGGAAAATTGAAAAAATAAAAAATAACTCGAAAATCACTGACATAAGATACCCTGGTTATTGGAACAAAATTATTGCAAATAAGTTCTAGTAGAACCCATTTCAAGGAATAGGTCAAGTTACCAGTCAACCTGTATGTATAAACAAAACATTCGTTTTGTTCAGGGTCATAATATACACAATTCGTGAAGTTAAAAATTATGCTCTTACATAACTTACACTGTTGTATGGACTGACTGTTTGAAGTATAGGTATGTATTACAATGTACATGCTGTGACTGCATATTGCAAATATATTATTAAACCCAACCGCAAATGTATTCAAACATCTCTAGTACGTTAATCTGTTGATAGTAACAATCTCACATTGCTAATTTTTTAACGTAGGTAATTATGGATGGGCAAACGGAAAGAAAACATATCGATATTTTTTTAAACATATCCATACAGACCAAAACATATCGATATTTCTACCCCAAAGTGCAATTATCTATCTAATTAACAATTTTTAAGAGGAAAAAAACCATATCTCAAAAAATTTATATGAATTTGTTATTCAGAAATAAATAGAAGTGAATTGAAGTGGTTGGTAGACTGGCAGTTACAACGCCGGCTTTCGTACTGTTTCGTATCGGAGGTCGTGGGTTCGATCCCAGGTGCCGACCATCTTCCTCTTTCACGACACAAGCTTTAAGTAGCTTACTGTGAAAGAGTCAAAGAGTGTATTTGTGTTCACTTTGAGTGAGCACATATTCATTTATTGTAAAAAAAAAAGTCGGGTTAGTGCGAACACTTATAACACGAGATTGGCTATACAGATTCTTCCGATGTGTGATTTATTTGATACTTCTCTGTTCCGGATTATACCTATTTGGTAAATATTAATTTAGGGAGCATACATACCTACATAGCTTAGGAAAACGTATGCTTGCTTGAAAAAAATAATGCTAAGTACAAATTTAGAAGTAACTACTTTGAATGATTGAACGAATTCAAAAAAATTTGATCACAATTCGTAAGCGTAATCTATAGGATTATAGGATATAAAAGAAAGTCGAGTTAGTGCAAACACTTATAACTCGAGATCGGCTATACAGATTCTTCCGATGTTTGGTTTATTGGAATCGTCTCCGCTCCGGATAACAGAATAACTATTAAAAAGTTGAAAAATGCGTAAGAAATAATATGAAATATAATATTAAATCTAGTATGGAACAGATTTCCTGCGACGCCAACGCCATCTATGATAAATTCTATAGCAACAAAATTATTGTTTACCTGACAACCATTCACATTAAAAATAATGGTACGCATTTTTTTATGGAATTCTTTTATAGCTTTCAGAAATATTTTTTTTAATATTCAAACATAATTTAAACGTATTTATTTCGTAGTAAGGACTACAGGACAACGTCTGTGGGGAAAGCTAATTACATTTAGAGTTATACTAGCTTATACCCGTCTTGCTTTACGTTTTTGATTCTGATTGTCAGGCTTGATCGGTAGGTAATTGAACAGGTTCTAGTCTAGCTTCCCATTGCTTTGTAGACCTCTATAACTGACATAAGCACAGAAAAAGAAGAATGACACTTTTAATGTTTATTAAAATTTTGTATGAATATCCTAAAAAATAGGGTTTTTTAAATAGCTCTAAATATATTAAAGTTAATGCAGCATATGGAACTCGAAATCAGCAGGGGGATGAACTTTTGAGTTTCTCAGAAGCGTATGATTTAAAAATTACAAACACATACTTCTACAAAAAATCTGAACACCTTATAACATATAAAAGTGGAAACGCCGCTACCCAGATAGATTATTGGTTGTGCAGTAAAGAAATTAGGAAACGATGTAGAGACTGCAAAGTCATCCCGGGAGAACCACTGGCAGCCCAACATCGCCTGGTGTTGCTTGAAATCCTTGTTCCAAAGAGTAGTTTAACCAAAGAACATGTAAAACAAATACCAAAGATCAAGTGGCTCAATATCTCAAATGAGAAAGGTAAACAGTTAGCATCTAAAATGAACTTGTGGATGATAGAAAACTTAAAAGGACATAATAACCTAAATCCAAATGAAATGTGGAAGGCCTTTTCAAGTGCATGCTTACAGAGTGCTAAGCAGTGTCTCGGAGTCTCAAAGGGCAAGCTAAAAAATAATAAAGAATCTTGGTGGTGGGCTGAAGACGTACAAAAGGGTATCAAAGAAAAGAAAATGGCGTTTAAAAACTGGTCAAACTGCAATGACGAAGCCATTAGAGAAAACCTGCGACTGATATATAAGGATGCTAAAAAGAAAGCCAAGAAACTTGTTGCTACTGCCCAACACGAGGCACTGAGAGATATATATGACGATCTAGAAACAGCACAAGGAGCCCAAAAAATATACAAAATTGCGGCACAAAGAAAGGAAAGAGCTAAATCAATCAGAGCACCTAAATACATAGAGGATAAGGAGGGTAAACTTATTACAGAAGAAGGTACCATCTGTGAAAGATGGAGGGAATATTATCTAGAACTTTTAAATGAAGAATTCCCTAGAACCTCTAATCCGGAGGAAAAACAGATTCTGGGTCCAATTACGGAAATTACAACGGAAGAGGTGAGGTTTGCTATAGGTCAAATGAAATTAGGGAAAGCAGTAGGACCAGACAATATACCAACTGAATTTTGGAAACAATGTGGCGAATGCGGAGCAACTTGGTTGTGTACCCTTTTCAATAAAATGATATCTGGAGCCCAAATGCCAGAAGAATTTAGAAAAAGTTTCCTCCTGCCTTTCTACAAAAACAAAGGGGATTCGAGAAAGTGCGATAATTACAGAGGGATCAAACTTATATCACACACTATGAAGATATACGAACGAATAGTTAATACACGATTACGGAAACTGGTAGATATACATCAAAATCAGTGTGGCTTTGTATCGGGAAAATCTACAGTTGACGCCATCCAAACTGTAAGGACTCTAGTTGAAAAGTACCGAGATGCCCAAAAAGACCTTCACATGGTCTTCATAGATCTAGAAAAGGCATTCGACAGAGTCCCAAGAACCCTGATATGGGCAGCACTGAGATCCCAGAATGTACCAGAAGCATATGTGCACACGATACAGGATATGTATGATAATGTAAAAACCCAGGTAAGGTGTACATCAGGTACTTCTCCAGAATTTCCAGTAAAAGTGGGGGTGCACCAAGGTTCCGTCCTCAGCCCGCTACTGTTCATATTGATCATGGACTATTTGACCAAAACTGAGATGGACGGCCTCCTAAAAATCCTTCTATTCGCGGATGACATAGTTTTGATTAGCGATAAACACGTAGACCTGCAAATTGAACTGGAAAGGTGGAGGAAAATATTAGAAGACAACGGACTGAGACTAAGCAGGAAGAAAACGGAATACCTTTATTTACCGTTTGAGCCAGAAAGTTTGACCGTGCCTAGGATGCCCACAATGATAATGGATGGGGTAACGCTGCCAAATAGTGACTCCTTTAAGTATCTAGGATCACTCATCCAAAATGACGGAAGCTCTGCGGCAGACGTAACACACAGAATAAATGTAGGATGGATGCAGTTTAGATCAGTGTCGGGAGTTCTATGTGATCCAAAAATGCCAATCAAATTGAAAGGGAAAGTCTATCAGACAATTGTCAGACCCGCACTCCTGTATGGCTCCGCATGTTGGACAATGTACAAGACCTATAATAGACAATTAGAGACAGCAGAAATGCGTATGCTGAGATGGTCCACTGGTGTGTCCCTAAGAGATAGGATCAAAAGTGCTCACATTCGTGGAAGCCTAGGAGTGACAGACATCAATAGTAAACTAGAGGAAAGGCAGTTGAGATGGTATGGACACATAGAACGACGACCACAGGAGCATATCGTACAACAGGCAATAAACCTGAATGTTCCACGTCCTGTGACTAGAGGGAGGCCAAAGAATTCCTGGGTGACGCAAAGGCGCGAGCAGATGCAAAGATGTGGGGTGGGGGAAGTAGTGCAGCAGAGGAGAGTCTACAGCCTGAGGACGAGGAGAGCTGACCCTAGCAGTCTTCATAGACGTTAAGCTGGGAGCAAGCCAGGGAGAGAGAGAGATATTAAAGTTAATGCAGCAAATTGTATTAAAGAACCTTCTCCGGCATTTTGCACGGCTCTGTGCAGATTCACATCTGACGTAGCATTTGTATTTTGAGCGTGATGCTATGACATACGGTAAAAAGCAAATAAAAAAACATTTCTGAATTATTATGTAGATAGAGGAGGGGCTAATGCGAGTTTTATTTAATTTCCCAATTTACCACGCAACTTTCTTAAGTTTTTCTTTCATAAGAACATTCTACTGATAAAAGCCAACACGACAAAAAAAGAATTAGTGAAATCGGTTCAGCCGTTTAGGCGTGATGCGATGACATTAGGTAAAAAGCTAATAAAAAAACATTTCTGAATTAGTATGTAGATTTACCACGCAACTTTCTTATTTTTTTCTCTCATAAGAACCTTCTACTGATAAAAGCCAAAACTACAAAAAAATAATTAGTGAAATCGGTTCAGCCGTTTAGGCGTGATGCTCACATATACGGTAAAGCAACGACAAAAGGCAAATAAAAAAACATTTCTAAATTATTATATAGATTATTTTGTGTGCATGGACGCTGTAGGTCTTTAGAAAATGTTTAAGGTCTATTTCGTGCTAAAAGTCTCAGATTTTAATAAATTTATGGCCTGTCCTTCTGTAAAGTTATTACCTATGAAATTGATAGTCGTTTTCAACACAGTATTTTTTTTTTGGTCTTATAATATATTATGGCTTTTTGCTCTTAAAAGTAAAAATCAATTCCTTTTGCAAATACCTAACCTCGGTCATCGGCTCTTTCCCACATAACACATTGGATCCTAAAACTATGAAATGTGGTGTGAATTTTCTGCCTTTCCTCTCTATCATTTTCAGCCTTGTTTACCAAATGTTTTCTAATCTATATTATACTAGCTTATACCCGTTTTGCTTTACGTTTTTGATTCCGATTGTCAGGCTTGATAGGTAGGTAACTAAACAGGTTCTAGTCTAGCTTCCCATTGCTTAACAGACCTCTATAACTGACATAAGCACAGAAAAAGAAGAATGACACTTTTAATGTTTATTAAAATTTTGTATGAATATCCTAAAAAATAGGGTTTTTTAAATAGCTCTAAATATATTAAAGTTAATGCAGCATATGGAACTCGAAATCAGCAGGGGGATGAACTTTTGAGTTTCTCAGAAGCGTATGATTTAAAAATTACAAACACATACTTCTACAAAAAATCTGAACACCTTATAACATATAAAAGTGGAAACGCCGCTACCCAGATAGATTATTGGTTGTGCAGTAAAGAAATTAGGAAACGATGTAGAGACTGCAAAGTCATCCCGGGAGAACCACAGGCAGCCCAACATCGCCTGGTGTTGCTTGAAATCCTTGTTCCAAAGAGTAGTTTAACCAAAGAACATGTAAAACAAATACCAAAGATCAAGTGGCTCAATATCTCAAATGAGAAAGGTAAACAGTTAGCATCTAAAATGAACTTGTGGATGATAGAAAACTTAAAAGGACATAATAACCTAAATCCAAATGAAATGTGGAAGGCCTTTTCAAGTGCATGCTTACAGAGTGCTAAGCAGTGTCTCGGAGTCTCAAAGGGCAAGCTAAAAAATAATAAAGAATCTTGGTGGTGGGCTGAAGACGTACAAAAGGGTATCAAAGAAAAGAAAATGGCGTTTAAAAACTGGTCAAACTGCAATGACGAAGCCATTAGAGAAAACCTGCGACTGATATATAAGGATGCTAAAAAGAAAGCCAAGAAACTTGTTGCTACTGCCCAACACGAGGCACTGAGAGATATATATGACGATCTAGAAACAGCACAAGGAGCCCAAAAAATATACAAAATTGCGGCACAAAGAAAGGAAAGAGCTAAATCAATCAGAGCACCTAAATACATAGAGGATAAGGAGGGTAAACTTATTACAGAAGAAGGTACCATCTGTGAAAGATGGAGGGAATATTATCTAGAACTTTTAAATGAAGAATTCCCTAGAACCTCTAATCCGGAGGAAAAACAGATTCTGGGTCCAATTACGGAAATTACAACGGAAGAGGTGAGGTTTGCTATAGGTCAAATGAAATTAGGGAAAGCAGTAGGACCAGACAATATACCAACTGAATTTTGGAAACAATGTGGCGAATGCGGAGCAACTTGGTTGTGTACCCTTTTCAATAAAATGATATCTGGAGCCCAAATGCCAGAAGAATTTAGAAAAAGTTTCCTCCTGCCTTTCTACAAAAACAAAGGGGATTCGAGAAAGTGCGATAATTACAGAGGGATCAAACTTATATCACACACTATGAAGATATACGAACGAATAGTTAATACACGATTACGGAAACTGGTAGATATACATCAAAATCAGTGTGGCTTTGTATCGGGAAAATCTACAGTTGACGCCATCCAAACTGTAAGGACTCTAGTTGAAAAGTACCGAGATGCCCAAAAAGACCTTCACATGGTCTTCATAGATCTAGAAAAGGCATTCGACAGAGTCCCAAGAACCCTGATATGGGCAGCACTGAGATCCCAGAATGTACCAGAAGCATATGTGCACACGATACAGGATATGTATGATAATGTAAAAACCCAGGTAAGGTGTACATCAGGTACTTCTCCAGAATTTCCAGTAAAAGTGGGGGTGCACCAAGGTTCCGTCCTCAGCCCGCTACTGTTCATATTGATCATGGACTATTTGACCAAAACTGAGATGGACGGCCTCCTAAAAATCCTTCTATTCGCGGATGACATAGTTTTGATTAGCGATAAACACGTAGACCTGCAAATTGAACTGGAAAGGTGGAGGAAAATATTAGAAGACAACGGACTGAGACTAAGCAGGAAGAAAACGGAATACCTTTATTTACCGTTTGAGCCAGAAAGTTTGACCGTGCCTAGGATGCCCACAATGATAATGGATGGGGTAACGCTGCCAAATAGTGACTCCTTTAAGTATCTAGGATCACTCATCCAAAATGACGGAAGCTCTGCGGCAGACGTAACACACAGAATAAATGTAGGATGGATGCAGTTTAGATCAGTGTCGGGAGTTCTATGTGATCCAAAAATGCCAATCAAATTGAAAGGGAAAGTCTATCAGACAATTGTCAGACCCGCACTCCTGTATGGCTCCGCATGTTGGACAATGTACAAGACCTATAATAGACAATTAGAGACAGCAGAAATGCGTATGCTGAGATGGTCCACTGGTGTGTCCCTAAGAGATAGGATCAAAAGTGCTCACATTCGTGGAAGCCTAGGAGTGACAGACATCAATAGTAAACTAGAGGAAAGGCAGTTGAGATGGTATGGACACATAGAACGACGACCACAGGAGCATATCGTACAACAGGCAATAAACCTGAATGTTCCACGTCCTGTGACTAGAGGGAGGCCAAAGAATTCCTGGGTGACGCAAAGGCGCGAGCAGATGCAAAGATGTGGGGTGGGGGAAGTAGTGCAGCAGAGGAGAGTCTACAGCCTGAGGACGAGGAGAGCTGACCCTAGCAGTCTTCATAGACGTTAAGCTGGGAGCAAGCCAGGGAGAGAGAGAGATATTAAAGTTAATGCAGCAAATTGTATTAAAGAACCTTCTCCGGCATTTTGCACGGCTCTGTGCAGATTCACATCTGACGTAGCATTTGTATTTTGAGCGTGATGCTATGACATACGGTAAAAAGCAAATAAAAAAACATTTCTGAATTATTATGTAGATAGAGGAGGGGCTAATGCGAGTTTTATTTAATTTCCCAATTTACCACGCAACTTTCTTAAGTTTTTCTTTCATAAGAACATTCTACTGATAAAAGCCAACACGACAAAAAAAGAATTAGTGAAATCGGTTCAGCCGTTTAGGCGTGATGCGATGACATTAGGTAAAAAGCTAATAAAAAAACATTTCTGAATTAGTATGTAGATTTACCACGCAACTTTCTTATTTTTTTCTCTCATAAGAACCTTCTACTGATAAAAGCCAAAACTACAAAAAAATAATTAGTGAAATCGGTTCAGCCGTTTAGGCGTGATGCTCACATATACGGTAAAGCAACGACAAAAGGCAAATAAAAAAACATTTCTAAATTATTATATAGATTATTTTGTGTGCATGGACGCTGTAGGTCTTTAGAAAATGTTTAAGGTCTATTTCGTGCTAAAAGTCTCAGATTTTAATAAATTTATGGCCTGTCCTTCTGTAAAGTTATTACCTATGAAATTGATAGTCGTTTTCAACACAGTATTTTTTTTTTGGTCTTATAATATATTATGGCTTTTTGCTCTTAAAAGTAAAAATCAATTCCTTTTGCAAATACCTAACCTCGGTCATCGGCTCTTTCCCACATAACACATTGGATCCTAAAACTATGAAATGTGGTGTGAATTTTCTGCCTTTCCTCTCTATCATTTTCAGCCTTGTTTACCAAATGTTTTCTAATCTATATTATACTAGCTTATACCCGTTTTGCTTTACGTTTTTGATTCCGATTGTCAGGCTTGATAGGTAGGTAACTAAACAGGTTCTAGTCTAGCTTCCCATTGCTTAACAGACCTCTATAACTGATAATACCAAAAATTCAAGTCACCACCGCCATCTGTGGAACCAACGCCAAAACACTCAATATCAATAATTCAAGTCACCACCGCCATCTGTGGGACCAACGCCAAAACACTCAATATCAATAATTCATAACACATTTATGTATCTTTTCAACAGATGGCGATGCTAATATGTGTTTATTCAATTTGTACCTGTCAAACTTCAAAATCAAACTGCAAATTTTTTCATTAAATCTTTATTTATTGAGAATAATAAGATTTGAATAACATTTATATGTATAACAAATCAATCTACGATTATTTTATTACATTTTCATACCGTAATACCAAGATTCCATTCAACGTTTACATGAGTAATTTTGTTTCCAAAAGTCTTTTTGAGAAATTTGTATGAAGATCCTAAAAAAATAGATTTTTTTAAATAGCTCTAAATATATTAAAGTTAATGCAGCAAATTGTATTTAAGAACCTTCTCCAGCATTTCGTACGGCTCTGGGCATATTAATATCTGACGTAGCATTTGTATTTTGAGCGTGATGCTCGGACATAACGGTAAAGTATTGTCAAAGGCAAATAAAAATACAAACATTTCTAAAATATTATGTAGATTAATACGTGAAGGAAAATCTTTATATTTTTCGTGAAAGAAAATTGCGCGAAAGGAGGAGTATGAAATTTCGCAAACTTATAGTTTATATAGAGTAGGAGTAGCTAATGCTAATATTTTTTTTTTAAATTATACATAAAAAATAGATTAAATCAATAAAAAATCGACAGACTTTTTGGAAACAACCGACTTTAAATTTTAAATACTGTCAATTTTTTTAGTGACACTGATATATACGATATATCTCAATTTTTTGTTTGTAATTAATAATTATGATGTGATGTAGGTAATAGATAACCATACGATAAATAAACTAATAATAAAAAAAACATTACAAACACTACTGTAATGTTATTATGTATTTGATACTCACACATAATTCCCCAGACTACTAACTTATAAATGTCATCAACTTCATAGTTAAACAACTGTAAAATGAAAAGCGCCTCATAATGGGTGGAAAAAGCTTTATGAAGGCGGTATATTCAGGTGGAGCTGGAAATGGCGGGATATAAATTGAGAATAGATTTATATTGTTTGTCCTTAATAATAATAGAAAAATGACATTTTTTTTAAGAAAATTTTGAAAAAGCGCTCGCTCATTCTTTGACAAATAGAACCTTAATAATGTCCAAACTTATAATTTAAATAAGTTATGGTCGGATTTCGAGCACTGGTCGACCGCTAGTATTGACCTACTGCGGAAATCGACATCCTTTTTGACATTCTGTATTTCTATTTCCTGCGTTGTGAAAATTTTCTTTTATGAAATCGAAGTCATTTCGCAGGAAAGAGTTCTCTGACTTCGTTATTCAAAAATGGAAATACAAACACTAATCAGGATGTGTGGTTCAAACAGACTAGTTTCATAATATAATTTCTCTGTCGGGTTGTCTGCAATATAAGATAATTATCTTTTCGACCGTGGCTACTTGGTGGAACATACTTCGAACTTATTTTAAAGAAACAAAATATTTAGTTTTTTCCACAATTTTATTCAGCTAACCGGTTTTCGAAGACCGCACGTCTTCTTCGTCAGGCTAGTAGATGTTAATTTAACATCTACTAGCCTGACGAAGAAGACGTACGGTCTTCGAAAACCGCGTAGCTGAATAAAATTGTGGAAAAAACTAAATATTTTGTTTCTTTAAAATAAGTCTGCAATATACATTAGAAATTACGAAAGCAGCATTCTTTGAGACGAGTACAAAGCATTCTATGTTTATCTCTTTCACTGCCGACAGTAAAATAATGAAAGCGGGAAAGAGATAGTGTAATCTTGACGTTTAGTGTAAATAAGCGTTGCTTGGATACCGCAGTAAACAGGACGTCCACTGAAATAAATTAATGTATGAACTAAATAAAAATGTTATATTCAAAATCTTTTACAATATTAGTTAGTAATATTGAACATTAGATTTTTCTTGATGAATTTTGCATTAGCGATTTCTTATTTTATTTTGTTAATAAATAAACAAAAAATTACTTGTCGCGTACCACCAGTGGTACGCGACAATTATCAAGGTGGTACGCAAGCATGGCCATACACAGTATTTTTTTTTTTTTAATGAATCTGTGCTCACTCAAAGTGAACACAAATACACTCCTTGACTCTTTCACAGTAAGCTACTTAAAGCTTGTGTCGTGAAAGAGGAAGATGGTCGGCACCTGGGATCGAACCACGACGTCCGCACCAAACAGTACGAAAGCCGGCGTTGTAACCGCTAGTCTACCAACCACTTCTACATATAAAGAGATAAATCGTTTTTATTTTTTTTTTCATATCGTGTCTCGAACATGCAGCACCATTTTTCGCACTAAGTATATTGTATTTTTTTCCTATAATAATTAATAAATAATAATGTTGTGATAAACAGTCGTTGCAGTTTTTATTACTTTAGCATTTTAAAGGTTTTTTTAACGGTTACAGTTCGGTTGTACGCTACTGATTTCTAATTTCATGTGTGGTACGCGAAATTAAAAGTTTGGGAACCAATGCACTTGATAATATTCTCCTAACAATATTTTTTATTCAGAATCAAGATAATTCTGTGCAACATTCGGAGAAAAAAATGTTTACCCTAACCGGAATGTCAACATTACCACAAGAAGTGTTTAAAATAATATTATTTTTCTGTCTCAGATTGGACGGGACCGGTTGACTGGTAGAGAATGTTTCAAGCATTAAGTTCCGCCGGCTATACTGACACCTATGTATAGAAGAGTGTTATTTATTATTATTATTTATTTTTAAGAGATAAAGGGCATACATGAGTACACTAATTTTTTTTAGTAAATGAATCTGTGCTCACTCAGAGTGAATTCAAATACACTCCTTGACTCTTGCACAGTAAGCTACTTAAAGCTTGTGTCGTAAAAGAGGAAGATGGTCGGCACCTGGGATCGAACCTACGACCTCCAGTACGAAACGGTACGAATGTCGGTGTCGTAACCGCTAGTCTACCAAACACTTCTAAATATTATATCTATCAATGTTTGCTGCTCTTTAGTGAAAATGGTAAAATTTTCAATTTTCAACAAGGTTGGTAGCAAGGGCGGATCCAGCTTTGGTGCTAGGGGGGGGGGGGTCACATAGTAAGAAAATGTATTTTCCAAAATTTGGTATCTAGAAACTAAACTTTACTAAAAAAAAGGTAATTTACACAATTTATTTTATTAATTTTATAATATAAAAATATATTTATATTTATAAAAATATGAAAATATAATATATTTATAAGAATATATTTATAAAAATATTTTTATATAACTTAACAAGAAGGCCCACAAGAAATTATAATAGAAAAGTAGGTATTTTATTAATAAATGTAAGTACTGTACTAATAATATAAGGCCTGGACTCAGCCCAGGACTAACCCCCCCCCTGACCCTCCCCCTGGATCCGCCCTTGGTTGGTAGTCTTTATCTCAAAACTCGATGATGGTCAAATAATATAAAAAATATATATTTTACTAATATTAGTTTTCAATTAAAAAACTAATTAAAGGTTCATTTAATTTACGGACGAACTTAAATATTTATTTTATTACTAGCTGACCCGTCAAATTTCATTTAACATCTTCGTACAAATTATCTGCTTACTTTCCAGTGGCGGATTCAGAAAAAAACTCAAGGGGGGGGGGAGGGGGCGCTATAGAAATCTTTGCTAACTTTAATTTTATACAAGACAATGCCATCTTATGGGGCGTCCATTAATCACGACTATGGCACACAGTACATCGAATCAACTAATCGATTAATCCGTGGTCGTCATTTGCGGCCCGTTGCCGATTTTTGTGCGGCCCGCGACGCGGCGAGCGATTTCAAAAGCCAAATCTTGCCAACATCGACAAGGTTAATAATACAGATAACGAGGATCGGAAAAACGGATATACCTCAAATTCAAATATTAAAAAATAAAGTTACACGAATAACATTTGTATTTCTAATAAAAATCTTTTATATAACGTAGGCAGGTATCACTATTTTTTTTCAATTTACATACGAGGAGAGTTCAAAGTATTCTCAGTATGGGTGCAAGAAAAGACAGAAATATGGAAGGAAAGGGCAGAAAAATCTGAATTACTATTACTACATATATATGAAGTCTTTTTCAACCCTAATACGTTTTAAGAAGCGCCAATTGCTTTTTTTACTTTTCGTATGGCATTGCCGTAGGATCATAGGCTCAAATGGAGGTGGGCTGGTCATGTGTCCCGCAGGGACGACGGAAGGTGGAGTAGAAGAGTGACGGACTGGAAACCAGAGAGTGGCCGAAGGAGTGTGGGAAGACAGCCGATGAGGTGGAGCGACGACATCGTGCGTGCCGTTGGGACAGAGTGGATGGGGATGACCAGGGACAGAGAGGAGTGGCGTGAGCGTGAGGAGGCCTATGTCCTGCAGTGGATAATTACGGGCTAATATGATGGCATTGCCGGAAAATCTTCACCCGTAGAGGGCTGCGTGCATCCTCTACTACAGGCTTGGCTTCAGCGCCATCAGCCAGTCCATCGCCAATTTATGTATCTTTTCAACAGCCTTCAAAAATATTTTTTTATTTTTCTCTAAATATATAATAATAATTTTTGGCCACCTTAAAGTCTTCATCGTCGGAAAACCGCTTTCCAATAATATTTATTTCCCTGTTTCGGGAACGAAAATTGTCGGCAGGTCCCAGAGCTAAGCTTTAAGGTAGTTGATTGAAATTTTGAAATCCAAAGTATCGAATACCAATGTTAGCAATGCACGCCAATCGAATCGGCGCGTTGTCGTCGAGGAACAAGGCATTGATGGTCAATTTTCCTTGATGATTTTCTTCAATTCCTACAAAATCATGCATTGTGCTTGCGAAAACTGCTGCGGTTATACTTGGGCCTATTTTGAAATGGTCAAAAAGCACAAACTTTTTCGAGTCAGAATGCTGTCGTAAGGAGATTTTCGACTGGTTTCATTACATTGAATTACTTCGGAGGGAATTCTTTACGCGCTGTATTGTCTCACGTTTCTTTCAAGAGCATAATGACAAAATCAGTTTTCGTTCCCAGTAATAAAACGAACAAAAAAAAACTTCTAGAATACCCCAGAGCTCCAAACTCTCCATAGAAAATTCAATTCGCGTTTGTTACTGCGGTAGTGTGAGGATTTGTGGTGGTACCCATCTTTCACCAGACTTTCATGAACTATTGAGTCTTTTGATATCAACGGAGAGCTTGGTGATCTCTGCTTACGAATTAATATTTATTGGAGCATATTCGAGTACAATATTTTCGACTTTAGGTACATTTTTTATAATTTTGGTATATTTTTAGGACCACCTGATTGAAGGTGGTCCTAAATACATTTTTTAACGTTTTAATTTTCTCTCTCTCTGGATTGAAATCCTTAATATAAGTTCATTAATGCGTCGACGACTGTATTTTCAAACGAGAACATCGATTTTGTTAACGTTTTCGTAACTTCTTGATGTTGAGAGGTGTGGTGAACGGGATGGGTCATAAATTGACTTTTCTTCATTTTTCAAAATTGAATCCATTTTTTTATTTAGGGCAAAGCAAAGTATTTTTCAATTTCCGCGTCCAAAGCAATTTCACAGCCAAGCATCACGTTTTTCGCGGAAATGGAAAAGCTCACAACACATGTCTGTAATGGGCACCGGATCGAACAGTAGGTTTCCCCAATCTTCTTCCGAGGGCAATTCCATTCCCGTTTTTGTGTACCCCTTCGTACCTAATTTATAAATATGCGGCCCATGTGCTAATTTTTAAGGAGGGGGGGGGGATATTTTTTCACACTTTCTTTATGGTAACTCAAAGTGATTTAATAGTTTACAGTAAAAGCAACATATTTTCAATCTACTCAGTTGGGGGGGGGGGGGGGGGGGTGCTTGCGCCCATGATGCGGCCCGCGGTGAGAGCTCATATTGTCCAATGCGGCCCTTGAACAGAAAAGTGTGACGACCGCTGGATTAAGTAGATCTGTAGATATGTACAAACCTTTTTACTTTGACTTGGAATTACAATTAATTTTTGAAAAAAATGTGCAAATGAGTCTTGTAGTTATGTGTGATTAGGTGTTTCGATTGTTTGAAACTCTGAATAATTCCAAGAATAGCCTTAAAGACGTAGCCAGGGGCGCACAACCTGTTTAGGCAGTAATAATTAGATATGCATAGTAATCCCGACTGTGGTTTGTATGTATCTGTAATAGAATCTATTTGATACAATGTTCTCATCATATGTCTCCTTATCACACTTAAAATATAATTTCTGGCTACAAATTGTTGATAATTTCGAATTGATAGTTATAGGTATTTTTATGAAGTAGATACAAATTAAACAAATCTCTTCAAGCTTATACAGGGTGTCCCAAAAAGTATGGATAATCGGTAAACCAGGGATAGAGGACCCTTAGGGCTATCCAAAAACCTCAATGTATGTTCGAGTTATAATTTTTTTTCGAATTTTTTCGAAAAACTCCGACTGTCACGACATAATTGGTCACAGAGACGCTATTTATTGAGATACACCCTTCATTATTTTTTTTTCAAAATTGTTGAATAGTGTACGTTTTAGATATAATAATTTGTTTTATCCAATTTGATACCATCTAGGGGAAACTCTATTCCTATCGACTTAACCCGAATGAGAAAATTCAATCAACCCAAAAATTTTAATTCTTTAGGAACTCCAGAAATTTAAAGGTTCCGCATCCCTGTTTAAATCAACAGTAAAATATGTAAGTAGGTACAGATCTCTGGGAATTTAATATTGAAAATACAAACAAACCATCGCGATATTTTCCACCGTCTGGGGTAAGAAAACTGCAGGCGAGAGAGCTGTGTTATTTTTTTTTAAATGGTTCCCTATTCAACATTTTCTACCAGTGAACCATTTCCATCGAATCTAAAACCAAAGCATTATTGCCATAGTGTCATATATGTCTACCTGTATACAATATATTGTCATTTCGACAATTATTGATCGAACGAAATGTGCAAAAATTTATCGATAAAAATGCGAATCTTTTTGGGAAAATAGCTTCTTCTTCTTCTTTTTCAGGGGAACTGTAGGTTATTGAAACTATAAAACTCATACATTGTGTAATAAATTGGTACATAGGTATCACAAAGAGCGGCGACCACTCTTTTTTTCTAATAGGTACTTACATTTTTAAACTCGTGGTATCTTTCGAATGGAATGTCCGATTTGAATAATTCAAACAGTTTTATAAACGTATTAGAGCAGTCTTGAATATGAACTAATTTATTTTGATAAGGTGTAAAAGTTCCTAGATACAAATGAATAGCCTTTTCTAGAGGCGGCATTTCAATTGAATTTTTAAAATAAATGAACACTTATATTGTGGCATAACTTAAAAGTTAGACATATTATGCTGTCGCGACATTTTTTGTAAATATTGATGTCTTGTCGTAGTACCTACATTATTTTATTCTATCATCAAAAGTTTTCACAGCGCACGCGATGTAAAGAATATTTTAGGTAATTTTTTGACACCTTGGGTTACATTATTGGAGTTTTCGTAAGGATCCCAAATTTTATTGAAAATTCAATTTAGCTTATATTCACCGGGGATAGTGTAGGTAGCTTCCCAAAAGTGAAAGAATTTTTCAAATCAGTTCAGTAGTTTTGGAGGCTATTCAATGCAAACAATCAAATCTTTCCTCTTTATATATACAGGGTGACTGGTAATTCAATACATTCCTTGTAAGGGGTTATACTAGGGAAAATTTGCAATAATTTTGTTCCCATTAACCAGGGGTAAAATACCAATGGTTTTCGAGTTATTCAACTTTTTAGATTTTTTTTCAATTTTCCACCTTTTGACCTAAAATTTAAAATTGTGATCAAAGTACTCCATTTAGGAAAGTAAAAATATGCTTTTCCAATAGCTGAAGAATAAAGGAAAGGCTGATGTAAAAAATCAAGAAGAAAATCTAAAAAACCTCAGAAATACAACGTTTTAAAATCACAATTTGGTGTTTTTTATTTTTTACTTCGATTTGTCTAACGGACTTACTCCAAAAAAGTATAAGATACTTGGCGTACAAAACACAAGAAAAACTTTCCCAATTAATAAGCTTTCAGAAAACGTATGAATGTATTCTATTTTACCACAGTTTCGGAAAATAAATCTTATTAAACGATTAGAAGGCGCGGAATCAATTCAACTTCGCCATACTAATGCTGGACTACCTGGTGTAGATAATCATAAAGAAAGCTTTGAATTTTATTCATGTTGAAGTAAAGTCGTTTGTATGAAAACGCCTACGGCTTCATAGCACCATCTGATCCTATAATATTGATTATTTTCCAAAACTGTAGTAAATTTGTAAACATTTTTACCTTTTCGCAAAGCTTATTAATTGGGGAAGTTTATCCTATGGTTTGTACGCCAAGTATATTATACTTTTTTGGAGTAAATAGCTTAGAAAAATCGAAATTAAAACTGAAATAAACTGACTTGTGATTTAAAACCGTCATATTTATGAGGATTTTGGAATTTTTTTCTTGATTTTTTACTTCAACCATTCTTTTATTCTTTAACTATTAGAAAAAAATATTTTTACTTTCCTAAATGAAGTAGTTTGTTGACAATTTTGATTTTTATGTCAAAAGGTGAAAATGTAAAAAAAACTCTAAAAAGTTAAATAACTCGAAAACCATTGGTATTTTACCCCTGGTTAATGGGGAACAAAATTGTTACAAATTTTCTCTAGTATAACCCCTTACAAGGAATGTATTGAATTACCAGTCACCCTGTATATTATTATAGATGTAGAAGTTAGTAATTTTTTGTGTACATAAGTAAAATTAGAGTAGGTATGCTAGTGTTTGTACAGGTTATTAACAAAGGTATCAGTACAATCAAGTCGTTTACCTTCGGAATAAGAAAAATATTATTAAAATATTCAACAAATTTATAAAAGGAGATTGAAGTGAGCGTTAATAGAATAAAATGAACAACAAATCTACTGACTTGTGTAATTATTCTTGCCACTCCCTTTAGTACTCGGTTATTCTTATTTACATGTACGAATTTTGATTGATTAAACATTGAACACTAGACTTTTGAATAGAAGATAATAATATAAGGTATTTCATTCAATCTCTCGTCAAGCCAGAACTAATAAAAATTAGCTATTTATTCGCGAATAAGGCGCAAAATAAAGTAGAAATATGATTATATTAAGAAAGGAACATAACGGAATCCGCAGATAGTGAAAAAATTAATAGCATAAAAGTTTAAAAAAGGTACCTTATTAAAATTAGATGCCAATTATATGCGACTGAAGGTGACATAATATAGCCGAGGCATGAAATGTTGTGAAGTTACCAGGGAAAGAATTTGCCGAAGATGTTAGCAGCAGAGTATGGATGTCTTCTGCTAATATCCATTCAGAAATTTAATTATTATCATCTTACGTCACTTGAACTTTTTTAGCACTGTACTCCTATTCTGTAGCAAGTGTAGGGTAGTCACTAGAAAAAGGTGACTATTAGGCGATACATTTTGTATGAAAAACGTCTATACGTATCGAATGCCAGAATCGCATAATATAGACGTTTTTCATACAAAATGTATCGCCTAATAGTCACCTTTTTTCAAGTGACTACCCTACACTTGCTACAGAATAGGGGTCCTATACTCGTCATCGAGTGATTCGATCGGCTATCTAAACTTAGGACACATAACCCTAAAAACAAAAACATAACCCTATTTAAAAAAAAAAACAATGGGACTTTGGAATATGAATAATTCTGTTTTCCTAGCATTGTAATATTTTTTTGTTATTCTTAAATATCCACTGTAATCTTGTTCATAATATAAAAGGTTTTGTTTTTTTTCAATACCTATATAAAGATCTTTTAAAATTAGGTATACTTACCGAAATTTGTAAAAGATTAAATCCAATAAATAAAAAAAATAAAAGTACAATTTTAGTTCCAAGAAAAACAGTAGGTATTGCACCGATTCCACCGGTCATTAAGTCATAGTTATTTTAAGTATGCTGATTATTGAGAACACTTAAAAGCAATCCATGAAATTGGCATTTTTATGTTACTTTGTAATCGTGGAATGTTATGAGTAGAATTTAATTGTGTCACTCATGCATGAATCCATGAATTATACACGTTGTAACAGCGGTAGCGGATAACCCGAAGCAGGGAGGTAGAGGACCTCAAAACCTATCGATATGACCCCCATGTATGTTCAGCGATATTGGGTGGTTCAAAAGTTATTTACGTTTTAGTGAATTTCGAAGAAAATCCGGATTTCAGACCAGTGTTGCCAACTGTCCGGGTTTCGCGACGTGTGTCCGGGCGAAACCTAAAATGTCCGGGTCATAAGTTTAGTTCATGACTTTTTTTTTAGCGATTTTTGACCTTCCCGGATACAAGGGCGGATTCAGCTTTGGCGCCACGTGGTAAAGTCACAAGAAGCTATAATTTAATTTTTATAATAATAGATACAAGTAAAAAGTAGGTATTTTATTTATAAATGCAAGTACTGTAGGTACTTAAAAATAGACAAAAATATATAAAAACAGTATGTTTAACAATTTTAATTAGTGGCTCACCTAGGCCTGGCCCAGTCATGATATAATAATTATTATTATTATTATGTTAAAGAAGATGCACATTAATTAATATACTTAATATGTTTGTGTATTGTTTCAGTGAGAGTTCAGAGAAAGACTCGTCACCAGGATGGAAGTTCTGGAAGAGACGGAGATACGTGGTGGGCATGCTGGCCTTCTTCGGGTTCTTCAATGTCTACGCTCTCAGAGTCAATTTATCCATTGCCGTAGTTGCTATGACTGAAAATGTCACATTGATTTTGCCTAATGGAACTTTCACTTATGTAAGTAAAGTTTTATAATTTTTATTTTTCCACATAAGAAAGTAAAGATGACAGATTTCTGAATGAGAGGTTCTTAGTTTCATTCCTGGTTGGGTTTTCCACTTGCATTTTCCACATGTGGTCGGTATCTTCTCGCAAATTGAACAGGAATGGCTATTGTAAGAAAATACCTAAGGTATTGTATAACTACAAGTTTAACAAAACACATAAAGCAGGGACTGACACCACTTATTACAAGATAATTTTATCATTAGATATTATCGATATGATAGATCATTATCAATAGAAATTGATAATCTCATCCTGTCTTGAAATCGTTTCTGTTAATTCATCAAGTTTACAGAAGTACTATGAGAACAAAAGGTGTCTAATTGAGATAAGCATAATAAAGCTTCTTAGAATTTACTTGTACCTGTAAGTACACATAATTAAGTACCTATTACAAGTATCCCAGCTAAAATGTATAAATGCCGTATACCTGCATCAGTAGCGACTTTTTATCCCGTCTCCGGCTACCTTTACTTCGTCCCCCTAATACCGCACCTACAGATTTTAGTGTATGGACCGGTATTTTTATAGTTGTCGACCTATAATAGTGAAATTTTCACCATTCTTCCCGATTTTTGTTTATTATTGCTGATTCATCGTCGGCCATCTCTCAAGCCCGCAATTCACGATAACTCCATCCAATCAAATGGAGCAATGTCACTCCAAAATATGACCGTGAGGTTGGAAAACCAAATGGATGAGGTGAGTGACCAGATAGGATGAGTCGGATATCCATCAGTCCAAAATTTGATCACGTCAAGCCAACTTCCAATGGCTCGTTAATTGGGAAACTTGAGTAGACACGGTCCAAGTCGTTACGTCACTTGATTGTCAATGTTAAAAACCTGGTCCATCTTCGTCTCATTTTGTCATCGTGTGTTGCTGTTTTTAATTGAATAAAAGCAAAATATGTGTATTAAAATAGTGAAATTTCGTTATATTGATTGAAAAAAAAACTCAATGGATGAAATCCATTTGTATTAATCGTGAATGGAGGGGCTTTAGTTCATTCACCAGTGAGCTCTCTCAAACATTTAATTTTTCCTTTAACTAGCAACGTCTACTGGACTTAATTTTTACACACAAACTCATTAGACACATTATTTCAACTCAATAATGACCAACAACACAATATAAAGAAAATCACAATATAAAGTATAATACCATTATTCATATCGTTATTTTTTTGTTTAATTAAAAATATAGGAAATTGATAAATCTTTATCATTATTATACTTGATAGCTGGCAAACCCCTTAAAAATAGGTCAAATAAACAATACTTACATGTGTTTGTTTGTTTTTTTTTATTAACCATTGTTTTTATCAGGATTCAATTATTCATGTTTCAGGGTCCCGAATTTGACTGGGACAGTAGGATGAAGGGCCTGGTTCTTAGTTCATTTTTCTACGGGTACATTGTTACCCAGCTACCTGGAGGATGGCTGGCCATGCAAATCGGAGGAAGTCGGTTAGTCCTTATTTCAGTATACAAGTCAAGTCCTAGGATAGTGTGAAAACATTGGTTGGTTGGAAGAAATTGCCTAGGGCAATAAGCCCGCCAATTGGGTAATATTTATTTATCCAATAAAGAGTTTATTTATTTATTTAAAACACAAAGAACGCCGCAAAGAATGTTGTCTATGGTGTCAATGCATTTGAATGGGCATGTCGGAAAGCGGGTTCCTGCTTTTAATGTGCGTATCCCTCAAATGTATAGAAACATTATTTGTGCCGGTCGGAATTGGCGTTCTACGTGTTTTCACCCATACAAATTATTCATGACCAGATCTATTATTATTGAAAATTTAGACTCCAAAATTTCAGTTTTTTTCTCAGTGTTTTATATATTTAATCAAAAAGTTTAGCAGATTATAAGATTCTAGGATAGCTGTTTCCACTTCGGGTTAAGTAGCTACTAACTTTTTACTTGCACCTGCAGTTGAAGTTGAAAAGGCCCATTACTCTCATATTTCTAATCTACTGAATCCTTTTATTTCTCTGTTTTTATAAATGTTGACGTTTTTAAACAAAATTATCATCTGTAAACCTCTATACATAGGTCAACTTGTTATCAACTTTACTGTATAATAGTTAACTAAGTATATCTATCTTTGTTTGATTTAGTGTAGGTATTTTATATAGGTACTTATAAAACAGTTTAGTATATTTTATATGAGTATTAATAAGACACCAAACTCATTAGCTTATTTGAACTGACATATTTTTACAGGAATGTTGAATATTTTCATTATTTTAATATTTACCTACCTTGGTGATCTTGGTAACTGTGAGGTTGACCAGAAAAAATTGACTTGGGTAAATAAATTTCTGCCGGCTATACTGACACCTCTGTTTAGTAAAATGATTTATTTTTAACTATTAAAAGTGTTTAAATATTTGTTTACCAACCTCGGTAGCCTAGTTGTACTGGCATGGTTGGATTCCCGGTAAGGCAGAGTTTTTCTAAGTGTTTTTTCACTTGAAATTTCTGTCCGGGGTTGGCCTGTCTCAGATTGGACAGGACTGGTTGACTGGAAAAAATTGCCTCGGTCAATAAGTTTCGCCGGCTATATTGACACCTTTGTAATAGAAGTGTTATATTATTATTATTAAATATTTGTTTCTAGATTATTTGGTCTGGGCATTGGAGTCACCGCTTTGCTGACCTTAATCACCCCCCTTCTGGCTCACATCAGTACAGGACTGCTAGTGGCTGTGCGTATCCTCGAAGGTCTCTTTGAAGGAGTCACGTATCCTTGCATCCACGCAGTCTGGTCGCGATGGGCTCCTCCCCTGGAACGCTCTCGTTTAGCTACATTGGCCTTCAGTGGCAGCTATGTGGGAACAGTGGTTTCAATGCCTTTATGTGGCTTTTTGGCTGAGACTATCGGATGGCCAAGCATTTTTTATGTTTTTGGTAAGAATAAATTTTAATAATATCATTTTAAAATTTATTTTAGTTAAATTTCTTATTCTTCTCTCTACTGTGGCAATTTACTCTCGAGAGAATGATCTTTGTTTAGTTAAATTTATGTGTTCTTGAAAATTTTAGGTGTGATAGGAACAATTTGGTATGCTATTTGGTCCATAGTAGTAAAGGAAGGACCTGAATTAGATCCCCACATAACACCGGCTGAATTAAAATACATACAGGCAAGTTTTAAGATTTCTACAGCAACATACTACATTTTTTTTAAGTGTTCACTCAAAGTGAACACAAAAACAACTCTTTCACAGTAAGCTACTTAAAACTTGTGTTGTGAAAGAGGAAGATGGTGTTGTGAAAGAAGAAGATGCCGGCGTAGTAACCGCTAGTCTACCAACCATTTAGTTGCAGTTTTTTAACTAATGGTAAAAACACGCCAGAAGCTTAGCCATGATTTGTTTCTAACCATACTAACTATATAATATGAAAGGAATAATACATCTGGCATGCTACAGCACAACACAATAGTGTGCTTGTATTATTATGGAAATGAAATATAAGTAGGTATATAAGATCCTAGAATGGAATTTAGTTTTTTACACAACACAACTTCTATAATGTCAAAGGATATAAAAACAAACAATCTATATCCTTGGTCCAGTATATTTTTAAACTTAAATAAATAAAATTCAATTTGGTATTCTTAAGATTGTTGATAATGTTTAAATTATTCTCTTTATACGCTCATCTCCATATCTTTGCAAATCTATATTAAGGATCATATTCGTGACTATTCATTTTGCTATCTACGCTTCGAAAGTTGTATTTAAATTTATAAAGTAACATTAAATTTTTGTTGTAGGATTCTCTAGGAAACAAGGGATACATTGACGGGAAGACCATGACTCATCCGTGGAAAGAAATCTTAAAATCCAAACCCGTATGGGCTATTGTTGTGGCCCACTTTAGTGAAAATTGGGGATTCTATACCTTGCTGACTTTGCTGCCAACCTTCATGAAAGGTAAGTTACAAATATCAAAAGATTATTTCCATAAAATATTCTAAGTTTTCTTAGATACCTCACAAGTCCCACAGAATATTATGTACTAAATAATTTCATGGCCTTGTCCTTGCTAATATTGGAGTACCAAAGACTTAATCTTTGGCGTCTTGCTTTAGAGATCAGTTATCTATAGTAACTGGCATAATGGTGCTGTCTAGCAAAAAAAGACACCAATAGAACACGGAACAATAAAAACAAAGCAAATCATGACACAAAAACATACAATCTTCAGTGCTCCAATATCAGGTATCCCCCACAGTTAGGTAGGTACAATCAACAATTTTTATCAAAAAAAAAAACATTTAAAACACTGCATAATCAAAACAAAAATAAAAAAAATAGTATGATGAGGTGTACGCTCAAAAGATCCAAAAAGTGTCATAGTGGTACTGAATTTTAATCTCCCAAAAAAATGAAATGCTTTAATTTGTCTCGTTTGGGCTTAAGTATACAGAATCATTCAGCCCCCGTAGACAAATTCGCGTTCGACTACAAACGAAGATTTCCATTTGCCAATGTATAGTGCGAAAAAATTAACTGTCCACTGGAACATATAAACAATTATTTAAACCAAACAAAGACACTTCTATAAAAATATAAAAAGTGGACAGTTAATTTTCTTCCTACTTACTCTACATTGTTGAAGAATTCGTTTGTAGTCGATTGCCAAATGCATTTTGTCTAGGCCTACAGATCATGAGAATTTTGGCTTATTCGATCTAAATTATATTTTATCTAATTCCAGACAGGTACTTTTTTCAAATATCGTCCACTGGCTTGGCATCAGCTCTCCCATATCTGGCCATGGCTATAGTTCTGCAGCTGTCCGGCCATCTGGCAGATTGGCTTCAGTACAGGAAGTCATACTCTACAACTTCAGTCAGACGGTTGTTTAACTGTGGAGCATTTTTATTCCAGGTAATTTCGTATTTTCATTTTTTGAGTAACCCGAAAAGGTTTTCTCCTCTTACATGGATTGTCCCCCAATGCAAGGTGTCATTTGACCCATGCCGTGATGCATGACTAAAGAGTAGGTTTTAATCAATGGAGGTTCCTTGATACTAGGCAATCTCAGGGTGACTTATTGCCTTATTCCTATATACGGGGCTCTGTAGGGGTGGATTCTATTTCCCTAAATATGGAAGTGAAGAGTTGTCTAGTTCCTCCACATCGGTGGTCAAAGGGGACGTTAGTTCACATCACCAAAAACAATTGTTGCATCCGGGAGATGGGAATCCTTTTAGGACCTATCACAGGAGTAATTTTGGTTTTTGGGCAATGCCCTTCAATTTCTTTGTCTTCCTATCCTCGCTTTCTTCTCCAGACTTCATAATCACTCTGACAGTCTTCTTCCGTCACAAAGGTGCAAGTGGACATCAATAAAGTCGTAGACTTCTTCCATTCATATGTTGTCTTATACTGAAATTTTGTCTTATACTGAAATTCGTCCTATAATAATGGAACAAACCAACAACGAAGTGGTTGGTAGACTAGCGGTTACGACGCCGGCTTTCCTACTGTTTCATGCGGAGGTTGTGGGTTCAATCCCAGGTGTCGACCATCTTCCTCTTTCACGACACAAGCTTTAAGTAGCTTACTGTGAAAGAGTCAAAGAGTGGATTTGTGTTCACTTTGAGTGAACACAGGTTAATTAAAAAAAAATGAGGTTAGTTGTTAGAGAGCGCAACTTCGTTGTGGTAAGCTCGCCCTCTGTATGTTGATTCTGTGATGCCTTCGTTATGTGAAATTTTATGTGTTACTCATACTACCAATGTAGAGTAAAGTATTAGTAAATAAATAAAATAAATAAACAATGTATTATAATTCCAGGCAGTCTTCATGTTAGCTGCAAGCTTCTCCCCCACAGCTGAGGGATGCATCATTTGTCTCATTATTGCAGTTGGCTTTGGGGGGTTCGCCTGGTCTGGATTTAGGTAACTCAAATACCTACTTTCTCTTAATTTTATTTCTATTTTATTATCAGCAATGCTATATTAATATATTAACCCTATAACCCAAATCTTGCTTCAACTGAAAGATGTACAACAGTATTATACTTTTCTATACTAAGGTCTCGGTAAAGCTGTGGATTTCAGTTCTTCAAAAAATTTTCTCTGTCAAACATTCTTGTTGTATCTGAGACACGGTTTCAACCCTAAGTAGAAGCTTCTAAATTCTAACTCGATTGGGTTTGACCATATATTACATAAAGCCTAATTGTTAAATTCTCAAATTTTTGGCCCACTGCCCCTTTAAGATTTTTTTTATTTACATTTTTCCATTCCAGCTATTTTATGTTCATTTTAAAACTGTGTGATGCAATAGTACTCTGAACTGTTTTCAGTGTAAATCATCTGGACATTGCTCCCCAGCACGCAAGTGTCCTGATGGGCCTCTCCAACACAGTGGCCACTCTACCTGGAATCATCAGTCCTCTACTGGCTGGAGCCATCACTAGCAATAAAGTAAGGAGACATTTCATTTCAATAATCTCTCCTTTATATATATTTTTTATTGCACAGTATCAAGCATGTTTTCAACGGGTGTCTGGACTAGAAGGTTGGTTAAACTGGGCTCACCCAAAATGAACACAAATACACTTTCGACATCTTTCACTTAAAGCAAAAGTTGTGTTGTGAAAGTAGAAATGATCGGCACCGGGATTCAAATGCACGACCTTCAGTATGCTGTACGTACGAATGCCGTCAACTGAGACGACTTGGCTACCAACCAGTTCAATTATTATACAAGCCTCTTCTCTCTTCGCGGTTTTGAGTTCCCACTAGGTTAGTACATTGCTACACTCGAAAAAAAAATCATGAAATTCATTGGTTACATTTTTTTGCAGACTGTGGAAGAATGGCGGATAGTTTTCTTCATATCGAGTGGCATATATGTGTTTGGAGCTGTTATTTATTGGTTCTGGTGTTCTGGGGTGCGGCAACACTGGGCCATGGTTCCTGTCGAAGTTTCTGTCCAAGCTGACACGGAACCCAACTCTACTCCGGACACGGAGAACACATCATACAGCTACACAAACCAAGGGGCAGACATTTGAACTGTATTTAATCCATGAAGCCATTTTTAACCATGACATTAATGTATATTATTATATAAGAGATAGCTTATTTGTTACTGTGGAATATCATACATATCCATCTTGGCTTTTCTTGCAAATTTTGCAGATCACTTTGTCGTAATGTATTGATAATGTTGATTTCTTCCGTAGGATTCCACATTATATTTTTACTAGTCAATAAATAAAGATATATTTTGTTTATTGAGTAATTTTGTAATCTTTCGCAAGACGTGTACCAAAATATAATTTTTATGTAGACATGTCCTAAGGCTAGATGGGGTTTCTCAAAATTAAAGCAAGATTTTAACAAACTTTTTTTATATAAAAAACATAGTACTTGTTTCTTTAAATTGAATACGTAGTAGATGTCATACTCTACCAGTCAACCAATACCTTTCAATCTGAGACAGGATTCTAATCCTGAGTAGAATTTTCAAATGAAAAAACACAAAATTTCAGTTCTGACTGGGAATCAATCCCGTAACCTCTTAATCTTAAAGTGTTGCCCATACCTCTAGACTAAAATTGCAAAACACAGAGGATAAGGTTATATATGAAATAACACATAGGGCATATTGTTAAGACTTTTAATAAATCCTTAATTGTCAAGGAAATTCAATACAGACAATATAATAATCATATGCAAAGAGCTGAAGACAATCTGATGTAAATAAAATGTAAAGTACCTATGATTTGCAGTGCCGCTTGATGTAAAGGGTCAACCGGCACATTGTCCTTGACAAATTGTATTTTTATTATCAATTTAAAAATATGTAAAATATAATAATATGCAGATAGTAGCAAAATTGATAGTCTATGCTAAACGCTGCTGTTAGCCTCATTTAGCATATCGTCAATGGAGTAAAATGATTTTTCAACAACGTACGACTTCACTCCTCTCCCAAATTCGGAACCAGCCAGATTTCGGACATCTGCCGGGAGCACATTGAACAGTCTGACAGATATAGCTTTTAGATGTTTTTGTCATTCTATGTTTGTCTTATTTGTTTCGCGTTAGGAGCATGAAGTTTAATTGCTATTTTGACCATTTCGTACAAAGTATAAGGTTGCCAACACATAACTGGACGAATGACGGCAAATTCAAATCTTGCATTCATTTTGGGACACCCATTATAATTAATATTGGTTGAAAACCACTGTTTTAAAAGACACTATGAAGATGCATTTTTATTTTAATGTATGTAGGTACATTCCAATTTTTTATAGGTACTGAAAAGAATTTTTAGTCATATTATTGTTATTTTCTTTGTACAAAAATACATTAGTTTAAATCTGTAAATTATTCGATGTATTGAAATTATAATTATTATCATTCTAATTTTAAAAAATATTACTTTTAATATTTTTGAATGCTAAATTCAATTTATTCTCAAAAATTGTTCAGTCAAACCAAAAGATGTTTATTCATTAATTTTGTATCTATTTATTTTGGATTGCATAAATTCAGGATATTAAAGAAAATTGAAAAAAGATTATAATATAGGAGATTTCAGATCTGTCGATTAAAAAGTAAGATTTATTGTAAATATTATTAATATTTTTTAATTATGCAATGGTGATACTCCATTGTATGCTTTTAATTTAAGAATTCTTCAGGTTCGACCAATGTGTTTGACCCAAACCAAAGTGTCAAGTCAATATAGCAACAATTAGTCAAAGATTTAATTAATATCGTGGCGTCATCCACTATTAGCGGTTGCTTAGAAGTTCTCATAATTATCCACCAGATGTCTCCTCATTGTATTAAAAATATGACCTTTACCTATAAGCTTATGTACGCCAATTGTGAAGAAATGAGCTCGGGGTAAGTAAGGCCCAGTGGTGAGCGTTTCTGCTTGGAATGGTTAAGGATGCGGATTCAAGTTTCAGACTTATATAAATACTCTAGGTATAGTTTAAAAAACAACAATGTCTCATATTTATTCAATATGCTTGTGCAATAATGTACTTTTTTTTAGTACGTTTGAGATGTAATATATAAAGTCAATCTTATTATAAATTTATAAAAAGAAGAAAAAATAATTATTCAATTACTTACTTAATATAAATATTAAAAAAAAACTGCTTTTCAGTGTACTATTCTATTTTATGTAGATACCTAATACTTATATACATTATTATAAACAATTATTTTATACAATATTAGAAGAAGATTTAAAATGTCTTAATAAATAATAAAAGGCAATTTTATATATATTATATTTCACATATAATTTCTATAAAAGTACCTAATAGTGTTTGTTGTATTTTATTTTTTGTACCTTACTTTATATTTATTGAAATTGCCTAATACAGGTCAAATAATCTCCTTATAGCGAATACCGAAGTAACTAAATTTCCAGTATAACGAATCGTCAATTTGTCCCCGAAAAACTTCCATATAAAATGTACTGAGCCAAAATTCATTGTAATGAAGTCGATCTCAGTATAGCGAACTTTTTTGTTTTGAAATTTTTAAATCATGTTACAATTAGGCAATAAAATTTCTCTGACTTCAGTTTGTCCTTGACATTGGCGAGTTTGCCTACATATTTCCTTCACGTGATTGATAAATCCTTGAAATTTGGTTTTATTCTCATGTAAAAATAACCTACCAGTGGTGTGCAATTCTTTTTTTTTTTCTCAGCCTTCCCTTTTCAAACTCATTCTCCCTGCTTCTTGCCACATTTTTTCACCCACGGCAACAATTTCAACAGGCCATCTCTGTTGACCTGACGAAGCTTGGTCTCTACTTGAGAACCTTTGACTCCACCTGTCAATGTCTTTTGCTACATGATTTGCCCATTGTCACTTGAGACCAGTACTTCTATTCTGAATATAACTCACTAACCCAAGTGATTATTAACTCACGGGAATTTCGTATGGGCTGCATAGCTTTCCGAAGTATTCTGTAGTGGCGCTATACACGTTTCCGCACAAAATGTTCTTACCAGCCTAAATGTCACAGAAACTTAGAATTGGCGTACAGATACAAGACGTCTGTTAATTTTGTTTGGCCTCTAGATTCTTATTTTATACTGACGTGTGAGAGTATTTCTGATTTGCGTAGTACACAAATTATTAAATGCCTAATTGTTTATTAAAGTAAGTTGATGTAAAAATTTGACTTGCAGCAATGTTGAATTATTTATAGAAATATTTTTTTAGTAATTTTACCCATGTTTCATGTAGTGAAAGATTAACCAAATGTATAAGGCTGGGTACTCACTTGCCCCGCAAACGTGTATCGTTACATCAATTTTATCAAAAGGATGCATGTGTTCTGCTCGCGTTCGCTTTTCGAATCACGTCATATGCTTAACCTTTCGATTAAATTGATGCAATGTCACACGTTCGTGGGGCAAGTTAGTACGTACCTTTAGGTGTTTAGTTATAAGTAATTTTAATAAAGATTGTACTTACTGTGTGCCGCAGCTATTTGTGTAAAATTTCCTGTCAATTTAAAGCAAATTGATCAATTCTTATATTACTTATTGTGTCAAATGTAGTAAAGGAATATAAATCCAAAAATATAATATTGTTGATTCATAAAAGTCATTATGTATTTTTTTTTTTAAATCCTGCCCAATTCTCTAGAAAAGTCTATGAAGTTATCTGATAAGCTGTTTTAGGAATGGTAGTCACTATAAAAAAGAAAGAAAGTACTAAATAGAAAAGAATGCAAGTTTATTTTCTATGATATCAAAAATAAGTCAGTATAGCCGGTGGAACTTGATGCTTGAAATATTTCAAGTGAAAAAACACAAAATGATATTTTGACCCGAGCGGGAATTGAAATCATCAGGACCTCTTGATGCGCCTATGTTACCATCCTGCCAAGGTCGGTATAAGACATGATGGGTAAAAATTAGAGCCTTAGAATAATTTTGTAAACTTTTTTCGAGTTTTTATCAGAATTATAGGATGTCAACCTAACATGCATATGGTATCTTCTGCTGGACAACTAACGAGGCTCAGGCAACCGAGTTTCAGCGGTGCGAAAAACTCAACTTCAATTAAAAAAACCTGATGCAAAGGGGGCGTCGATTAGTCACGTGAGCTCAAAAGGAGGGAGGGGGTTCAGGAAAAAACACGAAAGATCACGTAGTGGGAGGAGGGGGAGGGGGTTAGTTAGAAAATCACGTGTATTTTTTATGATGAATTTAAAGAAACACAGTTGCACTTTTAAAAAAATGCAGTGATTTCAGGGGGAGGGTATTCTGAAACATCACCGAGAGAGGGGGGGGTCTAAAAAGTTGTAAAAAACATCACGATACAGCCCAATACTGCGTGTGATCAAGTCACAGAAAATTATGACATAAATTAGAAATCTTTGGACCAAGTAAATAATTTATAATTATTCATATTTACTTTTCATATTGTAACAGGCAACTTCGGACGTTTAAAATACTAATAATGGAAAAAAAAATGTAAATTTTAGGAAAATAGTTGCAATTTCACGTTGAATATTTTCTAGAGTTTGTATAATAATAAGCAAAAGACTACAATCTACGAGAGATTAGTCTCTAATTATTATTTTTCAGTTATGGAAATCCAAATCATGTCTTCAGATCAACGCCAAGTACATAATATGGAGGTAGTACAAGTACAATTTTTACCTGATAATGCCTCAGTACAACTCAAATTTATCAATTACTAGCTTTCATACCTGTATTGGACTAGATTGGTTCACTGATCAAACATTTATTAGGCTTTGAATTCTGCGGATTTTACTGTCATTTTTCTATAGACAAGTGTAAATATTTAGTTTATAAGTATATATAGAGGAATATGTGCTCAAACAATAGACCAGTGTTCCGCAAACTTTTTGTGTTCAAGGTACACCTACCAAAGCAAAAAAAAATCTGAGGCACACCAATGTTTTTTTTCATATACCCCCCCCCCCCCCATGAAACACGCCGTAACGGTTTTTTATGCCCCCTCCCCCACTCCCCCTTTCCTTTCCCTAAACACCCATGTGGCTAGCCAGTCATTGATCGTCCTAAGCCATTCTTTTTTCGATTTTTTAATAGTCCAGAGTTGAAAATCGCAATTCGCATCAGTAAGTAAATATGGTAAAATAGTGATAGCATTGCAACAGCATGCTTTGAATGCAGATATGCTTAAGATTATGGCCAGCTTATCGTAATTTTTCAATTTTATAATCCGATCAGTCCCCAGGAGAAAATAGTGTCCGAGAATGCATTTCGTACCCAGTCCATAGGCGTTTGGGCCTGGAACTGACATTCTGCATTGTGTTGGAGTACCGACTGTTTTAGGCTATGTTCTGTGTGTTGAGGGTTGAGACATAATTTCCTATCTCATTCTCTCCTATCATAAGTTCCCATATTACCAAATATTACCTGCTCGCTCCCACCTTTTGACCCACGCAACACAGTTGCATTTCGCTGTGTTCACATCAGTAATAAAAATTATTTTGCTCGCCTCGCATGTCACTTTGACAAACACCGCCGTCGCCTTTACGAAAAATAAATCGCAAATCGCCAACATTGTGTTGACCGAAAATAAATTAATCATTTAATTTTCTAACCGCATCTTTCTTTAATAATCGCATGCATTAATCAACAAGTGTAATTTAGTGCATCAGAGCAGAGATAAGAAGATTGCAAAGGGTTACATGTTCCAGAGTTCCATCATCAAAGGTAGGAAATTTATATTCTTGATTCTTACCACATGGTCAAGCCTTTTTCAGTCAATTTCTCTACTCTATAACCGCAGATACAGTCCACTTAATCCCCGCTAATCCAATAGGTTAATTCAATTTTGTCCAGGAGACGTTAAAATATTAGAATTCCTGCCTTCTATTTTTCTGTTGAGTTCATTTAAATGAGCGAATGTGTCCGGAGGCAGATAAACAAGTTTTACCACCCATTCTTTTTTTCTGAACACAGAAGACAAATCTGAATCACGAGCCACTAACAATATAATATGGGTCTCAATTTTTCGCGGCACACCAACTGAAGACCACGGCACACCAGTGTGCCGCGGCACACCGTTTGCGGAACGCTGCAATAGACTCTTTCACAGTAAGCTACTTAAGGGGCCTTTCCCCGAAAACACCCGTTTTTGGCAGTTTTACCAAATAGATTACTCTGCAAGTCCGTAATATACAAAGCTGAAAGTTACGATTTATTGTAGAATGAACTTTAATTTAAAAAGTTAGGCTGGCAGATTTTTTAATAAAAGCATGCTTTTCGAGTAATTTTCAATTTACTGGAACATCTCACAAATTTTTCTCGATAGATAACTCAAAAAATACAATACTTATAGATACGCAAGTTTTTGGATATTTTTACGATTAAGCCAACTCAATAAATTAGCGTGTAACTTTTTTAAATTTCGTCTTTGTTTTCCTGGAAAATCAAAAAAACTTAAATTCTAATTCAAATCTAACCAAAATCTTGCTAAGCTAATATCTAGTAAGATTTTAATATAGGCGGTCCCATATAATGGACTTTTGCTTGACCAACCCACAAAAATAATGCTATTGTATACCTACCTACCTATACTTTGATTTATGGCTTGAACTAATTTACGATCTTTGAAAATATTAGCATTGCCTTTTATCTACAGATTTCATTCAAACATGTTTTGAGTTTTTGTGTAGGTATTATTACCAAATAATAGGTATGTCGTTTGTTTATGTTGCAGCTTTGTTGCAGGTATAATTTTGCCTTCGTTTTATACATCTAATCCTTTCTACGAATTAATATTTTTCAATATTTTTGTGTTTGAATTTTTATGGTCGACTGTAAGCGACTGTAATTGATTACAACATCGGCAAATATCCCCACGATTTTATTGTTCACCATCGGTAGCCTAGTGGTGTGGTGCTAACTTCTACCGATCAAGAGGTCCCGGGTTCAGTTCTCGGTCGGGTCGGGTGAATTATTTTTCTTGAACTTGGTGTAATCCAAATTGCGTGGTTTTATTGAGAACATTGTAATCCAAATCGCGTGCTTTTACAGAGAATGTTAATTGACTGATAATGTTATTGTTTATTGTTTACTTTGAATCCCAAAAATTAGGCCGTTATCATACGCATTATATGTATACCTACCATTAGTTTATTTATTTTTTTATATTTAATAAATTTATTTGTTCTCACTCAAAGTGAACACAAATATGTATATACAGTCTCTGGTCCTCCTAACACAATGTTTTTTTTTTTTTTTTAATGAATCTGTGCTCACTCGAAGTGAAAACAAATACACTTTTTTGACATCTTTCACAGTAAGCAAATGCTTGTGTCGTGAAAGCGGAAATGGTCGACACGGCCGGGATTCGAACCCACGACCTCCGCTGATAATAATTAGGTATATCGTGATGTTTCATGCGAGATAAGGTCGATATTTTTTATACAACGTGCTCCGACCGACATCGGTGGCCTAGTAGATAGCATGGAGTTCAGATCCGGGGTCCCGTGTTCGATTCCCGGTTGGGTCAGAGTTTTTCGTGTTTTTTCACTTGAAATTTCTACCCAGGGTTGGCCTATCTCAGATTGGACGGGACCGGTTGACTGGAAAAATTGCCTCAGGCAATAAGTTCCACCGGCTATACTGACACCTTTGCATAGAAAAATGTTCATTAATTAATTTATTTACTCTATGATAAATATTTATATTTTTTCTGATATTAATTGGTTGAATGAAATGAATTGCTTCGAAAATGCCTTTCATCTCCAGATTTCACAGAAACAAGTTTTAAGTTTTTAATTATATTCAATCAATCAATCAAATCTCCCTTTGAACTCCACTTAGGAGCAAAGGGAGGCAACAAGAGCTCTCCATTGCGCTCGATCTTGCGCAATGCTTATGACCTCCGACCGATACCGACCTCGGTAGCCTAGTGGCAAAGGCTCCGACTTCAGATCAAGAGGTCCCGGGTTCAATTCCCGGTCGGGTCAGAAATTTTCAATGTGTTTTTGCCCTCGTGTATAGCGTCGTTCGTGATGTGGCGGTACCATCTTTTACCCAAGATTCTCTTGAGGCACTTCATTTCAAATGCAGGGACTTTTTGAGCCTGGGCTTTGGTCAGTGGCCATGACTCACACTCATACAAGAGAATGTTTTGTTTAAATAAATAAAAATTGTAAAGTATTGCTCAAAGCAGTCAAAGTTGAAGACACAATGTCTCGGTAAAGTAATGAAATGAGTTTGTTTTGATCTGAATAATCACCGACACCGCTAATTACCTACTATCAGAACAAAAGTATTCTATACCTTTTATTGTGTATCTAAGTAACGCCAGCGTATATCACAATAAATCTATCATGTTAGAAATAAATAAATTAATTAACACTTTTCCACAAAGGTGTCAGTATTGCCAGCAGAACTCATTGCCTGAGGCAATTTTTGCAGTCAACCGGTCCCGTCCAATTTGAGACAGGTCAACCTTGGGTAGAAATTTCAAGTGAAAAAACATTGATCCGACCAGGAATCGAACCCGGGACCTCGTGATCTGAAGTCCTCGCCTATACCACTAGGCTATCGAATCTGTATATCCTTACGAAAGCGGATACTTTTTATCCCTAGGCTTTAGTGAGTGACAATAGAAAGATAAACAATAGAATAGGTTTCTTTTGTTTTGAATATTCACCGCCACTTCTACCTGCCATTATGTATGTAGGTAACCAAAATATCAATACTGATATAACCATGTCAGTTATAATGTTCACTGTATTCAATTCCTTCGAAGCAGAGCTGAGCGATTACGAAATGGTGTGAGAGATGGTCATTGAAATCGCGAAAGATCGATCGCTGCAGTGCTCTTGCCCTCCTATGCCCCTAAGTGGGGTCAAAAAGGAATCAGTAATGTTTTATATTATTAGACGATTTCCCATAGCAAGAGTTGTACATAGGAACAATATTTTCCGCCGCGTCCATTTTTTATTATTTTCATAGAAACTAACGACTTTCAGACGAATAATAAAGATAAGTATGAAAAATATTTCCAGTACTTGGATTCTTTTTATCATATTATGTACGTAAAATGAAATGTTTCAACAAAAACACCGAGCTACGAACGAACCTAACCAATTGTTATGTTTGATTATTTACATAAGATACAATATTATAAAATACACTAAACTTCTCTAAAACAAGTCTAAACCCTAATTTCTGGCAAAATTCTCAGGAAGCAGAACCACAGTTATCTACCTGGCAAAAACAATAGATAGGTATCTATTGTTTTTGCCAGGTATGTATGAAACGGACTTACACCTCTGTAGATAAGTTCGAATGAGACAAGTACACAGGCCATTCCTCATTGTTTTGCTAATATTCGTCAAGTAATAATATCTATCAGGTTCTTTTGTAAATCTGAATATTATTTATGACATGGGTGGACCTACAAAAATTAGGCGTTATTGGAATTTTGCTCAAATACCTAAATATGAAATTTTTCGAGCGTTACATGGAGCCTTAAAGCTTGTGTCGTGAAAGAGGAAGATGGTCGGCATCTGGGATCGAACCACGATTTCCACACGAGACAGTACGAAAGCCGGCGTTGTATTGTAACCGCCGGGCTATCAACAACTTCATAAAAATTATTATCTCGATGTATAAAATGGAGCGCTATTTTTCATCATTCACATATCACGAGTGAACTGCTTAACAAATTTCGTTAATTCTTTTTTTGCTGTGGCTATTGTGGACAAGGTTGGGAAATGAGTTACGGATGCCGAATTGCAGTCGGCCGAGGAGAACGCTATTTTTCCTCCCACCAGGGTCTCGAAGACGCGGAAGACCCTCTAATACCGTGTTTCGTTCCTTAGAGGCTGAGCTGAGGGAGTTGGATTTGGTTGGGATGGAGGTCATAGGCATTGCGCAATATCAAGCGCAATAGAGATCTCTTGTTGCCTTCCAATGCCCCTGAGTGATTGTTTGCTATTGTCAGGAGACGGAATACCTATTAGGTAATTTAAGAAGGTAACCTTTTATTACTTTTTACGATACAATTGAATTCTAATTTTGAAACTAAATCGCCGTTCAACAGAAACTGTACCACTAGTATAAGTTTTCGATGATCGAATATCGAAACGATCATCGAAAGAGTTTCGAAAAATTTCCATACAAAAATCATCGAATGATTCGATCGTTTGATTTTCGAACACTATTTGCACGCCAATAAGCGCTTATTAGCGAGCAATTAGCTTTCGATTCAACTCGTACTAGCCCCACTGTAAGTTGTTGGTTAGTTGTTGCAATTGACAGCTTGTGGATAGAAAATATGTGGCTTAAAACAGATTCATCGAGGGAATTACATTGGATAAAAGGTAATTGATTTATTATCATTCAAATTCGAATTCAATGTTCATAGTTAGGAACACAGAACAACGTCTGTCGGGAAAGCTAGTTATGAATAATTACTTTTTTCATTTATAATCCTCCTTTGTGATTCCAAGGTCTTCCTCGTCTAGAACCAACGACTCATAAAAAATAGTAGGTACCTATGTTCTTCGGAAAGACAATCAAATGAACGAATTGACAAAATGAAGTATGTTATGTCAGATGACAGCGATGACAATAATAATTGAATGAATGTGTGTTGACAATATGTGAGCGAAATTACCATAATTACATACAGTAACTAGTAAGTATTGTACGAATGTAGCAAGGTTGCTGTGTTTACGTTCTAGGCTGTGCCTAACAAAAATTATCTATTGGGAAAAACAGTTTACACTTTTCTATAGGTAGGTTCTTCATTTGTCACGTGAAACTTTACGCGCTAAAGTAATTTTGAAATTCAGGAATTTATGCTCGTTTAACAGCCACATGTGAAAACATATAGGAAGACAATGCGAGACCCCCATTAGCCACCTTGATCTTACTCAATAAGGTTAATAAACTATAGCTTATATACCCTGCTTTACTTTACTAATAATAATAAAAAAATCTCAAGAAAAGGAACTTCGATGTTATGGGCATCAGAAGGTGCTTGGTCCATTTCAAAATAAAAATGATTCTTGGTTTTTAGGTTTTCTCAGGTTTTCTGATTCTTTGTTAGAATTATAAATTTTATGATAGAACAATACAAGACTCTTTCTTTTTTTTCAATTCGATAACTAGGTATCAATTTTGTGGGAGAATGAACAATAATTCGTTATACTTATTGGAAAATTGTTTAGTATAAATATCATAAGTTCTATAATACTCGCAAACGAGTGAAGGTTAAAAAATGTTATAAGTTGTGAGCTCGTAGTGGCTAAATTTTGAAGAAAAAAACATCTCTTAAAATCGAAAAGCTTAAACTAACTAGTAAAAAATGTGTTGAGAACAAAACTGTAAAAGTCAGAAAGAAAAAATGGATAATTATGTGTAAACCGTATTTTGGGATAAAATTTAAATTTTTGATAAGTGGAATCAATTATTATTACCTATTCAATTATTGAAAAATAATAATTCATTACAATTCAATAAAAAGGATTCCTTAAAAATATATTTACCTACTAAGATATATGTACCTATGTCTTATGTGGCAACAGCACGTCCGTCGGGTGCTAGCTGGTTATCTTTTTTAAAAAAAAAATATTTAAACATTTGTGTTTATTTTTTTTTTTGTTACACAATAGCCATAAACGAAAATCTGTAAGGGATTACATTTTTACAACACTCTCTAATTTCCATCAAGATTAGAAACAAAAATACAGTTTTTTTATCTCGTGAACGCATATAATATTATATGAACAAGCCTTTATACTTACTCCACACAAACTTACACACATTATAGTTTAGTTTTTTGTTGAGTATCTGCATGCTTTTGTATTGTTAGTCCGTCCAATCATTGCAGATGTTTGTGTTGTTAATTTATTATAATTAATTGTTGATGAATTATTATAATTTAAATTTTTTATAAACAAGATAAAAACATGACGATTGGTGTCAGTTCTCATTTGGACAATATCATCAGTAGAACAAGGTGAGCGTGGCCAACAAAATAAGTGCAAAACAAGACAATAATTTGATTACAAATTAACAGGATTTTAGTTTGTTGGGACAATACGAAATTATTTAAACGTTTTTCTGATGTTATTGTGTTTTGGGTACGAAATAATTAAGTAATTATATAGCTACCTGATGTTTACAATCAAAATATTAATAATTATTTTTGGTTTCATAATGTTGTTCGGACGGCTAAAACAGGTTTTATTAAAGTATTTCTAGTTGGTAGAAGGCTGTTATTGCAAAATACCTGTTAAGTTGAAACTAGTGTCTAATTTGATGTTAACATTAAATTTAAATCCTGGCGGGAAATCGTATGTCTAGATTTTTTGAAATGATTTGAATTTGAGTGCATTTATCATTGACTTATTTAGATCAAACTAGCCAACGTTCGATTAGAAAAAGTTTTTAGAATGTAATTATTAAAAACTATGGGTACTTCATCAAATTTAAAAGTTTTTTTTTTCGTTAAATTTAAAAGTTATTGAACATAATATTTTCTTCTTGGTGGAAAGTAGGTAATCGCGATAAAAAAAAAAAAACATTTCATTACTTTTTCGCTGTTTTATTTATTTTCTGTCATGTTTCGTAAAGTAAAAAAATAAAAATAAGAAAGACTATTTAAGTTAGGGCTGATGAGTCAATTTACGGAATGTAGTACAATACAACACTTTAAGCGTTTGTATAAAAAATTCTATATATTATTTCGTACAAATTTGGTAGTAAAATGGTTGAGTTAGACCGTTAACTCTTAGATAGGCTTTGGATTTGATTTCTTATATTTGATTAAGTTATAAATGTAAAACTTCGAAATCACAATGAATATACAAGAAAAAAATCCCAATCGGGCAAGCATGGGCAAGCATCAGCAACAAGGTGCGCCACCCACCATGTCGTATTAAAAAGAAGAGGGGCAATAAGCACGGACGAATCTTGTGGAACGAATATAATATTCCCTCTGCCTTCCCGTATTTACCTGTAGATATATGGCACACAACATTATTGGTAAAAAAAATCTCATTACTCAAATTTGTATTGAATTACCTAAATCGGAATGTTGGAATATGTACAGAAAAGCGTTATTTTGATTGATGCCATGCCAGAAATTATGTGATTTATTTCAGTGGTGAAACTGCTTCAAAATGGATGTTCTGGAAGAAAAGACGCTACGTCGTGGCCTTTTTGGCATTCTTCGGATTCTTCAACATTTACTCTTTGAGGGTCAACATGTCTGTGGCTGTGGTGGCCATGACATCCAACAAAACCCACATATTGCCAAATGGAACGGAAATTATTGTAAGAGCCAACATTTGTATAGGTACCTACTTTACCTACTCGATGCACTGTGCTAAACTCCTTTAAGTCCTTTTAGGGTCCAGAATTTGACTGGGATAATCCGAAAAAGGGTCTGGTGCTGAGCTCCTTCTTCTACGGTTACATCACCACTCAGTTACTTGGAGGATGGACAGCTGCCAAGATAGGAGGCGTCAAGTAAGTAGAAAAGGTTAACCTTTACCTGCCAGCAAGGTCACTTGAATAATAATTATATTAAATCCAAGTTTATTTTCTAAAAGGACGGCATAAACTCTTATTAAAATCATCTAAATATAATTGTAATAACCTTATCGTAAAACTGCAAAGTTAGGTGTTAATTTAATTTAGGTAATTTTTTTATTGAAATCAGAATTATTACAAAAATGACTAAATATTACAGTTACAAATAATGTATTTGAAGAATTGCAATAAAAGTATAACGAATTTTGACATTGCATTCAAGACAACAGAATTTTAACTAACAAAATAGGGGATTGGAGAAGACACCACATTTATAATTATTAGGTATATACATATGTAGGTATATAACAATTGTATTTATAAGTACCAAGTACCGGATTTAATATTTATTTCTACAACCGAGGTGTAGAGTAATTTAGCTATTTGCATAACCATTATGTTTTATGGTACCTATTGTAAAATAATAATGTAATGTTTCAACAAAAATAACTACTGAGGAAAAATTTGTAGCTGTTGAATTAAATCAACATTTGAATTGTCTCAAAATCATAAACTTAAAGCAACATTTCCGTATTTACTTTGTTTGCAGAGTCTTTGGGTTCGGAATAGGCATGACCGCCATTCTCACCTTGGTGACCCCCGTCATAGCGTACGCGGGGATTGGATACCTGGTGGCCGTCAGGATCATTGAAGGAATCTTCGAAGGTGTCACATTCCCTTGCATCCACGCCATCTGGGCTCGATGGGCACCCCCTGACGAGAGGGCGCGTCTAGCCACCATGGCATTCTGTGGAAGCTACATGGGCACTGTTGTCTCCATGCCAGCCAGCGGGTACTTAGCTGATAATGTGGGATGGCCCAGCATATTCTACGTTTTTGGTATGAAACTTTTCCTATGGATTAAACGCATCATTCATAAATCATTCACTGCTACATAACTCCACATTTGATTGACAATTTTATGACCCGCTCACGTATCCAGTATCTTCACACCGTATCGTCACAATAATACTTAGTCATGTCAAATACAACAACAATGTGCATTCAACCGTTAACACGTCATCATTTTCTGCCAACAAACTATTAAAAACAAATTTAATTACAGAAACTATGCTACAAAAAAGACTACATAATTCAGCACGGGGCATAATTGTTTCAGTATTGATCCATTTAAAGTCAAGACTGATATGTTAAATAATATTGTTGGCGAAATGTAATATCAATATCTGAAGTAACTTCTTGTTGTTGTTGTTTTAGCCGTTTTAATGCGTAGACGGTAGAAGTTACCTAAGTTAAATGACAAAAAAAAAACAAAATATTTTGGATCCAATGTGATTTCTTTTGTTTAAAGTTTTTGGACCTTAGACGGAAGTTGACTATTCAGTGCCAATTTTTATTCAGAAAAAACCTAGCCACGTTTGTCTGGGCCTGTGGCTTCCCGAATTGAAAGAATTAAGAAAAACTTTCGAAATCTACTCATCTTATCATCTCTATTTATTTTAGTCATTATTTTTGCTTCTTATTGTCCCAGTTTTCGTTTAAGAATAGGCACGGGACGAAGGCAAGATGATAAACATTTCTATACTAAGGTATAAGAAAGCACTAAAAATATTATTTTAAGGGAATAATCATTGATAAATTATCCAAATCGATTGGAACAAGATGTTCCACTGTCCAGCGATTTACATACCTACTTCTATGGTTGGAAAAATCTCGGAAAAAGGTTTTATTTCTGAAAGCTTGACAGAAATTCATTCAAAAATCTGCGTACCAATGTTTTGAAACTCAATATAAATAAATAAAAATTGTTATGGAATTTTTTACAGATGGCGTTGTTGTCAGTAAATCCTTTCCATTCTAACCTTAAATATTTTCCATCTCAACCTTAATTATTTTCCATCCCTTTTTCGATGCTTTATTAGTTATTCTGTTATCCGGTGTGTAGAAAAATTCAATAAACCAAGTATCATAAAAATCTGTTATGATATGATTTATTTAGGGGTTTGCGCCTAAATGTATATTATGATTGCAGTTTGTGGCTTATTTCCATAGACCTTCAACATAAAAGAAAACCCTACAAGAAAAATATAACACGATCAAATCGCACGATTTCTGTGGCCAATCCATAAAGACATCATGCCCTAAGAAGAGTATGTAAGGCACATTGCACCCTCCTGTAAACACCACATTTCCTTGGTGTCCTATTCTATTCAATACTCACTTTGGAGTGTTCTATGATCCAAAATGGAGCATAGGGAATTTTCTTGGGACTTTATCTTCGCCTGTTGAGTCAGCTCTTGAAAGTTACAAAAATGAGATATGGAAAGGTCAAATATTAATTAGTAGGTACATCATTGATTTTTGTTTTATATTTTCAGGCGGCATTGCAGTCTGTTGGGTCATAATTTGGTTTACATTTGTCAGGGAGTCACCAGAATTAGACCCGTACATTTCTGCAGAAGAACTGAAATTCATTAAGGTTCGACCAATTTTTTTTTTAAAACAACACGGCGAAGGAATGATAGCGTTTATTTAGATAAAGTAAAAGTGCAAAAAATCGGGTGTTTAGATACAAAGGACCCTTAAGTCTGAAATATTTGCTAGTTCTAAACTAAAACTTTTTCCTGAATAATCCTTCTATCTGCTAAAGAATCTGAGAGACGTATGTAATCATAATTGAGTGAAGAATGTAATGTTATGCTTATCTTGTAGTCTTTCTTTAATCTTGTAGAAAATGTGATCTGTTGGTTGGTGCTTGTTCTAATGTTTAAGAAATATAACATAACATTCTCCCTTTTAAGCCCCCCCCCCCCCCGCACACCGCAAGCCAGCCCGGAGGAGACCAATCCGTAGTAAACCTAGCCCGATTGCCAAAAAGCCAGCCTAGGGGCCTAGGCCTCCCGCATTGTAGGTTGGTTTGGGGGGGATCCGCGGCGGGCTTGATTTGTGTGTGGCTGGCTTAAGAAATAGGTGTGTGAAAATTTATAAGTAGGTAAATCTATGATTACATAAAAATTAAGTGATGAAATATTTAAGTCATAATAATCTTTAAGTCGTTAATCAATCATAGAAGTTTTTGATAGATATTTATCGTTAAATAATTCTATCAGCTTAAGATTAAGTCAAATGTTTGATTGCCGGATTAGCGAACTAATAATAGTTAGGTATATCTATTCATTAATTATTTATGGTCGCGGACGGACACCGACTAAAATAGTTAGGTGTGTGGTATGTATTGCGAAATTACCAAAAAAGAGAATTTATACGTTATCAGGCGACATTATCTATGTCAAATTTTAAATTATTATTGTACCAAATAGTTATAATACTTAGTTCCGAATCTCTTTAAGATTGTTAATATACTTGGATTCTCATTTTAAGCCCGTCATTCACGACAGATGTAAAACTGGATTTTTTTTTTCAATCACACTATAACGAAATTTCACAACGTTATTAAAATACGCATTTTACCATTATAAAATTTGAAAGAGCAACACACAACATCCTGGTGGAAGAATGATAACGAATTTGGATCAAGTTTTTAACACTAGCAATCAAGTGACGTAACGACTTGGACCACGTCCTCTCGAGTTTCCCCATTGATGATCCTTTTGGAGTGATGGACGAATACTTTGACGCGATTGAATTTGGTCTGATGGATATCCGACTCACCCTATCACTCCACATCATCTATTTGGTTTTCCCCACTCATTATAATTTTTTGGAGTGACATCGCTCCATTTTGAATGGTTGGAATGATCGGATGGAGTGATAATGAATGGAGAGCCTTAGGTACATGATATAATAATGTTGTTTAGGTACCTACGTATAACGGAGGTTGATAATATGCAAGTAAATACACAAAAATCTACATTGTAACAACACTTCCTCTGAAGAATAATGGGAACTAATTTGGTACCTACCTACCGCTTTTTTTTTCTTCCATCCATTAGGAAAGAAGTCTTTTTTATTCTTGGTTCCATTTCCTAAATATTTGACCGCTACAAAACATACCATTTTTCAATTAAATAAATCTGGGCTCACTTTTGCATGTATAAGACCAGCGGCCGTATTCTCGTAGCGGTCGTATTGCAATCTTATTGAAAAGATGTCTTAAAGGGCAGCTCGGATAAGGATTGGACCAATCAGAGAGAAAGGGGGAGTGTCATGATCGTTCCACGATTGGCTACATCGTATTGTAGACACTTCTTTCTCTCTGATTGGTCCAATCCTTATCCGAGCCGCCCTTTAAGATATCTTTTCAATAAGATTGCAATAAGACCGCTACGAGAATAACCCTGCTGTTTCTGAACACAAATACTCTTTCGGCATCATCTTTCACTAAAATCAAAGCATGCGTTGTGAAAGTGGTGTTTATCCTTCTTTTTTTCAATCATCCTCTTAGCCTTTTCTTGCTACTAGGTATTTAATAGTCAATAAAACACGATGTTATAACCAGTGGCGTAACGTGGGTTTTCACCGCCCGGGGCGGGATTAACATTTGGCGCCCCCCCCCCACCTACCTAATAAAGTTTGGCGCCCCCCCCCCTATATAAATGGGATGTTTTTTTTCCTTTTTGTGCCGCTAGAGGCGCCCTTGCTAATCCGGTCTATTGTCAAATTCAGTGTTGCCAACGGGGGCGCTTTACTTCTTCTTCTTCTTCTTATGGTCGCTCATAATCTAACCTCCAAAATATCATTCTAGTTTATTTCAAATTAAACAACTAATATATTATTATACATGATAACTTACAATAGGTTTAGAGTAATCATTGTACATTTTTTACATACTATTACAAATAAAATTGTTCATCTTTTTTTATATACCTACCTAAATACAAATTAAAAAATACAGAACAGCACCCCTGAGATTTATTCTCAAATTTATGCGCAACAAATTCAACAATTTCTTAGCAACACAATGGAAAACAAACTTCCCAACGTTGGCATCACTGAAAAAAACATCTCTACGTTGGCAGCACTGAATTTGACAATAGACCTGATTAGAAGTTCTGCCACCTAGTGTGTGTTGTCGGAAGCTCCCCAGAAAACTTCCCATTGGGAAAAAAACACGAAAATGAAAAAAAAATCAAAATAAAAAAGTTTGCATATTTATTATAACTACTGGTCCAGTTCATTGGTCAAAATTCGACCATAATTACTCAATTTAAACTATAATATATTGAGCGAGCAGAATTTCGCAATTTTCTTTAAAAAACAATGACATGGACACGTCAAATTTGAAATGTTGTGTATAAAGATTTTTTTTACAAAAAATCTGTGTCAAATACATCGATGTGTGTGTGAGTAGAAGTACAAACATTACAGTAGTGTGCGTAGAGTTTTTTTATCGATTTAATCTATTTTTATGTATGATTTAAAAAAAATATTAGCATTTGCCACCCCTTCTCTATATAAACTGTAAGTGTGGGAAATTTCATACTCCTCCGTTTGCTCAATTTTCGTAAAAAGGGGTACAAAGTTTTCCCTTATGTATATAGATTTATGTACATACTTACAGCACTACAATATAGTACAAAATCAATTTTTGACAGTGGGAGAGAGCTAACTTCTGACACAGATTTTTCTACTTGCGGAATCACCGCAAAAAAAAAATTTAAGACCTTAACCCGAAATTACATAATTAACTGTGGTTGGATGTTTATAAATTTCTGCATATTGATGCGTTGGGCCTTATAGATAGGATGCATTAATACAGTGTTCCGCAAACGGTGTGCCGCGGTCATCAGTTGGTGTGCCGCAAAAAAATGAGACCCAAATAATTTTAGAGGTTCGTCATTCGTGTTCAAAATGAAATAATGAGTGGTAAAACTTGTTTATCTGGACACATTCGCTCATTTAAATGACCTCAACAGAAAAATGCAAGGTGGCAATATAATATTTTGACCTCTGCATGACAAAATGGAAAGGTTTGCGCTAAGACATTGATAGTGAATCACTTTGAGGTATTAGTAGAAAAAATGAACTGTTACTTTCCTAAGTGTGACCTGCAGCCTATGGACTGAGCACGAAATAAATTCTCTCACCTATACTATTTAAGTTTTGTGTTTTTTATCAAGTTTTTTTATTTTTCGGCTCATTTTGCCGCCCTATGAAAAGTGCCGCCCGGGGCGGACCGCCCCCCTCGCCCCCCCCTTAGTTACGCCACTGGTTATAACTGAACACTGATTTTATTTAATTACATTCGGTGCACATATTATTTTAGTTCATCACGCCATGACAGATACAAAGGGAAGTGCCTCTACAAACCAAAGTCACTTCCTCTTCTGTGGGCCATGGACAAACATCTTATAACAATAATTATATTATCAACACTAGGTAACCCAGATAGTTAGTCCAGGAGTAATTCCTGGGATCAACTATAGATTTAGATAACATATATATTTACACTGTTTGGCGCAAAGGTATTTACCGTCATGCTAAACAGTGGAATTTTTTTAACAATAAATAAATAAATAACTGGTCAGTACATGGTGCAAAAATGTTAAAATCTTTCCCTTATTTTTATACTAATTTCCAGGACTCCCTGGGACCTGTCGCCGAAAACAAAAGCATCAGCCACCCTTGGCTCAGCATGATGACTTCCGCCCCCGTCTGGGCCATCATCGTGTCCCACTCCTGCGAGAACTGGGGCTTCTACACCATGCTCACCATGCTGCCTACTTATATGATTGGTAACATTTTCTGTACTTACCTGCATAATTACTTTTCGATCAATCAGTCAGTGTTATGCAGGGTTGCCACCGGACAAGCATAACGAAAACCGGACTGTCCGGTCGAAAACCCTTGAACCATACCAAATTTTAGAAATTACCTTTTTTTTTTTTTTTAGGAAAAGTTATGTTTCAAGATACCAAACCTCCACCCCCAGTCCTGTCCGGTTTTTTTTTTCAACACATCTGGCAACCCTAGTGTTATGGGATTTTCTATTATAGATATTTTTTCCGGATTTTTCTCTCTTTTCTTACTTCTGCCTCTTGGTTTCATTGTTAAATAAAGGCCTCTCCTTTACACACAGTTATATATCCTGTTCAAGCCGCATTTATCCAGAAAACTGTCATACGTCATTAAACCACCTTATTTGATGACTGACGACGCCTTTCCGTCCATTTTTCGGACGCAATCCAAGAACTTTTTTTTCGTCCTCCTGGTCTCACCACCTCAATCTACATTGTCAGTCCGATGAGCAACTTCATAATAATATATAACAACTATTTCGAATGACTGTTGGTTGAGAAGAACTTTTTTCGTACTCCATTTTGATATTCCCCGCTTACTGGAAATAAGGCTGAAACATTTGGGCACAGAGTGGGAGAAAGTCATTGAGCGCAATAATTAAACAAATAAATTAAGATTGTATCCCACTTTTTATGTCCCAAAATGTGCGCATACTGATTGATTTACCTACTCGGATTTCTATTATCCATACCTATGAGTTTTTCTAATTTCAGAACGTTTCGGCATTCAGATATCATCTTCAGGCTTACTATCCGGACTTCCATACCTCGCCATAGCCATCGTCATGCCCCTCGCTGGCCAGCTTGCAGATTGGGTGAAAACAAAGAAACGAGTTCCCACTACTTACGTCCGAAAGATCTTCAACTGCGGCTCATTTTTATTCCAAGTAAAGTACCTTCAATAAGCGTATTATTTGTATCGCGTATTTTAATGATACCTTCCGACATTTTGACTGACTCATTCATCAGCTATTAGAAAAATGAAGGAATGTTTTAAACAAACGAATGAAGGGGGAAAAAGAACAAACGTCAGTTTTTTTCATTCTTAATTTTGATTTTTCGAAGGGAGTTATTCAAAAAAGTAAAATACACTTGGCGCAAAAACCACAGAGAAAACCTTCCTAACTCATAAACTTTCCGAGAAGGCACAAATGTTGTCCATTTTTCAAATATTTAGATAAAAATTTGTAAATTTAAATGAAACACCTCGATTATCTATGAATGAATCTGCAAAAAATAAGCTGTGAAAAAATAGTTTATTTAAATGATGTCCCACATTACCTTGCAGACTATCTTCATGTTAGCCTCAACATTCGCCCCAACGGCAGCTGGGTGTATAGCACTGCTTGTCATCTCCATTGGCTCCGGAGGGTTCGCCTGGTGTGGCTTCAGGTGAGAAAATTACTAATTCATATTTTATTTTATGTACAGGTACATGGCTACGAAAATTACAAAACTAAAACTGAAGTGGTTGATAGCCCAGTGATATCAGTCCACGGTTTTCGTGGACTGAAGGTCATGGGTTCGAATCCAGGTGCCGATCATTTCCTCTTTCACGATGCAACCCGTTGCGTGTACCTATGTGTGTTCATTTTGACTGAGATCAGTAGCATTTAATAAAAAAATTACATGGTCCAGATACTTCTATTGCATTTAAAAAAAATCTGAGAATATGATTCTGCGAACCTTTTTAAAGACCACGAAACTGCGTGTGTAATTTTATATAATTAATTACTAATTATTAAGTCAATATATGAATACGTGAGGCAATAACTTTTTACCTCTTTGTACGAAAATTTCGCAGTCGGAGGAATATGAAATTTCGCACACAGTTTACACGGAGAAGAAGTGGCGAATACTAATATTTTTTTTTAATTAAATAATATGCATAAAAAAAGACATTCATTCAATAAAAAAAAACATTAGGTACAAAAACTATATCCGTGGAATTGTTTTTGAAATAAAATTGTGAAATAGCTCTCGCTCAATATATCTAATAAAAAAATCAATATAAAAAGAAAAAAGTTCATACTTATAATTTAAAATAGTTATGATTGTATTGCGACCACTAGTATTTATTTTTTTTGAACACTGTACATATCAGCTCGATGTAGATCAAGTTGCATAATAAAAGATTTGGGGAAAAGAATTCAAAATTAATTAAAGTATGCTTAGTGCAAATAACACCTATTGATTTTTCAACATTGAATTATGTACTTACAACGTACTAGAAGAGACTTCTGATTAAAATGTGGCTATGACTTATGAATACTAAGTAGTCACTTCTTTTCCTGCTTCATACCTCATAAACCAAAATACGAAATAAAATGTTGAGTTTTTTATTTCTAATTCCCGTTCTACATAGTACGTAATAGGTACATTTAGTTCAATGTTTTTCACCCCCTTTTTTCAGTGTAAATCATTTGGACATAGCGCCACAGCATGCCAGTGTCTTGATGGGCATCTCCAACACCATAGCAACCATTCCCGGCATAGTCAGCCCACTAGTGGCAGGGTACATCACCAAAGGATCGGTAAGACACTCATCTTTTTATGAGACGATTGAGTAATTTTTTTATCCAACATTACTACAATTCTCTCTGCAAGTAACTGCGACGAGAAAACCGACCAAGTCTGCGGTTAGATTAACTGAATTGTGGAGATTATACAATGTGTTAACATGATACTTGTTTAAACGAATTGTAGAAATACTAATAATAGACAAAATTAATCGACAAAAATTTAGCGATTATTACAATTCCATATGTAAGCAACTGCGACGAGTAAAATCGAACAAAGTCTGTAGTTAGCTTACTATGGAGATTATACAATTTGTTATCTTGACACTTGTCCAATTTCGCTTATATGAAAGGTAAACATTTGTTGACCAAATGCTATTTTTGTTGGAATTTTATTTATTCTTCTTTTAAAGGATCTCATTTATTATTTTATTAATTGCAAAAAAAACAGTGTTCAATGTTTTTATATTTTTCAAGAAAGCAGTTAATTTTCTTCAAAAATCTCATTCAAAAGCTAAAAAGTAACATATGTTAATAAATAATTAATAAAGCTGCTAACCTAGGGTAGCCCAGAACTCATAGTATATTATAACAGCCAGAAGACAATTATTATTATCTGCTTTAGAACTACATATTCAATATTAATCGGTACTTTAAGGGAGACCCACTAAAGTTACGGACCTCAAATTTTACATGCTGTGTAAGAGCATAAGACCAACTCGTATACCAAATTTTATGAAAATCGAAGAATAAATTTTTTCTTTCATTTTTATCCCTTTTTCTAGAACAAGTGAAATATTCTTTGGATACTTTAAGAGGGTTCCCCTGAAGGTACAGATCTCAACATTTTACTGACTCATCTACATCAAGGGGCTAACCGTTCTACCAAATTTCAATCTAATCGGATAAGAATTACTATGAGTTATGGGTGCGCACACATTTTTGGAGTACGCGTACGGGTACGCGGAAATTTTCTTCCTATTCTAAAAAAAAAATTTTTTCATTTTTGGAATCTACAACCTCGAAAACGTCGAGAAAATTAATTTCAGCGAAATCTATTTATTTTTTGAAATCCGATCACAAGACTCATATATATTCCATATTATACTATGAGTAAATAACTATAGCAAACGTCAACATAGTAAAAATAATATATGAATGAAAATTTGCTACCATATAAGAGTTTTTCCGATTTTTTTTTGTTTATTATTCACACACATTTCGTGTCGAGATAACAAATTTTATTTTATATTTATTTTTTAAAACTTTCAATTTCCTCACTAATTTGATTGCAGGACATCAACCAATGGAGGACCGTTTTCTATATTTCAAGTGGAATTTATTTGTGCGGAGCTGTTATATACGGAATTTGGTGTTCGGGAGATCTGCAGCCATGGGCCATGTCTCCAGAAGATAGGGAGACAGCAGAGAAAAAACACAAGCCCTTAAAGGTCAAGAAGAGCAAAGAAGAGAAACACATGGGCCGTTATTAACGCCAAGAGAACCCCTAAGATTCGATCAAACGCTATCACGGTTGCATATTATTAGGAGTAATGTATACAAGATTCTACTTAAAAGCCGTGTAGTCAGTATAGGTATATATTACTTCAAATGCATAAGATTGGCTTTCTTCCGTGAATTGTAGTTAAAGTAAGAGTTTAATATTATATTTGGAAAATTTAAATCTAGATAATAAATAATAAAATATTTAAATCTAAAGTTTGCTGAGAACGAATTAGGCATATCACTCATTTGGGTAAATGAGACATTCCAATATTTATAAAACTTTTTATAATTAATATTGAATGATTTGAGTTATGGATCGAGTAAAATTTTCCAGAAAAGAAATACTCAAAAAGCTTCCTAAACTAGCTTTACTATGTAATTAAAGCTTATTCTACAATAAAACATAAAATAAATATATCAGTAAAAACGGATGTATAGTTTCAAATATTTGACTAGCTATAAACTTGAACTTTTTCGTCAATAAGACTGCAAGGCTTAAAAATTGAGCGTTTAACTTGGTTCAAAATAAAAATTATCGTGTAATGGATTTAAATGACATGAGTAGGTACCTACCTACTCAACATAAAATCTCAAAGTTTCATTAATATTTTTTTTCCAACAAATATTACATTTATTAAGCTAGATTTCAATTGAACGACTCAAGATAGTGACTTTGAAGGCTTGCTAAATGTAATCACTTTTAAATAAATAACTTTTGAAGTTGTTCCTATTGCAAATTTCCGAGTAAAAATATGAAAAAATGTTCCTTTTTTGAGTAAACAGGCTGATCAATATGTTTTTGGTTAGTTGATATAAAATGAATTACCAATTAAAAACAAGAATTATTACAAACAAGACAGTATAGGTACTTATAAAGTTATTATTATAAGATATTAAAAAGAATCAAGGGCGTCGCCAGGGGGGCAGGGGGGGTTAAAAAATGTAGCCAACTGCAAAGCAACCAAAGTTCTAAGACCGTGCTTTGCCGATAAATCCTAAAAACTCCCTACTCTTGACTCTTAGGTTTACCTAAAATTCATATTTTTCTCATCCTACATGATACAGGGTATACGGAGAATAGTCTAATAATGGGTTAAATTGCCCCCCCCCCCCTGGGCCTTGGGCAGGCGACGCCATTGAAAGAATATATGAGATCACTTTACGGTTATACCACGTTGGCCGTTATAATGGCAAATGGTATGATGACATTTTGATATGAATATGTACATGTTTTTTGCTAATTATACTTTTGATCTTTTGTTCCTTTGTGAAAAAAAAAATACAAATAAAGTAACTGTTTAAAAAATATTTTAAGTAAATAGATATTTTATTGTACCTAATCCATAAAAAACATACGAAACATAAAATATTGGAAAAAAACAAGGTTTTTTTTTAAATCCGTAAAATCACCCCATAAGTGTTGGTCCGAAATCACGTGAGCTCCAAAGGGGTAGGAAATATCACATGGGGGAGAAGACGTATACCTACCAAATGTATTGACTTGTTTGGAGAGTGCTGTTGTTCCACTCATCAGAGTCTCGAAGACGAGAAAGACCCTTTCATAATGTTCTCGAGGCAGAGCTGAGGTAACTGGATATGGAGTGGGAGGATATTGTCATTAAGCTGCGCGAGATTGAGTGCAGTAGAGAGCTCTTGTAGCCTCCCTATGCTCCTGAATGGGCTCAAAAAGAGAGTATGACGTAACCTAATGTAGGTATCTTAATTAGTTGATATGTTCCTACGATTAAGTGTTTCACATTGTTAAACTTTTATTTACCTACAATAAATCGGTTGTGCCAAAAATAAGTAGGTACCTACACATGATTTTTTTTAAGGGGTGGGCTAAGTCTGAAACCCTAACAAGTATGGGGAGGGGGATCTAGAACTAAATATAAAACATCATGTGATTAATGGCCCATCCCTGAATCAACGAAGATGATTGAATCATTTTGTTGTTCCTGAGTATGAAGCGATTGGTAACATAACAGTTCGATCGCAGACTTAAATACACCTGAAGGCTGTGTGTTCGAGTCTCAATGGCAATAATAAGCTTAAAATTTATAAGTTGTTGAACATGCATTTTTCTTGGTGGAAGTAATTTAAATAAAAAACTTTTTAACTATTCCACAAAAATATTGTACCTGACATGTTTCGAAGGGGTTTGAAAAAAAAGTTTCAAATAACCTGTGACCATGAAGTGCGTGCCCCTTCGAAACATGTCAGGTACAATAAATTTGTGGAATAGTTAAAAAGTTTTTTTATTTAAATTTGAATAATAAGCTTCTTTGTTTTCCAAATGATCAAAAGAATTCTGTTCAAGACTGTTCTTTACTATGAAATAACTAAATAAAATTATTGTTGTTTTGCGTTTAAATCTTATAATATAAATGAAAGTCAGGTTAGTGCGAACACTTATAACTCGAGATTGGTAGAATAGATTCTTCCGATGTTTGATTTATTGGATTCTTCTTCACTCCGGATAACACAAGAACTATTTAAAAGTTGAAAAATGCTAAGAAATAATGTAAAATATGATATTAAAGATAGTATGGAACGGATCTCCTGCGACGTCAATGCCATCTATGAAAATCTATAACAAAAAACTTATTGTTTACCTGACAACCATTGACATTAAAAATATTGGTACGCAAATTTTTGATGGAATTTTTTCCAGCTTTGAGAAATAATAATTTTAACATTAAAAAATATTTTTAACGTGTTTTTCTATAAATTACAAATTTGAAATCAATATTCATAGACAACAGGACAACGTCTGTCGGGAAAGCTATATATAGTTAGATATAGATTTGACGCATATAAAGAAAGGTAACAAAAATATCCTAACTAAAACTAAAAATATCAAGAAATATATTGTCAACAGGTTTCATGCCGCATGGAACTGTATTAATTTTAGTTTTCTAAAATTTATTTATAAACAGAGAAGAAACGAAAATAAAAAGAACATTAAAATAATTCATATGGAAGAATATAAACATTTTGCGTAAACACATACTTAACCTAAATATTCGTACAAAAATAGTTAAAAGCAAGTTCAATACGAGTGTACGTTATAACAAAATAACTGTGTGAGGTGAAAAGGGTCGTAAAATTTGCAATTTATAGATTTTGTATTTTATAATAAAACCAGCTGTCCGCCCCAACTTCGCACGCACTTCCCATAATATATATCTACAAAAAAAGTTTTCATAAAGGTCGCTAACTAAAGCCCTAGTATAAGTTTTCGATGATCGAATATCGAAACGATCATCGAAAGATGTCCTAAAATTATCCATACAAAATGATCGAACGATTCGATCGTTTGATTTTAGAATACTTATTGCACGATTATAAGCGCTTATTAGCGTGCAATAAGTATTCGATAAAACTCGTACTAGCCCCACTGTTTCAAAATAGTATTCTATAGCCCCGTACGGCTCGTACTAGCCGAGCGGGATGAGCGGCGACTACGCAATTTTTTTCTAATTCTTTTCTGAATAATATCTTTCGAATGGAATAATTAAAAAAAAAAATTAAGTCATGGATACAGTCTTAATAATTTATTTTGATAAGGAATAATAACAATATGCTATCGCGATACTTTTTGTAAATAATGATGTGTTGTGAAAATTCGTAAGTACAATATTTTATTCTATCATCAATAGTTTTAGCAGCGCACGCGTTTTAAAGAATATTTAAGTAAATTTTTTACACCTTGGGTTACATTATCGGAGTTTTAGTATGAATCCCTAATTTTTTTAATACATAATATAGCCTTTTATTTATTTATTTAGCTTTTGCCAGTCACATTTACAGTCTAACAGGAAAGTATTAATACAAATAAGGTAGAGGTAGCTAAGGGTCGATTTTCCTACTTATTATATTACTCGGGAAGAGTATAAGGAAAGAATTTTTCAAATTGGTTCAGTAGTTTCGGAGCCTGATCAATGCAAACAAACAATCAAATCTTTCCGCTTTATAATATTATAGTATAGATAGATCGATTGGCTGGAACGAAAGCGAGTAAAGAATAAATGTTTTTATTTTAAATTTTATATTTAAGAAATTTTCTCTCAATACGAGTAGGTATGTTTTTAATTTGATCAATTTTTAGTTTTGATTTTAAAATATCGTAGTGGTAGGTATAAGCCCTTTATTTAGGCTTTGGTCAGGTGCCACGACATATATTGCGGAGTTAGAATAACTGAAATAATGAGGATATTTTTTTTTTTTTAATAAATCTGGGCTTTTCTACATCTTTCTCAAAAATCAAAGCTTTTGTTATGACAGTGGAAATGGTCTGTACCGCGGTTGCAACCTTCAGTACGCTGCGCTGTACTTACGAAGCAGTGGGCTAACAACCACTTCATTCTTCAATCAGTATAGTCTACATATATTATCCAATCCAAACTCCCTTAAGGCCCCACTTAACGGCATAGGGAGTCAACAAGAGCTCTTCATTACACTCGATCTTGCGCAATGCTTATGACCTCCTCCCACAACATGTTCAAATTCCTCAGCTCTGCATCGAAGGAGCGGAACACAGTATGCGAGGGTCTTTCTCATAATATTATAGTCTCTAATAATTACCTGATGATTTTTTATGAATGTTCTACGATTCTTATGCGAATAATTTAGTCTCGTGTTATTTTCTCTGATGTTATTCCGTCCAGTCACTCTTACTGATCTGAATATGTAACAACTAATGACTCTAACAATTCATTACTGATGTTCGATTTTTAAATGGAACAAACCGCTACGGGCTTACGACCGTCTTCTACTGTGGTTTCGAAGGCTGGCTTAGTGTGATCACTTTACGTTAACAACTTTCGCCATTAGGTGGTACCTAATGTTTAAGTGTCCGAAACTCGTGAGAATTGTGAGAATTCTCGTCATGTTCATCATGTCAAAAAATCTAATTTTTACAACAAGTTAATATTTAATAATTAATGAGATAGGTATAGAGATAAAAGTTAGAAATTTTTGAGTATAGGAGAGCAACCAAATTTAAAGACTGCGACTGTTGTAATGTTGAACTAATTTCCAAGTTTTCCACAGTGGCGCCGGAGCCGCCTGTGGCGATAAAATTCCGATGAAAATGACTGTTTACAAAACAATTAATTACGTACAAAATGCGCCGCGCCTGTGACTCAATTACATGCTGAGTATTGCTGAGCGTATGAAGGAATGCTCTTTATTATGAATGAATCTCCGGTGCATGATCCATACGGCTATTTTCGGAGTGCCTCTTATTTATTACCAGCTTTCCCGACAGACGTTCTCCTGTAGTCCTTACTTACTATTGATTTCGAATTTGTAATTAAAGTATACAAAAAAATACGTTTAATGTTGAAAAATTATTTCTGAAAGCTTGTTAGAAATTCTATAAAAAATCTGCGTCCCAATGTTTTGAAACTCAATGGTTGTCAATTAAATAAAAATTGTGTTGTTATGAAATTTTTTATATATGGCGTTGTTGTCAGTAAAGCCGTTCTATATTTACTTCAATGGGTATTATATTTTTTATTATTTGCTATCCATTTTTCGAATTTTCAATAATTATTCTGTTATCCGGAGCGGACAAGAATCCAATAAACCAAGCATCATTAATCTGTTTAGCCGATCTCGAGATATTAAGTGTTCGCACCAGTGGCGTACCGAGGGGGGGGGCGGAGGGGCGGACCACCCCGGGCGCATCTAGTGAGAGGGCGGCAAAATCTGCTTGTGCTATATTATAGACGATCAGATTGATAAAATCAGAATATTTTTTTACCTAAAATAAGATGTATGTGGTTGGATGTTAGAGATTGCTACGGCTATAATCCCGCCATTGCCACTTGTCTATACCTACAATATTTTTTGTACACTATTTTTAATATGCATAAAGTATAAAATAAATAAATAAATAAATTTAATTTCGGATTATGGTCTTAAAAAAAACATCTGCGGTGAATCCGCAGGTAGACAAATCTGTGTAATCTTGCTCTGTCCCACTCCGTCCTAAAATTGAATTTTTGTACTATATTGTTGTGCTGTAAGTATGTGAATTATAATAAATATGCAGACTTTTTTATTTTGATTTTTTTTTCAATTTATATAGGGGGGGTCCAAATTATCTAAGGGGGGAGGGCGTCAAATTTTATAGGGGGGAGGGCGCCAAATTTTATAGGGAGGGGGGGCGCCATCCCGCAATCCCGCCCCGGGCGCCGTAAACCCACGGTACGCCACTGGTTCGCACTAACCCGACTTTATTTTATATTATAGATTAGGAATGTTTAAGATTTGCAAACTGTTGAAGAATCAGAATAAATAATTTATTGATATAAATATCCTCAACAAAGACATCAGAAATACATAGGTTAATCAAGCTTCTTTTAACTCAACGTTTCCCTTTCTCTTTGGAAAGCTTCGTCATGAGTATGTTGATGTGTGATATGATGTGATGCGTTTTGGATGTTCGGTGTGTACTGCATTATTCGCGTGATCTTAGTCCAAGTTCTTGTTGAGAGGTGCATGGTAGCGATGGAGATGCATAGGGATTCCCGCCTACCGGCTGTGTGTTATCTCGCAATACTATCGGCCTCCAAATCCTATATTATGCGTGGTCCATTCTTATTTTTTTAATGAAGTTATTTGTATGCTTATAAATCCCTGTAGGGTTATTCTCGTAGTGGTCTTAATGCGCTCCTATCTTGATTGACAATATTAAAATGGCGGATTGGTATTCACAAAACAAGATATCTAGCAGATATCTTAAAAATTCGTTATATTTGAAATATTAGTATGAAATTCTATGTAATCGGCATTCCCGTAACTATCTGACAAACGTCAAATTCAAGGGCGACCTGATTGCGATCATGTCTTAATCTTATCGTTAAGTGATTTTTAAATGCGATTGATTACGGGAATAAGGCTCCTGTTTGGTGTGGAAAAATAGTGATTGTTATAGGAAATTATTTACATAAGGCACGACCTCATACCCAAAAACCCTCAAAACAAAACATTCAAGATTCCGGTCGTGAAAGCCTCAAACATTTTAATCAAACTTCTGTTTTGCCCTAGATTTGGATACTACTTGTCAAACCATTCAGAGGTCAAAATCAGAAAAGAAAACTCTAAGGTGTCTGTTATGCAAAACATTATATAAGTAGTACTAAGGGTTAACTATTTGAAAAGCATACATGCCAAATATGGACAAAAAATATGAATCACGTCTAAGTGAAACACACCTATAAGTCATAAAGTCATAATAAGTGCTGGACCTTGTTGATAAAGTCACCTTATGTCTATTCGCATGTAAAGTCAGTCTCAATGTTATCTCAGCAATAAAGTAAACAATATGGAAGAGAAATATTTCTTGGACCATTGGAATTCACATATTCATAATTGGATCACGGTCATTTCACATTCCTGAGAAATGAATAAGGGTCAACATATTTTATTGTGCCACTACCAATAATGTATCTGATGTGGTATTGATTATTTTTAAACTGCTCGTCGTATGAAAGTGCTCAATAGGAAAAATCTGTCTTGGTACAAATATCTTCAAGCGAGATCATAGATATATCCCCTGACTCATAGCAGGGCAGAGTCCTAAATGATGAGATACGCAGAACCTACAATGCTGACGACGTCGTCAGGTGGAGAAGACTAAAAGGGGGTTTTGGAGAGAACAAGGATGGATGGTAACAGAACTCCAAGGTTGTGATGCAGGGGATCCCTGAGGGATGTCGGCTCCCTGGACGTCACACAAAGAGACAGCTGAACTTCCCTTGAGTATTAAATAACTAAGTCTTTATTATTTCAAAATGAAGTGTGGAGACAGTAAATAAGACAGTCGAAAGGGCGGACTTATCCCGAAGGATCTCTGCCAGCCAAACCAGTTAAATCAAAGAGAACATATTAAGATTGACAGAACAATAGATATCAAGTACTAAAAAATAAACAATTATAATAGAAAATAAAAATATGTCTAAGAATAAATAAATAAATAAAAATATATACATATAATATAAACATATAAATACAATATGAGGATAGGGATAGGATGGACTAGATGTTGGGGAGGAATAGGGAGGAAGGTGGGGATGCTTCTCATCTTACAATGAAGACTAACGGTCGGCAATGATCCTGCGGAATGTGTTGATGGACATTCCGCAGGATCATTGCCGACCGTTAGTCTTCATTGTCTTATTGAGTATTATTGATTGAACAGATCATAGCTCTAAAAAAAGGAAGATGAAGATATTTCCTTTTTTTTCAATCTTTTCATCCCAAATTGTGTGGTTATTCATTGCCGATTTGATCAAACGAAGTATTGTTTAAGGTGCTAAATCAAATTGGAAATTTCCCATAAAAAGAATATAAGTATATTAATCATCTATTAGTGGAAGTCTGCTGCCCGCACTGGTTTACTTGTTGGGTGGTGGAAAATGTCTTGATTTGCTTTGTTTATGTTAAAAACACACCCAAATGCAACCAAGATTCGACACCAACTTCGCAATATCTGGATTTGTAATATTATAATCATATTATTGTTAATGTTTTATTATTTTATATATATATTTTTTTATTATTTATTATTATATATCATTTTTAAGATTATTATATTTTGTAACTTACACGACGCTTAATTTTACGGGTAGGTGCGTAGAAAGTTTTGGATATTGGCAAGCTATTGCATAATTTTCTTAATATCCTGCCCCATTTATGAGCCTTTGCTACACAGTACACGATTATTCAAATAAAGTCAAGAAGTAGGGAAACAGATTTTTACCCCTATAGTTTGCACACAATCATTAGCCGTTTTCATTTTTTTATATAATACTTACACTATATTTTTGGTACCTTCTCGTCCTTCTCAAAACGTGGAGGTCGCATTCATTCAGGACCAGTCTCGTACCTTCAGGCTTTTTTGCCTGATTTCGGCAAGAAGGTTCGTTGGACGCCGAGGGTCCTGTCTTAGTAGCAAATTCCAAAGGCCTCTAGCATGCTTATCAAATGCTCAACAAATCACTCTCGAGAGAGTGGATTTGCCAGATTAGAGGAATGAAGAAAAATAAGAAATCCTGTTAAAAAAAATCTTTATTTTTGGCATCAGCAGACTCTTTGTGTGAGTGAGTGATGAGTATGATCAACCAAAATGTATTTTCAAAACTTAAAATAAACGACGGATAGCGATTATTCATCTTAAAAATCTCTCAGAGAACGTTACCATAATGTTACCTGTGTCCCCTCCGTTGTGTCGCAGGTGCGTCACTCGCAAAGGTATTCAGGGCTGCGTGCCAACGAACACGTAAATAAACAAAGAAGTTTATTTTTGGACATGAAAATTAAATGCGAAATTATCCAAAAAAAAAAACACTTGGACATTTATTTACGTCGACTAGTCAAACGGTACCACGTGGTGTGTGTAAAGTGACATGGAGAAATTGGCAAACAAAAATATTTTTACAGAATAAACAAGTTTTATCGATTCCACTACAAAGTAGAGTCATGTGACTGTTGGATGTTATGCAACTTTTCAGCCCACACTGATGGACTATTTTCAAATGATTTTGTAAAAATAAATGTTGTCATGACCTTATAAGGAAATCGCAAGAATTTCAGCAATGTAAATATTTAAAAAAAAACACACACACATAAAAGTTATTGGTATCTTAGAGTTTTAGTAGCCAACTTCCGAGGTTCGACCCCAGATGTCAACTGTCTTTGTCTTTTAAAAACACAATTTTTGATTTCTGAGAAATTTGTCAAAAGTGAAAGTATTATTCTTAGAAAATGCAAATACCTTTGTCAAAAAAACAGCAGAATCAATAAGAACTTAGTAATTTGGTACCTATCATTTTCTTTGAGGAAAATCAGCAGGTAAAGTGGGTTATAATAAGCGACTGTTTGACCTATAGAAATATGAAATATGTTAAGTGGAACGGTCATAATGGAATGGAACTAATCGCGATGTGTCTGGCCGTACGGCGCATTCCATCTCCCAAATAGAACGGCATCGTCACACCCTGTGGACTCGAGTGTGGAGAGTTGCCCGCACTCTACACCTAGTCGCTTTATGATGCTGTTTAATTCGTTCTACGAGGAGATTTAGGCAACAGAACCGTAACTGACGGTTATTCTTCTTTTTAATCCGGCTCGAAGGACCATCTGATTTGGAGATACTGGCGGGTACCATTATTGTTGTAATACCTACTGTTGTTTATTGTCAAGTACATAAAAACATATCGACGTTGCTTAAGTGTGCATTCAAACCAAACGAACATAGAACCAGAGCTGGAAAATAGAGTACATTTTCTTGATCGTTGATGTGGTCACTGGTCACCAAGGAAATAACAACGAGAAATAACTGTCATCGGCCACTAATTAGTTATTGCTTGTTATTGTTTCCATGGTTTTTTGAAATCATTTGTAAGACTCATCTATGCTTAAGTTTTCGTTAAAAGTATTGACAAAATATAATTTTGCATCACCTTCATTTCGGTAAGTAAGTCCTCTTCTTGGATGTCTGATTTCAACATTGTTTTATGTACCCCGTTAGGTTCGAAAATGAGAAACGAATGAAGCATGAGTGTATTGAAATAAAATAGACAAGTAAAGTTGGGTTGGGTTAAAGGTTTCAGAAAAATGTAAATGAGTATCTATTGTCAGATGTTAGATGTCTGACATCAGATCAACAGTCCCCTTTCCCCCAAACGGTATAATTATTTATTTTCATATTTCTTTTCAGTAACTCTTCATCAATATTTTTTATGAATATACCTATTTTTTCTATTAAGTGCCCGAAAAAAAAATAGAATACACTTTTCCATAAAGCAAAACCATATTTGGTTTATTAATCCCCCGACTTACTCCGAATGAGTTTTGTTTGTCAACCAGCCGTTGAACTCGGCGGACTATTGTAGTTGCATATAATTCAGGAGTAACTGAGATTAAAGTTGTTTTTTTTTTTGTCTAGTTCACCTATATGAGTGTGGTAATTTTATTTTTCATGTAAAACTGCATAAATTTATACCCAAATAATATTTTAATGAGATATAGCCAATAATGAAAAATAAATAAACCGATTCGGCTCTTTTTTAACTATCAGGTACATTTACCATTTGCCGGAAATATGCCTGTTTCGAAACCATTACATTTGTTCAGGAAGTGAGTTGAGGTAATGAAAGATATTCTTGTAGCGAACTACTGTCTTATAACACAATGTATGAATTAGAAAATTTAATATAAGTATTAAGTGTTCTAATATTGTGTATTATATCAACGAAAGTTCTATATTTAACATTTAAAATGAATTTTAATCTAGGTTAGATGTAAAAATGTGTGTGTGTTTTTTTAAGCGAGATTAACGAATATAACTCGCTCTTAAGAGGAACAGATCTGTTTTGCCCAGCTCTGCCCATTTTTAGGAAATAAATCACAAGAAGCTTGGTTGCGGGCCCCAAAATCTAAATTTTATTCACTGCCTTCTTCTAACTACTATTCCTGTTCCTTTCACTTGGTTTCCCCCCCCCCCCCCCCCTTTTCCCTGTCCCTGATCCCCTCCTTGGCAAGAGCCCGTTTTGTTTTTGGATTTTCATTTGATTTAAAATACACACATCTTAAATGTGCACGACATGTAATCAGTTTAACACTTACCGTATATTGGGCTACAATTTGACCATATTTTAATATTGTTTTACCTTTTACTTAGTTTAATTTATCATTCAATCAATCAATTCTCCCTTTTACACCCCTTTCAGTAGCATAGGGAGGCAACAAGAGATCTCCTCTCTAATTGATTTATAAAATATGTAATAGAAAATATAACATAAATTGGACCACGTAGCACAACTCGCCCAGCCATCTATAACCATAAAAATTGGGCATATGCTCCAAATGTCTCTATTAGTAGTCTGGAACTGTACCTAAGCCTTTTTTTCTATACTATCCGTATGGGATAAAAAATTAACAAGCGTAACGCTTTTCTATATAAAAGGTATTTATTTTTATTGGGTTTTGACATTTTACTAGTTGTTTGATAGTTGCGATTGTTAGGATGTGACCTGTTAACATCATTCAAAATATATGCATTGGGACCGAATATTGGTAAAATAGGTTATGAATTCATCATCATACAAATTTAATATTCATAGTAAAGACAGAACATGATCTGTCGGGAAAACTAATGGAACAATAAAAATGTTTGGCATTCCAGAGGCAGAAGTGTGTCATCGCGAGGAGTATATTGGCTAAGTGCATTCTTAGCGGGACTCTTATAAAAAATAACAACACAGTGTTACAGTAAAAAAAAAGTGTAGGTGGGTATAAATAGTATCAGCGAGCAGCTTGGGAGGTGCCCGGCGCTCTTGAACTCTGATGCACGCGCCATTAGAAAGAGTTCGACGTGTAAAAATAGACGCCATCTTTAAGTTCTCCACATCTGACTCATACAATCACTTGGCACCGTGACGCCAGCGTACGTACCTACTTACACACTACATTGTTACATATTATCATCGTATCAGAAAAACTCTTTAACAAAAGAACATTATATAAAAAATAAATAAAATCGTTAAAAATTCGAGTCCGCTCAATCTCGTAAGCTTTTATATCTAAGAATGATCTATCAAATACGAATACAATATATAGTTTTGAAACTTAAGAAATTCTTTTCAAGTGCAAGCTATCACGTGCATTTATGCATTTTTTTATTGCATGGCTGTCTAAAATGTGCGTTTACACTAAATCAACGTAGAGACAGAAATATATAGAGCATTCCCTTCCTGATCTATATGATACCGAGCAAGAATTAACACTAAGAACATTAACATAACAATTAACATAAGAACACAGAACATTCTTAAATAAATGCAATGTTTTTTATGGGTTTAATTTGAATGCTCAGACGTTGATTGTCCCACCTAACTATGCACAATAGCTGTGCGGGAGATACCTGTTATTGGAGCACTGGAGATTCTATGTGTTGTTGCATGATTTTTATTTGTTTGTGTTGTTCAGTGTTTTGTTGGTGTATCAGCTGCCTGACTGACATACTCACTCATCAACGCACATCCCAAACGGCTAATCGTAGAGAAGGGAAATTTGGAAAGCAGGTAGGTTTTAATATGAAACCTTCCACTAAGAAAGGATTTTTTTGAAATTCCACCCCTAAGGGGGTAGGGTTGATAGTTTTTTAAAGTATACGAATATCTCGGAAATTAGACATGGTACGAACTTGAGATTTGGCATATGAATTCTCCTTTAGAAATTAGTATAGTAGGGTGTCTGGCCATAAACAAATAAAATAAATAAATAAATAAATGGGCGATGACGGATTACGCGCGCTATAGTTCTAGTTGTTGCTCGCTGGTGCTTTCCCGGTGTAAATGCCAACGATAAAGAAGGAATACTCCATCTCCAGCTCTGACTCTATGCTCGTTTGGTATATACGAACCCTTCGCCGAACATCCGAGATGGGTAGTCTGCAAAACCCAAAGGGACCGCGTTAGAAATGCGAGAGTGAGACAGACGTATGAAGCGGAAGATATCGGAGGGAATGGTAGGTATAACAAGGGTCTAGGAAAATTAATCGCGAGTTCTTTTAGAATGCCATTCGATTCCGGGTTCTGGGTCTTTGTATATAACTCTGTATTTATTTTTATTAAAACTTCAGTTTAGTCACTCCTAACGATTTCGAGGTTATTTTAGATACGATTTGATCAGTTATCACTCGGGGAGGTGTCCAAAAAGGTATGGGTGGTTCCACCCTCCAAACCCCCCTTTTCAACTATGTTCCAACCTTAACCTAACCTATTCAAATCGTTATTTTTATTTTATTTTAGTCACTCCTAATGATTTCGAGGTTATTTTAGATACGATTTGATTCAGTTATCACTTGGGGAGGTGTCCAAAAAGATATGGGGGGTTCCACCCCTCAAACCTCCCTTTTCAACTACGTTCCAACCTTAACCTAACCTATTCAAATCGTATATAAAATAACCTCGAAATCATTAGGATTGACAAAACTGAAGTTTTACCAAAATGACTTACATAGTTATATACAAAAACCCAGAACCCGGAATCGAATTGCATTCTAAAAGTACTCGAGATGAATTGTACCCACGATGAATAATTTTATTGTACCTGCGATGAATTATTCGCGATGAATTTATCGGCTACCGTATAACAATTTACAAGAATTGACAATACCAAATTCGCACTATACAGCCAGTCACACGGAACTCTACCTTCCGAAAGACCTCACAAAAGATGGAAGGACCGATAAAGATAAACATTGAGAAGGAATAACTCTAAAGAACATGCCAGCACGAAGAAGGTTTCTGAGTCGTTTCAGCCCGTTCTCACTTGGCATGTGTAGAAAAGTTATTTTTCTCTATAAATACCATTTCTACAAACTTATGTAAAATGAATAAATAAATATACCTACCTATTACAAAAATTCAAAAAAAAATAATGACGTATGTATATGCAATTTATTAAAAGTGTGTTTATATCAACATTATGCGTCATGATATGTTTGTAAAGAAACTATTTTTCACCACAGCTTATCAAAAATATGCAGAGTTATTTTAAAATTTTCACAAAAGATTTATAGTTACGATCTGAAAAAACCAACATTATAAAATCGTCTTTGCACCAAAAATATGAGGCATGTGCTAATTTTAGAGCTCGTAAAATTATTCTTAAGTGCACCTATGTCCTATATTCATATTTACCATATGACTCATATTATTTTGTGAGCAACATTATGAGGTGTTCAAATTTGAATTCCGATCGCAAGTTGTAATGTGTGTGATATCGTTAAAATAAAATGGTTTTGTATGTGAAGCGAATGGCGCAGTAAATATGTGTGATTGTTTTTATGGGCGCATGATGATACAATTTAGAGAAAGTAAACATACACACACTTGTCACATCGTTCAGACATGTTTAATGTTTTATTTTCTTGTTGATTCAACAAAAAATCTTCTTTTTTCTTCTAAGGCGGATTATTAACGCAAAATCCGCTAGCCAAGTTTTGCAAACTGTTTTTCGTAGCCATTCACATTAAATGAGCATTTTTATACAGTTTGATTTCGGTACTGAAAAGGAAAATTTTTGTGACTATTTTTACGGAAAATGCGCGGACGGAGGAGTATGAAATTTCGCTCACTTATAGTTTATAAAACAGAGTAGGGGTGACGAATGCTAATATTTTCTTAAAATTATGCATATAAATAGTTTAATCAATTAAAAAAAACATTTCAAACACTACTGTGATGTTATGTATTTGATACTCACACACACTTCCACAGACTACTTATAATTAAAATCAACATCATAGAAAAAAATGTAAAGCGCGTCATAATAGGCGCAGAAAGTTTTTTGAAGGCGTTATATTTAAATGGAAGGGATATTCAAACTCATTTCGTCAAATTGCAGTCATAAATTGCCTATCACTTACAAATAGGTAAAAAATAAATTGAAAACAGTCTTCTGTACATAATATGTAGGCATCAGTATGGCCGGCGAGACTTGTCTGAGAATTTGGCACTTTTTGCATATTTCAAAATTAAAAAGGCGTAGAATAATGATGAGCTTTCTTAATTATTGTAGTAACAAATTTCTCTCAAAAATATATCATTAATTTCCCTGTGTGTGTAATTTGTTGACATCGGATTTGTGTATATTTTGTAGATATGCGAATCCATTTTTTCTATACACACGCAAAGAAAAGGATTTGCTTCAGATGTTAATAATAATAATTATAGGTAAATAATTAAAATATAAAATGGTTGCCACGCATAGACTAGGTACACAGAAATATAGACATGAAAAACATATATTTTTTTTTATTAAGATGCTTATAAAAACAACCAATATACGGCATAAATAAACGCAAGAGGATTTATAAAATTTGATTCAAAAGAAAATTAGAAAACCTTCTGCGATTTTATATCGTGACGCCTTCTTTTCGGTGAATAAAATAAAAAAAAAAAATTAATAATATTAAAGTTAGTATGGAACGAATTTCCTTACAACATAGCCATCTGTGAAAAATTCTATTGAAACACAATTTTTATAGAAACACAACCTGAAAACAAATCGTCCTCTACGTGACGTAATGCCATATTTATGTAATAATAATAATAATCACAACCTGAAACCCTTTGACATTAAAAATATTGCCACGTAGATTTTTTTGATGGATTTATTTTCAAGCATTTTCTAAATTTGTTCACACAAAAGCGCATTTTTATAAAAAGTTAATAAATCTAATTTGGAAATCAAATTGTCGTTTGACACAATCTGTCAGTTATTTAATAGTTGGTGCGATTGACAGAATTCACAGATGCATCGGTCGAAATGACATTGGTTATTTTTATCAATCTTTTAAATTCTTATTCAATATTTATAGTTAGACCACAGGACAACGTCTGTCGGGAAAGCTTTTTATACATAAACGTAAGTCGTTCTCTTCAATACTTAAGAGGATAAGTGCCTATATCCTCAAAGCTGATGGAGTAAAGACGTGTCAAAGTTCTGTACCATCATACATGATTGCAATCGCTGAGATTCTTACAATTGGCGAGTAGTGCTCTGATATTCTGAGAAGACATTCCTCATCTAAATATACAGCCGTGGACCAAAGATAGATCAAGACAGTAGCTTAAATAGACAGCCATAGCATGACGTAACAAAGAAGATGTTACAACTTAATATATTATTTAAGTTGCGGTACCTATTTCTTACTTAATAGATATGAGCTGTTCTGTATTACTTGGCCGTAATTTTTTTCATGAACTTTTTTGCAGTTTTTAATATTGGCCTATCTCTAGAACAGAGGTACCCAAACTCATATGACTTACGAACCCCTTGCTCGAAGACCCCTTTTCCTCCTTGCATGAGGAAACTCAGAAAGGTGGTGGAGAGTTTATGTGGGTTTTAGTGAGATTATCTCGTGTAGGCATTTATTGTTTCCTTCGAAGCGCAATTTACATGGTCTTTTGACACTTCATTACCTTCAAAATTATATTTTTATTAGGTTCCTTCTGCCGATTATAGTATAAGTGCCTAGTAGGTATTATACCTACTAGGCACCGTTAGGTTTAAGTTATAAAATATGTCTTTTTTGTAATTTTATAAACTAAATAAGTAGGTAAATAAATCTGCAGGTCCTAATAAAAAAGATTCCTTCTGTGCACATATGTTATGTTCCAAATTCTTGTTGGTTAATTTAATAAAGCCACGATTTTAACTATTATCTACGAGTTTCGTAAGGATTGACTTCTCAACATATTACATTTTTGTCTGGGCACCTATACAACATAGTTAATAATAAGCTACTGCTTACACCTGTAACTAGGTGATATTTTAGATGTGCGTTTTGGCTGTCGAAATAATTACCCAAAGCGCAATATGACATTCTAAGTGGATTCTTGGCTAGTGTAGCGCATATAATAATTTTATATCGGACTTGATCCAGTGGCGAACCTAGTTATGATTATTACTACCGAGTACCCATTCAATTTTAAATCACTATCGGTCTCAATCAGTCTAACATAGAAATCTATTTAACATAACGAAAGGCTACATAACCTTACTTAACAACCAGTATTATAACAGACGTTAGATAACATGTTATGATATAATGTTATACAACAATATGTATTACTACATAACATTATTTTTAATTTATAATACATAACGACAATTAAATCAATACTTACGTAACGAATAACAGGCGTTACGTAACATTACATAGTATAACAAAATCTTATACAACCTCACGTAACAACAAGCATTATAACAGATGTTAGATAACATGACAGGATATAACGTTACACAAGATCACGTAACACTACATATTATGACATAACAATATATTATGAAAGGTTACTCAACCTTACGTAACAACAAGTATTATAACAGAAGTTAGATAACATGACATTATATCATGTTACACAAGATCACGTAATACTACATAATATGACATAATAATAAATTACGAAAGGTTACTCAACCTTACGTAACAACAAGTATTATAACAGACGTTAGATAACATGACATGATGTAACGTTAAACAAGATCACGTAACCCTACATAATATAACATAATAATAAATTACGATAGGTTACTCAACCTTACGTAACAACAAGTATTATAACAGACGTTAGATAACATGACATGATGTAACGTTACACAAGATAACGTAACACTACATAATATGACATAATAATAAATTACGAAAGGTTACTCAACCTTACGTAACAACAAGTGTTATGACAGACGTTAGATAACATGACATTATATAACGTTACACAAGATCACGCAATACTACATAATATTACATTATATTACGAAAAGTTACTCAACCTTACGTAACAACAAGTATTATAACAGACGTTAGATAATATGACATGATGCAACGTTACACAAGATCACGTAACACTACATAATATGACATAATAATAAATTACGAAAGCTTACTCAGCCTTTCGTAACAACGAGCATTATAACATGACATGTATTATATCGTTACAAAAATCAGGTATTACTATATTTCATGACTTAATATGACACAAACTTAATCATAAGGTTAATTACGTATATCAAAAGTATCCAATAAACGCATTAATTTAAACTATCGTGCGCAATCTACAAAACGAATTAGGAAACATCTAGTTCTATATATCTACATAATAATTCAGAAATGTTTTTTTATTTGCCTTTGACAATACTTTCCGTTATGTCGGAGCATCACGCTCAAAATACAAATGCTACGTCAGATATGAATCTGCGCAGAGCGGTGAAATTTGCTCGAGAACGTTCTAAGATACAATTGGCAACGTTAACTTTAATATATTAAGCGCTATTTAAAAAACTTTATTTTTTTAGGATCTTCATACAAATTTTTCAAAAAAGACAGTAAGCCATCGTTTGGAAACAAAATTACTCATGTAAACGTTGAATGGAATCTTGGTATTACGGTATGAAAATGTAATAAAATAATTGGAGATTGATTCGTTATACATATAAATGTTATTCAAATCTTATTATTCTCAATAAATAAAGATTTAATGCAAAATTTTGGAAATATAATTCCTCCATTTTGTAATTTGACACATTTAAAAAAATTTATGGCCGCAGTTTGTGTAAATCTGTCGTGGCCATTAGATGAGTAAGTACCTGATAAAATCATATTAAATGTTGGTAAATAATAAAGATACATGAAATTAAATTCATAATACATTTAAATATATTAATCGTAAAAATGATTTTTGAAAATTGAAATGAGTATAAAAATTCTTTAGTTGATTTGGTCGATAAAACAGAACTCTGAAAGAAAGCGAACCTGACATGAACTAATGACGTTCCTGTTTATCAAAATCATAATGAATTTGTCAGGTATTTGTGCATGTTTATTATAGTAAAAAATAGAATCATCGAATATCACTTTATTCGAAGATCACTTTATTTGCTATTACAATTATAATAACAAAATTATCTAAATTCTTAATTAATAGGTATGAAGATAAATTAAAAACAATGTTAAATATATATTAATATTTTATTGCGTTGATATAACAATCTTCACGTATGTTTCATAATACGACAAGAAGCATTATATTAAAAAAGTATGGTCAATAACATATTCTCTTTACACATCTCAAACATGATCCTGTAGAATAAAGAATCCTTCAAAGACCAAAACTGCAATCGTTGGATGTAGTCTGTGAAGATTGACAGGTTTTGACGCAAAAAAAACCAAAAGGTATCTCAGTCACAGCACAATTTGATGACAGATAAAAGCAACCAAGGTTTTTGACACTGAAAATGAATAAATTAATCATCAGTCAATAAATATTTACGTTTATTTTTCTTTACTAACCCCTTTGCACTAATGGTTGAATTTAAAATCAAATCTTATAGTTTAGCATAAATCATATTGCTTATATATTTTGAAAAAGAGTATGAAAGTTTTAGCTCATTTGTTTCCAATTTGGTTAACATTTCAAAGTGATTCATGCATTCTTAAACTAAAAAAATAAAATACTAAGCGATGGAAAGAATGTTACAGAAAATGACAATATTTTTTTATGTTTCTGAGCCAATACTTAAAAATTACAAAGAAGGGATTATAATCTTAATAAACAACATTTGGTACCTACCGAAAAATCTATTAGAGCAGCAAACTCATATTTATGTATTTATATTTTCAAAATTGGAAGCATTATATCACTCTCTTATGTTTTTTGACATATCAATATTTATCAACAATGAGTGACAAGTGACATTGACTATGAATTCTATTAATCTATGTATAAGTAAATCTATGATTTAGCAGCGCACTATTACCTAATTAAAATAAAGCAGCGTATTTTTCACAAATCATTCTTCCAGGATGGGTTTTCTAAGAATCTACATAATAATAAATAAAATAATAATATTGCTTAACCAATTTATATATTACATTTTGTGTGTAAATGACATCTACTTCATATTATATTTTTATGAAGGTTTGTTTTAAAGACACTATCAAAAGAAAATATGTATAGCGGAATAAAATGTCGTCTATAATTAATTAGTAATTTTGCTACGTCATAATTAATTATTAAATAAAAAAGGTTTTAATTATTTATATGAATAAAAAACATATTTTCAATATAATCAATTTTATAATGAATTATTTATGAACTGTATGCACTATCTCCATCTATGGTACTTCCGCACGAGCTGTCAAATTTTTTACGCGTGAAATTGTGAGTGGTTTGTCGAAAATAGACATCAAAACTGATTCATTCCTTGGAAAAATATTTAAGTCAGTAGAGTTTGATGGATGGACTGAGATATAAATTGATTAATATTGGATTTCAGGTATGTAACCTATAGTTTCAAAAAACATAATTTATAACCTAAAAATAATTATCATACAGATACAAACATCACCTCACTTACTTCTTAAGTTTCACATTTTCAACCTGTGGAACATTATTCCAAATTCCTTCCAATGTTTTATTGTAAATTATAAAAAGAAATAGGCATTAAATGCAGCAAATTTAAAACATTTGTCAACACACATTATTTTTTTGTTGCAGATAAGTATCTCCTGATAGAATGAAGGAGCCAGTCATTTCATTGCAACAAATCACAGAGACCGCAGAGCAATATCTGATAATATTTTGACTAAGAGATGAATTATGAATATAAATTTGCTTGAACACAAATCAATTCCAAGTAAGTATTGAATCTTCTCAATAATAACTTATCAATATCAACATTTGTTTATGTTCTTTTTATTAAACTCATGTTATATCCATTACTTTATTTAAAAAGTGTAATCTCTTATTTGTTTTAAAATTATGCGTAAGATAATTTTGAGATACCTGTCTAACCTTAGAAAGTCCCATCCTAATATCGGTTTTATTATTATAGATAAGGACTACGCTGGGCCAGACATGAGCAGATAATGCCATCATTGCGAGCACCAAAGAGAATTATGGGTGGACATCCGGCCGAATTGGAAGACCTAGGCTGCAATGAAAGAATGAGGTCAGGAGGGATGCCGAGCAACTTTTTGACCCACGAAATCAGGACAGATGTAGAGACAAGGTTGACTCTGCGTCCAGTATTGGAAGCCAAGGCTGAATTAGGCTGTAGCGCCATCGGAAGAAGAAATATTTATAGATATTATGTTAAAATAACCAACACCAGGCCGATTAAAACGTCATTTACTTATAAACTTTTAACAATTTTTAATATTATTCTTATGAATATGAAGATTACCTATGTATATTTAATTTGCAGATTATGTGTATTAAGTAAATACTAAAAAGAGCATTCATAGATTTGTTAAAAGAACCTAGCAACATCATTAACTTACAAGTGATTGCATTGGAGGACAATTATTGTTAACTAAATTCCAAACTATTAATTTTTTTTAATTTAGTTTAGATATATTATTATTTTAATTTCAGAATTATTATTATTGTAAACCTGTTTTTTTTTTGTTGAAATTTAGTTGAAGTTTCTATAATCAGACCTCTTTTCCTGTAACATCGAAAAAATTCATATTATTACAGACTGATATATTTAACATTACACCATTATTTATGGTCAATTTTAAAATGCCATTTTTTTTTAACATTTGACCAGTACCAACTGGATTATGACTTTCTTCTCTTGCTATTTCGAATGGCTTTGTGTGATGACTTCACATTAACAACGTTCCTTATTTAGGTGGTCAAATTGAAATCCTTGAGTAATCGACAAATTCAACAATCTGCCAAGATGCTAACCACCGGGCCAACGGCCCGTTGCATTTATGCCTTCCATAATTCGTCTATGGAGCTGAGATTCCTAGGATTATATCTTATAATGAATGCAATGCCAAAATGTCTACAGAATTTTAAAATGTGTCAAAATTTTCTAGATATTTTCTCACAACAATAACATTTACATGTTTTGTATATCTCTTATTAATTGTCAACTCTTGGTATGACTTATATTAAGCACCTATGAGAGATGAGAGTTCTAATTCTCTAGAAGTACCTAAATATTTATACTCAAAATTATCATTTATTAAAAAGTTTTACCCTGTTAAGAAGTTTATCAACTGCAAAATACCTTAGTTATTTATTATAAAAGTGTTTCTTTACCAATTATTGTATTGATTGTTTTATTAATGTAAGTAAAATTAATTTTTGAAATCCAAACTCCCTTTACGCCCCACTTAGGGGCATAGGGATTTAATAAATTGGTGGTATACTTGAAATTTTTATTATTACCCTATTCCTGTGTTATATTTTTAATAAGCAATCTACACTGATTTTTCTATTCACACGAAGGCTGGATGTGAGGTGCAGGTTCGAATCCTTGGCCACAAAATTCTTTACTATGCTCAAAATAATTAACACCCACTTCTGGTAAGAAATTTCTGGTTCCAATTCCCAGATGGGTCAGAATATTTATAGGAATTTTTTATGCAATATTTTCTTGCTGGCTATACTGACAATTTTTCATGCAAAAGATTTTCAGGTACAAAATCACTGGCTCGGGTAGAGGTCTTAACACTTAAAATAATTATGTACCTACCTGTTAAATTTGATATTAAGAATAAATAAAGCTTTGTAGGTACATAATTATATTTTTGCAGAAGAACAACTAAAGCATTTACAGAAATCAAGTGTTGTATCTAAATGTACTTGAAGGGGAAGGTATAGAAAATAGTTAAAAATGCTATGTTTATGACTCACCTTTGCTGCCTCCACAGCAATTCTACAAATTTCTCATACTATCTAATTATATCTACCTATTTACCAATTCAAATCCTCGGACTTACAGGTAATACAAACTCAATCAGTCAATCAATTCTCCATTTTTTGACCCCTCTTAGGGACATACTTTATAGGTACCATATTTTATTAATCCATAAATCAGGTTCTGTAATTCACATTTTTCTCAACAAACTTTATCAACAATTTTATGGACGGGTAAAAAGGCTAGTTATGTATAAAATAATTACCTTCATCGAATAATTTTCGTACATTTTTTTAGTGCTTCGAGCTCAAAAACAATCGGATGAATACGAATAATATTCTACGTACACTCAACTTCATTATATTATAATGAAGTTCAGTGTACGCCACTGTTCTCAGATACACCTTACAATGTCTAAATTTATCGCTAAGAACGTACCCTCTATATTATTTTATTCGCTGTTAATTATAATAAAATTTATAGACGTGGCTGCGATTATAATCAAGGTGCGTGGCATTTCAAGAATGCGCCGCATTCAGCTCCCTGATTGGTGCGCTCAAATAACTCATCGAGCCAACAATATACATCATTCTTAATTTTTGTGTCGTTTTCACAGCTATGGATCTTAACATACGATAATTGAACAACTGTCTCATAATAACAATTTAGTCCCCTAATTCAAAATTTAGTCCCCTAATCCAGAAAGTTGATAATGTTAAGTGTTCACCCTAAGCCAGCCTTCGAAAGAACAGTAGAAGGTTGTATCGTATCTTATTAGTATCGCTTACTAATTTAAACATACAACACAACTATATATACCGAATTACCCTAAATCTTATAATATAAAAGAGAGCTGGGTTAGTGCAAACACTTATAACTCGAGATTGGCTGAACAGATTTTTATAATGCTTGATAGCAAATTATATGAAATATAATATTTAAGTTAGTACGGAACTGATTTACTGACAACAACGCCATCTATGAAAAAACCCAAAACTATTTTTATTTACTTGACCATTGAGTTTCAAAACATTGGTGCGCAGATTTTCCTTCCAGTTTTCAGAAATATTTTTTTCAACATTCAAACATATTTTAAACGTATTTTTGTTATAAATAACAAATTTGAAATCAATATTCATAGTAAGGACTACAGGACAACGTCTGTCGGGAAAGCTAGTTTTATATAAAATTATACAAAATGTTAAAATATACAACACGTTTTTTTTTTTTTTTTATGAAAAAATGCCCCCAGACAGGTTGAATCATCTCGTAATTAGCCTGTGTTTTTTTTTACTTTCATTAATTTGTCAATTTTCTATAGAAATAATAAAATAAAAGATAATAATAATGTACCTAGGTATTATTTTTTTTTAAATAACGACAATTTTCATAAAAAAATACGAAGCTATGAATAATGTTGCTACTTTCTGAAAATTTGTCAACATTATTTAAAAAATTACTTTTGGTAAACATATTTAGCGGAATGCGTTCTAATTAATTTAAGGATGCGAATAGCAAAAATATTATTAATTAGATTATAATAACATAATATCCTGTTTGAACTCAAACTAGCCGACACATCAAATAGCGTTTATCACTTACAAAATGTCAACACTTAATATATTTTACGATCTGCCATTTATTTTGAAATCGTAAAATATCCGTATATTATTTTCTTTTGTCATCCCCTGTAGCAGACAGGGCTACATCGACACAATTTTTCTGGATAGTCCACAGCTTTTACAGTCCCAGCGGCTTCCGTCCCAGGTCGGCGTGAAGAAGAGAAATACTTAGCCCACAGTGGCAAGTATGTGCAGAAAGAGAGAGAGGTGTTGTAAGGTGAACCAATTAAAAAGTAATTTTTTGTATAGAAGAAGAAGGCAGGCAGAGTCAGTTTCCGAAGCAAAGTCGATACTATTCCACGATACGATGATAACACAATGATGATAATGCGATTATACAAACGATTTCGAAAATCAAATTTCCTTTTATTAAATTCAGTTCTCTCTACACTAGCGGCAAGAGTGACCCATTCACACTTGCGTTAGGCGAGGAACGTTTTAACAGGACCCCTCCCCGCGCTCCTCTCACTCGCACTCTGACCGTCGAAGGAGGAGGTCCTCGGAGACTGACTGCCACATACCTGTATTTTATTTCCAATCAAACGGCATATAATATGGTACGTACATTCATAATTAAAATGAAAAATAATAAAGCACACACATAGATCAATATTATTTAAAACATTTTTAGAAGGACTTCGATGCAAACATTTACGTGTGCAAGCAGGCACCTACCTACATACATTCATACTCGCGCGAGCGCCGTGGCTACTACACGTAGTAGGTATGTACTTGCACTACATCAGCTGGTAGGACGATATTATAGCAATATTTCTTACAAATTACTTAAATAATCTATATGGAGCTTGCTACTCACTCAGAAATTATTATATTAAAACTTAAACACAGAGAAATAACAATTCAGTGGATCTACAGGTAATTAATTGTGAATTAAAGTGCAGAAAACAAGTGTTTACTCTGCGGTTGTAAATATTTTCGAAGTTGAAGCTCTTACATTGTGCGAGCGAAATAGCTATAGTGCATGCTCTGCAGTAGTCAGAAATTTCGGGTTTTAAATAACCGGACTTAAATAATGAAAAATATAATAAAAATTATTTGCAATGAGTGTCGTTCATAACAGCCCCACCGTGAAACAATGTGTTTCACCAATTTGTGGACACTCATTACAATCAATTGATAACAGTTACATAATATACAACAAGTATAAAAAATATATGTATACATCATCAAAAATTATATGTAGGTATTATTATTGTATCAATTAACCAATAAATCAAATCAAAATAAATGTTCAAAATACAAGTACAAATCTATGTTCAAAATAAATGTATACCTACATCAAAGTTCAAACAAAAGTTAAAAAAAAGAATTAATAAAAATAAAGAAATGATTAGACATCATCTGGTTTTCAATTATTAAAACTAACACACGAAGTAAACGAAACGAATCTTTGATCAACTGTTTATACATATGCCAATGCACTCTTTCAAACTTGATAAAAATGTTTTGTTTCCACTGGACACTACCTCGAGCCATTATTTCTAACAGTCCTTTGACCTTGACACATTTGACGAAATTACGAGTGTAGAAAGTTTCCTTAATACCGCTGATCCGCTGTTTTTTATGATTACGTAATTTTATAATAACGTCATCGATGTGTGAGTCCGTCTCAGCATTCACCCCAATATCATCAAGGCCAATATTGTACCTTGAACTTGAAATTCTCGTCGTATTGTTATTATAGAAGATCGTAATATTTTTTATATTCACACTCTCAGGCGACTGATTTATCGATGTACTTATCGCTTCAAGTTGATGACTGTTCCCTTCTATCATATTAATTGCATATGGTGCACTCTTCGGAGAAGGAATAAATTTACTTTCGATCTTGGGAGGTATTCTAATTGCTTTAGGTACCTCATCTTGGTTGACCCGCCATAATAACAACTGCGCTTTTTGTTCGTCATAGGTCGTGTTGAATATTGATAACAAGTTATTTGACCTAGGTACTTCTTCAAACCCTATCGGACATCTCATTAGGGTTATCAGCTGATCGGGTCCCTTGCGTAACTTGACGTACACTGACACACTCTGGAATCGAGATACAGCCTCGAACACTACTCTTATCGATTGTTCTTGTTGTAGGTATGTATCAAATTTATTTTTCAAACACACTTTATTTTCGGCGCGTCCGTTTGGTATCATAATAGTGTAGTGTTTAGACGACACTTCTGTTTCACAAGACTTCTCTGTCGTACTTGTAATCTTCTCGGCTCGCGTTTCAATCTTGTTCAACTGAGCCTGGTCTGATGCCTCGAGAGATTCAAGAGTAATCTGAGGCTTAATTGTTTCACACATCCTCTCATCAATGTGTATGTGTGTCACAATCCCGACGGTACTTTTCAAACCTCGTCGTGGAGGTTCATCGGACGTCATTTTTCCATGCGTGCACCAACCTAATTGTGTGCGCGATCTTATTTTATTATTTTCCTCCATCGAGATTTCTCTGGTCACAATCAAGCTGGCGTGATCTTGTCCCAACAGAATTTTAGGAACAATTGTTTTTATATTTCCAGAGTTATCGTCGACCCATTTTTGCGCGGGAAGCTGCAAATGACTGACTGTGTGCGCCCATACATCGTGTTTATCATTCAGGGTCACTTTTACTTTTCTCGATTTCTTCTCATCGGCATACATACCTTTCGCCCCGTGTATCTTAAGCGGGTGTAGCTCACCCTTCACTCCGATATAGTTTGCAACCGACTGGTCAATCAAGCTAACAGTCGCTCCTTCATCCAAAAGTACAAAGACACGGGTTGAGTCTCCTGTTGTACCGCGAACGTTTACAGGAATGATTTTTAAATTTACTGCGCTGTACGAGTAGGTATTCGTGCACAACTCATTTCGTATTGACGCACTGTCTTTATGCAAGCTTACGTGGTGGGCTCCGCCGCAATCTTTCACTGTACACGAGTATTTACATTTATGTTTCAGAGAATGTTTACCGTCTATGCACTTAAAACATAATTTTAACTTACGAACCGTGGCCCAACGATCGTTTATAGACATTTCTAAAAACACATCACACTTATTCAATTTATGCGGTTGGTCACAAAGTACACAGTTCATTTTTATTTCACACGTATTTAACACACTATGTTTATTTTGAAAATTATTATTTTTACACACAAACTTATCAGCAGCACATGACAAATGAAGATCGCAGGCTTCTTTTAGAAATTTTGAGAAATCACTAATGTCCCTGCTTCGTCTATTGTCTTCTCCTTGCTGGGAAGACATCCACCAGGTTTTCATGTGGCCTGGCAGTTTATTCACTAGGTCACTTAATAAGCCAGGTATATTAAGATATTCTCTTCTCATTTGTCCTGCTATTGAAACAAAATTCTTAATTGTGATGAAGAATTTGTTGAGCTCTTCATTGGACGGCGAATCTGATAACTTCGGAAGTCGTTTTACCTTCTCCAGCATTCCCATAATAATAATTTCAGGTCTTCCGAATTGATCCTCCAGTGTCTCTATGGCTTCCTTCACTCCACTGGGATACAAAAGCAGACCACTGACTGCTTCTTTTGCCTTACCTTTTAAGGCTCTCTGAAGTCTCATCAGGTTCTCGGCGTCGGACATCTCACAGGTTTGAGTCGACACGTCGTACTGAGCTTTAAAGGCTGGCCATTCCAGAGGGTTACCGTCGAAGTACGGCAGATCTCTTGAAGTAGATTGTCTCGCCAATAAGGCAGCAATGTTGATCCCTTCATAGTCACTTCTGTTCTTGCTTGAATTCACTGACGGACAGTGATCACTTTCCAGTTGCGACCGCGGCGATGCAACTGGTTCTGTTCTCACGGAACCCCCGGCGACGAAAGATTCCGGATTATTCGCTGGCATTCGGTTGCCATCAATCACCATCTGGCTGATTTGGGCCTGGCTCTCCATCAACCTTTCAAACGCATTGTTGATGTATGAGAGTACCGAATCCAGGTCAGCGCGTCTCGTCTTTTCGAATTCCCGTCGTGATAACATATCACCCGACGACCCCACTGGGCTCGAACCGAACACGCGCGAATTTGGAATAGTTTTCTGACTTTCATCTTCTAACTGACATTCCTGCTCAATATCTTCCTCTGTTTCTTGGCCCTGAAAAGGACCCACGGCGATAACCTCTTTCTCAACTGCTCCCAACATCTTCCCCGACCGCAGAGGTCCTGGCATCCTGTTGTCACTGACACAATCCGTCTTCGAAGGACCAGCAAATGTAGCAGACAGGGCTACATCGACACAATTTTTCTGGATAGTCCACAGCTTTTACAGTCCCAGCGGCTTCCGTCCCAGGTCGGCGTGAAGAAGAGAAATACTTAGCCCACAGTGGCAAGTATGTGCAGAAAGAGAGAGAGGTGTTGTAAGGTGAACCAATTAAAAAGTAATTTTTTGTATAGAAGAAGAAGGCAGGCAGAGTCAGTTTCCGAAGCAAAGTCGATACTATTCCACGATACGATGATAACACAATGATGATAATGCGATTATACAAACGATTTCGAAAATCAAATTTCCTTTTATTAAATTCAGTTCTCTCTACACTAGCGGCAAGAGTGACCCATTCACACTTGCGTTAGGCGAGGAACGTTTTAACATGACCCCTCCCCGCGCTCCTCTCACTCGCACTCTGACCGTCGAAGGAGGAGGTCCTCGGAGACTGACTGCCACATACCTGTATTTTATTTCCAATCAAACGGCATATAATATGGTACGTACATTCATAATTAAAATGAAAAATAATAAAGCACACACATAGATCAATATTATTTAAAACATTTTTAGAAGGACTTCGATGCAAACATTTACGTGTGCAAGCAGGCACCTACCTACATACATTCATACTCGCGCGAGCGCCGTGGCTACTACACGTAGTAGGTATGTACTTGCACTACATCAGCTGGTAGGACGATATTATAGCAATATTTCTTACAAATTACTTAAATAATCTATATGGAGCTTGCTACTCACTCAGAAATTATTATATTAAAACTTAAACACAGAGAAATAACAATTCAGTGGATCTACAGGTAATTAATTGTGAATTAAAGTGCAGAAAACAAGTGTTTACTCTGCGGTTGTAAATATTTTCGAAGTTGAAGCTCTTACATTGTGCGAGCGAAATAGCTATAGTGCATGCTCTGCAGTAGTCAGAAATTTCGGGTTTTAAATAACCGGACTTAAATAATGAAAAATATAATAAAAATTATTTGCAATGAGTGTCGTTCATAACATCCCCATTAAGGATAATTTATCGACGTGAATTGGACGATAAATTAGGTTTCAGGAGCCATCTTTCACGACGACGACTGAACTCCATTTTGAATTTATGTATTTGTTGTTAAACCAATTATTATTGTATAAACATTTTATACTGTAAACGTAAACCAATGAACCAAATACCTAAATAAATCTTAATTTTTCTAATCAAATAAAATTTGTCTTGATTTACTTTGTTAAAAAATATAGGTCTCCCAAAACTAACACAAAATTTGAATAAAACATATTTTTTAATATTATTTAAAAAAATGTTTTTTTATTAATTGACAAAGCTAAAAAATAAGTAGGTAGTTATGTATGAAAATACATAGGACAAAAATTAATAAATAGATTCCGCTAACTTTATATGAGAAAAAGAATTTTTATTTCATTTCTCCTCGCAATAATTCCACAAATTTCAAATAATTTTACTACGGTTTAAAAGTACCATAAGCTGATACCAGCCAGCCGTACTTGAGTTTTAGCGATACTCACGCACTTCTAATCATTTTAATACAATATAAGAAAAATATTGATAAGTCTACATTACATTATTGTTATGTACGTATTTCAAATTCAAATTTCGAATCCAGAGATTAAAAACAAAATTAATAAAAAATCTGGAATAAGCAGGTAGGTAGGTACTTCCCGTTTTTACGACGACACAGATAAATTAATATCTAACCATCAAAAGTGACACAAAATTCTTTCATATATGAAACAAGAAAATATATTACTTACATTTCGTAACCTGTGATATTTCATCATCTCCACTTGTATCCCAGGTAAGTAAAATAACTCATCAACTCTGTTAAAAAGACACATGTGATTATGAAATATCCCAACATATAAGCGTGAATAATTTTGCTATCTACTCGTTCTATCACACATAGGTACTCCACAATCTCCTCGTAAAAGTTGGCCATTTAAGTTCCAAAATAAAGTTTAAATAAATGTCATTTTTAGATTCATAATATGTTACTACTAATTTTTCGGCACCTTCATGGCTATAGCATAATATTATTATTGTGTCTAAATTGAGAAATTTTTCATTGTGGGTCCGTATGTAATGATAATTTTAAGAGCTAGTGGTGAAAAGGCGCAAGTTGTTATGCTGATAGGTTTTATCTATGTATATAAAACTTGATTTCTGTGTGTGCGAGGGTGTGTGTGAGAGGGTGTGTTTGTTCTACCAATGTCCGTGAAGGTTTAAGCGGAGTATGAGTTCAATAGCACTCCTTGGAGGATAGTTACAAGTAGAAAAGGTTAAAATGTAACAAATCTTGCATAAACAATAATAATTGCAGGAGTATTTTTTTTTTATTCTGGGTAAGGTCCAAGGCGGGTCAGCTAGTTAATCAATAAAATAAACTATTTATTTATTTATTCACTCTACAATAAAACAGAAAAATAAATTTCAATTGTCGTACGTTAAGGACTCGCGAATCATTAAGTAAAATTAATTAATAAAAGTAAAAGTGCAAAAACAACGGATGTTTACGTGCAACATACCCTTAAATCACAAAACATTGGTCTTGAACTTTTCCGTACCTTAACTACCCGGGTCGAATAAAGAAAGTAATTGAATTAATGGCTTTATAATTAAGATATATTATTGACAATCCAGATGAAAAAAAGCATCGAAGTCAACGAGAAAAATATCTGAAAATCCAAGCTCTCCAACGATGTATTGCTTGTTGTAAATATAAAAGGGTTAAAGGGAAAACCCTCGTATTTATCGTAAAAATGCAACTACCTTGTTTAAATATTTTATAATACTGTACTGTATAATGATGATGGTTAGTATCACTGTTTTTGTCAAAATGGAAAACACAATCGTATCGGGTAGGTGCTTTTTATAGTTTAAAATTTTATTTACATTCAAATAGGACATCAACACGACAGTTCAACACCATGAAAAATTACGTATTTTAATGTCAAAGACAAAATAAAACAACAAGTCCATAGACAAGGGATATAATTCAAAATTGGAACAATGTTTTAATTCGAATTTAATAAATATTTTATTAGAATAGGTACCTACCTACTGCTTCGAAATTAAACAGGTAGGTACCTACTGCTAGAATAAACTTCGTTGCATAATCAGAGTTTCTTTAAACCGTAATAGCATGTAAGTAAATTGTTATGTCAAAAGTATAACATTGATGGAACAAGAAGAAAAATTAAAATAATCAAATTAAATGAGGTCAGAGTGGCCATTATAAATTACACAAGCGGTGAATTGTATCGGAGACATTCCTGTGAACATTCTTCTTCAGTGAGACGTAAGCGAAGTATCCCTGGCTGAGTACAAACCTGTGTTGTTTGAATTATTATTATTTGAGTCGTTTTATACTTTAGATTTTTCCAATAATTAAGACATAACATGGTCACTTAAACAAATCACAAGGAAAACTTACAATTCTCGTCTGAAAACTTCTCTTATACATCGAGTAACGTTGAATGTATGACTACTAACAATGAAATTAATTCATTTAAGATTTTCCGCTCGCGAACTTCTATAAGCACAAGCAGCTTTGCATAGTCAAAAGTTTAACCATCTTTGACAGCTGGAATCCATGTGGCTAGTACGATTTTTATAGAAAGCTAATTGCACATAAATAAGCGGTTATAAGCGCGTGCAAAAAGAATTCTAACATCAAACGATGGAATAGTTTGATCATTGACTGGCGTTTTGCCGTGGGGTTGCCGGCTAAGAATAGCACCTCTGCTCTTTTTGCTGGTTTTTCGAGCATCCTGTAAGAGGCAGGAAATCGAAAAATCAGATCGGGACCGTGAGGTTTACCACCTCACGTCCTTAAACCTCAACCAGTCAGAAAAGGCACCACAGGCCTCAGTCGCCTTCGAGCGCAATAGAGAGCTCTTGATACCTCCCTATGCCCCTAAGTGGGGTTCAGGCCCCCCGCATTGCGGGTTGGTTTGGAGGGGATCTGCGGCGGGCTTGATTTGTGTGGAGCCGGCTTTTGGATTTGATTGCTTCGATCAGGCTAGAGGGTTGGTTTCGTGCAGGTCGGGTACGCTGCGGATTTGTCTCCTCCGGGTTGGCTTGCGGTGTGCGGGGAGCCTTAAAGGGAGAATGTGTATGTGTGTATGTGGCGTTTTGCATGCAATTGATAAAAAAATCACATCCCAAACCTACAAATAAGCGTTTTTTATTATACTAGTGGTCGACCAGTGCTCGAAATTCTACCATAACTAATTAAAATTATTAGTTTGAACATTGTTGAGGTTCCATTGAAAAAAGACTGAGCAAGCGCTATTTCACGATTTTCTTTCCAAAACAATGATATGAATAGGTACGTTAAATTTGAAATGTTGATAGGCGAGTAGAAAGTTTTTTTCTATTTTATTTTATTTACTAGCCCTTCACTCATTATTGAGTGGTTTTAGCCTATTTTTATTAAAGACATGCAATATTAAAATATTCTCAATTTGACCACAGATATATGTATCTACAATGAGTTTTGAGTTTGAATATACCGCCTTCAAAAAGCTTTCTGCGCCCACTATGAGGCGCTTTTTATTTTACGTTTGTTTCTATGAAGTTGATGATCTTTATAACTATAGTCTGCGTGTGTGTATCACATACAAAAAATTACATCAGTGTTTGTGATGTTTTTCTATTGATCTATATTTTATGTATAATTTAAAAAAAAAATATTTTCAATCGTCACTCCTTCTCTATACAAATTATAAGCCTGCGAAATTTTCATAAAAACGGTCACAAAGTTTTCCTTCACGTATTGATTTTCTTTACTTACAAAAATCAAAAAGGATCAAGCTTGCGTATATTTTGTATTGTTATTTAAAATAATGTAAGTATAAGAAGCAATAATAATAATTATTATGAAGAAGAGATTTTACACGTAATTAACTATGATGTTTTGAGAAATTGAATCATATTGTATTATCTCTGCAACACAGAATCCGCTGTATTTTTGTTGATTAATGAGACACTCGTGGAGCCCAAGTTCACGCCGGTCATCCCAAGGAAATGTTGACCTTTCAGACTCGATTATATACACTGATTAGGTTGTCATAACATTCACTTTATATAAAAATATAACTTTTATATAATCAATCATAGACGTGCGTATATATATATATATGCTTTTTACGTTTATAACTTCCTGTCGTATTTGTCAGCGACGGAAAATATATATTTTTTCTTAATTTAAATTACTAAATATATAGTTTCTGTTTAATTTCATATCATTTACGAGAACATATTTTATTTCATTATTATTTCAATTCATATATATATTTTATTTTATATTGCTAAAAAAAGATTATACCGGCTAGCAATATATTGGAGGGTCTTGCAAAATTGATGCTAACGGCAAAAAAACTGATAATCCACAAGCAGAAGAAGAAATTACGGAAACTGGTAGATATACATCAAAATCAGTGTGGCTTTGTATCGGGAAAATCTACAGTTGACGCCATCCAAACTGTAAGGACTCTAGTTGAAAAGTACCGAGATGCCCAAAAAGACCTTCACATGGTCTTCCCTTCAGAGTCCCAAGAACCCTGATATGGGCAGCACTGAGATCCCAGAATGTACCAGAGGCATATGTGCACACGATACAGGATATGTATGATAATGTAAAAACCCAGGTAAGGTGTACATCAGGTACTTCTCCAGAATTTCCAGTAAAAGTGGGGGTGCACCAAGGTTCCGTCCTCAGCCCGCTACTGTTCATATTGATCATGGACTATTTGACCAAAACTGAGATGGACGGCCTCCTAAAAATCCTTCTATTCGCGGATGACATAGTTTTGATTAGCGATAAACACGTAGACCTGCAAATTGAACTGGAAAGGTGGAGGAAAATATTAGGAGATAACGGACTGAGACTAAGCAGGAAGAAAACGGAATACCTTTATTTACCGTTTGAGCCAGAAAGTTTGACCGTGCCTAGGATGCCCACAATGATAATGGATGGGGTAACGCTGCCAAATAGTGACTCCTTTAAGTATCTAGGATCACTCATCCAAAATGACGGAAGCTCTGCGGCAGACGTAACACACAGAATAAATGTAGGATGGATGCAGTTTAGATCAGTGTCGGGAGTTCTATGCGATCCAAAAATGCCAATCAAATTGAAAGGGAAAGTCTATCAGACAATTGTCAGACCCGCACTCCTGTATGGCTCCGAATGTTGGACAATGTACAAGACCTATAATAGACAATTAGAGACAGCAGAAATGCGTATGCTGAGATGGTCCTCTGGTGTGTCCCTAAGAGATAGGATCAAAAGTGCTCACATTCGTGGAAGCCTAGGAGTGACAGACATCAATAGTAAACTAGAGGAAAGGCAGTTGAGATGGTATGGACACATAGAACGACGACCACAGGAGCATATTGTACAACAGGCAATAAACCTGAATGTTCCACGTTCTGTGGCTAGAGGGAGGCCAAAGAATTCCTGGGTGATGAAAAGGCGCGAGCAGATGCAAAGATGTGGGGTGGGGGAAGTAGTGCAGCAGAGGAGAGTCTACAGCCTGAGGACGAGGAGAGCTGATCCTAGCAGTCTTCATAGACGTTAAGCTGGGAGCAAGCCAGGGAGAGAGAGAGAGAGAGAGAGAGAGAGAAGAAGACAATTAACATTAATTAAAAAAAACAACAATTTATATTTTGTGCAAATATTTTTCTACTTTTGATTTTACTTATTTTTACGACATGTAGGTCAATTATTATCATTTTTCAGTAGGTTGGTATGTTACATTATGAAACACGAATAAATTTACTTTTTATCAAATTTGAATGCATTTCTAAGCAAATCTTTAACATGAATTATATGAGATAAATTCATAGAGTATAATAATACTAATAAATTATTATAATTGTGTTTCATAGATTTTTATATAGAATTCTGTGTTGTGTTTAATTGGTTGTCATAACCAATTAATATTGGTTGTCATAACATTAGGTACTAACCATAGACCAAACATTTAATGAAGGAAGCTGTCAGTGTTGCAATCGCATTAAAATAATTTTAAACTTGAGTAGGTCCCAAAGCAAATGTTTGAAACAATGTTGCAAAGTTGCCAGTAAAATAATCATAATGCAACAGATACGTTGGTAATAACACTATGTATTTTAGGTAATATCGAATTAGCTACAGTTTTGCATTTCGAACTTTCGATTTCGAATGATATTATACAGAATCGTCTAAAATACAACCTCAGGACGAAGAGAGCCGACTCCAAGAGGTAGAGTGAATGGAAAAATTAAGAAATGAGTTAAATTAAAATGAATTTTGGCGGAAAATCTATTAAGATAATAGTTTTCATACAATTAAGATATTATGTAATTTTAAGCTGCTCGCAATTTGACTAGGTATATTAAATTAAGCCATTGGAATTGCGTTGTCCATTACTTTTTGTAAGTTCCGAAGTCAATCTTGCAATGCGTACCTATACTGACCACTCATTAAAAGATGGTCGATGCTTTTTGTCATCCCAAATGCGCATGCTGTTGAGCTTAAGTATCCACGAGGAATTCGGTGGCATTCCACCAAGGTAATTATTTTTTGAGTCAGCTTCTAGATTCGGTCTTTGTTGATGATTATTGATGAGGTCCGTGCATTTAGCGAATAGTTTATGCTGTATGGATTAATTTTATTGCGAAAACAGTTAGGTATTTGGCCTACGATATCTTCAAAGGAATAAAATTCGCAAAAGTGGTATATAAACCAATTTAATATTACTACATAATTATTTTACGTATCTGTGTACAGTAAAAATAATATTTCTTAACAAACAATATTTTAAAATTGGTATAGGTATCTACTACACGTGCTGTTGAATGAAATAAAAAATAAATAATAAAAATGGTGTTGATTTATGCGGTGCGACCAAAGAGAAACATCACAGGAACATCTTTCGTCTCATTAAAGAATTATGAAGTTCAAAATACGTCCCGCTCGTTTTTATCTCTCGTGGATGATTCATCGGAGATAAATGTCACTACGTAGATCTACAAAATTACTTGTAGTGATAATATTTCGTGTCACGAACTTCCCGCCTATGATGTTTAGGGTTACATAATAAAACAAAAGTATTATCTCGGCACAGGCATCTGCCTAGTGAGATAATAAATCCCGAAATAAAAAAAAAATTATCTACCTAGATTGTAAGTATGTATTATTATTGTAGATACTCATGTTATTGGTATGGGAAATAAAATAAATAAATAAATATGGACCCCTAAATATCAATATTGGGAACGGATATCGTTAGAATTCGCATTTTATTAATGATAAATTAATTAACTATTTAGCCAATATACGAGGAAGAGGTTTATTATTGATGTAGATCACAGACTGATTGATAAGGTGAGGAATGATAATCTTAAAAAGGAATGTGGAGTGGCGTAGTGACTAGAATGAAAGTGACTAAATTAAAGAGGTTTGGGCATGTAGAGAGAATGAACGTGGAAAGAACGACTAAAAGGATAATAATATATAAATCTGAAAGAATGGGTGCACGGAGGCGAGGTGCCTGGAATGACATGGTCCGACCATATCGGTGGCGTCTTAGAGGAGGGCCAAGTCAGGAGCAAAAGGAATAGAAGAGCATTTATGCGGAATGTTATGCGTTTGGAAGAAGCGATAGAGGTTTGTTTGGATAGGAAAGAATGGAAGTTCGTACTCTCTTGCCTACCCCCTTCGGGAAACGGCGTGATGGGCAATAAAAAAAAAAAAAAATTGATGTAATTGGAGGTGGTTGATAAACCATTGGTATCAGTCGACGGCTTTAGTTCATATCTACAGTGTACTGAATGTCGTGGGTTCAAATCCCGGTGCAGAGCATTTCCACTTTCTCAACACAAGTTTTGGTTTATGTCGAAAGATGTCGAAGGTATTATTTATGTCCATTTTGGGTGAGTTACATTCATTAAAAGGCTGATTCATTTGTCTTAAACGATGTTTGCGGGACACATCTGACAATAGCACCAATTTACCATCATTCGACGGGTGTTAAACTTCAATTAAAATTCAAAGTTCATTTTGTCAAAAGTACCTACCAACTACTATAAGAAGGTTACATGCTATAAGTTTTCTTAATTTTACAAATTTCAGTGCATTTTTCTCATTCATAAGAACCTATCATTTGACAATAGGAAACACAAAAAAATATGATTAGTAAAAAAAAAAAAAAAAAAAAAACAGCCGTTTACGCGTGATTTGATGACCAATGGAAATAGGACTCCATATGTTATCAATCAATCAATCAATCAATTCTCCCTTTTACACCCCACTCAGGGGCATAGGGAGGCAACAAGAGCTCTCCATTGCGTTCGATCTTGCGCAATGTTTATGACCTCCTCCCACACCATATGTTATACAATCTTATAATATAAAAGAAAGTCGGGTTAGTGTGAACACTTATAACTCGAGATCGGCTGAACAGATTCTTCCGATGTTTGAATAATTGGTTTCTTCTCCGCTCCGGATAACAGAATAACTATTAAAAAGTTGAAAAAAAAATGGCTAAGAAATAATATAAAATATAATATTAAAGTTAGTATGGAACGGATTTCTTGCGTCGCCATCGCCATCTATGAAAATTCCACAACGACAAAATAATTTTTATTTACCTGACAACCATAATGTTTCAATACACTGGCACGCAGATAATTAATATTTCTTTAACATTCAAACATAATGTTTTAAACGCAGGTATTTTGTACCTATAAATTACAAATTTAAAGTCAATATTCACATGCAGTAAGGACTATACATAGGACAACGTCTGTCGGGAAAACTAGTTTATTATAAAGATAGATAACTCTAAATTCGTTTTTTTTATAATTATTTCACTTTTCTACCACTGGGGTACCTATTGCATTGTTTTCGCCCTCTTCAAACAACAGTTATTATAACACCCCACTACCTAAATGTGTGGCTTGCGGATGTGCGGTCATAGAGTTAGTCGGTCAGTCATTTGGACTCCTATAATATAATATAATAGATGGATGAGGGCGTATGACAGATCACAAGTTGTTCACGGTTATCCAATGTCACACTATTAAGCACCCATATGTTCCTGTAAAAATAACTCATCCCACGGCGTTCCAGGCTCCGTTTACTGCCAAATACTACGCCGCATTTTGTTTATTTTTATGATTTATTTGACTTGGTATGTTAGATTACGTGAAAACTTAAATAATTTACGGGTAAAATAACGTAAGTAGACAGAAGTCGGGGCTGAGCTCCCGATACGTATCGGTATGGCAAGTGGCGCCTTTAACAACATGACCAAGATTTGGAAAGTGTCGGCGTTTAGTGTCGAGACGAAATGTAAACTGTTTGATGCGTGTGTGTTGCCCATTCATATGGGTGTGAGTCCTGGCACCTGACCAAGGCCCAAGCACAAAAAGTCTCATCCTTTGAAATGAAGTGCCTAAGGAGAATTCTGGGCGTAAGATGGTACCACCGCATCACGAACGACGCTATACGCTTGCGCACCCAGCGTGAGCCCATCACCTCTACCATTGTGGAGAGGAGATGGACTTGGCTGGGACATGTGTTAAGGATGCCGAATGACAGTTGGCCGAGGAGAGCGCTGTTCTTCCTCCCATCAGGGTCCAGAAGACGAGAAGACCCTCTCACACTGTGTTCCGCTCCTTCGAAGCAGAGCTGAGGGACATGGTGTGGGAGGAGGTCATAAACATTGCGCAAGATCGAGCGCAATGGAGAGCTCTTGTTGCCTCCCTATGCCCCTGAGTGGGGTGTAAAAGGGAAAATTGATTGATTGATTGATTGAGACAGAAGTCGAAAAAATATGTTTAAGATCAAATAAAATGGCTTCACCGGGATGAATTGATGAATCAAATATAGTAATTTTTAAAAATACGTTCGTAGATCGGTTTGTTAGTTAAAAAACTCTAACTCCACGTGAAATATTTTTCATGGAAATGAATTGAAAATGAATCTGTGCTCACTGCTCACTCAAAGTGAACACAAATACACTCCTTGACTATTTCACAGTAAGCTACTTAAAACTTGTGTCGTGAAAGAGGAAGATTGTCGGCACATGGGATTTAACCGACGATATCCAGTACGAAACAGTGGGTCTAGTACGAGTTTTATCGAAAGCTAATTGCACGCAAATAAGCGCTTATTAGCGTGCAAATAGTGTTCTTAAATCAAACGATCGAATCATTCAATCATTTTAGTATGAATATTTTTCGAAACTCTTTCGATGATCGTTTCGCTATTCGATCATCGAAAACTTGGGCTACAGCAGTATACGAATGCGTAGATGCCATGATGTTGGTATAAGCCGTATTAGTATTTAATATCTACCATACAAAGCACATTTGGCCTAAATAATAGTTCAATAATAGTGCAGCAAAATCAAAGGTATGATAAAGCAAAAAAAATATATACTATGCTTTTTAATTATTGAATAAAAACCTACATAAAAGTGGTCTATTTGAAATAAGTGTCTCACGAAAATAAGGTAAATACCCACCTACTGGTGTACAATAACATTGTATGTGCGTGTGTGTGTGTCGTAAGATTTCAGAAGCTAAGTCAGGTGAAACATCTTGTGTGGATTGTTGTATCATAGCTAGTATATTTTAATAGACGTACTTCACTGCGAAGCTTCGTTATCATACAGTGTTTAATCACTGCGATCACCTAGTGATTATACAATATACGTATACTATTTGTTTTTTCACTGAGACAATTTACAATGTTTTGTAAGGATTATTATATTGAATTTTAAGGTCTTTAAAGGCTGTATTAAAAATTAAATATATAGTGTTTTTGGCAGAATTGCCAAAGGTCAAAAAAAAAACAATTTGTAATGTTTAGAGTTGTTTGATATGATGCGATGGATGAGTGAATGAATACTGCCATATAATTCTTCCTTTATTAGACAATCCACCCAGGGGGGTGATGTGTGCCGCCAAATAATTGTAACGGGAATGTTTCGCATGACGACATCATCCACCAATAGCGTTTCTCCATGATGTCGACACCCAGTAGAAGCCTGCCACATCGTACAAAGCCGAACAATCTTCATAGAGTCAGCGCAGAACACGTGCGTCTCTAGACGCGCATCGCGGTGCGCCACTTGGGGCCCGCGCATTAATATCTTCTTCATCCTCTATAACATGTAACTTCTACAATAAACCGTTCAGACCTGCAAATCCTTCTATATCACTGCAAACAAGCACTAAATAATCTAACATAATATAGGAGGGAATCAAACAACATCTTCCGAGAGTGATACTGATAATTTTTACGTTGCATGTACCTTTATCTTGAGGAGGATTTCTGGATAAATCACTACTCTCCTTCAAAAGACTGTTCAAAAGCCATCTAATGACTTCAAATGTGTTGTAATCCTGAAATCTTTTTTTCTTTATACCATCCTAAAACCCTGTTAATTATCCCATATTAAAATATTAGTCTGTAGTACATCGCAGTTCATGAGTTGTGCTGTAACTAATAAAATTAAATAATTTTATCAGGAAAGGTAACGGATGGAAATATAAAATTCTAATCCATTAATAGTGCATATTGACAAACCGCTTTAAAGTAGTGAAAAGGGCTTCTATATTCAAAATCAAATCATTCGAATACATTTTTTACCGGCCTTAAAGGAGTGAAAAAAGACTGTAACCAAGATGCTATAAAATCTGTAGTGAATATTCACTACGCTTATAGTAAAAAATAAATTCACTAACCACTTCCTTTAACGAGTTAAACACGCAATAATGGTATGGAGGTAAGTGATGTCTACAATAATATTATAATAACATTTTGGCAAACGTTCAAGTATTTCCCATCACTACGGTTAGTAGGTACCTACACAAATATTTCACAAATAAGAATAATAATAATAATATTTATATAACAGTAGGTATTCACTAGTGTTTCACCTCGGTATACACAGAATATTGATAAGTTCATCACTTCGAGTGAAATAACGCCCCTGGTATAGTAGATGAGACATCTTGCATATGGTCGGAATCTTCTTGGCGCTTTTCATCATTTTTTTTTATTCACTATAGTGATTGTGAGCATGCCAACTGTTAATTATATTGAGAGTGGAGTACAACAGATAAAAACACTCAGGTGTCTATCAAAGAAATGCCATCCTTTTGTTCAATGTCACTGAGTTTTTGGCATACGAATATCTTGGCAAAATCCGTCTCAAGAGCACGCCATATTAATTTCCATTTTGACTGTGACTAATATCTCGTTCGAATTTTAATAAATAAACATAAGCAATAGTAGCACAATTTAAGATTATACTTTGATGCAGATCTTTCATTACTTAAGTTTGCTATTGTTTCGTAATTTAGCTGATTGTGAGTCCTCGCATCAGGGTCTCGAAGACGTGAAATAACGTCTCCAAACCGTGTTCCGTTCCTTCGAGGCAGAGTTGAGGGAGTTGGACATGGTATGGAAGGAGGTCATAAGCATTGCGCAAGATCGAAGGACAATGGAGGGGCTTGTTGCCTGCCTCTACTCCTGAGTTGGGTTCAAAGAGCTATTTTGCAGAGGAGATGGATTTGGCTAGGACATATGTTAAGGGTGCCGAATGACAGTTAACCGAGGAGAGCGCTGTTCTTCCTCCCATGAAAGTCCCTCTCATACCGTGTTCCGCTTCTTCGAAGCAGAGCTAAGGGATTCGAATATGGTATGGGAAGAAGGTTATAAACATTGCGCAACATCGAGCGCAATGGAGAGCTATTGTTGCCTCCCTATGCCCCTAAGTGGTGTGTGAAGGGAGATTTAATTGATTGATTTTTTTTATTCATAATATTAATTAATAATCGGATTATACCTACCCACAGAGGTGTGAATGCGACCGACCTCGGTAGCCTATAGTTGTACTATAGCGTGAACTTCAGATCCGAGGTCCCGGGTTCGATTCCCGGCCGGGTCAGAGTTTTTCTAAGTTTTTTTTCACTTGAAATTTCTATCCGGGGTTGGCCTGTCTCAGATTGGACGGGACCGGTTGACTGGAAAAAAATGCCTCAGGCAATAAGTTCCGCCGACTATACTGACACCTTTGTATAGAAAAGGTTATATTATTATTAACCTTATTAGTATTATTAGTAGACCTTACGTAGGCTCAACTAAGACTTAAGGCTCTCGAGAGTTCAGTTCTCGTGAATTTAAGAACGAATGAAAGATGAGTCATTCACAGATCAATGCTACGTGCTATCTGAGGAGTAGTTCTTCGTGGCAGAAATGTGGGAAGTTATAAAGCTGAATAAGTTACGGTGACGTCTATATTCACATTCTAGTCTACAGACAATTTGTGACAGATCGTTTCAACGGCTCATGAATTAAACCAAACAGAAAAAAATCATTGCGCGTTTTATTATAAGTGAGAACTATTATTGAAATATTATGGAAACGCGTTTAGTTTGATTCATATCCAAACTTTTGTTGACAAAACTTCTGCAAATTATCACACTGGAGGCATTTGTTGCAAAAAGAATAATTACCATCAGTATCTCAAAATAATTTAAAATATAGATTGAAGGAGCTGCCCCATAGACAATTTTAATTTTGCAACAAAAATGCGACAATGTAGGGTGCGAAATAATGAACCACTGGAACATATTACAAACAATAATATAAAAATTTATTAACGATTTACTGTATTGCCCCAGAACAGACTTTGTCTAGTGGGGCAGTAAATTCCAATTATTATATATGTAAACTGTTTGTTGTGTAATTGATAATGGAAAATAAAATAAATAAAATAAATGGTGAGCTATTTTCCGTGGTCATCGTATCACGCCTAAACGGCTGGACCAATTTTGCTATTTTTTTTGTCGTTTAGGCTTTTATCAGGAGAAGGTTCTTATGAGAGAGAAAATCAATAAAGTTGCGTGGAAAATTAGAAAATTAATGACAACTTTATGCAGGTAACCTTCTTAGTATACTTTTAACAATATAATTTTTATTCTAAATTTGAAAAATTGAAATTAAACGAAAGTTTGACAGGAACTGTCAGTTGTTTGAGAGTTGGTGGGATGGAAAATAACAGATGCATCGGTCTAAATTACACTAGTTAAAAGGTAATAAGCTTATCATTATACGAATTCGAATTCAATATTCACAGTTATAGGAACACAGGACAACGTCTGTCGGGAAAGCTAGTTGACTATAAAATTTGTCTCAACGAATAAATCCTGCCGTCTCTATGACATTTGTATAGAAAAGTGTAAAGACTTGAAATACCTAATTAAAAGAATGGAACAATGTAATAATATGTGAGAATATATTAAAATTTGTTATGAACCAAACCTACACGTGTGTAAAGATTCATTAGACACTGAACGAACGATTTTTTTAATCGATCGTAAAACAAACATTGTTATTCTTTATAGCTAACTAAAATACATCATTTATTATAAGCGTACTCCATTAATTTTGAAATATTCAAGACGCATGCCAAGCAATTAGTCACAGATAACAAGCAGAAGTACCTAAGAATGATGCTACACTTTAGTGATCTACCGTGTCTCAATAGTAGGTATACCGCTGTAGTATTTCGGTATTAAGGTGCCTTTGTGGGTTATTGTTTGAATAACATTGAATCGTATTGGATCTAAACAGAAGTGCACCTAAGTTTTGTTGGAGCCAAATAAAGATATTTATTACTAACACGGAATAGCATGTTTGACTTTCAATCTGATGCCCTTTTAGTTTTGATAAAAATGAAATACCTAGTTGAATATGCATTCTCGGTGGAAGGTTGAAAAATGGTGAAGTTCATATAAAAACTGTATAACATTTAAAACCATTTTAAAAACGCTGAGGCGTTCGTTTAGTTTAAATACAATACTGATGACTTAAATCTCAAAGAATTTTCATCAAATAATTTCTTCAATAAACAAATCTAATATCATAATATATCAGCTATGCTTACCGACTCCTAGATTCTAACGGCTTGCTAAGATATTAAATAATAAAAGCAAACTTCCTATCAATTTTGTTGTCTTCATTTTTTCAGTAGCTTTCCCGACAGACGTTGTTGTCCTGTAATCCTTACTATGAACAATGATTTGTAACTATACAAAAATACGTTTAAAATATGTTTGAATGTTCAAAAATTATTTCTGAAATTTCGAAAAAAGCTCCATCAAAAATATGCATGCCAATATTTTAAATGTCAATTGTTGTTGTCAGGTAAACAATAATTTTGTTGCATTGAATTTTTCATAAATGGCGTTGTCGTCGCAGGAAATCCGTTCCATACTAACTTTAAAATTATATTTTACATTATTTCTTATCCATTTTCAGCTTTTTACTACTTATATTGCTATCGGGTGCGGTGAATAATCTAATAAATAAAACACGAGGTATAAGTGTGCGCACTATCCCGACTTTCTTTTATATCCTATAGATTACGCTTACGGATTGCTAGTCTAAATTTTTTGAAATTCGTTCAATCATTCAAAGTAGTTACTTCTAAATTTCTACTTAGCATTAATTTTTTCAAGCAAGCATATGTTTACCTAAGCTATGTAGGTATGTATGCTCCCTATATTAATATTTACCAAACAGGTATAATCAGTGCCGTATACCGAGGTGGGAGGGGGGCGGAGGGGCGGACCCCCCCGGGCGCCTCTATTTGGGAGGGCGGCAAATTTCGCTTGCGCTATAATATACATGCACATGACCAGATTAATAAATTCTGAAGTTTTAGTTATATTAAAAAAAAATAACATTTCATCTCCGGTGGAAGTCTGAAAAAAAATTATATTTCCATGTGGTAAGTCTGCAGGCAGAGAAATTTGTGGGTCAGAAGTTGGCTATGTCCCACTTTACCCGAAAATTGAATTGATACCTTTAGGTACTATATTGATGTGCTGTAATTATGAAAAATGAAATAAAATGTACCTACCTAGGCTTATTTTTTTACTATTTTATTTTCCAATAAATATTTTTTTTTTATTTTCGTGCTGGTTTTTTTTTCAATTTATATTATAGTCTGGGGGGCGACAATTGTTTGGTTCGCGCCCCGGGCGGCGAAAACCCACGGTACGCCACTGGTATTATATGACATTCATTCAGTCCTTCGAAATATTTTCAAATTTGATATTATTTATCCCTATAATATTTCATTCTATCAATTTTATTCTATAGATACCTATATAATATCTCAACAATATACAAGACCATGCTGTATGTACATTTTCAAATATCAAACTTGACATATTATTGTTAAACATTCGGCGCGTAAATCAGGCTTAGCGAGTCGTTATAAACTAGTTTATTATACAAGTCGCGGCTGTTTGGATCGCGGACAAATAAATTCACTTCGGCGGAAAAAGAAAACAGTGGGAAACCATCAATTATCCAGGAATTTGCATATCTCCCCATGATACACAGCTTACAGCGTGGAAATAGCTGTGCGATGATTCTCGAGACTCGGGATGCCCGTTCAAGAACACTCATACCTTCGATCATAACAATAATATCGGGCGAAAGCTCTTGTGGGCCAAACACACACCTCAGTTCACCAGAAGCTTTTCGTAAGGCGAACGTTGCGGACGCGCGCCGAACTTCTCAGTCAAATCAGTTTTGTTTTCGCGACAAATAACTGCATGTAAACATTATTTTACGTTGCAATACAAAAACAATTATACACTGTGTTTGTTGTTTAAGATTAATTAATTATTTTTTTAAAGTGCGCTATACTGTGGCGATTTTTTTTTCATAGATTGATTAGTAGAAAAAATAAACTTTGTAAGAAAATGAAAATCATAAGACAGGATAGTAATGTCAGGACAGAAGTGGAAGATTGTGTGGATAATGGAAGAAGTGGTGGTGATGACAAGGAGAGAACAGAAGTGCAAGACATTCTTGTAGAAGCACAGCAACCCAGGTAGGAAAATAAAACTATTTTATTTGAATATTTATTTTGAAATTCTTCAGTTCTACACTTCTTATTGAAAATCTGTCATGAAAGATGTGACTGAAACCATGCAAATATTACTAAATAAATTTTATATTCCTGTTTTATTCAAATATATTACTAAACTAGACAATTTGCTTGTGTTTACGTACTTTAAAATAAATATACAAAGTTTACTGCCTCTATAATACCTAGATATCAATATAATATTTATAAACAATACAACT